>JARQOD010000009.1:73685421-73795542 GCA_033576555.1 Oophaga sylvatica
AAAAATACCCCCTTCCCCCCAAATTCCGCATGGGCCCTTTTTTTAAAAATTCTATCCCGTAACATTCATTTTTTAGGAAAAAAATTTTTCTCGAATTAATTCAAAAAAATATATGATAAGGTTTGGATTCTATTTTTTTTGTTAAAAGCGCTCAAATTTTTCTCTAAAAAAAATTTTTTTAAATCCGCACCCCCATAAGAGCTTTTGGTTTTTTACTGCATAAGATTGTTGATTTAGCTGGGGCCCCCTCTAGTGTGGCAAACAAGTAAAAAAAATTTTTTTATATTGGTCAAATGGTTGGGTGGAGAAAAGGGGGGGATGGGGGATTTGCTTTTTTTTTTCCCCAAAAAACCTACAATTTAAAAAGAAAAAAAAAAAAAACCGAAATCTAAAGGGGGGGTTTAAAAAAAAAAAAAACAATACTTACTTTGAAACTTAGTCAAATGGCTTAAAAAAATTTTTTTTAAAAAGGGTTTTCTGTCGATCCCTAAAATGGATGTAAGGGGAGAAAAAAAATCAAGTTTCGATAATCCCAAGCCATTCTGACATAAACATTCTATAAGTACCCCAGCCTCACGGTCTTATATATTTTTAAATATAATTCCCAAATTTTTCTGTTACGGTAGCGCCCAGATCTCTTTAAAAAACAAAAAAAGGGGGAAAAAAAAAAAGGTTTTAGGAAATTTTTAAGACTTTTTGCAATGGAAGCCAGGGGGTTTTTCCCCTTTTTACCCCCTTGAATTCACACTTTCTTTACAGATAATTCAAAAGTTTCTTCTTTTGGATTTACCCTTTTTGTCTTTTCTTTTCCTCATTTAACCCCAAAAGGGGAAACAGTTTTTTGGGAAAAAGTGGATTCGTCAGCAACAGGAGGGGGCCCGAAGCCTCTGCACCACACCAATTTTTCGGGTAAAGGGTAAAATGCCCTTTTCATTTTTAAAATTTTAAAAATTTTTGGGTGAAAAGGGGGAAAAACCCACGCAGGGGGCCATGTAAACCCGCCAGGCTGCCGACCGCCCCCCCAAAAAACCCCCCAAAAAAAGATAGATCTCACCAAGCAAACGGGGGGAAATTTTTTTTAAAAAATTTCCCTTTTACTTTTAACCTCTTGCTTAAAATCACGTGGGGCGCCTGACCCCCGCCAAAACCCCCGGGGGGGCCAATTTTTACAGCCAAAAACCCGCACCAAGGGAATGCCGTAATAGGTATTATTTTTTAAATTTCACCTGAAAAGGGGGGTTTTTTACTATGAATCTAGGGGGGCTTTTATAATTTTTATTGATCCCTGTGTTTCTCCAAAGGGGGTTTAAACCCCAAAATTTTTCGGGGAAAAAAATTGTATTTTGGGAAGTTTTTTTTTTAAATAATTTAAAAAAAAGGAAAAATGCCCCATAAGCACAAACACAACTTTTTAAAAATAGAAGTACTCAAAGTTCCATTATCCCTGGGACAACCCCCACTGGGGGGGCCATAAAAAATTTTTACACGTTCACCTTCAGCCATAGATAATTTTTCCCAAAGGGGGGGGGCAGCAAACCGAACCCCCCCCATTCTCCCCAAAAAGGGGGCCCACCCGGGGGGTGCAAAGGCTAAAGAAAGGGTCCCTAAATTTGAGCGCCGAGTCTTTGCTTTTTGTACAAGGACATTGCGGGGTCCATTTAACCACATTTTATATACTTTTCTCTCATTTCTTTTTTTCATCCTTCCCCCTTGTCCCCCTCCTGTTTTACTGGGCTTTACCCATCTCACGGGTTTTAAACATTTTTTTGCTTTTAGGTTTTAAGGGGGTAAAAATTTTCAAAATTTCTGGAAAAAAGTTACAAATATGTTCTTTACTCACAAGTAGCTACAATTTTAAATTCCCAACAATTTTTTAAAGGAAACAAAAACCGGATCACGAGGACGCTGCTAAAAGAAAGAAGCAACAGCCGGGAAAAGGGCTACATGCAAGCTCCCACACCCCCAAAAAAAGGGGGATGGGGGGGAAAAAAAAAGAAAAAGCCAAAAGAACTAAGGGGGAAAAATAAAGACACTAAGTGGGGGGGGGAAGGGGGGGAAAAGAAAAAGAAAAAAAAAGGGAAATTTTTTGGCCAAAGGGGAAAACGGAAAGGGGGAAAATGGAAAATAGAAAAAGAATAAAGAAAGGGGGGGGGAAAGGGAAAAAAAAAAAGAAAGGGAAAACAAGGAAAAAGGGGAAAAAAAAAGGAAAAGGGGGAAAAAAAATGAGGACGGGGAAAGGGAAAAGGGGGGATTAGGGGGAAAAAAAAAGGGGGAAAAAAGGGAAAAGGAAAAAAAGGAAAGGGAAAGGGGAAAAGTAAGAATTTGGGGAAAAAAAAAAGGGGGGGGAAAGAAGAAGAAAAAAAAGGGAAAGGGAAAAAGTAAGGACTGGGGGGAAAAAAAAGGAAGGGGGGAAAAAAGGGAAATGAGACTGGATGAAAAAAGAAGGAAAGGGGAAAAGGGGAAATGGGGGCGAAGGGGAAGGAAAATGGGGATGGTTTGGGGAAAAAAAAAAGGAGGAAAAGGGGGGAAATAAAATAAGGGGAAAAAGGGAAATGAAAAACTGGGGGAAATTAAAGGGGGGGAAAAGGGGAAAAGGGGCTGAAGGGAGGAAGGAAAGGAAGGGGGGGGTAAGGGGAAAAAAGGGGAAAAAGTGAGAAAATTTGGGAAAAAATGAAGGGAGGGAAAAAAAGGAAGGAAAAGAAAGTAAAGGGGCGAAAAAAGGAATGAAGATAAGGGTTTGGGAAAAAAAAAAGGGGGGTAAGGAAAAAGGAGAAAAAAAAGGAAGAAAAACAAAAAAAGGCCATAGCCTCCTCAGACCAAAGCCCCAAACCCAAAAATTTTTGTACACTACAGGTACGAAATCAAAGGGGGAAAAGGGAAGGGGAAGGGGAGGGAAAAAAGGGGAAAAAAGGGAAAAAAAGAAGGCAAAAGGAAAGGGATGGATACGGGGGAAGAAAAAAAAAAGGGGAATGAAAAAAAGGGAAAATGGAGACTGGAAAAGGGGAAAAATAAGGAAATATGAAGAAAAGGGTAACCCAGAGAAAATAGAAGAAAGAAAAAGAAAGGAAGGAAGGAATAAGGGCGAAGTTATGCTTCTGGGGACATGGCAAAAAAGGGGGGGGATTGGGGAAAGTTTTTTTTTTTTTTTTTATTGTTTTTTTTTAAAAAATTTTTCAAAAAAAAATTTTTCAGAAAAAGGGGGGAAGCAACCAAAAAATTTAAAAAGGAAAATGATAAAAAAGAATTTGGGGGAGAAAAGGAAAAAAAAAAAAAAAAGAAAAAAAGGGGAAAAGGGAAAGGGAAATGAAGAAAAAAACGCTCTTAACTGTACATCTACGACAATCAAAAAAGTAGTCTGGACCCCCCAAAAATACATCATTTTTCTCCCTCACCCATATTTTTTTTAAACCAAAGGAACTAAAACGAAAAGAAGTGTCCAGTTTTGCTTTTAAATTCATTTTGCCTTTTCCCCTGACTATTCGGGGGTTTTTTTTTTTTTGTTTTTTTTTTTTTTTTTTTTAATCCGCTATAGTTTTCCAAAGAATATGGACTTATATTGCTGTAATTTGTAAAGTCTTAGAAGGGGGTGTCTAAAGGGGGAAATAAAAAAAAAAGGGACCTGAAAAAAAACCCCCCCCAAAACCGGGGGAAACCGGGGCCCATTAGAAAAAACCAAAAGTTTTTGAAAAAAAAAGGGCCCAAAATTTTTTCCGAATTTCAAAAAAAAAAAATAAAATACTTGAGCATTTTGGCCCCCCGCTAATGAACCCAATACAAAATTATCTTCTGACAGGTCTAGCTTAACAATTTTAAGGAATCTCCCATAAGCTTCCCAGCAAAAATTAAAAACAGATTTTTGGGGTTTTTTTAAACCCCAAAAGAAAAAGAAAATCGTAAAAAAACGGGGCCCCCTTTCCAAAAATTATACAGACAAAAACATTTTTTTTTGTGTGAAAACAGCCATTTTTATCAAAAAAAATTTTAAGGGGCCTCTTACCCCCAAACATCTATGACTGATGCTCCCTTTAAAAGAACGGCCATTCCCAAAAACCCCACATTACATGCCCTGAAATGGTTGGAGCCCCTATAGCCCCCAAAAAGGGGAAACCCCCCGGGAAAATTTTCCCAAGCCATCTAAATTGGGGGCACCATTAAAAACCACCTTCCCCTGTAAGGGGCGCTGAAGAATTGCCCTATCTACCTGATTGTAGCTTCCCCCAAAACGATCTTTTGATCGCTAAACTTTCTCCTAGGGAAAGTCACATCTCTTTTCCCAAAAAACTCAAAAAAGGTCCTTTATTTGACACCCCTTTAAATGATTTTTTTCTGTCTAAAACTAAAATAAAAAAATTCTAAATAAAAAATCCACCAAAAAAAAAATTTGAACACACACGTATAAACCAAAAACCCCCAATTTTTTCCAAGCCCCGGCTTCCGCCATACGAAGATTCTCGAAAAGGGGGGGTGGTTTAAAAAATTTTGCAAAAAAATGTATAACCTAAAAACTACCCCCCCCACTTAGAACTTTACACCCCTTTTTTTAATACTCCACAACCTAAAATTTTTTTTTCCCCCCTGACCCGAGTTTTTATTAAAGCCCGGATCATGCTCTGTAACATGAAAATGCCACAAAAATCATGCCCCCAAAAGGCGCTATCCTTTCCCCCCCCAAAAAAAGGGGAAAGGGGCGCCATTACTCCGGAACCCAACTTTAAAGGGGTTTTCCCTTTTTGAGAAAAAACCCCGGGCCCCGCACAACCCCCCCCCAAAAACGTCACAAAGTTTCTTTTTTTTTGGACAGTGAAAATTAAAAAAAAAAAGGGGGGATTTGATTCACTCCCAAATTCCCCCCCGTCTGTACGAAAAGGGTGTCAAAGTGGGGGTCCCGGGAAAAAACAAAAATGGGGGCACGAGAATACATCGCGGAGAAATCCCCTTTTTTTTTTTTTTTTTTTTTTCACCGCTCTCTGTCTGGAGATTAATGCACATTGCCTCCCAAAAAAGGGCCCTGGCCCATAAATGCAGATCCTAAGGGGGCCTCTGACGGGGCTGCCATATAGAAAAGCACGGAGCCATCGCCCACACAAATTTTCTCTGTCAAAATCCCAACAAATTTTTATCGCCCTACGGGCGGCAGGCCCCCCCCAGCGAGAGTGCCAGGAGGTCAAAATCACTATGAGAGCAGACTGCCAGCCGGGGATAAGTATATCTCCTCCTTACCTTTGGTCTGAGACGCTGATGTACCCCTCCAGTACAGGGCTCGGGGTGCCCTCCTTCCCCACTCGCTGTGAGTTGGGGGGCTCTGTTCTTTCACGCTTGCCCATATTGCTGTACAATGATCACCAGGCTGGTACACATGGTGCTGAGCGCCAGCAACACTGCCAGCCCATGGCGCTGCAACAGAAAAAGCACTTTAGCTGCTGCTATGTACAACTGATGCTACGACATTACGCTGGGTACTTACAGGCAACTGTACACACGGGCACACGGCTCCGAATATACACCATGCTACCTACTACTGTGCCTCTGCTAGGCGGCCACCTAATCTGTGGACCAGAAGAATTATTGCAACATGTTCTCATGGAAACCCCCACAACTATGCGACTCTAATGTCTTTCCTAATTCCTAGACCCCTTCAGTGCCGGGGCCACAAATCTGCCCCTTACTAATCAAACCCTAAGCCCCCCCAATACTCTACAATAGAAAGCGATCTGCAGTCGGGGATCCCAAGATTAAATCCACAATTACGGCTTCATGAAGACCCCAATGTCCATATTAAAAAAAGGTGAAGAATTGAAAACTTTTATCTCTTCTGTGTACCCCCTTAATGAGGATAGACCCCAGTAGGAGTGACCCCCATCTATAAGCATTGTAAAATCCACTGAAAAGTTATCCAACATTTTAGGTGCAGGGTACTAAACTCCCAGGTAACTTCTCACGGAAAGTGACTGCAATTTGGTCGCTGACACCCTGGGGAATTTGCACCACAGTATCACACAAGTTTTATACATATCTGGACACCAAGAGGCAAACACGTCTGGACCCTGAGTGAACTACAAGTATCAGCATGTCTTGCAGCCGGCTTTACTTGGGAGATCTTGCAGTGGATGCAGCATAGAGGCTACAATTCTATATATCCACCCTCAGATAGAACACGGTACCCCATTGTCTGCACTCAAGAGGGGTCCTGGAAAGTTTTGGCCATAAAACAGCTGAGGCCACTCTCCTGTCAAGCAGAACCCAGCCCACAGGGAAGCACCCAGCACCCACAGGGTAGCTAAACCCGCACCCATAAGGCAGCACCCAGCACCCTCACAGAGCACCCAGAACCCACACAGCAGCACCTAGCACCCACAGGGCAGCACCCTCACAGCAGCACCCACAGGGGGAGCACCCAGAACCCACAGGGTACTACCTGCACCCATAAGGCACACCCAGCACCCTCACAGCAGCACCCAGAACCCAAAAGCAGCACCTAGCACCCACAGGGCAGCACCCCTCACAGCAGCACCCACAGGGCAGCACCCAAACCCACAGGGTAGCTACCTGCACCCATAAGGCCACCCAGCACCCACAGGGCAGCACTCACAGGTAGCACCCACACACACAGAGCAGCACCCAGCACTCACAGGGTAGCACCCAGCACACACAGAGCACACCTAGCACTCACAGGGCAGCACCTAGCACCCTCACAGCAGCACCTACGGGTAGCTACCTCACCCATAAGGCAGCACCTAGCACCCACAGAGCAGCACTCAGAACCCACAGGGTAGCTACCGCACCCATAAGGCAGCACCCAGCACCCACAGGGCAGCACTCACAGGGTAGCACCCACACACACAGAGCAGCACCTAGCACTCACAGGTAGCACCCAGCACACACAGAGCAGCACCTAGCACTCACAGGGCAGCACCCAGCACCCTCACAGCAGCACCTACAGGGTAGCTACCTGCACCCATAAGGCAGCACCTAGCACCCACAGAGCAGCACTCAGAACCCACAGGGGAGCACCCTCACAGCAGCACCTACAGGGTAGCTACCTGCACCCATAAGGCAGCACCTAGCACCCACAGAGCAGCACTCAGAACTCACAGTGCAGCACCACAGGTAGCACCCAGCACCACAAGCAGCACCTAGCACCCACAGGGCAGCACCCAGCACCCTCACAGCAGCACCCATAGAGACAGCACCCAGCACCCTCACAGCAGCACCCATAAGCAGCACCCCGCACCCTCACAGCAGCACCCATAGAGCAGCACCCAGCACCCTCACAGCAGCACCCATAGAGCAGCACCCAGCACCCTCACAGCAGCACCCATAGGCAGCACCCAGCACCTCACAGCAGCACCCAGCAGCAGAGGGCTGAGTGCAGTAAGTGACTTACCAGCAGATCTTTATCTTGTGCCTTGGCAGCAGCAGCAGCAGATCAGGGTCCTCGCTACTGGGGGCTTCCAGCCGGCTCCGCGGTCCTGTCTGCTGCCATTGTGCAGCTGCTGTGACATCTCCTGCAGGAGAGGAGGAGGCGGCGGCGGCTGGGGAGGGGGCAGGGGCCACAGTGGGCTCAGGAGCCTCCTCAGCCCGAGCTGCTGCTGCTGCTGCACTGATCACAGACACATTCAAACTGGCCCCTGTGCCGGCTGCTCCCCAGCACCGCCGCCAGCCGCGCCCGCGGGGTCCTAGTGCCGGCACCACAGGAGGCTGCTGCTGAGAGTTGTAGTAACCAGGCAGCGGTGTGTGTGAACATGGGCTGATCACCCTACACCAAGAAGAAAAAGGTAGTGCCTGTAAAGTGATGTATCACTTACTATGTCTGAAGTTATAAGCATCTTATTACTCCTTCTTGTTTTATTTCTCTGTTTGTTATATATAATCTGCTGTCTACTTTCTACACACGATCATTAGTTACATGGACGATCCCACAAATGACCCATGACGAGGCGACTGGGAAACCAAAACTGGGGACGACCGGCGAGGATGAGGGGTGTAATAGGAGGGTACGGTACAGCGAGGGTCTGCAGTGGAGAACATACTGGCCCCCATTCATCGTCTGTCATTTATTGGCGTCACTTGTCTTTTTTTGTCTTGTGATATTCACTGTTTTTTTCTCTCCGATATTAAAAATGGGCACGGGTTCATGAATTGGCACAAAATAAAAATGCTATTTACCTTTGTCTATGAGGGCTGGTGCAGACGACGGTGAGAATCAGACGCGTGCCGTCCATCGTTGGAGAGACACGCTCATCCCCATGTTATTCCATGGACCGGCGGTCATCCGATCGTTTCCTCAGCACAGGTCGGTACCGCAGCATACACAAGTTGTATCCGATCATCGGATCGCACTCCGGGTCGTTCATGTCTGTAGGTCCGTGGAAATAATCGGACCACACTCAGACGACATCCGAGTGCAGTCCAATTTTCACAGCTTAACAGAATGGAGGAGATGGAATTATTTTTTTTATTCTCCGCATCGAGAAATCGGATCTCACTGTGATCAAACTCTGAGCAAAGCGCAATGAGCGCAATCTGCCCCATCGTCCTGACAGAGAAGGACGGTTGTGTGACGGTGACCCCGACCGGTTTCTTTATTTTTAAAGTTCAAACCCTTTAAAAAAATTGCACAAATGCTCTAAATTGAAAACTCCCCCATGAGCTGAACTCCAGGGTGGGGCGAGGGCTGCAGTGAATGCATGAAAAATGCGACATTTGGTAATAATCGCATTTCGGGAATCCGTCCAAAACATCTGGAAAAAAGACGATTTCAAATGCGGTGAAAAACGTAAAGTGAATACGGGGCAAGTACTAAAGCCGCAAAAAGGACAAACGACAGCAGAAAACTGGAGCAACAACAACGATGAACCCGGCCATTATGTTGTGTTGCACACGTGTTTCTTTATTCCATGTGCTTTCCTTCCTTCGTGGTTTTGCGCCTTCATTATGAATCCGCAATGTGCACATCCCAATAAAAACAAGGAAAACCCCTCATGTAGGGAAGTGCCGGACTATGGGTGGTATGATATTTGTGTAACCTTTTTCTTTAATGTTTTTTTCTCCGTCTGTTTCGTACGTCGAATCGTCACGTTTTGTTCTCTTTTTGCACGCGTAGATATAACATAAGCCCATTGTAGTCTGCGGGCTTTTCACACACCTGTGTCTTTCCGATCAATGGACACAAGTCCAGTTTTGATCCACACTTATCATTTCTTTTTGGAACCTTAAACATTTTGTTCCAAACAAGGAAAACAGAGACATGGAGGGTAAAAACGGAGGAGCAAAAACACAAAGCGGAAACCCAGATCCAATACACTTGGACAAGCCGTCCATTTTTTTTGGGATACTAGAATAAACAGGCCTGTGAATTTTGACCCTGGACCCCATTCTGACATCGATCATTTTGCACAGAAGAAGAACTAAACAATTTAACATCAGCGTCCTGGATCCGATTTTCATCCATTTTTGGTCTGTGTGTCCATTTCTTCCTAAGTTTTTCAACAACGCAAAAAAAAAAAATCCCAGGCTTTCTCTGTTTGTCGTCCATTGATTTCAGCAGCCAAGAAGTGTCATCTGGGTGCTATCTGTTTTATTACGAACCCATTGATTTCAGCAGGCTCATTTGATCCGTGATTTTTTTTATTGCCAAAAACATCTCAGTAAAAATAGCAAAGGATGAAGCCATGAAATATAAGGACGACTCACTGTTAAGTCAGAATAAAAGAAGACACCGGCAGCAAAGCCGCCACAAAAATGACCTAAAAATGAACAAAGACGACGCTTCAGGAAAACACCTTCTGATGAACGTCTTCTCGTAGCAAAATGCGATGTCTAAAAGACGCCACGTGCAATCCCGTGACTGGTCGGATTTTCCCAGAGTGAGGTTTTTTAGCTGTGTGACCCACAGCACAACATGCAATTAAAAAGCGCACTGTCACATCCAGACTTGTGGCTGCAAAAACTGCGCGTGGCTGCATCACCACTTGTGCTGCCGCCTCATTGTTAAAGTTGTTAACAAGACTTGTCCTACTATCACGATATCTGCAGATCACAACCAAATAATCAATGGAGGGGTTAAAAATGATGCGTTTTTCTAAATGGAAACTTCAGGAATTGTTCCTTTTTTTTTTTTTTTTTTGCAGCTATTGGCCACATTCACACCTTCAGTATTCGGTCCAATATTTTACATAATTATTTGTAGCCAAAATTAGGAGAGGAACAATCACCAGAGAAGTATAATGGAAACTCGTCACCACTTCTGGATTTATCACCCGCCCTGATTTGGGCTACAAATACTGATGTAAAACACTGACCAGATACTGACCGTGTGAACGTGGCCTTAGTAAAAGGCAGAGTTATTTCTAGATAACCACTCCAGCATTGTCTAGATTAGTGATTTTCAAATGGTGACTCTACAGAAGTTGCCAAACTACAACTCCCAGCATGTCTGCTGTGGATTTGCAACAGCCGTTGAACCCCAGATTGAGATCCCTAGTTTGTTGAGAACGTGCACACTTCTCAGTGTGTAGAGAAAAATGGTGACAGTCCCCTTTAAGAAGACAGATTTGTGTAATGAGCACATATTTGCACATTTGTCTTCTCACTGGTACAGAATGTGCGGCTTTATAGGGGGTCATTTATATGAAAAGCAGCACCTAATGGGTTAACTCATTCCTCCCATTAAAACTCTTCACTGCTAATTTCCACCATTCCGGTCGGTTAAATTCACTGCAATTACTAATAATAACATGTTATGTGGCTAAATGACGTGTGACCTCCCAGAAATGACTTCGTTAGGTAATTGTGCCGCTTTGTCATTGCTGTAAGGTTGTGCTTTGTTATTTTTAGGTGACAAACTATAGGGGCCTATTACCATCCAGATGTACTGCCCCCTGATACAATGGCTGAATGGAAAGACAGGTACAACTATTCTTCTAAATATTGTGGCTCTCACAAAGGTCGTCCAGAGTCTGAATAGCAAATCTTCTGATTGCGGTGAGCCATATCGTGGCCATTTCTACCTTTCTAACATCCTGGGGGGCACATGGCGTCCAAGCCAGCTCTGGAGTGCACAAACTAGCAGCCAGGACACTGTGACTCCTCAATCCTCTAGCCCCGCCTTCATTACTTAATTCCATACAGAGTGAACTAATTAATAACTGCTTTTTTCCCACAATGGAACATGTGTGTTTTCAGATATTTAATAAAATATTATATAAAATATAAATTATAATATAAAATTCTTACTGCCTGCAGCCACCACTAGATGGCGCTCAAGACTTTACTGCATACAGTGCTCCTCAGCGCCACCAGTGGAGTCTGCAGGCAGCTAAAGAGTTATCATTCAGTTATGCAGGTTCATTAACCCCTTCCCACTAGAGTAGGTATCTACCATCAACCAGCAGCAATTGCAGCTCTTTAACCCTTTAAATGCTGCTGTCAGTCAATGACACCAGCATTTAGCATCCATAATCCTGCTAAAATAAAAGATAAATAATCAGTCGTATCATATCCGTAAAAGTTCAATCTATAAAAATATAAAATATTGAACTGATAAAATAAACATAATGGGGGGGGGGGAAACAATCAATATACCAAAAATGCCATCATTTTGTTCATTGCCTTCTTCCCAAAAAAGCTCCCAGCACACAAAAAAACAATCCCTCACACTGCTCCATTTGGGAGAAATTAAAAAAGTTTTTGTATCGCCTGTAAGAATCATGTCAGCATCACATGGTATAGCACAGCCAATCAGAAGGGACTGACATAGCCACTATAAAAGCAGAGAAGGAAATGCAGAAGCCATTTTAGGGTGAATCTGGAGAGTGCGAAGACGAGACAACTCGGCCATAACGATGGAGAGACAAAGTCATAAAACACTGAATAACATTCCAGACAGTGTGTGACAGCGCAGCAGTGAAAAACAGCTACCACCCATTTATACATAGCTGTATACTTTGAGGTCACATGGACATTTCTAAAGATGAGTGTGCGTTGAAAAGGGCTGGATACCGTCCTAGGAGAGTGTTACACACGTCTTTTGGGGCATTTAGAAGCTTTGCAGGACCAATAAGAATGTTTCCACTCACTGACAGCAAGCAGAGCTATTCTATCCATTGTAATATTTCCTAGCATTACTAGACTAGTACTGATTACGGAGAAGGGCACTATTCAGGTCTTGACCCTTCATTCTTAGCACGTGCTCAGTGTGGTATATGCGCCCACGCCCTGCCAAGTCCTCCACATGATCTGCAGGTTTCTGAGTCTGTGGATTAGAATAATTATGTTAGTCGGTGATCACAGTAATATCAGTGTGGAGATGAATCAGTGCGGTCAGTCATTCTGTGGAGACACAGGGGTGAATCCGGTGGCCGTTATCTAAGGGTGAAGCCAGGACATGGTGTACATGTATTTCTCCCTGAAAGCCTGATAAATATGGGGCGTGCGAGACATTGTGCAGAAGAACAGCGACTTAGAGTAAAAAGTTGATTGGAGAAGGTAAAACTTATGAAGACAGACAGTGATCGGCCGATCAGATATAATGATCTCCAATGCTTTATAATGGAGAGAGACGCGGAAGACGACCGTTCTAATGGATGGAAGAACGGCCAGAATGGCGAAGGCTCCGCCAGTGATCGGCTCCAGGATGATCACAGACAGTCTCACGTTACCTGTGAGGACTGGGACAGGTAGAAGACCGCGGTGTGACGCTAATCTCTTACCAAGAAGTCACCGCAAAGTCCCACTGTTATAAAAAGAAGCGGATACAATGTGCCAAAGAACACATCACCTGTCCTAAAGAGAAACGGAGAAACATTCTGTGGACTGAAGAGTAAAACTGTTAGAATTTGAAACCAGCGCTCAATGTCCCCAATGCTGGAAATAAAAACGGATATAAAGATTGTTTATAACTCATGGTTGTGATCACACTGCATTATTTTGAACACTGCTGTATATGCTAGTGCACCTGGGACTGTGACGTCCCTCGCCGGAGTATGGTACCCCCCAGTGCCACATCCCGGCCACCACCCCGGTGAGGCCATCACCGCCCGCGCGGCCAGCTTTCCCTCTGCTCAGTCTATTGTCTCTTTCTTGTCTGCTCAGCTAATCTCCTCGTCATCCTCAGGATCTGGCCACTATACAATCCTCTCCCAGAATGAAATGCTGCCAGCACACGGCACGAGGGGCCTGATGCCGGATATTCGCTGTTCGCGCTGTGCCAGATATCATATATATGACACTTATTATACGCAGATTTCATTCTTGTATCTTTTCTATAAGTTTGTTGTTTTGGGGCATCAGACGGGCAGGAAAATATCACAGAATCATATCCTAGAATGTTAGAGTTGGAAGGGACCCCCGGGGTCCTCGTGTCCAACCCCCTGCTCAGTGCAGGAGTCACTAAACTATCCCAGACCGATGTCTGTCCAGCCTCTGTGTGAAGACTTCCATTGAAGGAGAACTCACCACATCTCGTGGTCGCCTGTTCCACTCATTGATCAGTTGAAAGTTGTGGTGGCATCATACTGTGTGTGGGGGGATTGCAGGCATCATACTGTGTGTGGGGGATTGCAGGCATCATACTGTGTGTGGGGGGATTGCAGGCATCATACTGTGTGTAGGGGGCTTGTAGGGGCATCATACTGTGTGTGTGTAAGGGGATTACAGGCATCATACTGTGTGAAGGGGCATTGTAGGGGCATCATACTGTATGTGGGGGGGACTCTAGGGGCCATCATACTGTGTGGTGGAGTCTTTTGGGGCATCATACTGTGTATGAGTGGGTTGTTGTGTGTCCATCATATTGTCTGGGGGCTGTAAGGGTATCATACTCGTGTGGGGGGCCATCATACTGCGTGTGAAGTATTGGAGGGAATGTACCATGGGGCCCTCATACTTTGGGGTAAATGTGTGTCGACCCGCCACCACAATTGTGGGTTACCAGGGCAATGGGGTACTCAGAGCCGAGCCCATGGAAGTCTATGGGGATTTGTCACAGGTAGCTGTGGCTCGGTCTGTGGCCCTGGCGGTCTGGCGTATGTTGGGGGAATATTTACAGGGGATAGATATATTACAGTTCGTGACGCACCTGTAGTTTCTGGTAATTTGTACCAGCGCTGCTGTAGATCTCTGAGGGGATGGTGAGGCAGCTAGATGTCGGGTCCCCTACAGTGGACTCTTCCCTCAGGTCGGTAGTTAGGTAGGGATTGTGCAGGCATGCAATAATAACTCAGTCTCACACGTCAGCGTCTTTCCATACCTTTACTTGTAAGATGGTAAGGCAGGTCCCAGGGAGGCTGATGGGGTTGATGGAGGATGAACTTTGAGGCAACGGTTAAGCAAGTTAGGGGCCTCCTTTACTTTCAACACGATGAGTACAACCAGCTGCAGCATAGTTCCCTCTACGATTCCAGCTATTCCAAAGCTGTGCTGCCCAGTCAGATTTGTGGTCGGAGCCTTCCTGTGAGAGAGTTGAATTCCTATCTTGCTGATCAGGCTCAAAGTCTTCACTCCCCCTGACCCCAGTTACGTACTGACTATTTGGGGCTGTTCGCCGCGACCTAAGGTCCGGTAAATCTCTGGTTTTCTTACCACTATGCTTGAGCTAATAGTGATCCTTCGGTCCCCAGTGACCGGTAGCAATGTGCAGGACTTCTCCAAGCCAAAAGCACTTTTTAAATATTCCTTCCACTTTGCCCTTCGATTTGCTCGACTCTTAATAGATATCTCATCTGTCTTCCAGTGGGGCAACAGCTCTGACTAGCTGAGGTGAACTAGACCACCTGTACTAGCCTCCACTTTCTGAACTGCTAACAGGCTCAGACTGGACACGTCTACTCTGTCCAAGGACAGGAAACTGACTGACTAAATCACTCCCTTCCACACCCCTGCTGGGTGTTGTCAGAAGTGTACGTGATGTCATGAAGAGCCCTTAACTGTTACCTCTCCACTCATCCTCCTGTATTGTGTACCAGGGCTACACATTCCCCCATGGTAAACGACAGCACTCCCGGCTGTAAAATATAAAGAGACATTTTGTTTATGCATTTAACATTAAACATTAATTCGTCCCATCCGGAGGTAAGGATGTCTTAAACGTTGCGAACAATAACATTATAGAAAAATACAAATATTAAATAAAATTTTCATATAAATAGACAATATACTTGTGAAGGACCCGCACCAAACCTTCAACGTGGTCCTGGGTGGCTGCAGGACATCCGAATGCAGACCTCACTCAGTGCCACACCACACGGGTTTTATGTTCAGAGGTAAGTCAAGGCTTCGTGTGAAACCATTAAAAGGCACCTTAGTGCAACTATTTACAGGATACATTTTTGGGCTGGCTCAGTCCTCAGCCTCTGAGTCCATTATAAGACATAATAGGGAAAAACATATATATATATATAGACTTTTTACAGTATTCACATCAATTCGTTATAATCACTGCTGATATCTAATGGTAACTTCCCTTTGGTGGTTCGCTCTGATCTACGTGGTGTAGCTTCAGGTATATCAAGTTGCGATCTGTCTGCACTGCGTAACGGCAAACTATAGAACTGCCTCAATCTTTCTATGGATCTGGCAACGTACTGATGGCTGGGCGTGTGAGTCAGCTTCAACAGGGATCCCATAGTATGGGGCGCTGCTTCAGATGATCCTTCTTGAGATTCCACAGTTGAGTGTTGCTGGAATGGTAACTCCTGAACGGCTCAACTGGCACCACGGCACAACTGGAGGTAAAACTTCCTCTTGTGGCTGGTAAAACTGCAACACCGGAACTATTACAGCATCTCCCAGTCGGGGCCAATCCGCAGGAAAATCTCCCAGATCTGTGTGTATGACCTCTTCCTTTCTTTCTCCTTGATTGATGACAGGGTTCTTTTCACAACGCTTTAAGGGTTCTGGACACACAATTTCAAATGGTCTCTGACACAGTGTTGTTGTTCTCCTCCGTCCTTACTGACGACACAAACTTTTCTGTTGTCATATTTAGAGTCTTGTATGACGTAGGGTTCTTGCTCCCACTGGTTATCCAATTTGTGCATCTTCCTTTTTCTTTTTAATACTACCTCTCCAGGCATCAAAGGCTTGGCAGAGCATTTCGGTTTGTAAACATCTTCCTGTTTCTCCCGTGCCTTGTTGAGACTTTCCTCTACACAGATTTGTACTCTTCTGTATTGCTCTTGCCGATTGATGTCCCAGTTTTCAACAGCATCGTCTGCCTCCGTTCTACCACTCCAAGTTCTAGATCCATTGGTAGTCTTCCGGGCCTTGCTCTCATAAGATAGGCTGGAGTGCAGTTAGTGGAACTGACAGGTATATGGTTACACAAATCAACCAAATCAGGTAGTAAATCCGGCCATCGATTCCTGTCTTCCAACGGTATGGATCTCAACAAATCAAGGACAATATGGTTCATTTTTTCGCAAAGACCGTTGGTTTGAGGGTGATATGGTGTTGTTCTTATTTTCTTGCACCCTACATGTGACAGAATTCCTTGAATAAATCACTTCGAAAGCAGTCCCTGATCGGTTAATACTTGCTCCGGATACCCATGCGGTCTGCAAAGCTTGCTTGAAAGGTTTTCGCGGCCGTCACTGCGGTCTGGTCCTTAACTGGAACAACCACCAGAAATCTGGTAATGGTCCACCATGGTCAAGGCGTATGAGTATCCAGATCTACTTGGCGACAATTTGACGTGGTCCAGGGCCACAATCTCCAGAGGACGAGTCGTCCGGATAGGTTGCAGGGGGGCCTTCTGACTACCGTAGTCCTTTCTTCTGAGACCACAGGGTCCACAGTTCCGACACCACCTCTCAATGGAGCTGCGCATCCCTACCCAGTAGAACCGGCATCTCAACAGGGTCTCCAGCTTTCTCCAGCCAAAGTGTCCTGCTTGATCGTGGTATGCTTCCAACACCATTGGGACGTCTGCCTTGGGGACCACGATTTGCCAGACCATCTCATGGGTTCTGGGGTTGACGTATCTCCTGCACAACTTCTCACGGTATAGGAACAACCTGCTTTTCTCGTTCCACAGAGCTTGGCTGACATAGGTGCTTCCTTTTCCAAAGAGGAGCCTTCCTGTCTTAACAACTCCTTGATGCGGCTGACCACTGGATCACTGTCCCTGAGTCTCTTTCCAACTGTGATGGGGTAAAGGATTTAATGTTGCACCATACTGCTTTCTGTGGACTCGATGCTCGTGGACTACCCCATTTCGATGGAACGCAGGTAGCTCAATTTCTTCCAGGTCATCCGATTCTTCTTCCGTATCAAGGTCATGCGGCATTCGGGACAACGCATCAGCATTAGCATTCTTTCGACCTGCCCGGTACTTGATAGTAAACTGGTAATTGGACAACCGAGCCATCCAACGCTGCTCCATGGCGCCCAGCTTGGCGGTTTCCAGGTGCGTTAACGGGTTGTTGTCTGTGTACGCCGTGAACTTATTGGAGGCCAGATAGTGCTTAAATCTTTCAGTAATGGCCCAGACCAGCGCCAGAAACTCCAGCTTGAAGCTGCTATAATTTTCCGGATTCCTCTCAGTTGGCCTGAGTTTTCTGCTGGCATATGCGATGACTTTTTCTTGGCCATTCTGCTTCTGACTGAGAACTGCTCCCAAACCTTCATTATGGCGTCGGTGTACAACAGAACGGTTGGCTGTAATCAGGATAGGTTAAGATCTCATCACCTGTAAGGATCTCTTTCATCTTTTGGAATGCTTCAGCCTGTTCTTTACCCCAATTAAAGGGAGGGTTTCTGCTCTTTAAGGATTGTCCTACCAGGAGGTCCTGTAAAGGAGCTGCCTTCTTCGTGTAATCTTTCACGAACCTTCTGTAGTAACCCGTTAGTCCCAGGAACTGTCGCACTTCCTTAAGGTTCTTGGGCTCCGGCCACTTCTGGATGGCGGTGACTTTCTCTGGGTCCGGCGCTACTCCTTCCGAACTGACGATGTGCCCCAAGTATTGTACCTTCTGTTTGAGTAGATGGCATTTTGAGGGTTTCAACTTCATCCGTACCTGGACAGGGACTCAAACACTTCTGCCAGGTGTTTCAGATGGTCCTCATATGTCTTGGAATACACGATAATGTCGTCTAGGTATAGCAGCACGGTTTCAAAATTGAGATGTCCCAGACAATTTTCCATCACTCTCTGAAATGTTCCTGGGCACTGCTGAGCCCAAACGGCATTCTGTCGAACTCACAGAGCCCCATTGGGGTGGTGAAAGCCGTTTTCTCACGATCCTCCTCAGCCACAGCCACTTGCCAGTAACCACTAGTCAGATCAAGGGTAGAAAAGTAGTTAGCCGTTTTCAGAGCAGCTAATGATTCCTCTATGCGCGGTAACGGGTATGCATCCTTGTGTGTTATGCGGTTCACCTGCCTGTAATCCACACACATTCTCATACTACCATCTTTCTTTTTAACCAGAACTAGAGGGCTGCCCAGGGGCTAACAACTATCCCTTATCACCCCGGCTTTCTTCATATCATTCAACATTTCTTTAGCCTTCTGATAATGAGCTGGAGGTATGGGCCTATACCGCTCTTTGATGGGAGGATGACTGCCTGTAGGGATATGATGTTGTACTCCCTTAATTATCCCAAAATCAAGTGGATTTTTGCTAAACACTTGGGCGTACTCTTGCACCACCCGTAATACCCCTTGCTTCTGGTGAGCGGGAGTGGTGTCCGTCCCAACATGGAGTTGCTGACACCACTCCGCCACCTGAGTTGCTGGGTCATTGTCCTCCGCTATTTGACAGGAGTCTAAGGACTCAGCCGGGAGAATAGAATTATTATCAACAGCATGAAGTTTAGCAATGGTTGCATAACGGGGTAAATTTACCTCATCATCTCCCCAATTGAGAAGCCGTACCGGTACTCTTCCATTCACCACTTCTACTACTCCTCTAGCAGTCATAAGTGTAGGTCTATGTTCTGAATGGTGGGGTTCTACTACAGCTTGGTAATTCTGTCCTCTCAGACCTATGGCTGCCCTGCACCAAATGATCATTTCACTCATTGGGGGTATCACAATAGGATCCGAGTCAGTGACCCGTACATTACCAATTTCGCCGTCTGTAAGCTTGGCTTGCTGCTGACACACCAGGGCCCGGATCTCTCTTTGGATTACTCCTCTCTGCCTTGGTCGGGCAATCTCAGCGAGCTGTTGGAGTAAGAACACAACTTCTCCCAAACAATTACCAATAATGTTAGTACCCAAAATTATATTTAAACCGTTCTCCTCATTTACAGTCTTTACTACCAGAAGCCCCTGGTCTTTCAACTCCTCTCTGCCCACCTTTACATCTACACATTTTGTTCCGAGTACTTCTACAGGAAGACCATTAGAAGCATACACGGTAAAGTCAAGGCTCGGAGGTTTAAGACTGTCCATTGACCAGTACTTGGTATATAGGGCATCAGGTATTAGGGTCACCTGCGACCCAGTGTCTAACAATGCTGGAACAGCAATACCATCTAGAATAATAGACAGGTAGGGTCGCCCGCCCACATACCTGCGGCTCCAGTCTAGGGGGCCTGACGGGTATTCTCCTGGGTGTTGGCCCTTGGACCCAGGTTCTGCCCGTTTAAAGGACACTGTGGAGACAGATGACCTTTCCGGTTGCAGCGATAACAGATGATCTCTCGACGAGGAGGGTGTTGATCAGAGGTTGCTCCTGGGGTGGCGTTGTCCTCCTCCGGGGGGTGACGTCTTCTTTCTTCTCCGGTGCATCCACGGACGTCTTCTGGGCAGTCAGCTAACAAGATCTTTCCTTCCTCCTCTTTCCGCAGCTGCAGGGCACTCATTACAGCAGCCAGATTTTTAGTCAGCTGGCGCACCTCTGAGCGCAGACAGTCCAATTCACTAGGAGGTGTCACCTGCGCTTTGGCTTCAGCCACTAGCGGGGAAAAGAGGGTTACTGCCGGTTCCAGAGTGACTTCACCCCGATGATGTTGGGTTGCCACCGCAGGTTTGCCCAGGGCCGCAGCCCTTTTATTGCCATGTCCTTTAGGGCATCAAAGGTAGCATCCGGATGGTCTAAGGACCACCAGTTTACAGTTCTGCGTTCCTCTTGGGATCTCAATCCCTGGATAAATGTTCTTTCAGCATTCTATTCTCGTCGATAGCATTTAAATTGTTAATTTGCTTGAGGGCTCTCAGGGCTCCTTGTAGTCGGCAAGCGTAGTCCCGGATGCTGTCACCTGGCTGTTGTGAACAGTGATAGAAGGCCATCCGGAGATCCGTTTCTGTGCGGTCTTCAAATATGGCATGCAGCTTAAGGAAGATCGCAGGTACCGACTCCTGATCAACGGTATCCCAAGTCTCCACTTCCCTCTCAGCAGCGCCAGTTAGCTGTCCTATCAGCACAGCAGCTTTTTGTCTCTCAGGCATGGAGTACATTTCTAGGATGCTGCATAACTTCCGCTTGAAGCCTGCTAATGTGCCTGGCTCACCGCTGTACTGGGGAAGCCATTTCGCCCCAGGCATATATGGGAGCGTTAGTGGCATGATCGGGACTACCGGACTGGGTGCAGGGCCTGCGCCCCCATCTGGCGCTACAATACCAAGCGGTGCGGGATTGGGACCTCCGGCCGGGGCCGCACTGTCAGCCGGTTGTTGTGACATCTTAGCGCCCCCTTGGTTAAACGGAGCCTACCGGTTTCAGACGCTGCTATTTCACAGGCACCGCAGTGGGAACAGGACCTTCGTCGCAGGCGCTCTGATGTCAGAGCGTTCACTTCCTGTCGCAGGACCTGCCGCTGAATCAGAGCCGGGGGCGTGTCCAAGACTCTGCGCGCTCTTTCAGGTACGCCCACCTTCTTCTCCAGCGCCTTAGGGCGCGAATCTGGCGGCAAATATGGCGGTATTTGGCGCCAAACAACAGCAACAGTCTTTTTCACCAAAACACTCCACAGGCACACAGGGCTCGCAATTCTGCAAGTTTCGTATCCTGTTCGTGACGCCAAAGTTTTGTGTCGACCCGCCACCACAATTGTGGGTTACCAGGGCAATGGGTACTCAGAGCCGAGCCCATGGAAGTCTATGGGGATTTGTCACAGGTAGCTGTGGCTCGGTCTGTGGCCCTGGCGGTCTGGCGTATGTTGGGGGAATATTTACAGGGGATAGATATATTACAGTTCGTGACGCCACCTGTAGTTTTCTGGTAATTTGTACCAGCGCTGCTGTAGATCTCTGAGGGGATGGTGAGGCAGCTAGATGTCGGGTCCCCTACAGGTGGGACTCTTCCCTCAGGTCGGTAGTTAGGTAGGGATTGTGCAGGCATGCAATAATAACTCAGTCTCACACGGTCAGCGTCTTTCCATACCTTTACTTGTAAGATGGTAAGGCAGGTCCCAGGGAGGCTGATGGGGTTGATGGAGGATGAGCTTTGAGGCAACGGTTAAGCAAGTTAGGGGCCTCCTTTACTTTCAACACGATGAGTACAACCAGCCTGCAGCATAGTTCCCTCTACGATTCCAGCTATTCCAAAGCTGTGCTGCCCAGTCAGATTTGTGGTCGGAGCCTTCCTGTGAGAGAGTTGAATTCCTATCTTGCTGATCAGGCTCAAAGTCTTCACTCCCCCTGACCCCAGTTACGTACTGACTATTTGGGGCTGTTCGCCGCGACCTAAGGTCCGGTAAATCTCTGGTTTTCTTACCACTATGCTTGTAGCTAATAGTGATCCTTCGGTCCCCAGTGACCGGTAGCAATGTGCAGGACTTCTCCAAGCCAAAAGCACTTTTTAAATATTCCTTCCACTTTGCCCTTCGATTTGCTCGACTCTTAATAGATATCTCAGTCTGTCTTCCAGTGGGGCACAGCTCTGACTAGGCTGAGGTGAACTAGACCACCTGTACTAGCCTCCACTTTCTGAACTGCTAACAGGCTCAGACTGGACACGTCTACTCTGTCCAAGGACAGGAAACTGACTGACTAAATCACTCCCTTCCACACCCCTGCTGGGTGTGTCAGAAGTGTACGTGATGTTATGAAGAGCCCTTAACTGTTACCTCTCCACTCATCCTCCTGGTATTGTGTACCAGGGCTACACAAATGTACTGTGGGAGCATTATGCTGTGTGGGGGGACAATAGGGTCGTCGCACTGTGAGTCGGGGGCATTATGGGGGCATCATACAGTGTGGGGGACTATATGCAGCAGGGGACTAATTTGAATCTCAATTCCATTTTTAATGAAACTGTTTTTTTCTGAAGGTTTAGATTAGAATCAACAATAGAAAAACAACCTGTCAGCCCAGGAATGAAACATTCAGAGAATTACACAAAGCGTTTATACAATAAATACTAAATGTGCATAGATTATATAAAATTGTAAATTTATTTTTTTTTAAATATAAACAGACTAGCTTGGTCCATGCGAAATTTTCGCACATTGGTTGTTGGGGGCGCAGGCAATTTCAGAAAAAGTAAGCTGGTGAAATGTAAATGTATTTCATGAGATGGTGAACACAGACAGGTATTTATATATGTAGCTTGGTAATACAATAAATTGGTTTGATAAGTAGAGGCCAAAAAATGTCTTCTGGTTGAGGTGCCGCCTGCAGGTCATTGTGTCTTTCTGTAGGTTTATGAAAATAAATGTTTCAACTGTATTTAGTGATAAAATTGTGAATGTGTGGTTTGTTTGGCTCTTTTCTTGCTGAAGGGAGCAAGTTTACCTTTCAAATGGTGTATCATTTGTGTGTGTGGGGCGAAGTAATCACCGAAAAAGCAGTGCATGTTTACAAATGTTTGCATATGTGACTTACCTGCAGTGAAGTGTGCAATCCTCCATTGTGCCTGAAATAGGCTGGGCAAGCACTTGGGCAAGTGGAAAAGACCCCAAGGCAAATGTTTGGATTTGTTTGTGAGGTCTGTAAGCAGCTTTGTGGTAGTGTGCTTTGGGGTACTGTGGTGCCACCTGCAGGTCATTTTTCCTTACTGCAGGTTTATGAAAATTAATGTTTAAACTGTATTTAGTGATCAAATCGCGGATGTGTGGTTTGTTTGGCTCTTTTCTTGCTGAAGGGGGCAAGTTTACCTTTCAAATTGTGTATCATTTGTGTGTGTGGGCAAAGTAATCACCGAAAAAGCAGTGCATGTATACAAATGTTTGCATATGTGACTCACCTGCAGTGCATGTATACAAATGTTTGCATATGTGCAATCCTCCAATGTGCCTGAAATAGGCTGGGCAAGCACTTGAGCAAGCTGGAAAGACCCCAAGGCAAATTGGCTCTTTTCTTGCTGAAGGGGGCAAGTTTACCTTTCAAATCGTGTATCATTTTGTGTGTGGGTGCAGTATGAACGGAGATACAAAGTAATCATCGAAAAACAGTGTTTAGAAATAATAGAATAGATAAATAAGAAGAGGAAAATAAAATAAAAAAGGCAACAGAGGGATGAGGGAGAAGGAAGTGTTGTAAAATGTTTGTTTGTTACTTCCTTGGCTTTGAATGGAAACATTCAGGTGAAGTGGGATCAAAATTGTCTTTTACAGGCGAAAAATCTGCCAGACACAGAAGATGAGAGGACGTATTATCTGCGAGGTTAGTGGAATGCACAGAACGTTGCAAAGTGAGCTTAGATACAATGTTGCAGTGTTTCAATCAAATTCTTCTTTGTTCGCAGTTTTTATATTCTTACATACCACCTGTTGTTTATCCAGTAATTCGGAACTCATACTTAGACTAGTGACATCACTGCTGCTGCCTGATGACATCACTGCTGCTGTGTGCTGACATCACTGCTGCTGCCCGATGACAACACTTCTGCTGCCTTTTAGCACATACTTTATAGTATGACAGCATTATTTATGTATTATATGGTAACACTGTCACAGTATGGCAGCATTATTTCTAATATTTTATTACATTAGTTGCAGTATGTGTATAGTATGGCAGCATTATTTTTGTATTATATGGTGATAGTATAGTATGTGTATAGTATGGCAGCATTATTTATGTGTTATATGGTAACATCTGTCACAGTATGGCAGCATTATTTTTATTATATGATAACATTAGTTGCAGTATGTGTATAGTATGGCAGCATTATTTATGCATTATATGGTAACATCTGTCACAGTATGGCAGCATTATTTTTATTATATGATGACATTAGTTGCAGTATGTGTACAGTATGGCAGCATTATTTATTTGCATTACATGGTGACATTATAGTATGTGTACAGTATGGCAGCATTATTTATTTGTACTATATGGTGACACTATATTTTTGTGTATAGTATGACAATATTATTTGTGTATTATTGTATTATATGGTAACATTTGTCACAGTATGTCAGTATTAACAATATGTACAGTGTGGTGACATAATTTATTCACTTAAGGGAAGCATCAATTATTATGCATGAGAGAATTGTGCCTTCACTTGGAGCTGTGCTTCTTTGGGTCTAGATTAAGGACATGCCGGATGGGAGACAAGGATCATTTACTTCAAGCCCAGGGCACAAAAATAATTGCACCACCGCACAAATCCTTGTGTGAATAATTGAATCTACTTTTTAGCATTTTTTTAATTGAAAAAGTAAAACATTTGCGCGGATCTCCTCTGAGAATTTGTCAGTACACTCTTCCTGCAAAACTTTTTGGACTGTTTCCGAGAATTCTGAGATTTCATTTTACCATCTCTCCGAAGTGGAAAGAAAAAAAAAAAAAAAGAGGTCGGCTCTAAAATGTTCTAATTTTGTTCTTCACACTGACTTGAATTTGTGGCCTAGATTCCCGAGATTTAATTTAGTAAAAAATAATAAGACTTTTTTTCTTGCCAGAGAGTATCAAAGGGGAAGATAATTAAATACTCCCAGGGACCACGTAAGTAGCCAACTCTCCAGATGTGACCATTGGATTGGAGTTGACTCTGGCAGGGAAGTGTGCTTCAATTACATCAATTCAAGAAATTGGATTCTCCTTGTCAATTACTTTGTAATGTCCGTAGAGCAGGTTCCTGGTAGTGATTCACGGCGCATTGTGTCCAGGGGTCGAGACCGTGCCCATAGTTCTCAATACAATAAAATGACTCCAACGTGCCGCAGGCATCACTGGACTACGTTGTCTCATCCTGAGGGCCGATAAAATAAAAGCTATCAATCCTCGTTTCCTGCAAAACTTTTTGGACTATTTAAGAATTCCGAAATTTAATTTTATAAAAAAAAAAGAAAAAATCAAAATAGAGAAGATGGAGACATTTTTTTTCTCCATCTTCTCATCCGAGAGAATCGGATCACACCATGATTGGAGTTTGATCAGAGTGTAATTTGCATAACTGACCTGATCCTCTAAACGTACGGGCGTCTGCACCTAGTCTTAGAGGAGCACAACACCAATATGATAGACCCATGTAGAGGGAACATAAATATAGCACCGAAAAAAACTCTACAGAGAAAATATAATCAAAAACGAACAACTTTATTAAGCATAGCAAAAAACACGTAAAAAGTAAAAACGGGAAAAACCAACACACAATACAAAAAAGAGGTGGAACGCCTGGTGTAAGGTAAATAGTAACACATATATGTTGCATGGAGAAGGAAATAAAAATCTATATATGTAAATGTATGATGTCGACAAAGAACCTATGTATAACACTGATATGAATAACAATATTAAACTGATGCAATGTTGAAATGTAAAATGCATATACTGTTAGTAACCCTGGAGAGAAAAAGTGAGGCACCGATATCCCAGCCAAGAGAGAAGTTACAAAATATCATGAGTAAATGTAATTACCGCCCATAGGTAACAAACACAGGTATATCACAGGTGGTTATAATTAAAGCCCATAGATATATAATAGATATACTAGGCTGAGAAAACACGGGCTCCTAGTGCTATGCACATGTCAGAACATCAGAGAGTAACATAGTGAAAAAATAAATACATAAACTACCACATATTAGAAACAGTAAGTAACATAAAATTACCTTGCAAACCAGGCGTCCACCACACCCGACGCGCGTTTCGCAATGAAATGCTTCGTCAAAGGGGTGAATAGACGTTGGTTTGGAAGCTTTTTATATGATGATTGGCCAATCATGATCAAAACCTGCGTATGAATCAGCGCATGCGCAACGCACAAGATGCCTAGTGGCAATGCTGTCATAGTAACCATGGTACACAAATCAACAGACATAAATGCTGATAAATATATAACCCAAAAGAAGCACCGCTTGGAGATTCCATCAATAGAGAAGTCTATATATTCTACAGATAGCGGCGATACCGTTGCACATAAACCGTGAAGTTCCTTGTGCGGAAAAGTAGCAATCAGTCCCGGTACCGCTGGTTATTCCATCATCGCTGCCAGAACCAGGGAACATGCATCAGGAAGTAGACGTCACAAATCCCATCATGCACCAAGACGATGTCATGGCAACGGGCATCAGGGAAACACATCGTAGCTGTGAGAGACGTAGAGCACATAGCGGGAAGTGACGTCGTCAATCTCATCACATGACAGGATCGTGTAATCTCCAGGTCAGCGCAGGGACGTGGTGATAAGTGAAGCCGAAATGGTATCATAGCAACAGTCGCCAGGGTGCTGGTTGGAACGCCATCATGCAATACTTATAGTCGTTCATTGCTACAATCGTAGTAAATGAGGCAAGAGAACCTACATACAGACTCAAAAAAAGGAACTCCCATATGGTTAGTGGTTATAATGACAGCACAAAAGATATATAGATGTAATGTCCGCTCTAAAAACAGATAATCAACTATTGAGTCAATTACCATTGCCAATGCATAGAATGATTGAAAGTATTAATGGGTGTCAATCAAAGATAAGTCCAGGATTTAGGAGGCAAACATCGAGATGGTATGAATTGTGTATTAAAAAACAGATTAATCTGTAAAAAGAAAAAGACAAAAATAGAAATAAAATAAGCTAAAACCAACAACTAAAAAGGAAGCAGCTTCGAAATGGCTCTCATACAAATATATGATAAATACATCTAGAAAATCAAGCATCGTAGTGAACAAGACAAGAAAGCTATCCCAAAAAAGGCTTGTAACTGTTATAGTCATTAAGGCCCAATGGTGATATGGTATTAAGGGTATAAATCCATTTAGTCTCTTTCTGCGCTAAATATTGTTTCCAATTGCCACCACGTGGACCAATAAAGACCCTATCGATACCTTTAAATCTTAGAAGAGAAGGATCGCTGTTATGCGCAGACCGAAAATGACGCGGTATTGGTTTCAGGGAACTGATGTCCTCTGCCTCTTTGGCTTCCTCGATATCCCATACGTGCTCCCTAATGCGTCTCCGAAATTCTCTTGTGGTCATGCCCACATATATGAGTCGACAAGGACATGTCGCATGATAGATCACAGCCTTAGTTGTACAGTTGATATTGTACGTGATTCTATATGTTTGACTGTTGTCAAAGTTACAAAAGTCTTTGGCCACATCTACATTCTTACATGCGACGCATTTGCCACACGGTGAACAGCCCCATGCTGGACCCTTTGATCCAAAGAGGAACTTAGATTGGTTACCTTTATAATGGCTGTGGACCAAATGATCTCGCAGATTGCGAGCTCTTCTATAAGTGACCATTGGGTTTATCCCTATATAGTTCACCAGGGTCTCATCTAAAAGCAAGACTGACCAGTGTTTCTTGAGAACCTGATAGACCTCATCACTTCGTGAGTTGTAATTAAGGATACATCTAACCTTGGGGTCAATGGTCCCACAACTAACAGGCTTATCCCTTATTAGGTCACTTCGATTACTAAATCGGGCTCTTGTATACGCCCTGCAAATAGAATTCTGGCCATATCCTCGTTCCCTGAATCTGGTGCAGAGATCACCGGCTTGTTTATCAAAGAAGACATCATTGGAACAAATCCTCCTTGCCCTAAGGTATTGTCCAGTGGGGATATTTGACAGCAGATGTTTTGGGTGTTGTGACGTAGCATATAACAACGTGTTTGCTGCTGTACTTTTACGAAAAAGATCAGTTTGAACAAATCCGTCATCATCCAGGAGGATGGATATGTCCAGAAAGTCCATTTGTTGTCGTCCGTGTTTATATGTCAATTTGACATTAACACTATTCTCGTTTAGATGTTTGAAAAAGTGGTCAAGATCACTTTCAGAGCCCTGCCATATCATTAATACATCATCGATGTAGCGCCACCAGGCTACTACACCAACACTGAGAGGATGGGGTCTGTCACAAAGATGCCCCTCTCCCACAGCCCCAGGAAAAGGTTTGCGTATGAAGGCGCACAGGACGCCCCCATCGCAGTTCCCTGGAGCTGTAGGTAGAGGGCATCCCTGAAGTAGAAGAAGTTATGAGTCAGAACAAATTTTAGTGACTCGATTTTGTATTGTGTGTTGGTTTTTCCCGTTTTTACATTTTTACGTGTTTTTGCTATGCTTAATAAAGTTGTTCGTTTTTGATTATATTTTCTCTGTAGAGTTTTTTTCGGTGCTATAGTCTTAGAGGAGGCATCAAGACAACATTGAGGAGGGTGAGCATTTTAATTTTGGAAGAACTTTTGCAGGCTGTACATGAGATTGTAATGGCACCAGCTAGAGATATCGTACTAGATGGTAGAATGATGATGGCACTGGATGGGTATGAGGATTGCCTTGCTTGGGGACACAGTGAGTGGCACTTTATAGTGGCAATGACATCAGCAGGTCTCTGATGGAGCTGGGCAGGTGACTGTGAATGGCACCGTTAGAATGTGGACTGTACAGAACTTTTCTGGAGCGAACCAATAATGGCACTGTTATGGAGAAGCCATGAGAACCAGTGATGGCACTGTTATGGAGAAGCCATGAGAACCAGTGATGGCACTGTTATGGAGAAGCCATGAGAACCAGTGATGGCACTGTTATGGAGAAGCCGTGAGAACCAGTGATGGCGCTGTTATGGAGAAGCCATGAGAACCAGTGATGGCACTGTTATGGAGAAGCCATGAGAACCAGTGATGGCGCTGTTATGGAGAAGCCGTGAGAACTAGTGATGGCGCTGTTATGGAGATACAGTGAGAACCAGTGATGGCACTGTTATGGAG
This sequence comes from Oophaga sylvatica, assembly GCA_033576555.1. Taxonomy (NCBI): domain Eukaryota; kingdom Metazoa; phylum Chordata; class Amphibia; order Anura; family Dendrobatidae; genus Oophaga; species Oophaga sylvatica. The sequence goes on from JARQOD010000009.1 coordinate 73,714,477, forward strand.
ATACAGTGAGAACCAGTGATGGCACTGTTATGGAGAAGCCATGAGAACCAGTGATGGCGCTGTTATGGAGAAGCCGTGAGAACCAGTGATGGCGCTGTTATGGAGATACAGTGAGAACCAGTGATGGCACTGTTATGGAGATACAGTGAGAACCAGTGATGGCACTGTTATGGAGAAGCCGTGAGAACCAGTGATGGTGCGGTTATGGAGATACAGTGAGAACCAGTGATGGCACTGTTATGGAGATACAGTGAGAACCAGTGATGGCGCTGTTATGGAGATACAGTGAGAACCAGTGATGGCGCTGTTATAGATATACAGTGAAACCAGTGATGGCACTGTTATGGAGATACAGTGAGAACCAGTGATGGCGCTGTTATAGATATACAGTGAGAACCAGTGATGGCACTGTTATGGAGAAGCCGTGAGAACCAGTGATGGCACTGTTATGGAGATACAGTGAGAACCAGTGATGGCGCTGTTATGGAGATACAGTGAACCAGTGATGGCGCTGTTATAGATATACAGTGAGAACCAGTGATGGCACTGTTATGGAGAAGCCGTGAGAACCAGTGATGGCGCTGTTATGGAGAAGCCATGAGAACCAGTGATGGCGCTGTTATGGAGATACAGTGAGAACCAGTGATGGCACTGTTATGGAGAAGCCATGAGAACCAGTGATGGCACTGTTATGGAGAAGCCATGAGAACCAGTGATGGCAGGTGTAAATTACGAAACCATATTTTTTAGAAAAATTATTTGGGGACAGAATTAAAATGCTATAACTAACATGTGGCCCAAGGTGAAAACTGGGGAAACAGTAAAATTCAGCAACATATCCGACCTCAGAGGCATCTATAGACGACTAAACATAAATGAGTTGGTCAAAAAAGTTGGTCACTATGGCCAACCTGTGTCCAACCTTACTATGTTTGAGCTCTCGTAGATATAAATATCTGCAGATAGTCTGAGGTGTAAGAGCAGGGGTGACTCATGGCAGTCCAGCCTTCTAGAAACGCTGGCATTTTGTGTAATGTTCCAGGGATGCACGAACCCATGAATGAGAAAAGGAAAGAAAATCCAGCGCACATTACGGAGCCGAGTCATTTTTCATCTCGTGGTTACACTTGACATTCAAATTAGAGAGACAATGAGAGAAAGGAGGAGAAAATGATCTGCTGTAGTCAAGGGCATGAAAATCACAGGACCCAAAGCAAAAGTCAGTGTCCCCCACCATCCCCCACAAAAAAAAAAAAATCACAAAAAATTACTAAGCTACTTAAAACCCTTTGGCTCGCTACAAACCATGCAGTTTATCATCTGGATAAAGGGGATCAGCAGCTTCAATTTCATGCTAATGTTATGGTCAGAGGCTAAAAGATCAGTGATCATGGTGATAACTCTACTGTTATACAATAGGGTGCAAAAGAAATTTTTTTTAATTTGTATTTGTAATAAATTGATGAAAGAGGGCAAGAGTCGGGGGTGGTTCTCATAATAAAATTTTAGTGTGTGTTTTTTTCTTCTAACTTACTGGGTTAGTAATGTGGGTGTCCGATATACACCTCTCTATTACTAACCTCTGGGCTTGACCCCAGCTGACATTATACAGCTGACATCAACCCCACAACCATTACCCCGAGTCCCACCGCACCAGGGAAAGCAGGAAGAGCCGGGGCAAAGTGCCAAAGTTGGCGCATCTCATGTGATGCACCACTGCTGGTGGGGGGCTGCGGGCTGGTATTTGTAGGGTTTAAAGGGCCCAATAACCAGGGACCTTCCCAGCCTGATAATATCAGACAGCAACTGTCTGCTTTACCTTGGCTGGTTATCAAAAAATAGGGGGAGCCCACGTCATTTTTTTCAATCATTTTTTTTTTACCCTTTAGTGCCACGTGAAAGGCACTAAAGGGTGAAAGTTTATTTTATGTATGGGGTTTGTGACATGAAATATCTACAGGACATCTACAGGCGCTTCTCACAAAATTAGAATATCATGAAAAAAGTGAATTTATTTCAGTTCTTCAATACCAAAAGTGCAGACATATTGGTTGCCACCCGGCTTTTCCAGGGTGGATGATTTCAGAGATTTATATTCTCCTGGAATGCTCTCTGGTTCACATCACAGGTGGAAATGCTCAGCGTCGTCTTCGTGAAGCGTTTCCTCGGGTTTCTGAGCTCGGCCGAGTCGCCAGGGACACATTTTTACATACAATACAGAAGAGTCATCTTTATGATTCAGGAAAATGACTCCTTGTCCGACATCTGCTCCACAATATGGCCGACGCACAGACGGCATCTCTACCCTCCGAGGGAGCGTGCTGCCGCGTGCGGAGGCTGACGTGTCACATATGTCCTCCTGGCAACACATGGATGAAGGAAAGTACTGGAATCTCAGGGACTCTGAGCTCAGAGGAGATGGAAAGATATGAGATTTATAGGAAGGTTACATGACAGATTTTTTTTATATAACACTGTGCAAAAGTTCTAGGCAGGTGCCGAGAAATACTGCAGAGTAAGAATGTTCTTCAAAATAGAAGAGTTAATAGATTATTTTTATCAATTAACAAAATGAAAAGAAAATGGACAAAAGGGAAATGTAAATAACATCAGTATCTGATCACTTCCACACCGTCCCCTCCCTCCATCATCATTCTAACCACCTCACTCATACGTATCTGATAACCCACCACACCGTACCCCGTCCCATCATCAGTATCTGATACCCCCGTCACCTCCATCATCAGTATCTGATACCCACCCGTCCCTCCATCATCAGTATCTGATACCCACCCGTCACCTCCATCATCAGTATCTGATCACTCACTCATCACGCGATACCCCCCTCCATCATCGTATCTGATACCACCCGTCCCTCCATCATCAGTATCTGATACCCACCCGTCCCCTCCATCATCAGTATCTGATACCCACCCGTCACCTCCATCATCAGTATCTGATACCCACCCGTCACCTCCATCATCAGTATCTGATACCCACCCGTCCCCTCCATCATCAGTATCTGATACCCACCCGTCCCCTCCATCATCAGTATCTGATACCCACCCGTCCCTCCATCATCAGTATCTGATACCCACCCGTCACCTCCATCATCAGTATCTGATACCCACCCGTCACCTCCATCATCAGTATCTGATACCCACCCATCACCTCCATCATCAGTATCTGATACCCACCCGTCACCTCCATCATCAGTATCTGATACCCACCCGTCACCTCCATCATCAGTATCTGACACCCCCCGTCACCTCATCATCAGTATCTGATACCCACGTCACCTCCATCAGTATCTGATACCCACCCGTCACCTCCATCATCAGTATCTGATACCCACCCGTCACCTCCATCATCAGTATCTGATACCCACCCGTCACCTCCATCATCAGTATCTGATACCCACCCGTCACCTCCATCATCATATCTGATACCCACCCGTCACTTCCATCATCAGTATCTGATACCCACCCGTCACCTCCATCATCAGTATCTGATACCCACCCGTCACCTCCATCATCAGTATCTGATACCACCGTCACCTCCATCATCAGTATCTGATACCCACCTCACCTCCATCAGTATCTGATACCCACCCGTCACCTCCATCATCAGTATCTGATACCCACTCGTCACCTCCATCATCAGTATCTGATACCCACCCGCCTCCATCACCTACACCCACTCACCCAGTATCTATACCCCACCCGTCACCTCCATCATCAGTATCGGATACCCACCCGTCACCTCCATCATCAGTATCTGACACTCTCCCGTCACCTCCATCATCAGTATCTGAACCCACCTGTCACCTCCATCATCAGTATCTGATACCCACCCGTCACCTCCATCATCAGTATCGACACTCATCCTCATCGATCTACCTCCCTCACCTCCATCATCAGTATCTGATACCCACCTGTCACCTCCATCATCAGTATCTGATACCCCCCGTCACCTCCATCATCAGTATCTGGTGACTGCCCATACTGATGATGTAGGCGATAGGCGGTCACCAGATTCTGATGATGGGGGCGATGAATGATCACCAGATTGAAAGAAACAGCGACTGATAAGCAGATAGAACAGCGGAAACATCCAGAATCCATTTGCACGACGCCCTTTTCCGACCTCGGACACTTGCTTTATTTTCTACATTCCGGACGCGGTGAAGGATCGGAGACACCGCTCACCCCTTTATTTATTTCTCTTCATTAATAGTTTTGTTCGTCTGCTGCAGATTCCGTATAACGTGCAATTACCGAATCTAATCAGGGGATTTCTATATTCCACGGAAAACATACAAACGCCACATGATCACCTCATTACCTGCGGAAATATGCAAATCCAGCCCGAACTCTGCTCGTCACAATTCTTGTTTGTTTGTTGCATATTTAATGAATCTTTGAGACTTTTCTTTTCTGAAGATTATTTGGTTAAAGCGCTGAATTACTGCACTGTTACCTGCACCAAGCGGCCGCGCACCGAGGCTATAAGCTCCTCTCACTTTTCAGTGTGTGCCGTGTACATCGGGACAGGAGCAGCAATCACCTCGCTATTATACCACTAGAGGAAGACAACACAGATCGCCGACTGTTCATCTCCTCCTCCCTCCCAGCACAGTAACCTCTGCATACTGCACAGAGCATGCTCACTACGGTCATCCAGATAAGTTGATCTCTGAATTCGCTTTTTTAGGATGTTTGTGATAATTTTTGTCCGTTTTAAAATTGTATGAAAGGGAGGTTTTTTTTTCACTCACTGCTTATTGGTGTCGATCTTGGGGATTGTGACCTGAACAACCATTTTGTCCATCCTTTCTTATGATGGTTAAGGGTGAAGAAAGCGGATACCTGAGACTCTTCCATTAGGTTAGTTTGGGCCAACCTCATACAAGGTTGCCTTGCTTCTGTCTGGCTGCAAACTCTTTCCAACACTCCCAAGTCCAATTGGGTCTTGCGCTAAGTCCCTCTCTGGAAACTCGTACCTGCAAACTTTTTTGTTGAGGTAGATATCTAAGTCTTGCTCCCAACCCCACCAGGAAACATCCTAAAACTTCACAACGATGGTTTTGTCCCCCATTGGATTTGCTAATTTGGGAAAGGGTTTACACAAACTGATCCTTTTGATCGGGGGAGACCTGAATTAACTGGAATTGGGACTCAGAATTCAGGACAGTCCCAGCAAATTCTGGACAGTTGGCAGGTATGGAAACGCTGCTGTCTGTGCACCTACTGATAGTCAGCAGGAAACAGGTATCCAGGTCCACCTAGAATTTAAATTCCCTGTGGCCATCCCATAAGAGTCACCCTTTGACAATTAATTGGCCTTGGAGTCATCTCCACATGCGGTTGTCTTCTGCTGGATCTTTGGGATCTGGGTCCACTGGAAGACCTTCTAATACTCGGCCGGTCAGTCTCAGATTTGCCGAATTCTCCAGAGCACCTCTCATAGGTAAATGCTCCAAACTGCCAGTAAGCCATAATTGTGACTATTTAAAGTATATGATTGACGACTCATAGCTCTGTAGGCAATCGATAAGTAAACTTACTGACATGTGATAGAAGCGGGATGTTCGTATCTCACAGGGATAATCATGCAGAAGAAAAATTACAAGACATCGACTGCAGGAACGCTTAAATTGATCTATTGTTCTGCGCACACGGAGACAAGGGACACGGTTTATCCAGCGGCTGTTCTCTGGGTGTTCACCATTCATTGCTCTCTATAAATTTCCTACCCAGTAATTCTAATAGGAGGTACAGTCAGGACATGAGGGGAGTAAATTATAATTAATAGATGAGTAAACGGCATTTACATTTTGGTACATGAGTAGGACAAATTACGGTAACACTTGTAATGGAACCTCTGGACATTGGTTACTAATCGGCCATGTTCAGCTCCTGATAGGAAAGGAGGTCACCATCTGTGTAAGAGCTGTGGCCATCGCCTGAACGGTGGATCCATCCCTCCATGTCCTGGTTCTTCCAGTGTCGTCATCATTGACCATAATCAGAATAATGAATTTACATTGTCCAAAGCATATATGGTAAGAGACAGGAACAGGCGACATGCGGTATATTACGACATGCTAAGTGACGGCTCTGATACCATTATTATTGTGCTCCAATATACAAATAGTGTCCCCGGTGAAGCCATTTGTGTTCCCACCCACTGTCTTACCCCTGTCATGGCCCCCATACACAATGATGCCCCCACGGTGCCCTTCGAACAGTATAATGCTCTCCTCCCCCACACACAGTATGATGCCCCCAGTCACCAATAAACACTGTATGTCGTCCCACAGTCCCCACTGCACACAGTATGCTTCCCCCACAGTCCCCACTACACACAGTATGCTGCCCCCAGAGTTCCCAATACACAGTATGTTGACCCACAGTCCCCACTACACACTGTATGTCGTCCCAGTCCCCACTGCACACAGTACGCTTCCCCCACAGTCCCCACTGCATACAGTACGCTTCCCCCACAGTCCTCACTACACACAATATGCTTCCCCCACAGTCCCCACTACACACAGTATGCTTCCCCCACAGTCCCCACTACACACAGTATGATACCCCCAGAGTTTGCAATACACACCAAATGCTTCCCCACTACACACATTATGATGCCCCCAGAGTCCCCACTACACAAAGTATGTTGACTCGCAGTCCCCACTACACACAGTATGTCGTCCCACAGTCCCCACTGCACACAGTATGCTTCCCCCACAGTACCCACTATACACAATATGCTTCCCACATAGTCCTCACAACAAAGAGTATGATGCCCAGAGTTCCCAATACACACAGTATACTTCCTCCCACAGTCCCCACTACACACAGTATGATTCCCCCACACACAGTATGATGCCCCCAGAGTCACCAATAAACACTGTATGTCGTCCCACAGTCCCTACTGCACACAGTATGCTTCCCCACAGTCCCCACTACACACAGTATGATGCCCCCAGAGTTCCCAATACACAGTATGTTGACCCACAGTCCCCACTACACACTGTATGTCGTCCCAGTCCCCACTGCACACAGTACGCTTCCCCCACAGTCCCCACTGCATACAGTACGCTTCCCCCACAGTCCTCACTACACACAATATGCTTCCCCCACAGTCCCCACTACACACAGTATGCTTCCCCCACAGTCCCCACTACACACAGTATGATACCCCCAGAGTTTGCAATACACACCAAATGCTTCCCCCACTACACACATTATGATGCCCCCAGAGTCCCCACTACACAAAGTATGTTGACTCGCAGTCCCCACTACACACAGTATGTCGTCCCACAGTCCCCACTGCACACAGTATGCTTCCCCCACAGTACCCACTATACACAATATGCTTCCCACATAGTCCTCACAACAAAGAGTATGATGCCCAGAGTTCCCAATACACACAGTATACTTCCTCCACAGTCCCCACTACACACAGTATGATTCCCCCACACACAGTATGATGCCCCCAGAGTCACCAATAAACACTGTATGTCGTCCCACAGTCCCTACTGCACACAGTATGCTTCCCCCACAGTCCCCACTACACACAGTATGATGCCCCCAGAGTCCCCACTACACACAATATGCTTCCCCCACAGTCCCCACTACACACTGTATGATGCCCCCACACACAGTATGATGCCCCCACACACAGTATGATGCCCCCACACAGTATGATGCCCCCACACAATACTGTGTCCTTCCTCCTTTGCAGGATACAGCACTGACTAAGAGATTAAGTAGAACTGTCCATCTTGCCGCGTTCCCACGATGACCAGCTCCTGTCTGTGGTGTACGTGGCTCTGATCAGCAGGTACAATCTTGTGCCATCATTGCGCCTGCTGATGGCTCCCTCCTCTACCATTGTATCTAACTGTATCTATACCCTGAGGATGCAGATACTGTTGGAATCAAGACATAACCCCGACCTCCCAGACCGACGGGACAAATCCTCCAATCAGGGAATGTGAGGAACAGTTGGGAGACTCATGTGGCAGGAGAACTCCCACCGAAAAATATATTTGTTTTGTCAAAATACGTCAACACTTCCATTTTTTGTTTCTCCGGTCCTTTTCCTTTATTTACCCACATTACAGTTGACAATGTAGAGGTGATGATGTCCTACACCCAATTCCGCCCAGGATTTCCCTTAAATGGAGGCTTTGGGTGTTTTCCACTCACTTTTGGACATAGTTTGGGCAAAAAAAAAAAATGAGGACTCCTCTTTCCAAGCCTGGAATTGCAAAAATTAGCCAAGATTGTACTTGAAAGATCAGGACAGTCTTGCTAAATGTGGGATTGTTGCCAACTATGTAATCCATAGACAGGTTTCCATTTTCCGTTATGGGTGACAGGTGCAATTTATTGCAATTGTTAAATATTCTGTATTTATCCAAAGTTACTGTCGGGAAATCCTCACAATGCACTCTGTAAAACAAGCTGTACAGTTTTGTGCATCCAGCTCCTTTTCACACCTATGTGTTTCCATGGTTACAGACTACAAACAAACCATGTATGTAGTCTGATCCTGCAGCCATGTTTTTTTACATTTCCTTTTACCCCAAAACAGCAATAAATGCATCATTATCCTGAATAGAAAGTGATAAATATCCATTTGTGACTAAGTTCTCCAGTAGCTAATAAATGGGGATTCCAGTGACTGTACTCCCCAAAATTAGCTTATTCTAGATGTAAAGACGCAAAGAAAACATCACAGTAAAATTCCTTTAATTCAATTCCAGGACTCGACGTCTGCCCCATAATCCAATATTCTGGATTCTTGAAGTTCTGGAATATTGGATGCTGGATTTAAAGGTTTTTCAGTATTTTGATAGCCCATCCTAGGGAAAGGTCATCAACATCAATTCAGGTGTGTGTGGGGGGCGATGTCTGTTCCTCGTCACCCCCATGACAGCTGTGTGCAGCTCCTGCGGTGGCCTGAACGTACACAATGTATGGAGCCAGAACAACACAGCCCCATTCACTGTGTAGTGGCCGTTCTCGGTATTGCAGCTCGGCTCCTATTAACGTGAACGTGATCCGAGCTGCAGTACCGAGCACAACCACTACATCGTGCACACCAGGCCAACAGCTGATCGATGGTGGTGCTGGGACGAGAGGGGGAGCAATGAATGACTTATGTGTTTTGTGCATACACCTGCCCCACAGTACTGTGACGAGGCCACAATATTGGGAGACCTCACACCGATCTGATTACATTTAATGTATTAATGAAATTGTAATTTTCGCTTGCATTCAGCGAATGAAAATAAAGCGTCGGTGATGGCGGCCGCTTCCCTCATCTCCATGCGCTGCAGATCGCTGACCTGCTGGCCCTTAAATACAGTCAAATGCCCGTGCTCCGACGTGGACTCAGGTGAGTGCTGCATTAATGATGTCCTACGGTACTTAGCATTCTGGCCACATAGCGTTCTGTGAATACAGATGGAGGGACAGGCGAGCGCCCGCCGTATCACCACCCAGCGAAATGTGGACTTAAACAAAGATTTCCAGTGCCAGGAAAACAGACCTGACGACTGCCAAATGAGAGGGAGAGAGCGGCTTTCTTTTATCGTCTGGGTTCTGCAAATTTACATGCAGCGTGGGAGCGAATATTATACCGTGAATTAGTCTTGTGCATTGCCAAGAACTACAAATCCCAGCATTTTTTATACCGCTTCAATGTTTTTACAATGGACTATGCAGTATGACAAATGACTTCTGCTCGGAACTGGGATCAGAAATATCTGGGCCCCATATTGGCCCCCGGACTCTCTTTTAGGTCCCTTCCATTATGTGCTCTATAGTGTACATGTCTGGGCCACCTGGGGGCTCCTATGTTATTGTCTGCACAGTGAACCGCCGGTTTTGTCATAAAGGAATAGACCATGATTATTATGCAGACCCTCCGGCTCACATCACATATTTAGTGATCGCTGCAAGAGAGAGAACAGAATATTGATTGGAGCCAGGGAGCACTGGCATTAAATGACGGCTACCAGGGGCGTAGCGCGAGATGCCAGTGCCCTGGGCAAAGCACGTACTTGGCACCCCTAACCCCCCAGCGTAGCGCACAGAGTCCAGTACTGACCCTTTATCCCACAAGCACATATATCCATTTTAAAACAATACTGATCTCATTATTATTTACCTTTCACCCTCTATTTTTCTGCTGAAATCTTAAATACAATTTTAAAAATGAAAAATACACATTATTATTTGTTTTTAGTGTTTATTTTTACTACATTATTTTTATTAAAAAACCAAAGACAGAAACATAATGATAAAATATCCTGCAGTAAATAAACAGCAATAGTGCATGAAAGTAATATATGGTATTCAGTTAACATGTTTTTTTATTAAAAAAAAAAAAAAAAGCGAAATCCATCCCACTTCATGATGACCGTAATTCAGACAGTCCTAACTCTATATTAAAAACCTTAGTATTTGTCAAGAGTCATGCATGTAGATGAGGGCTGAGAAGGTCTGAGCCCGACTAGAGGACACACAGCCAAGGGAGTCCACATCAATAATGCCCAGATCAAGAGAAAGGCAGGTCACACCTTTTATACGCACATGATGCAAACAGACTGAAAAAAACCCAAAGGTATGAACTGGGACATAAACTGGTGTGCATGCAGCGTGTAAGCGCACATTCACACTGGCCACTGAACAGAAAAAAACAAAGAAACATAATGATAAAATACACTGCAGTAAATAAATACATTATTTTTATGTATCTATTTTATTACCTAAGCCCTAACTAACTTAACTCTAACCCTACCCTAACTCTAAACCTACCCCTAACTCTAACCCTACCCCTAACCTACGCTAACCTAACCCTACCCCTAACTCTAACCCTACCCCTAACTCTAACGCTACCCCTAACCCTACCCCTAACTCTAACCCTACCCCTAACTCTAACGCTACCCCTAACCCTACCCCTAACTCTAACCCTACCCCTAACTCTAACGCTACCCCTAACCTACCTACCCCTAACTCTAACCCTAACCCTACCCCTAACTCTAACCCTACCCCTAACTCTAACCCTACCCCTAACTCTACCTAACTACCTACCCCTAACTCTAACCCTACCCCTAACTCTAACCCTACCCCTAACTCTAACCCTACCCCTAACTCTAACCCTACCCCTAACTCTAACCATACCCCTAACTCTAACACTACCCCTAACTCTAACACTACCCCTAACTTTAACCGAATGTCACGCTGTCTTATGATATGTATACAATGTCAGTAAACTATTAATACAGGAACAACACTCAATACAACAACTAGTATAGCAACATCAGCATGTAAGTATAGAATAGATTTACCTGACACGATATCTGCTGAACTCAGGGTTAATCTTGAGGACTTGATGAGCTGTAACAGGAAAGAGGAGGACCGGGTCTAACCTGACCCTAAACTGGGGTCCTAACTAATCCCTTACCTTGGAGGTACTGATAATGGTTCAGAGGTCCAAGTCTCCAACCTAACCCTGTCTCCTATCAGACCCTGAACCCTGTAATCAGTCCTAAGAAGGATCCTGACTACCACCAAAGGGATATGGGCTGATCTCAGCTAAATACACAGATTAGACATATAAGACAGACAGGATAACACTCGCTTGCATACACACTCAAACACCAAAGGAACATAAATGGTCTGGGAAATAAACTCTAACCAAGTTGAGCTTAGAACAACTAAGGAGCTCACAACTAAAGTCTATACAGATTCATTCCTATCTGTGGTCTGCATGAAGGTTTCACTGGCAACTCCCCAAGCAGACAACCAGGAATTTAAAGGAAACCAATCAACAAATAATCAATTGCAGCCGGGAGAAACTGCACCCAGTCCCAGCACAGAGCACAGACAGAATTAACTCCCTAGCTGCCAAACACAAAGAAACAGCAACTCAGCTGTGAGAAGTCAAAATGTGCAACCGCGACGATCTTCGTGGCAATGCACACATGACAGTACCCCCCCTTCTACGAGGGGCCTCCGGACCCTCAGGGCCAGGCCTGCCCGGGTGAGTTCTGTGGAAGGTCCGAACCAAACGATCTGCGTTAATGTCAGACGCAGGACCCACGTCCTCTCCTCTGGACCATACCCCTTCCAATGCACCAAGTACTGAAGGGACCGCGATTCAGACGTGAGTCAATGATCTTTGATACTTGAAATTCCAAGTTACCATTGACCAACACAGGAGGAGGAGGTAGAGGTGACGGTATGACTGGTGCCACATACCTTTTAAGTAATGACTTGTGGAACACATTATGAATTTTAAACGTAGGAGGGAGGTCCAGACGAAATGCCACAGGATTAATTATGGAACTGATCCTGTACGGCCCGATGAATCTGGGACCCAGTTTCCAGGAGGGCACCTTAAGTTTTATATTCCTGGTAGACAACCATACCAGATCGTTCACATTCAGATCTGGACCAGAAACTCTCCTCCTATCAGCCATACGTTTATAACGGTTCCCCATCGCACTCAGATTATTCAATACACCTCGCCACACAGAAGCAAGTGACGACGAGAAACGCTCCTCCTCAGGAACCCCAGAAGGGCCCCCCCCATTGAAAGTACAAAACTGGGGATGGAAACCATATGCCCCAAAAAACGGGGACTTACCAGTGGACTCGCTCCGCCCTGTTGTTAAGAGCGAACTCTGCCAGAGGCAAGAAAGAAGACTCTTGGTTCTCTGAAACAAAACACCGGAGATATGTCTCTAAGCTCTGATTCAGACGCTCTGTCTGACCATTGGTCTGCGGATGAAAAGCCGAGGAAAATGACAATTGCATACCCCGACGTAAACAAAATGCCCTCCAAAATTTGGACACAAACTGAGACCCCCTATCTGACACCACATCAGAAGGCAACCCATGAAGTCTAACGATCTCCCTAATGAACACCTGCACCAGAGTTTTAGCATTAGGGAGTGCAGGAAGAGCAACGAAATGTGCCATCTTACTGAACCTGTCAACAACCACCAGTATGACAGTCTTCCCTGACGACGGAGGAAGGTCCGTAATGAAGTCCATAGATAAATGAGTCCATGGACGCTCCGGAAGTTTCAAGGGTAAAAGGGTCCCAGACGGACGGGTATGAGGGGTTTTAGAGCGAGCACACACCCCACATGACGCGACAAAAGTTATAACATCTTTATTAGCATTAGGCCACCAAAACCGGCGAGAAAGGAGATCTAAAGTAGCCTTACTCCCTGGATGTCCTGCTAGAGCAGAATTATGATGTGCCTCAATAACCTTTTGTCTCAACTGATTCGGGACAAACAGTCTCCCTGGAGGTCCTGCAGGGGCGTCCCCCTGAGCCTCTAACACCTCCTCCTCAAGCTCAGAAAATACAGCCGACACTACCACCCCCTCCTGAAGGATAGGACTCGGGTCATCCGTTTTCCCGGCCCCTGGGAAACTGCGAGACAAGGCATCAGCCTTTACATTCTTAGACCCCGGGCGATAAGTGACGACAAAATTAAACCTGGTAAAAAACAACGACCATCGAGCTTGTCTGGAATTCAGACGCTTAGCGGATTCCAAATACAACAGGTTCTTGTGATCAGTAATAACGGTAACCGGGTGGACTGCCCCCTCCAAAAAGTGACGCCATTCTTCAAAAGCAACTTAATGGCCAAAAGTTCCCTATTGCCGATATCATAATTCCTTTCGGCGGACGACAATTTCTTAGAAAAGAAAGTGCACGGATGCCATTTACCAGGGGACGGACCCTGGGACAATATAGCACCCACCCCTACGTCAGACGCATCCACCTCCACAATGAACGGCTGAGATGCATCGGTTGGATGAGAACGGGTGCCGAAGCAAAACATTTCTTCAAAGAGGAAAAGGCTTGGCAAGCTTTGTCCGACCATTTAGAAAAATCCGTCCCTTTTCTTGTCATGTCAGTGAGAGGTTTGACGACAGATGAGAAATTACAAATAAATTTCCGGTAGTAGTTAGCAAACCCCAAAAACGCTGCAGAGCCTTAAGATCCCCTGGCGATCCCATTCAAGCACTGCTTCTACCTTTCCAGGGTCCATACGGAAACCGGAGGCTGACACCAAAAAACCCAAAAACTGAAGTTCCTGTACGGCAAATACACACTTCTCCAGTTTGGCGTATAGTTTATTGTCTCGCAAGATCTGCAACACCTGTCTCACATGCTCCTGATGAGACACAAGATCTGGCGAGTAAATTAAAATGTCGTCCAAATATACAACCACAAACAGCCCCACCAGATGACGAAAAATGTCATTAACAAAATGTTGGAATACTGCTGGTGCAGTAGTCAGACCAAAAGGCATGACTAGGTTCTCATAATGTCCCTCCGGCGTGTTAAACGCCGTTTTCCACTCATCCCCCTCTTTTATCCTAATCAGATTATACGCCCCCCTGAGATCCAATTTAGAAAACCATTTGGCGCCAACAATTTGATTGAAGAGATCAGGAATAAGAGGGAGTGGATACGGATCTCGAACAGTAATCCGATTAAGTTCGCGGAAATCCAAGCAAGGGCGTAGGCCTCCATCTTTCTTCTTCACAAAGAAGAACCCCGCGGCTACTGGGGAAGATGAAGGTCTAATATGCCCTTTGGCCAGACTTTCAGAAATATAATCTTTCATAGCCTGCCTCTCAGGACCAGAAAGATTATACAACCTAGCTTTAGGCAACTTAGCATCAGGAAGGAGATTAATAGAGCAGTCATACACGCGATGAGGAGGCAACTCCTGACACCCCTCCTCAGAGAAAACATCCCCAAAATCCTCCAAAAAAGGAGGCAATGTACTAGGCACGACCGCACTGATGACTGTGTCATGCAGTTGCTTTTGCAAAACTCACCCCATTGGCTTATTTCTCTGGACTGCCAATTAATCACAGGGTTATGTTTAACCAACCAAGGAAGTCCCAACACAATGGGAGTAGGTAGACCCTCCAACACATAACAAGATAATTGTTCCCTATGTATTGCCCCTACCCGAAGGTCAATGTTATGAACCTCATGAACAAAGCTACCTTGGCCGAGAGGCCTGGCGTCAATGGAGAATATAGGGATCGGTTTGACCAATACACTCAGATGCATACCTTGAGCCTGAGCAAACTGAGCGTCAACCAGATTAGCCCCGGAACCACTATCAAGAAGAACAGACAATCTCTCCACTCTCGTACCAACTACCACCTCCACTGGTACAAGGAACTGAGAAGAACTGCGGATGAAATACATACTCCCAGGTTGTCGTCCACCACACAACCTGGGATTAACAGTTTTCCGGCGACTTTTGGCTCAACAAGGCACGGGATGGACATTCTCCAACAAAATGTCCCTCTTTCCCGCAGAAAAAACATCTTCTAGTCCTGCGGCGTACCGCCAATCCCCTCCTACGAAATGATGTCCCTCCCAACTGCATAGGCTCATCCGAACAGACAAGGGGAACCTCAACATAAGGGACTTTAGTGGTAGGTGGAGAAACAACAGGGTGGGTTACCTCACCCTCTCCCGAAGCCGTCTATCAGTACGGATAGCTAGGCCATAGCAGCCTCCAGAGAAGGAAGAGACTCATACTGAGCCAAAACGTCTTTTAATTTATCAGAAAGCCCATGACAAAACTGGCTCCTAAGAGCTGGGTCATTCCACTGAGTATCTGTGGCCCATCTACGAAACTCAGAAGCAAATTCCTCTCAGGACGATCTCCCTGCTGTATCTTACGTAATTTTGTCTCAGCAAGAGAGACCCGATCTGGGTCATCATATACCAATCCCAGAGCAGTAAAAAATTGATCTACAGACAGTAGAGCCGGGATCCCGGAGGAAGGGAAAATGCCCAGGATTGAGGGTCCCCTTGCAGAAGTGAGATAACAATTCCCACTCTCTGCTCATCACTCCCTAATGATCGAGGCCGAAGCCGAAAATACAATTTACATGCCTCCCGGAAGGTGAAAAATTTGTCTCGCCCACCAGTGAACCTGTCCGGGAGAGCAACCTTAGGTTAAAACTCTGGTTTGCTCCAGGGGAGACAAAACTTTGGACTTAATGTCCGTCAGCTCCATGGATAATCCCTGCAACTGCAGAGCCAGCTGGGCTACTGGATCCATGGTAACTGGAGATAATTTTTATGGCCAGTGAAAATGTCACGCTGTCTAATGAATGTATACAATGTCAGTAAACTATTAATACAGGAACAACACTCAATACAACAACTAGTATAGCAACATCAGCATGTAAGATAGAATAGATTTACCTGACACGATATTGCTGAACTCAGGTAATCTTGAGACTTAGAATCATAGAATAGAATCATAGAATCATAGAATGGTAGAGTTGGAAGGACCTCCTGGCCATCTGGTCAACCCCTGCTCAAGCAGGATTCTCTAAATCATCCCAGACAGATGTCTGTCCAGCCTCGTTTGAAGACTCATTGAAGGACTGATGAGCTGAAACAGGAAAGAGGTGGACCGGGATCTAACCTGACCCTAAACTGGGGTCCTAACTAATCCCTCACCTTGGAGGTACTGATAATGGTTCAGAGGTCCAAGTCTCCAACCTAACCCTGTCTCCTATCAGACCCTGAACCCTGTAATCAGTCCTAAGAAGGATCCTGACTACCACCAAAGGGATATGGGCTGATCTCAGCTAAATACACAGATTAGACATATAAGACAGACAGGATAACACTCGCTTGCATACACACTCAAACACCAAAGGAACATAAATGGTCTGGGAAATAAACAAACTAAGGAGCTCACAACTAAAGTCTATACAGATTCATTCCTATCTGTGGTCTGCATGAAGGTTTCACTGGCAACTCCCCAAGCAGACAACCAGGAATTTAAAGGAAACCAATCAACAAATAATCAATTGCAGCCGGGAGAAACTGCACCCAGTCCCAGCACCGAGCACAGACAGAATTAACTCCCTAGCTGCCAAACACAAAGAAACAGCAGATCAGCTGAGAGAAGTCAAAATGTGCAACCGCGACGATCTTCGTGGCAATGCACACATGACACCGTAACTCTAACGCTACCCTAACTCTAACGCTACCCCTAACTTTAACCGTAACTCTAACCCTACCCCTAACTCTAACCCTACCCCTAACTCTAACGCTACCCCTAACTCTAACGCTACCCCTAACTCTACCTACCCTAACTCTAACCCTACCCCTAACTCTAACCCTACCCCTAACTCTAACCCTACCCCTAACTCTAACCTACCCTAACTCTAACCCTACCCCTAACTCTAACCCTACCCCTAACTCTAACGCTACCCCTAAACTCTAACGCTACCCCTAACTTTAACCGTAACCCTAACCCTACCCCTAACTCTAACGCTACCCCTAACTCTAACGCTACCCTAACTCTAACCCTACCCCTAACTCTAACGCTACCCCTAACTTTAACCTAACTCTAACCCTACCCCTAACTCTAATGCTACCCCAACTAACCCCTACCCCTAACTCTAACGCTACCCCTAACTCTAACGCTACCCTTAACTCTAACGCTACCCCTAACTCTAACCGTAACTCTAACCCTACCCCTAACTCTAACCCTACCCCTAACTCTAACGCTACCCCTAACTCTAACGCTACCCCTAACTCTAACGCTACCCTAACTCTAACCTACCCTAACTCTAACCTATACCCCTAACTTAACCCTACCCCTAACTTAACCCTACCCCTAACCTAACGCTACCCTAACTCTAACGTACCCTAACTCTAACGCTACCCCTAACTTTAACCGTACATAACCCTACCCTAACTCTAACGCTACCCTAACTCTAACGCTACACCTAACTCTAACGCTACCCTAACTCTAACGCTACCCTAACTCTAATGCTACCCCTAACTTTAACCGTAACTCTAACCCTACCCCTAACTCTAATGCTACCCTAACGCTACCCTAACTCTAACGCTACCCTAACTCTAACGCTACCCTTAACTCTAACGCTACCGTAACTCTAACCCTACCCCTAACTCTACGTACCCCTAACTCTAACGCTACCCTAACTCTAACGCTACCCCTAACTCTAACGTACCTACCCTAACTCTAACCCTAACACTAACTTACCCTAACTAACCCTACCCCTAACTAACCCTACCCCTAACTTTAACCCTAACTCTTAACACTAACATACCACTGGGGACAAAGTCAGAAAAGGGCTCCTGTGCAAGAACAGTACATGGCCCCTATGCAGCCCAATCTCCTAAAAATGCAAAATTGCACCTGCTTTGGAGGGATAAATGGCCCTTCACCTCTTGGGCCCCTGTGCGGCTGCACAGGTTGCACCAATGATATGTCCGCCCTGAACCATACCCCTATCTCTAACCCTAAGGCCGGGGTCACACTTACGTGTGTGATGCGTGCAACTGCGCGAGTCTCTCGCATCAATACCGGCACTTGCCGCCGGCACTCGGGACCGGAGTGTGGGCTACATGTATTCTATGCAGCCCCACACTCCGGTCCGAGTGCAGCGCAATGCCGGGTATTGATGCGCGAGTTTCTTGCATCACACTCAGAAGTGTGACCCAGGCCTAACTCCAACTCTACCCCTAGCTCTAAGGCAGGGATGAACTGTGATTTGGCACCTGTCACGTGACCAAGGTTTGCTGGTGAGGCTGCTACGTCACAGAGCAATACAAGCGACTTGGTGCAAAACATCTAACAAGGTGGACTTCTTGAGACTTGCTTGTCGCAGTACCCTCAAGGTCAGACTGTATTCATCCATTCACTTGCATTGTGTTGCAATGTAGCATCGCTACCGAGCGAACCTTAGTTGCGCTACACGGTTGCAGCAACTTTGCCATGTGTCTAGCCTAACTTCTGCCAAAACTCTAGTGTGTAATCTGCCATCCAGTGGTCAGTACTTCTGGATGTTCTGGCTAAGCAGGGATGAAATCATAACAGTAATGTAAATCAAGCAATCACCACAATAACAGATTACAGACTTTGTTATTTATCATTATCTTCTAACACACCGTCCTCCAGGGAAGCAGCAGAGGAAGATAACATCTCAAGTGCAGAAAGGCAGATTGCATATTATCATCAGTGCAACTCTAATAACTGATGATTACCCACAGAATGGAACAACTCCTCATGGCTGGAGTACAAAAAATGTCTCCTCTAAATTTTGAATTAATTATTATTATTATAATTTATTATAGCATCATTTGTTCCATGGCACTTTACATGTGAATTACTGAGTGATAATTATGAGTTACTGCCTGTATTATACTCCAAAGCTGAATTAACACGTTTTCACATTTCCAGCTAGCAGAATAGTGAGTGCAGCTCTGGGGTATAATACAGATGTAACTCAGGATCAGTAATGTAATGTATGTACACAGTGACTGCACCAGCAGAATAGTGAGTGCAGCTCTGGAGTATAATACAGGATATAACTCAGGATCAGTAATGTAATGTATGTACACAGTGACTGCACCAGCAGAATAGTGAGTGCAGCTCTGGGGTATAATACAGGATGTAACTCAGGATCAGTAATGTAATGTATGTACACAGTGACTGCACCAGCAGAATAGTGAGTGCAGCTCTGGAGTATAATACAGGAGGTAACTCAGGATCAGTAATGTAATGTATGTACACAGTGACTGCACCAGCAGAATAGTGAGTGCAGCTCTGGGGTATAATACAGGATGTAACTCAGGATCAGTACATGATCAGTAATGTATATACACAGTAACTGCACCAGCAGAATAGTGAGTGCAGCTCTGGAGTATAATACAGGATGTAACTCAGGATCAGTAATGTAATGTGTGTACACAGTGACTGCACCATTAGAATAGTGAGTGCAGCTCTGGGGTATAATACAGGATGTAACTCAGGATCAGTAATTTAATGTATGTACACAGTGACTGCACCAGCTGAATAGTGAGCGCAACTCTGGGCATAGTACAGGATGTAGCTCAGGATCAGTAATGTAATGTGTGTACACAGTGACTGCACCAGCAGAATAGTGAGTGCAGCTCTAGAGTATAATACAGGCTCTAACTCAGGATCAGTAATGTAATGTATGTACACAGTGACTGCACCAGCAGAATAGTGAGTGCAGCTCTGGAGTATAATACAGGATGTACCTCAGGATCAGTAATGTAATGTATGTACACAGTGACTGCACCAGCAGAATAGTGAGTGCAGCTCTGGAGTATAATACAGGAGGTAACTCAGGATCAGTAATGTAATGTATGTACACAGTGACTGCACCAGCAGAATAGTGAGTGCAGCTCTGGAGTATAATACAGGATGTAACTCAGAATCAGTAATGTAATGTTTGTACACAGTGACTGCACCAGCAGAATAGTGAGTGCAGCTCTGGAGTATAATACAGGAGGTAACTCAGGATCAGTAATGTAATGTATGTACACAGTGACTGCACCAGCAGAATAGTGAGTGCAGCTCTGGAGTATAATACAGGATGTAACTCAGGATCAGTAATGTAATGTATGTACACAGTGACTGCACCAGCAGAATAGTGAGTGCAGCTCTGGAGTATAATACAGGAGGTAACTCAGGATCAGTAATGTAATGTATGTACACAGTGACTGCACCAGCAGAATAGTGAGTGCAGCTCTGGAGTATAATACAGGATGTAACTCAGGATCAGTAATGTATGTACACAGTGACTGCACCAGCAGAATAGTGAGTGCCGCTCTGGAGTATAATACAGGATGTAACTCAGAATCAGTAATGTAATGTTTGTACACAGTGACTGCACCAGCAGAATAGTGAGTGCAGCTCTGGAGTATAATACAGGAGGTAACTCAGGATCAGTAATGTAATGTATGTACACAGTGACTGCACCAGCAGAATAGTGAGTGCAGCTCTGGAGTATAATACAGGATGTAACTCAGGATCAGTAATGTAATGTATGTACACAGTGACTGCACCAGCAGAATAGTGAGTGCAGCTCTGGAGTATAATACAGGAGGTAACTCAGGATCAGTAATGTAATGTATGTACACAGTGACTGCACCAGCAGAATAGTGAGTGCAGCTCTGGAGTATAATACAGGATGTAACTCAGGATCAGTAATGTAATGTATGTACACAGTGACTGCACCAGCAGAATAGTGAGTGCAGCTCTGGAGTATAATACAGGATGTAACTCAGGATCAGTAATGTAATGTATGTACACAGTGACTGCACCAGCGGAATAGTGAGTGCAACTCTGGAGTATAATACAGGATGTAACTCAGGATCAGTACAGGATCAGTAATACAGTATACATGCACAGTGAATTACCATTAAGGTATATTATTCTACATGTTGCTCATATGTAGGATGTACATGGAGACATTTATAAATGTAGACGTATTTGTTTTTTTAATTAATTGCTTGTTTTCTTGGTCATCTATAAATAGCGTTTATGTTATGAAGCAATCATTTTACAGAATGTTGTTGGTTCCTCAGGTTGTTGTAGGTAATTAGTTTGTATCTTTTTCATGTTATCGGCCTGTTTGCAATTATTTCTTTTGCATTCAGCTTTTTTATTATTATTTTTAATAAAATTAATCAGTTTTTTTTTATATTGTAGGGATCCGCTCTGGTAGGCAGGGGCCGGGCCGCAGTAATGAGGCATACACACAGGCTTTTAGTTCAAAGTTCAGTGGTTTTAATAACGGGTTCAACAAAAAGTCCAGATAACAAAATCAAAACAGAACATAAATCACTCCAGTTTGGAGAAACCACTGGTCCCAGACTCACCCTTGCTTGGGACGGGCTTAACTAAGCGGCTGCAGGACAGCAGAGACCGCCAGGTGCCATTCCGGGTGGTCTGGTACTTGCTTCCTGGTGCACACTGACACACTGTAACAAAACAATCTTCCAGGCTGACTCCAGCCAAACTCCTTCCTTCCACACCCACCAACTACAACAGCTCCTTTTTTATAGGCCTAGTCCACACCCTCAGGTGAGGTACACATCAGCTGACCTGATCACGTGACTATGACTTCATCACAGGTCCTTGAGATCAGGGAAAATCCTGACCAAACTCCAGTCTGCTAGGAGAAATATATCTCCCATCCTTCAAGACCCCCTTTGGTGTACCACATACCTCCCCCCTTTGTTCAACCTTAGGAGGGTGGACACATGACATACAGTGAACTCTGGACAGTGCATCTGCGTTCCCCTGTAATTTGCCTGCCCGATGTTCTACTGAAAATTTGAAATTTTGCAGAGACAGAAACCACCTGGTGACTCGTGCATTTCTCTCTTTGGCTTGACTCATCCAAGTCAGAGGGGAATGATCAGTTACCAACCGAAACGTTCTCCCCAACAGATAGTAGCGCAATGACTCCAGTGCCCACTTGATGGCCAGGCACTCTCTCTCTACAATGCTGTATCTGGTTTCAGCTGGAGTAAGCTTTCGACTCAGGAAACTAATGAGATGCTCCTCCCCGATAACCTCCTGAGACAACACGGCACCCAGACCTACCTCTGACGCATCAGTCTGGACAATGAATTCTCTTTTGAAGCCGGGTGTGATCAGAACTGGTGACCCACACAGTGCCCCTTTTAGTTTTACAAACGCTTCTTCAAGCTGATCATTCCATCGCACCATTACTGACTTCCTCCCTTTTAGGCAGTCAGTTAACGGCGCCGACAGGGTTGCAAAATTGGGAATAAACCGCCGGTAGTATCCCACTAACCCCAAAAACCCTTTCACTTGTTTTGTGGTGAGGGGACGGGGCCAGTTTTGGATTGCCTCCACTTTGTTTATTTGGGGTTTGATAACTCCTCTCCAAATCACATACCCCAGGTACCGAGCTTCCTCCAACCCTATGGAACACTTCTTTGGGTTGGCAGTTAGCCCTGCTTGTCTCAGAGAATCTATCACCGCCTGTACCTTGGCTAAGTGACTTTCCCAGTCTGTACTGTACACCACAATATCGTCCAGATAGGCCGCGGCATATCGGCGATGAGGACGAAGAACAACGTCCATTAACCTCTGGAATGTCGCTGGAGCGCCATGCAACCCGAAGGGTAGGACTATATACTGGAACAGTCCCTCGGGTGTTACAAAAGTCGTTTTCTCTCTCGCTGCTTTTGTTAGGGGCACCTGCCAATACCCTTTTGTGAGGTCAATGACTGAAAAATACCGGGCCTGCCCAAACCGCTCTATTAACTCATCGACCCGAGGCATGGGGTAGGCGTCAAACTAAATTTCATTCAGTTTTCTGAAGTCATTACAGAACCTTAGTGTCCCATCTGGCTTTGGTATTAGGACTATTGGGCTGGCCCACTCACTCTGGGACTCTTCAATGACCCCTAACTGTAGCATCTTCTTGACCTCTTCCGAGATGGCTTGTCGCCGGGCCTCTGGCACCCGATATGGCTTTAATCGAACTTTGGCCTGCGGCTCCGTGACAATGTCATGTTGGAACACTTTAGTGGTAATCAGAATATTAAAGACCCCACAAAATAGTATAAAAAATACAAGATACTTTATTAGCCATAATAACACTACATGAAAATGCATAGAATATGATGACAAGGTACAAAAAACAGATAAAACAAGAGGGACACTACACCCTAGTGGAATTGTCACTACAGCAGCTCAGAAATTAGTATCTTTTAACCCTTAAATAAGGTCTTACTGGTTGTATGTGGTTTGCCAACCGCTAGGAGTTTTAATGATATCAATGTACAAAATAGAATATCTATACCAATGAGAAAAATGACATCCCTGCGGTTTGGGAAAATCAAAGACAAACCAGTGCTGTTATTATTAACATACACTGCTATAATACATATGCCCAACCACGTGAATACAAGAAGAAAAGGTAGCACACTGTAGCGCTATAGCTTGCAAACACGAAATATGAAAAATATGAAAAATGAATTACATCATTACCTTAGAAATATGAAAAATTGAGAAGTCTTAGCGCATAAGATGGCCAAATTATGTGAGCCTGATAGCCATGTCAAGGCTCTTCTCGTATATCAGGTCCCTAACTAATGCCTATCCTCGCTTTAGAAAAGTCTGTCTGCATGGGAACCTATGAATCCCCTTTTCAGACTAAAATCTACATCTCTGTGGAGGGGTGATGAACCTGCTGTAATTAAAAGGCCTGTGACCACCAGGTGGAGTGCTCAGGCAGAAGGTAAATGAATACATATCAAAAAACTGACCGGCACATCCAAACTTAGATTCAGTGTGAACAGGTGCTAAACCTAGAGTCACCAACTCATATACATACAAGAAGAAAAGGTAGCACACTGTAGCGCTATAGCTTGCAAACACGAAATATGAAAAATATGAAAAATGAATTACATCATTACCTTAGAAATATGAAAAATTGAGAAGTCTTAGCGCATAAGATGGCCAAATTATGTGAGCCTGATAGCCACGTCAAGGCTCTTCTCGTATATCAGGTCCCTAACTAATGCCTATCCTCGCTTTAGAAAAGTCTGTCTGCATGGGAACCTATGAATCCTCTTTCAGACTAAAATCTACATCTCTGTGGAGGGGTGATGAACCTGCTGTAATTAAAGGCCTGTGACCACCAGGTGGAGTGCTCAGGCAGAAGGTAAATGAATACATATCAAAAAACTGACCGGCACATCCAAACTTAGATTCAGTGTGAACAGGTGCTAAACCTAGAGTCACCAACTCATATACATACAAGAAGAAAAGGTAGCACACTGTAGCGCTATAGCTTGCAAACACGAAATATGAAAAATATGAAAAATGAATTACATCATTACCTTAGAAATATGAAAAATTGAGAAGTCTTAGCGCATAAGATGGCCAAATTATGTGAGCCTGATAGCCACGTCAAGGCTCTTCTCGTATATCAGGTCCCTAACTAATGCCTATCCTCGCTTTAGAAAAGTCTGTCTGCATGGGAACCTATGAATCCTCTTTTCAGACTAAAATCTACATCTCTGTGGAGGGGTGATGAACCTGCTGTAATTAAAAGGCCTGTGACCACCAGGTGGAGTGCTCAGGCAGAAGGTAAATGAATACATATCAAAAAACTGACCGGCACATCCAAACTTAGATTCAGTGTGAACAGGTGCTAAACCTAGAGTCACCAACTCATATACATACAAAAGAAAAAGTAGCACACTGTAGCGCTATAGCTTGCAAACACGAAATATGAAAAATATGAAAAATGAATTACATCATTACCTTAGAAATATGAAAAATTGAGAAGTCTTAGCGCATAAGATGGCCAAATTATGTGAGCCTGATAGCCACGTCAAGGCTCTTCTCGTATATCAGGTCCCTAACTAATGCCTATCCTCGCTTTAGAAAAGTCTGTCTGCATGGGAACCTATGAATCCTCTTTTCAGACTAAAATCTACATCTCTGTGGAGGGGTGATGAACCTGCTGTAATTAAAAGGCCTGTGACCACCAGGTGGAGTGCTCAGGCAGAACCACGTGAATAGTCAGCAACCAACCTTAAAAGGATTTTAAACATATCAGTGGTCAAATAAGCAACCTACCACTGAACTGCTGAGGCTCCACACGGACGTCCCTCTGCCCCGACGCGCGTTTCGCACTGCTTCTTCCTGGAGGCGTAGTGTAGTGTTCATGTAGTGTTATTATGGCTAATAAACTATTTTGTATTTTTTATACTATTTTGTGGGGTCTTAAATATTCTGATTACCACTAAAGTGTTCCCATTGATTGGTGTAGTATAAAATTAGTTAAATTGATTTTGTGGCATATGTTGTGAAAATAATGTCATGTTGGATTAGGGAGGTACGACCAGGAAGTTCCGAAAAAACATCAGTATTTCGGCTAACAAACTCTCGGAATTCCTGAACTTGTCTGGGCGACAAAGTGTCTGCTATTTTGACGGCGGAGAGGACTTCTCTTGCCTTCTCCTGAGGCAAGGAAGCCATCTCTACTGGAAATGCAGGCCGTGGACAATCCTCACCAAGCGGGTCTCTGTCTTTCCATGGTTTGAGCAGATTCACATGGTATACCTGTTCTGGCTTTCTCCGACCTGGTTGGTGTACTTTATAGTTTACTGGTCCCACCTTCTCTATAATCTCGTAGGGTCCCTGCCACCTTGCAAGGAACTTACTATCCACTGTAGGCACAAGTACCAACACCCGATCCCCAGGGTTAAAGGACCTTACCCGTGCCTCCCGGTTATAGACCTGCCTCTGACCTTTGTGCTGCTTCCATATGTTCTCGGACTAATGGTAGGACTGTCTCCATTCTCTCTTGCATTTTGGCCACATGTTCTATCACACTTTTGTGGGGAGTTGGTTGGTTTTCCCAGGCCTCTATAGCTATATCGAGTAAGCCATGGGGATGTCTGCCATATAATAGTTCAAAGGGCGAGAACCCCGTAGATGCCTGGGGCACCTCCCGCACTGCAAACATCAGGTATGGCAACAAGAGATCCCAGTCCTTACCATCTTTAGAGACTGCTTTTTTCAGCATATTCTTCAGGGTTTTATTGAACCATTCTACTAAACCGTCTGTTTGGGGATGATAGACCGATGTGCGCAACTGTTTAACACTTAACAAGTGGCAGAGTTCCTTCATGATTTTTGACATAAAGGGGGTCCCCTGATCTGTTAAGATTTCTTGAGGGATTCCCACCGAGAGAACATACCCATGAGTTCTTTTGCGATCAGTTTGGCCGAGGTGTGTCGCAAGGGAATAGCCTCAGGATACCTGGTAGCGTAATCTAGAACTACGAGGATGTGTTGGTGACCCCTTGCTGATTTATTAACCGGCCCCACCAGATCCATGGCTATTCTCTCAAACGGGACCTCTATAATTGGTAAAGGCACCAAGGGACTCCGAAAATGAGGCTGCGGACTGGTTACCTGGCACACGGGACAAGAGTTACAATACCGTTTAACTTTTTCATAGACCCCTAGCCAGTAAAACCGTTGTAGAATTCTGTCTAGGGTTTTCTTTTGGCCCAAATGTCCCCCTAGTACATGCGCATGCGCTAAGTCCATTACCAACCTCCGATATGACTGCGGTACCAGCAATTGCTCGACAATTTCCCCATGTATTTTTTCAACCCGATACAGCAAATCTTGGTTCAGCTCGAATCGGGGAAATACTGTAGCTGCCCCGGGGTGTTGGGGTTCCCCATTGACAACCAGTACATTTTCACGGGCTCGAGTCAACGTAGGGTCCCGGAGTTGCGCCGTACCAAAATTGTCACCTGCCACATTTAAGTCTGACAATTCTGGTCCCGGTGGCAAATCTTCCATCTCCCCAGCTAACACTTCTATAGGAGAGGGGTTTTCCTCCACCGAAGGCAAAGGTACTCCTACCGCCAGCACATCTTCCTCTGGGCCACCAGGTTCATGCCCGATTTCTGGAGAATGCAACCTGGTTGCCACTGGTGCAGACGACTGTTCTGTGGGAGGGGTAATTACAGGCCAAAGCACAGAAAATAACAGAAAATCTCTCCCCATTATTACATCATAATGCAAATTCACCACCACCCCCACCTCGTGGCACCTCCTCCCCGCTGGCGTGTTTATCATCACCAGGGCGGTAGGATAATGTTTTAAGTCCCCATGTATACACAACACACCCATTTTCCGACCAGTATACTCGCTGATTTGGACGTGGCTGGCTCGTATTAGGGTCACGAGACTCCCTGAGTCCAGTAGAGCCACAGCAGGGTTACCCTCCACCTCCACTTTACACAAATGGTTCATATTGGGTCCCTCTGGTTTGCCCACTGCACACATGTGTTCTGCATAGTGAGACTGATAGTACCCAAAGTTGGTGTCCATGGGCTCAGTCAGGTGGGGGCAATCAGCTCTCACATGTCCTGGTTCTTGGCACCGCCAACAGATTATGGGGTCCCTTTCGTTCCCCGACCCGTCCTGGGCGGCCTTCCGAGTCTCTGCTCGCCGAGCTGTGGGTGAAGGTTTGGGGAATTTACTCGGTACCTTCCGGGTAGTCTCCCCCTGTATCTCCTTGGTAGCCCCATATCTTTCAATGAGGTCTACCATTTGGGGGACCATCATTTGGGGCTGCCTGCCCAAACCCTTGTTTAAAGGGGGGGTGGGGCAAAAGTTCCCCCAGAATTTATCAGTTACTATACGATCCAGCATAGCGCGGGGGGGGGGGACAACATTTCCCGGCTGCAACCACTTTTCTATCAGGTGTATAAATTTTTTTTAAAAAGGGGAAACCGAGCTGGGCTGGGAAAGGGGGGAAAACCCTTCCACTGGTGTCCCCGCGGGGGCCCGGCCAAAACATTTACAACAAGACGTGAAGTATTCCCCCCTTGACGTTTCTCTTTGTCTCTCTGTTGTGGGGGGGTAGGTCCCTATAGGTTTCGCGGTCCTGGACCCAAAAACGGAGCCCCCCGATCCGGCCCCTGGCCCCGGGGGGCAGTCTCTCCCTCTTAGCCCGTCCTTTAAAACACCTCCGGGTTTCACCTCGCCCAAAAATCGGATTGCTCCATCTTTGGGATCGCTGTACGCCCCGTTTTCCCGGACATCCTGGGCCCCCTGGGGAAGCTCCTGTTTCTGCGCCCCTGTGATGTGCTGCATCGTAGACATTGGTTTCCTGTTGCTGTGGGATTAAATATCTGCTGCTGTATACCCCTGCTCCCGCCCCCAAAGGGGGCCTTGTGTTTGTGCTTTTGTAGCCTGCTTTTGCGGCTTTTTATAGCCGCTGTTTGCTGTCGCAATGGCCTCTACCAGCATTTTATCTGTGCTTCCATCTCCGGACAGTTATCCCCCGGGGTTTTTTGGGGTCACTTTCTTAAACCAGGAAACTTTTACTGTCTTTGCAGGAAAAAAAAAAGCCTGCCCCTCACTGCGTTTTCCCGAAATTCTCCACCAAATTGTAGGGATCCGCTCGGGTTTGGGCGGGGGCCCCGGGGGCCCCCAGTAATGAGGCTATACACAGGTTTTATTTAAAAATTTTCAGGGGTTTTTTAATAAGGGGTTTTTAAACAAAAATTTCCAGATAACAAAATCAAAACAGAAAAAATAAATCACTCCATTTTGGGGAAAAAACCCACTGGTCCCGGCTAACCCTTTGGCTTGGGACGGGTTTTTAACAAGGGGCGGGCCTGGCCAGGACAGCAGAGACCCCCAAGGTCCCATTCCGGGTGACCGGGTTTTACCCTTTCCGGGGGAAACCCTTTTGGGCCCTGTTCCATTTAAACCCCAATTTTTGGGGGCCCTGACTCCGGTCCAATTTTTTCCTTTTTCAAACCCCCCAAAACCCCTAAAACCCAGCCCCTTTTGTTTTTTTTTTTTTGGGCCCAAAAACCTCCTCTTTTGGGGTTTTCACTCACTGAAAACCCCCGGGCCCCCCTTTGCCTCCCCCGGGGGTTCCTTGATTCCGATAACCCCACCAAACAAAAAAACCCCCGGTTTTCCTTTTGGGAAAAAAATTTTTTTATCTCCTTCCGCTGCCCCCCTTTTTGGGGTCCCCAAAATTATTATCCCCCTTTTGTTTAAAATTTTTTTTTTTTTTTTTTTTGCAATGGGGGCTGAGCTCCCCGGGTTTTTCCCCCGGAAAAAAGCCTTTCCCAAACTGGGGCACTTTCCGTTGACTTTTTTGTTGTCCCAGAAAAAAGGGTTTGGGAAAAAAAAAACCCCGGGGGGGGGAAAAAACCCCGTGAGGAAAAGGGGAAATTTGGTGAAAAACCCTGGAGTTCTTTACAATGCCGGTGGAAATTTTTTTTAAAAAAAATTTTTTGGGGAAAATTTGGGGTTTAAACCTGGCCCTCCCCGGGCCCTTTTCCAAAAACCCTGTTTCCCCCAAAAAAATTGGGGCCCCCGGCCACCCCCCTTCCCAGTTTTTTTTCCCGGAAATTGCTTGAAACCCCGGGCCCCCCAGAGACCCCCCTTGGGAGGGCCCCCAAAGCTTCCCCTCCGGTTTTTGGGGGCCCCCCTTTTTTAAAGGGGGGGCTGCCGGTGGAAAACCCCCTTATGTTTCCCCCTTCCCCCCCCTTTGGGGGCCCCCAAGGGGGTCGGGGGGCCCCAGGCCCCCTTTTTGGGCCTTATGGGGGAAAGATTGGAACGGCAAGGGGGGCAAGGGCTGGCCTTTTTAGGGGCCAGGAAGGAAAAGGGGGAAAAACCCCGGGGCCAAAGGGGGCCCCCTTTTCCCCCAAAACCCCCCCGGGGTTCGGGGTGTCCTAAGGGCCCCCCTTTTTTTTGGGGAAGGGGGCTGGTTTTTTGACTTGAAAGTTAAGGGTTTTTGGGAAGGGCGGTGACCCTAGAGGAATGCCTTTCCCAACCCCCCCCCTTACCCCCCCCCCCCTTTAAAAGTGGGGGGCCCCGGGCCCCCTTTTCCCCTTTGGGGCCCCAAAACCCTTTCCCCCCCCAGGGGGGGGCGTCGGGAAAAGGGCCGGCGAGGGGGGCATTGGGGAAAAACCCCCAAAGCCCCTGCCCCAAAAGGGGAAAAAAAGGTTTTAAGGACGGTATTTTTTTATGGGGTGGGGGTGTGGTGGGGGCTGCTTTAAACAGTGTGTGGGGGTTGCATTTTTTCTTAAGGGGCTCTGCTTTAACTCTGAGGGTTTTCATTATACGTGGGGTTTGGGAAATTTTTTAAATTGTGAGGGGGGGCTCCATTTTTTTCCCTATCTTTTTTTTTGGGGGTTTTTGTTTTTTTTTTTTTAAAAGGGTTTTTGGGGAATTATACTGTATCGGGAAAATATCTGCCCCCCATCATTTTTCTTCCCGGTGTAAAGAAAGGGGGGGCAAGCAAAAAACGTTTAAATTTTTGGGGCCCGATCACAAACAGCCTCATGTAAATACAACTGAAATGTTTCTGTGTGATGGTGCAATTTGTGAGCATTTGAGGCCCCACTTTAAACTTTTGCCCAGGGCCCCACTTCATCTAAAACTGGACCTGAAGGGCCCATATACTGT
The DNA here is from genome assembly GCA_033576555.1 of Oophaga sylvatica. Lineage (NCBI taxonomy): Eukaryota > Metazoa > Chordata > Amphibia > Anura > Dendrobatidae > Oophaga > Oophaga sylvatica. The sequence continues at coordinate 73,745,366 of JARQOD010000009.1, forward strand.
TTTTGCTCAAGGGCCCTCGTCTGTCTGTGTTGATGTCAGTATTAGGGGATGTCATGGTGGTGGCAGCTCATTAATTGCTTCCAGACCCCCAAGGGCTAAATGTGTTTATGTACTTGTATAAGGTACAGATAGAATACCCCATGTGGCTGCTGTTAAGGTACTGCCACACTAAACAATCCCGCTAGCGATAGCGATAAAGACGCATACTAATGCGATCGCTAGCGGGATTGTTTCTATATCGCTAAGTGCGGCTTAACTTAGCGATATAGTTAACGACGCTATCGCGGTTAGCGATCTTCTTAACGACTTTAGCGGTACAAAAGTACCGCTAAATCGCTAAGAAAAGGTGCCACACTTAGCGATATATACTTACCTGCGGGGCCCGACGATCTAAATAGGGTCCGGAACGATGTCAGCGACGAGCGAGATCACAGCAGGGGCCTCGTCGCTGACAGATGCCGCACACAACAACATCGCTAACGGGATCGCTAAATAGTGACTTTTTTAGCGATCCCGTTAGCGATGTTGTTTAGTGTGGCATACCCTTTAGCTGAGACAGGGATAACTGTAGTGGCCAACCCAGATGGGAGGGGGGAACTGAGTGTTAGAGACAAAAGCAGGAAGTGACAGTTCAGTTAATGGGAAGGCAGGGACAGTAGGCTGCTAAGGATGATGCAAGCTCAATATTCGGGACAGCAGATTGCAGTAAATACCTTTCGTGTGATTTCATCTAATGGCAAGGGTTAACCTCGAGATGGACGTTGGGGGCCAGGGGCACACTCAGCTTACAAAGCTAGATAGAAAGATGGACTCAGACTACATGTGGCGGAAGGTATCGCAATCCAGAAATGCTGCTAGAGGTGAGGAAGATCCCCAAGGGTTAGAAAAGCTAGAAAGGTAGAAATGCCACCTATCCTGAGAACTAGAGCTAAAGGTACTGCCACACTAAACAATCCCGCTAGCGATCACGATAACGACGCATACTAATGCGATCGCTAGCGGGATTGTTTCTATATCGCTAAGTGCGGCCACATTTAGCGATATAGTTAATGACGCTATCGCCGTTAGCGATCTTCTTAACGACTTTAGCGGTACAAAAGTACCGCTAAATCGCTAAGAAAAGGTGCCACACTAGCGATATATACTTACCCAGCGGGAGCGCCGACGAGAAAATAGGGTCTGGAACGATTCCAGCGACGAGCGAGATCACAGCAGGAAGCTCGTCGCTGGCAGATGCCGCACTGAACAACATCGCTAACGGGATCGCTAAATAGTGACGTTTTTTAGCGATCCCTTAGCGATATTGTTCAGTGTGGCATACCCTTAAAGTTGTATCCGGTACCTGTGGGAAAGATGAGAACCCGCTGGACCTTATCCTTTAAACCTGTTTGTAAATACTGTACAGACTGCCATTCTCTCAGTGAAAGTTTGGTTTTTATGAGACCCGTGTCTCCTGGACTGTTGGCATGCACTGTACTGATTAAGGAGAGTGCCTCTGACTGGGAAGCCTATAAGACAAAAGCCAGTAAATTACAGTCCGTGCCCAATTCATCGCCCCTCGCACCACTCCCCTCGGTGATGTACTAATTGGGGATGCCCAGCTGTCCAGTGACCTTGGAGGGGAAGATATCTGCGGCCACACCTACAGGGGTTAAATCTAGGTGCTTGTTATGATTTGGTAGCTGAGGAGAGCAGGCAAAAATGGCAATACACCAGAGAGGTTGGAATCTACTGGATTGCAGTACCCTGACTAACCACCACAACTAAAGGCAGCCATGGAGCGTTCCTACGTTGGTCCTAGACGACTCGTCACAGCCTGAGAGGTTAACTACACCTAAAGATAGAAAGAGGAAAGCTATCTGCCCCGGAGCAGATCCCCAAAGAACATAGAAAGCCCCCAAACATGTAATGGCGGTTAGACAAGAGGAAATACAGACACAGACAGAAAATAGTATGAGCAAATGTTGGGGCCCAATCTTCCTAGAAAGAAAAGGATAGGAAGGACACTTACTGCAATCCAAAATAAACCTAAAAAAATACCAACTCTACTAATTGCAAAACACCTGAGATCACACGACCTCTACCACCTAAATTAGTTCTCTGGTGTAACAAAACTAAGCCGCAGCCACTGAAAAAACTGGAAAAGGCAAATGAACAAATAACAGTGGCTCAGATAAACTGAGAGGAGCACAAGCCCCCGGAGGGGACCTGGCTGACCTCCACAGAAGTGCAGGGAAAAATGCAAAAAGCAAGCACAAAAATAAAAGCAGAAAATATCTTATCTGTTAGCAGAAGATGCAGGCAAGACTCAGAAAGCTTCCAAGTGAACCAGGAACCAAAGTTGAGACAAGAACAATTGATCACGGCAACCTTGATGGGAGGGAACCTCCCTTATATAAGACCAGTCTGCAACTCCTGATTGCCAATCCTCACAATCTTCATTGAATGGTTCAGCACTGTCTGTAACCACCAGAGGGAGCCTCCGCTCAGAATTCATTTCTAACACATTCACAACAGGTGCTCCCTGGCGGTCACTGGGAAGCTGTTTAATGTATATATGATAAAAAAAATTTGCTAGCAAGACTAAGTCACAGCGGATTAGCAGAGGACAGCAAAGGTTCGTGACCGCTCGTTGGCCAAATCGCTTGTCTATCACGGACAGGATCTCAGCCATGAGCCGCCCGTTACGAAATGTGATTACCCTTCTCTGCTTCGGTAATTAATAAACTGTGACAGACCTGTTCAATCATCCAGGCCTGGCTGTGTATTCTTTGCGTGATTGGTGGGAAGGGGGGGTGAAGGCACTGTTTAGGACACACAAGTCTTCCCAGTCTTGCTGCCCTGGTTCCAGAAGAGGGATTCCTGGACTCAGAAGAGGCCTGCTGGCCACAAGTAAGTGGAAAGCACCTCGTACCCAGCAGCACCGGGACTGAGACACCCCTCGTCTGTAGGATGCCAGAGCGAGTGGGGACCAAAGCTCGCCCACGACTAACTCGCTTGCGCATCTGACAGGGACATTGTGAGGGTATGTGCAGACATTGCAGAATCTGCTGTGGAATTTTCCGCGCAGATTTTGCTGAATCCGCAGGTAAAATGACCTGCGTTTTACCTGCGGATTTACAGCGGTTTTTGTGCGGATTTCCCCTGCATTTTGAGACTGCGATCTATTAGAGCAGGTCTCAAAACGCTGCGGAACTGCACAAAAGAAGTGACATGCTGCGGATTTAAATACGCACCAAATCCGCGCGGAAAAATCCGCAGCATGTGCACTGCGTTTTTTTATTTCCATTGAATATAATGCTACTGTACATCACTTGCAGTTCTGCTGCGGATCCGCAGCAGATTCCGCAACGTGTGCACAGACCCTGAATATCACTGTTTGGGGAGGGGGCACTATGGTTCTTACTTTTATTATGGGGGCACTGTGGATATGTGTTAATATGGGAGCACTGTCGTTCTTCCTGTGATGGGGCACTGTGGATCCTAATATTATGGGGGCATGTGGATCTCAATGTAATGGGGGCACTGTGGATATCAATGTTATGGGGGAACTGTCTGTCACTGTTATGGGGGCACTGTGGATATCATTTTTATGGGGCACTGTAGATATCACTGTTATTATGGGGGCAGTGTGGTTCTCACTTTTATTATGGGGAACTGAGGATGTCACTGTTATTATGGAGCACTGTGGTTCTCATTTTTATTATGGGGCACTGTGGTTCTCATTTTTATTATGGGGCACTGTGGTTTTCACTTTTTTATGTGGGGCTGCGAATATCACAGTTATGGGGGCACTGTGGTGCTCCTGTTATGGGGATACTGTGGCTGACGTAGTTATGGGGGCACTTTGACTATCACTGTTGAGGGTGCACTGCGGATGTCACTGTTATGGGGGCACTATGGGTATCATTGGTGGCTATTTCAGGGGCAGTGCAGGATATTGGGGCTGATGAACTTTGTATCATTTTTGTATCACTTTTCTATTGTCATTAATAATAAAGCTCGCAGTCACTATTATTCCCTCTGTGCCACCAGAAGTGACGACTCGCGGAGCCGTAATAATAAATTATATCAGATGAATTCTTCAGTTTTAGGTTCCAAAAATAGAGAGCAGAAAATGAGATAATTATTCTTCAGTCTAATGAAGATTCGGGTCATTTATCTGTCTTTTATTTTTGGCTTTCTCCTGTCTGGAGCACGTAGAGAATGAAATACATTGTGGTTTCATTCACTCGTGTGACAGATTTGTGATAATGATGATAGAAGAGGATTTCTGGAGCTGAGACACCAAGCCGCAAGTTTTCTGCATGTCACCAGACGGACACATGAAAGCTCCATGCTGACATCCCAGACACAAAAATCGTAATAGATCAACAGGAGAGGTGAGAAATGTATCAGGGTCCTATTGTTATTAGAATAGGGGTCCCAAGTCCCCTGAGGGTCAATGCATTTAACGCTCTATTGACTGTCTATAGGATGTCATCATTGGGGTACCAGCAGCAGAACCCCCTCCAATCATCACTTATCCTGTTTTTGTTTTTAATGGGATGACCCCTTTTATGCCCAAGATGTGAATATCTGTCTTCTATGGGAGATGGGGTCTTCTCGGCTCTATCCAGAGGGTGAATACATGGCCCCAGGGCATAGAGACAAATAATCCCAGCTCAGCCCTACATGTTGCAATGGGAATATCCTTTCATGGTCTATATATTCATTATATGGATCCCATAAAAGTCTACAGGGAAAATTGGACCAAGGAGGCTCCTGGAAAATGGGCTATAGAGTCTAGGGTGCTCATGAAGCATTCATACTGCCTCCACAAACGGAGTAGGTTAAAAGTCCCATCCCATTGTAACCCAACTAAAATTATCTCCACCAAACCCTACCTGTAATGTGCAATCGCAGAGAGACCCGGCAAGACTGGCACCAAACCAGCAAAGGCGCAGCCACAGACGCACTTGGCACAAGCTGCCCAGCTAGGCGAGGCTTAAAAAGCCAGGATACTCTCCACCCAACTCCCAGTATATGGGAGGAGGACTTGGCAGAGCCATTCCCAGCTCCCTGCTAACCTGACAGCAGAATGGACACAATCCCACCACCGCCTAGTACCGGACCACAATCCCACCACCGTCTAGTACGGGACACAATCCCACCATGCCTATTTACCAAACACAATCCCACCACCGCCTAGTACCGGACATAATTCCATCACTGCCTAGTACTAGACACAATCCCACCACCACCTTGTACCGGACATAATCCCACTACCGCCTAGTACAAAACACAATCCCATCACCGCCTAGTACTAGACACAATCCCATCACTGTCTAGTACGGGACACAATACCACTGCCTACTACTAGACACAATACCACCACTGCCTAGTACTAGACAGAATCCTACCACTGCCTAGTACCGGACACAATCCCACCACTGCCTAGTACTAGACACAATCCCGCCACTGTCTAGTACCAGACAATCCCACCACCGCCTAGTACTGGACACAATCCCACCACCGCCTAGTAGGGGACACAATCCCACCACTGACTAGTATCAGACACAATCCCACCACCGCCTAGTACGGGACACAATCCCACCACCGCCTAGTACTAGACACAATCCCACCACCGCCTAGTACCGGACAGAATCCCACCACGGCCTAGTACTAGACACAATCCCACCACCGCCTAGTACCGGACAGAATCCCACCACTGCCTAGCACTAGACACAATCCCACCACTGCCTAGTACCGGACACAATCCCACCACTGCCTAATACTAGACACAATCCCGCTACTGTCTAGTACCAGACACAATCCCATCACCGCCTCGTACTAGACACAATCCCACCACCGCCTAGTACCGGACACAATCCCGCTACTGTCTAGTACCAGACACAATCCCATCACCGCCTCGTACTAGACACAATCCCACCACCGCCTAGTACCGGACACAATCCCACACCGCCTAGTACTAGACACAATCCCACCACCGCCTAGTACGGGACACAATCCCACCACCGCCTAGTACCGGACACAATCCCACCACCGCCTAGTACTAGACACAATCCCACCACTGACTAGTACGGACACAATCCCACCACAGTCTAGTACTAGACACAATCCCACCACTGACTAGTACGGGACACAATCCACCACTGCCTAGTACCGGACACAATCCCACCACAGTCTAGTACTAGACACAATCCCACCACTGACTAGTACGGGACACAATCCCACCACCGCCTAGTACGGGACACAATCCCACCACCGCCTAGTACTAGACACAATCCCACCACTGACTAGTACAAGACACAATCCCACCACTGCCTAGTACCGGACACAATCCCACCACAGTCTAGTACTAGACACAATCCCACCACCGCCTAGTACCGGACACAATCCCACCACCGCCTAGTACCAGACACAATCCCACCACGGCCTAGTACCGGACACAATCCCACCACCGCCTAGTACCGGACACAATCCCACCACGGCCTAGTACGGGACACAATCCCACCACAGTCTAGTACTAGACACAATCCCACCACCGCCTAGTACCGGACACAATCCCACCACCGCCTAGTACCGGACACAATCCCACAACGGCCTAGTACCGGACACAATCCCACCACCGCCTAGTACCAGACACAGCAGTGTCCCATGTTCCCGGGCAGTTAAATCCGTGGGCGATAAGGCTTCTGCGTCCCCACACATCCTACTACCCCAGTACGCAAGGTCCATAAGATTGGGATGGTTTCCCTGCGCGGTATCTCCACCTCCTGGGTCAGGACAATGGCGGCGTTTCTGACCGGTGCAAAGTCGCACTGGACCCCATACATTCCCAGGTGGCAGCACAGAATCACAATTCCTAACCGTACCCCTCATCTCTCTGCTTTTAGTGCCCGTACACCCAATATTACATCTGAGAGAGGAGATATGGCCAAAAAGAAGGTGACAACGTCTGCAATCAACCTTGATTTAATAATTTTCTACCATTCTGCGTCTACAGCTTCTATACAGACCTATGCGTCTCCATGCTTACAGATTACAAGCAAACCCGGTGTAGTCTGATTCTGCAGTTTTACTCTACTCCCTTTACCCCAGTTTACTGCTACTTACAGACAGTAGAAAAGGGGCCAACTCCTGATAAGCTGATGGAAGGTGACCCCATGCATCTGAAGTGACACTGGCCCGAACATGGAGTAGTGGCACTGAATGGAACTGGAAGAGCTGTCCTATGAAAGTCAATGGGAAAAAGCTTGCAGTACCGTTTACAGCCACTACATCATGTGTGGAGCTGTGCTATTTCCTATGCACCACGGCACTTTCAATCCACTGATCGGTGGCGGTGCTGGGATTATTGATAACCTATTCTAAGTCCGGACTGTTCATAGTGAACCCCTTTATCGTGTTATACTGCAGCACCTCATTATTTATATCATGAGGCCATGTTTGGAGGCTGATGAGGCTTTCTCCGGGGGGATTTTATGATGGTTTGGTCCACAGCTTCTGCACTGATGATTTGCAGAAGATTATCTGGATTTTTAAAACCGATTGGATACATAAAAAATAACAACAGGAAAATCCTTTCATCGTCATCAGACGTCTCTCATTGGAATTTCATTCTGCGGAGGCGGCTCTGCTATATTGGTACATGCACCAAGCTGTGATCGCAGATCGATCAGCACCGCGCTGCTTACTGGGAAACCCAATCTTTACTTTTCATCATCCAGATCTTCTGCCATCGAACCTGGTTTTACTGGGATTATCCAATGTAGCAAGGTGATATTAATAAACCTTGTCAAGCAATGTTCTTCTCCAGGCACGATTATAACGGCGGCTCCTCTCCATGGGAAAAGGGCTGTTCATTTATATCCATATCTTACATCATTTGAGAAGAAAGGCATCACTTTATTCTGTATGTTTATATTTCACATACTTGTTTTCCCCAATGTATACATTATATATATATATATATATATATATATATATAAACAGTGGGGAAAATAAGTATTTGATACACTGTCGATTTTGCACGTTTTCCCACCTACACAGAATGGAGAGGGCTGTAATTTTTATCGTAGGTACACGTCACCTGTGAGAGACAGAATCTAAAAATAAAAACCAGAAAATCACATTGTATGAATTTTAAATAATTAAATTGCATGAAATAAGTATTTGATACAATAGAAAAACAGAACTTAATATTTGGTGCAGAAACCTTTGTTTGTAATTACAGAGGTTTCCTGTAGTTCTTGACCAAGTTTGCACGCAATGCAGTGGGGATTTTGGCCCCCTCCTCCATACAGATCTTCTCCAGATCTTTCAGGTTTTGGGGCTGTCGCTAGGCAACATTGAGTTTCAGGTTCCTTAGTGCAGAAACCTTTGTTTGTAATTACAGAGGTCAGAGGTTTCCTGTAGTTCTTGACCAGGTTTGCACACAATGCAGTGGGGATTTTGACCCCTTCCTCCATACAGATCTTCTCCAGATCTTTCAGGTTTTGGGGCTGTCGCTAGGCAACATTGAGTTTCAGGTCCCCCCAAAGATTTTTTATTGGGTTCAGGTCTGGAGACTCAACTATTGCCAATGGTGTGACCCAGTATTCTTTGCCTTTCGTGGGAGATGGTAGTGGGCATGCTCTGTGTCATGTGCAGTCATTACTGTGCAGTGAGACAGAGAAAAGAGGGGGAAGATCATTGCCTCCCTCACCTATCACCAATGGTATGACTTTAGCATCATTTGTTTTTTATATGAAATTTACCTTTTATAGAAGATGGTAGAAGTAGACATGATCTGAATCATGTGCAGGGACAGGGAAGAAATAGGAGAAGGTTTATTGTCCCCATCACCTATGTTATCTGCCTTCTCTGGGAGAGGTTAGAGGGCATGCTCTGTGTCATGTGCAGTCAGCTTTGTGTAAGGAGGGGAGGAAATAGAAGGAGATGTATCTTGCCCTACAGTTACTGCTAATGGTAGAACCCTGTATTCTTTGCCTTGCATGGGTAGTGGGCATGCTCCGTGTCATGTGCAGTAATCACTGCACGGAGAGGTGAGAGGAGCAGTTGTGTTGTCTCCTTTACCTACTGTCACTGGTATGACCCAGTGATAATTGCCTTTTATGTAAGATGGATGTGGGCATGCTTTGCACCTAACCTTTAGTATTTGCCTTAATTTCAAAAGTTAGATGACATTAAAATTACTTGCATTTGAAGGTGTAAAAAACGTTACCAACATTATTCCTCAGTTATTACCATATTTGAAAAAAATATGTGACATCCATGTGACAGCACCCAAAGTCCTAAGGGGCATACTGCACCAGTCACCTGACCGATAATGCCTGCGACTGGCTGCAGTGGTCATGTGTCTGTCATGGGACATCACTAGCAATGTACTGGATAATGTCACCAGAAAGCTGCAAACAATCACAGGGGGTCAGATGACCGGAGAACAGGACGTCACTGGAGGGAAGGAAAAGGGTAAAAGCTTGTTTAAACATTTTAGGACATTACATCCTTTTGGGGAAAAAAATTGCAAATCATACAACCGCTTTAATGGGATTTCTATAAATCTGCATGAGATAAATTCCCGCCAGTGGTGAATAAAGTGGTTGATATAAGCGGGGGAAGCGGTTTAGTGCCAACTTTCGCTCCCTCTTCACAGCCTTGTAGCGGCCGCAGAGGATGCATCACTGCTCACAGGACTTCAGGACGTCTGATTTTAATTGCATTATATTAATATATAGCGCCAGCATATTCCGCTGCGGTGTACTGAGATTGTCACTATTCACAACAGTCTCAATATCTACTTTTACTATTTTTTTAACTACTTTTAGGTCAACTTCATAGGAAACTAATTAACCTTTTAGTGTATTTTTGGGAAATTAAGGAGGAAACAGAAGATAAGGTGCAAACTTCTTGCAGAGGGGGCTCTGGTCGGATTCGCACCCAGGACCCCAGTGCTAACCACTCATCCACCATACATTCCCACTCACATGGAAAACCTGGCTGTCTGTGAACCTCCTCACCAAGTAACATTTACCATAAGGTCAAGTTTTTAGCAAATTCTTGCATTGAAGTTACAATCGCGTGTGAAGCTTCCCGGACATTTACTAAGATGGCGCCCGGCAGTCCCCGCTCCCTGTCTATAAAACATTGTATGTTTAATAAACGCTCTGACTTCATTCCTGCAGGGATTGCATCGGCCGCCTTCCAGCCATCGCTCGGTAATCTGTGTGCGCAGCCGGTGCTGGCGTTATTTACATTTCTTCGGAGGAGCAGCTCGGAGGCGCGGGCTGACACAAAGGTGAATGACTTGAAGTCTTATTGTAAATGACATGGAGAACTCTCCAGCTGTCGACATTCGCTCAGGCCAGGCGGCCGGACCGCCTCAGACAAATGAGCTGTGTATTGGCCCGCGCTTTCATCACAGCAGCTGTCAGGTCGGAGCTGCTCACCGCTGCCCGGGGCCGCGGCATTAGGCGGCCGCCTGGAGGCAAAGCCAATTACACAACCAGAGTGAGAAGTGAAGGAGCGGACGGCCACAATATTCGCACATTTCTATGTAGGCTGGTGAAAGCATTGCTCCACCGATATAGCAGGGGCCATTGTGTCATCTGGTACCCCCTGTATCCGCCAATAACTGATGCACCACTAGATGGCGCTGCATTGCAGTTACAAGAGCGGAGAAGCGGTCACTTACCGCGGCTTCTGTCACCGCCACCCCTGATGATGTCCTGTATCGGGGGGTGATGGAAAAGCGAAGGCAATGTTATCCTCCCCTGGTAATAGTGGAAATTTTCCCATTAACCAATTGGGCGTGCAGCACAGAACTTCGTGGGCGTGGCTGTGCTTTGATTGGCCTGCATCAGGAGAGAAAAAGCAAACGCCCACAAGGAAGTTCTATGGTGCACGCCCAGTTGGTTAAATGGAACATTTGCACCTATATACCTTGGACATAACTTCGGAACAGACGGCACAGAAAAAATGAAACGCAGGACTTGGCAATGGATCCCCTGCAGCCGCTGACACACAGAGGGGGAATGTCTGGTACAAATGTCATCGATAGCACAGCCATCCATTCACCTTCATCCCCCTCCTCCCACCACACCCTTCCTTCCCCGTCTCTTTATTTACTTCAGTAAAATAACCGGAATTATCCTTGTGTTCTTAACATTCTCATTAATGTAACTCCATTTAGGCCAATACCATTTCATGCAGCGATATTGACAATTAAGATGGCGGCGCTCAGGAAAACTGGGAAGAAATAGAGCGAGCGACGTACAATAACGCGCTAATAACTACGTGATAATTGTACAGAAAGAGTTAATGTGGAAAGGACGGGGCAAAACAAGCGACACCCGTCACAAAGTTCTCGTCGTGCGGCGGACCCCGCTCTGCACCTGGGAGCGATATCCCGGTTATAACCCCCTCACTTATATTATGTGTATTAAGAAGGACCAGCGTAATTACTCACGCGTTTTCCACCGTGACCCCGGGGATCCCGAGATTCGGGCCTTGACGAAAAATTGCTGACAACATAGATCAGTCATTTGCTTTTGAATTTAGGTAGTCAGGAGGACGGAGAGAAGGGCAGAAGCCAAAGACTGTGCAAGGCAATCACACAGTAGGTCCAACAAGGGTTAATCCTCCACCATCTAAGACAAAAGCTGACAACTGTCCAGAAACTGGGAAAATCTCCAAAAAAACAAAGGGGCGACCTACCAGTCTCAGGGAAAGGTTGTCAAATCTCCGGACTGACACCGAAAACTCCAGGCAAGCAAAAACATTATGTAAAGTTCCTGCACATAACAAAGGAATATAGTCAGTCAGGGGGCGCAGGCGCGACATGGAGGGGTGTGGGCTGGAAAACAGGCACGTCTTTGGAGAGTGTGCAAAACAGATGTGAACAGAGTCCTACATACAAATAGACAGACTTTTCATTAGAGAAAATATTACCAAATTTTTGCCACTGTACGGCAGTATTATTATATAGGCATTGTATGGCAGTGTTATTATTTGGGTACTGTGTGGCATTATGATTATTTTTGCAATGTATTATTATTGCTATTATTATTAATTAGGCACCACGTAGCATTATTGTATGTCATTATTACGATTAGTATTATTATTATTCACATTGAAGTACCATATGGAATTATTATTATAGTATGGTATTATTAGTATTGCGACATCGTATGACTTTGATATTATTATTATTGCACTTTATGATATTATAATTTTTGGAATGTATACCATTATTATTTATTAACTGCATGGAGTAATTTTTTTATGCTCTATAGAATATTATTATTAGTACGGTAGTAGCATTAATGCACCATATGGTATTATATTTATATTTTTACATTTTTAACATTAATTAAAACATAATTAGCTATGTAGATTTTTTTTTTTTTTTACATGCACAAAAACAAAAATGATCGGAGGGATGAAATGACTGCACCTGCTGCTCCCGCGTCGCCCTGTGTCGCTCCGCGCTGCTTGTCTGATGAGTGTCGGCTTTTTTTTCCGCTCTGTAAGAAGATTGATTGAAACATTAATGTCTTCTATATTGCTCTACTTTGTGAAAATGTGATAGATTTCTCAATTGTTTGGAAATGAAATCTTTCAAAACATTTCATAGCGGCGACATTCATTTTTCACCTGTAATTCTTACCGCGAGTGGGATCCTAATCAGTTTACAGGGTTTTTTTAATAACAGCAAAAATACAAAATTGCAACAATGTGAAGACGACTAAGAAGTCCCCGCGATGGGAACACACAAATATAGGAAGACGATGGCGCCTGAGGGAACATACAAATATAGGAAGACGATGGCGTCTGAGGGAACACACAAATATAGGAAGACGATGGCGTCTGAGGGAACACACAAATATAGGAAGACGATGGCGTCTGCGGGAACACACAAATATAGGAAGACGATGGCGTCTGAGGGAACACACAAATATAGGAAGACGATGGCGTCTGAGGGAACACACAAATATAGGAAGACGATGGCGCCTGAGGGAACACACAAATATAGGAAGACGATGGCGTCTGAGGGAACACACAAATATAGGAAGACGATGGCGTCTGCGGGAACACACAAATATAGGAAGACGATGGCGCTGAGGGAACACACAAATATAGGAAGACGATGGCGTCTGAGGGAACACACAAATATAGGAAGACGATGGCGTCTGCAGGGAACACACAAATATAGGAAGACGATGGCGTCTGCGGGAACATACAAATATAGGAAGACGATGGCGTCTGCGGGAACACACAAATATGGAAGACGATGGCGTCTGCGGGAACACACAAATATAGGAAGACGATGGCTCTGCGGAACACAAAATATAGGAAGACGATGGCGTCTGCGGGAACACCAATATAGGAGACGATGGCGTCTGCGGGACATACAAATATAGGAAGACGATGTCGTCTGCGGAACACACAAATATAGGAAGACGTTGCGTCTGCGGGAACAACAAATATAGGAAGACGATGGCGTCTGCTGGAACACACAAATTAGGAAGGGATTGCGTCTGCGGAACACACAAATATAGGAAGACGATGGCGTCTGCGGGAACACACAAATATAGGAAGACGATGGCGTCTGCGGGAACACACAAATATAGGAAGACGATGGCGTCTGCGGGAACATACAAATATAGGAAGACGATGGCGTCTGCGGGAACACACAAATATGGGAAGACGATGGCGTCTGCGGGAACACACAAATATAGGAAGGCGATGGCGTCTGAGGGAACACACAAATATAGGAAGACGATGGCGTCTGCGGGAACACACAAATATAGGAAGACGATGGCGTCTGAGGGAACACACAAATATAGGAAGACGATGGCGTCTGCGGGAACACACAAATATAGGAAGACGATGGCGTCTGAGGGAACACACAAATATAGGAAGACGATGGCGTCTGCAGGGCGCATAGAATAACGGAGCAACGGCATAGCTCAAAAATAAGATGGGTTTCATGTTTTGTAATAGGAGACATTTGAATTTTTGGGGAAATGAAGCCGCAGGGATCGTGCGAGCCTCACAGTGTGCGGAGACACTCACATCTATGGAGACACTCACATGTATACTGTGACATATTGTCCTCTGTGTCACTCCAATCATGGAGGCATTCCCAGCACTGAGAATAAAGTGCAGCTGTGTCCACTCTCCTCTGCTGACAGATAATGGGGAGAATAATTGCGCTAGAGAAGACGGTAGTCACAGCCACTATAGAGGGGGAGACTGGCGAGGGGCCCCTTATACCGCGCTGCAGTGACACTGGTGCCTCACCCCGTCAGCCAATCACAGACTCTGCGTTATGTGCACACCTGTGACTGCTGACACTTGACTCATATGGACAGGTGTCTGCCTTGCCATGTTTTCACACCAGGCCCTAGTGCGCAGGTTCCTGGTGGACGCTCGTTTTGTGGACTTCTGACCCGTCACTGTACAGGTGGCCAAGTAATCTCTGTGTCCGCCCTCAGTAGTTACCTATGTCTCCGAGAGAAAACATCATCATGTCCAGCAGGCGGCGCCACAACAGATTGATGCTGCTTTCTTGTGAGAACTCTGTAGCTGCCGGCAGTATGGAGGCGCAGGAAGGTGCCAGCTCCCCAGTTCACAGGCTCCCCCATGCTCCACCACAGTATGGAGGCGCAGGAAGGTGCCAGCTCCCCAGTACACAGGCTCCCCTCATGCTCCACCACAGCATGGGGCGCAGGAAGGTGCCAGCTCCCCAGTACACAGGCTCCCCTCATGCTCCACCACAGTATGGAGGCGCAGGAAGGTGCCAGCTCTCCAGTACACAGGCTCCCTCATGCTCCACCACAGTATGGGGGCGCAGGAAGGTGCCAGCTCCCCAGTACACAAGCTCCCCTCATGCTCCACCACAGTATGGGGGCGCAGGAAGGTGCCAGCTCCCCAGTACACAGGCTCCCTCATGCTCCACCACAGTATGGGGGCGCAGGAAGGTGCCAGCTCTCCAGTACACAGGCTCCCTCATGCTCCACCACAGTATGGGGGCGCAGGAAGGTGCCAGCTCCCCAGTACACAGGCTCCCCTCATGCTCCACCACAGTATGGGGGCGCAGGAAGGTGCCAGCTCCCCAGTACACAGGCTCCCTCATGCTCCACCACAGTATGGGGCGCAGGAAGGTGCCAGCTCCCCAGTACACAGGCTCCCCTCATGCTCCACCACAGTATGGAGGCGCAGGAAGGTGCCAGCTCCCCAGTTCACAGGCTCCCCTCATGCTCCACCACAGTATGGAGGCGCAGGAAGGTGCCAGCTCCCCAGTATACAGGCTCCCCTCATGCTCCACCACAGTATGGAGGCGCAGGAAGGTGCCAGCTCCCCAGTACACAGGCTCCCTCATGCTCCACCACAGTATGGAGGCGCAGGAAGGTGCCAGCTCCCCAGTACACAGGCTCCCCCATGCTCCACCACAGTATGGAGGCGCAGGAAGGTGCCAGCTCCTCAGTACACAGGCTCCCCTCATGCTCCACCACAGTATGGAGGCGCAGGAAGGAGCCAGCTCCCCAGTACACAGGCTCCCCCATGCTCCACCACAGCATGGGGCGCAGGAAGGTGCCAGCTCCCCAGTACACAGTCTCCCTCATGCTCCACCACAGTATGGAAGCGCAGGAAGGTGCCAGCTCCCCAGTACACAGGCTCCTCTCATGCTCCACCACAGTATGGAGGCGCAGGAAGGTGCCAGCTCCCCAGTACACAGGCTCCCCTCATGCTCCACCACAGTATGGAGGCGCAGGAAGGTGCCAGCTCTCCAGTACACAGGCTCCCTCATGCTCCACCACAGTATGGGGGCGCAGGAAGGTGCCAGCTCCCCAGTACACAAGCTCCCCTCATGCTCCACCACAGTATGGGGGCGCAGGAAGGTGCCAGCTCCCCAGTACACAGGCTCCCCTCATGCTCCACCACAGTATGGGGCGCAGGAAGGTGCCAGCTCTCCAGTACACAGGCTCCCTCATGCTCCACCACAGTATGGGGGCGCAGGAAGGTGCCAGCTCCCCAGTACACAGGCTCCCCTCATGCTCCACCACAGTATGGGGGCGCAGGAAGGTGCCAGCTCCCCAGTACACAGGCTCCCTCATGCTCCACCACAGTATGGGGCGCAGGAAGGTGCCAGCTCCCCAGTACACAGGCTCCCCTCATGCTCCACCACAGTATGGAGGCGCAGGAAGGTGCCAGCTCCCCAGTTCACAGGCTCCCCTCATGCTCCACCACAGTATGGAGGCGCAGGAAGGTGCCAGCTCCCCAGTATACAGGCTCCCCTCATGCTCCACCACAGTATGGAGGCGCAGGAAGGTGCCAGCTCCCCAGTACACAGGCTCCCTCATGCTCCACCACAGTATGGAGGCGCAGGAAGGTGCCAGCTCCCCAGTACACAGGCTCCCCCATGCTCCACCACAGTATGGAGGCGCAGGAAGGTGCCAGCTCCTCAGTACACAGGCTCCCCTCATGCTCCACCACAGTATGGAGGCGCAGGAAGGAGCCAGCTCCCCAGTACACAGGCTCCCCCATGCTCCACCACAGCATGGGGCGCAGGAAGGTGCCAGCTCCCCAGTACACAGTCTCCCTCATGCTCCACCACAGTATGGAAGCGCAGGAAGGTGCCAGCTCCCCAGTACACAGGCTCCCCTCATGCTCCACCACAGTATGGAGGCGCAGGAAGGTGCCAGCTCCCCAGTACACAGGCTCCCTCATGCTCCACCACAGTATGGAGGCGCAGGAAGGTGCCAGCTTCCCAGTACACAGGCTCCCCTCATGCTCCACCACAGTATGGGGCGCAGGAAGGTGCCAGCTCCCCAGTACACAGGCTCCCCTCATGCTCCACCACAGTATGGAGGCGCAGGAAGGTGCCAGCTCCCCAGTACACAGGCTCCCCTCATGCTCCACCACAGTATGGGGGCGCAGGAAGGTGCCAGCTCCCCAGTACACAGGCTCCCTCATGCTCCACCACAGTATGGAGGCGCAGGAAGGTGCCAGCTCCCCAGTACACAGGCTCCCTCATGCTCCACCACAGTATGGAGGCGCAGGAAGGTGCCAGCTCCCCAGTACACAGGCTCCCCTCATGCTCCACCACAGTATGGAGGCGCAGGAAGGTGCCAGCTCCCCAGTACACAGGCTCCCCTCATGCTCCACCACAGTATGGAGGCGCAGGAAGGTGCCAACTCCCCAGTACACAGGCTCCCCTCATGCTCCACCACAGTATGGGGCGCAGGAAGGTGCCAGCTCTCCAGTACACAGGCTCCCCTCATGCTCCACCACAGTATGGAGGCGCAGGAAGGTGCCAGCTCCCCAGTACACAGGCTCCCCTCATGCTCCACCACAGTATGGGGCGCAGGAAGGTGCCAGCTCTCCAGTACACAGGCTCCCTCATGCTCCACCACAGTATGGAGGCGCAGGAAGGTGCCAGCTCCCCAGTACACAGGCTCCCCTCATGCTCCACCACAGTATGGAGGCGCAGGAAGGTGCCAGCTCCCCAGTTCACAGGCTCCCCTCATGCTCCACCACAGTATGGAGGCGCAGGAAGGTGCCAGCTCCCCAGTTCACAGGCTCCCCTCATGCTCCACCACAGTATGGGGCGCAGGAAGGTGCCAGCTCCCCAGTACACAGGCTCCCCTCATGCTCCACCACAGTATGGAGGCGCAGGAAGGTGCCAGCTCCCCAGTACACAGGCTCCCCTCATGCTCCACCACAGTATGGAGGCGCAGGAAGGTGCCAGCTCCCAGTACACAGGCTCCCTCATGCTTCACCACAGTATGGAGGCGCAGGAAGGTGCCAGCTCCGCAGTTCACAGGCTCCCTCATGCTCCACCACAGTATGGAGGCGCAGGAAGGTGCCAGCTCCCCAGTACACAGGCTCCCTCATGCTCCACCACAGTATGGAGGTTCAGGAAGGTGCCAGCTCCCCAGTACAGAGGCTCCCCATGCTCCACCACAGTATGGAGGCGCAGGAAGGTGCCAGCTCCCCAGTACACAGGCTCCCTCATGCTCCACCACAGTATGGAGGCGCAGGAAGGTGCCAGCTCCCCAGTACACAGGCTCCCCTCATGCTCCACCACAGTATGGAGGCGCAGGAAGGTGCCAGCTCCCCAGTACACAGGCTCCCCTCATGCTCCACCACAGTATGGAGGCGCAGGAAGGTGCCAGCTCCCCAGTACACAGGCTCCCTCATGCTCCACCACAGTATGGAGGCGCAGGAAGGTGCCAGCTCCCCAGTACACAGGTCCCCTCATGCTCCACCACAGTATGGAGGCGCAGGAAGGTGCCAGCTCCCCAGTACACAGGCTCCCCTCATGCTCCACCACAGTATGGGGCGCAGGAAGGTGCCAGCTCCCCAGTACACAGGCTCCCTCATGCTCCACCACAGTATGGAGGCGCAGGAAGGTGCCAGCTCCCCAGTACACAGGCTCCCTCATGCTCCACCACAGCATGGAGGCGCAGGAAGGTGCCAGCTCCCCAGTACACAGGCTCCCTCATGCTCCACCACAGTATGGAGGCGCAGGAAGGTGCCAGCTCCCCAGTACACAGGCTCCCCTCATGCTCCACCACAGTATGGAGGCGCAGGAAGGTGCCAGCTCCCCAGTACACAGGCTCCCCTCATGCTCCACCACAGTATGGAGGCGCAGGAAGGTGCCAGCTCCCCAGTACACAGCTCCCTCATGCTCCACCACATGGGGCGCAGGAAGGTGCCAGCTCCCATCACGGCTCCCATGCTCCACACAGTATGGAGGCGCAGGAAGGTGCCAGCTCCCCAGTACACAGGCTCCCTCATGCTCCACCACAGTATGGAGGCGCAGGAAGGT
This sequence comes from Oophaga sylvatica, assembly GCA_033576555.1. NCBI lineage: Eukaryota > Metazoa > Chordata > Amphibia > Anura > Dendrobatidae > Oophaga > Oophaga sylvatica. The sequence goes on from JARQOD010000009.1 coordinate 73,764,210, forward strand.
GCCAGCTCCCCAGTACACAGGCTCCCCTCTATGCTCACCACAGATGGGGCGCAGGAAGGTGCCAGCTCCCCAGTACACAGGCTCCCCTCATGCTCCACCACAGTATGGAGGCGCAGGAAGGTGCCAGCTCCCCAGTACACAGGCTCCCCTCATGCTCCACCACAGTATGGGGTCAGGAAGGTGCCAGCTCCCCAGTACACAGGCTCCCCTATGCTCCACCACAGTATGGAGGCCAGGAAGGTGCCAGCTCCCCAGTACACAGGCTCCCCTCATGCTACCACCACAGTATGGAGGCGCAGGAAGGTGCCAGCTCCCAGTACACAGGCTCCCTCATGCTCCACCACAGTATGGAGGCGCAGGAAGGTGCCAGCTCCCAGTACACAGGCTCCCCTCATGCTCCACCACAGTATGGAGGCGCAGGAAGGTGCCAGCTCCCCAGTACACAGGCTCCCTCATGCTCCACCACAGTATGGGGCGCAGGAAGGTGCCAGCTCCCAGTACACAGGCTCCCCCATGCTCCACCACAGTATGGGGTGCAGGAAGGTGCCAGCTCCCCAGTACACAGGCTCCCCCATGCTCCACCACAGTATGGGGGCAGGAAGGTGCCAGCTCCGCAGTACACAGGCTCCCCTCATGCTCCACCACAGTATGGGACGCAGGAAGGTGCCAGATCCCCAGTACACAGGCTCCCCTCATGCTCCACCACAGTATGGGACGCAGGAAGGTGCCAGATCCGCAGTACACAGGCTCCCCCATGCTCCACCACAGTATGGGCGCAGGAAGGTGCCAGCTCAGCAGTACACAGGCTCCCCTCATGCTCCACCACAGTATGGGGCGCAGGAAGGTGCCAGCTCACAGTACACAGGCTCCCCCATGCTCCACCACAGTATGGAGGCGCAGGAAGGTGCCAGCTCCCCAGTACACAGGCTCCCCCATGCTCCACCACAGTATGGGGCGCAGGAAGGAGCCAGCTCCCCAGTACACAGGCTCCCCCATGCTCCACCACAGTATGGAGGCGCAGGAAGGTGCCAGCTCTCCAGTACACAGGCTCCCCCATGCTCCACCACAGTATGGGGCGCAGGAAGGTGCCAGCTCCCAGTACACAGGCTCCCCATGCTCCACCACAGTATGGGGCGCAGGAAGGTGCCAGCGTCCCCAGTACACAGGCTCCCCTATGCTCCACCACAGTATGGAGGCGCAGGAAGGTGCCAGTCCCCAGTACACAGGCTCCCCTATTCTCCACCACAGTATGGAGGCGCAGGAAGGTGCCAGCTCCCCAGTACACAGGCTCCCCCATTGCTCCACCACAGTATGGAGGCGCAGGAAGGTGCCAGCTCCCAGTACACAGGCTCCCCATGCTCCACCACAGTATGGAGGCGCAGGAAGGTCCAGCTCCCAGTACACAGGCTCCCTCATGCTCCACCACAGTATGGGGCGCAGGAAGGTGCCAGGTCCCCAGTACACAGGCTCCCCTATGCTCCACCACAGTATGGAGGCGCAGGAAGGTGCCAGGTCCCCAGTACACAGGCTCCCCATGCTCCACCACAGTATGGAGGCGCAGGAAGGTGCCAGCTCCCCAGTACACAGGCTCCCCCATGCTCCACCACAGTATGGGGCGCAGGAAGGTGCCAGCTCCCCAGTACACAGGCTCCCCCATGCTCCACCACAGTATGGAGGCGCAGGAAGGTGACTCCCAGTCACAGTCCCTCATGTACATATACCAGAGAGCTCCTACGTCCCTCATGCTCCACCACAGTATGGAGGCGCAGGAAGGTGCCAGCTCCCCAGTACACAGGCTCCCCCATGCTCCACCACAGTATGGAGGCGCAGGAAGGTGCCAGCTCCCCAGTACACAGGCTCCCTTATGCTCCACCACAGTATGGAGGCGCAGGAAGGTGCCAGCTCCCCAGTACACAGGCTCCCTCATGCTCCACCACAGTATGGAGGCGCAGGAAGGTGCCAGCTCCCCAGTACACAGGCTCCCTCATGCTCCACCACAGTATGGAGGCGCAGGAAGGTGCCAGCTCCCCAGTACACAGGCTCCCCTCATGCTCCACCACAGTATGGAGGCGCAGGAAGGTGCCAGCTCCCCAGTACACAGGCTCCCCCATGCTCCACCACAGTATGGAGGCGCAGGAAGGTGCCAGCTCCCCAGTACACAGGCTCCCTCATGCTCCACCACAGTATGGAGGCGCAGGAAGGTGCCAGCTCCCCAGTACACAGGCTCCCTCATGCTCCACCACAGTATGGGGCGCAGGAAGGTGCCAGCTCCCCAGTACACAGGCTCCCCCATGCTCCACCACAGTATGGAGGCGCAGGAAGGTGCCAGCTCCCCAGTACACAGGCTCCCCTCATGCTCCACCACAGTATGGAGGCGCAGGAAGGTGCCAGCTCCACAGTACACAGGCTCCCCCATGCGCCACCGCTGCCCGTGTATAAGCCATGTCTCGTCCTCTCCGGTCATGACTAGCCAGTCAGTTGGGACAGAGGGAGGGGGATGGCGGACATGGCAGCTGTGAGCAGAGGCAGTGACAGGAAGCTGCTCCGCCCTCACCCTGCTCTGCTGTGTCCCCAATATCCTGATGACCCTTCATGGCTGCTGCAGGTGTGTGAAGACCCCAACTGCTTCTGAAGACCGACTACAGCGAAGGTAATTCTATCTGTCCCTATACAGTATATAGCGTATGTATATAGAGTTTATAATAGTATGAATAAGGTATATAATGTGTGTAAGTGGGTATATAACATATATATAGTGTACATGACTGTATATGGTATATAGAATATGTAATATTGTGTACATAGTGTATTACACATGCTACAGTGTGTATGTAAATAGACTGTGTGTATATATATATATATATATATGTACGGGTGCACTCGCTTGTGTACGTCTGGTCAGGCCCAGGTTGATGAGTCGCCCTACATGACAGATTTACAGGGGGCCACTCTTGTAGCCAGACCACCCTGTGAAATATGCTTTCCATCTGACATGATGTAACATGCATTCAGGACATTGTGGGTCGAGGCAGCAGCTTCGGACCCCTTCAGAGAGGGCGCTAGTGATGAGCGAACGTTCTCAGGTGTTATCCAAGTATCCCGGGCTTGTTCATATTTTATGTCCGAGTCCCCGCAGCTGTAGAACCGCCTCTACACATGTGCGGACCGCCTGTTTGTTAGCAAACCCCCAGTAGTGTAATGGCTGTAACACACAACCATGATGCGACGTTAGTCTATCTATTATACTCGATCAAGAAGCAAATGTAAATTTGGCCATGTTTACCAGGTGATTGCCCCACACAAATTGCAGTGTGATCCTGAGTTTTTAATAGATATACACTTTAGGAACCAGAATGTATGTCGTGCTGACAGCAGTCATTGTGATTGCAGATTTGATGTATAATCTTGATTACTCGGTCGTTTATTATTTTTACAACATTGATGACAGAAATAGTGAGTGCGTCTGGTCATAAACAGAATCACCTAACTCAGGTCAGTAATGTATTTTAACGTGACTGACCACAGAAAGGATAGCTCTGTAAAAGAAGCGAAATGTGAAGATGTGCACAGCAAGTTGTGTAAAATTGCAGCACATATGTTTATTAGTTTTAGCATTTACTTAGCACTTTTTCAGTTAATGAGCATTATCGCCTGAAGAAGATGCGTGCACACGCCATATCATAGTCTGCTATACCAAGTCAGTGTATGCCTCTGCTATGTCGCAGCCCAGGATTGAGGTCACACAAGCGAGATGACTCCACAAGGAAGATGCAAAAAATCTAAATTATTCTATTTTGCTTCTGATAATCCTGGCACCTTGTGGGTTGCAATGCTACCAAGGTCACTTGCACTTTGCTGCAATGTCACAGAGGAGGAAGAAAAAGACCGGGTTTTCCAATGTATCCGGGCTGACCACGCAAGGACAGAAATATTCTTGAAAGCTTTATTGTGCTGATGCATTTCTTGGCAAATCTGCCACTTCCTCAGGTAAGGAAGGTAAGCTATATGTGGTAATTTCCTGAGGAAGGGGTGGTTTACACCCTGAAACGCGTAGATTAAACCACTTCTTTAACTGTTACTACGTCCTGGAAATCTATTATTTGGGCAGCACGGACTGGAATCCACGTCTTTTCTGCAGTGTATTGTCGGGTCGTTGACCGACCGACCTGTGGATCTGCGGCAGCCTCTCCTACATGTGCTTTAACCACCTAATACCAGGCGAGCAGCTTCCTACTTAATAAGTGCTAACTTACTATTGGATAAGACACTATTGCGCTTTTGTGTCTCCCCTTTCTTTATCTATTAGAAATTCTACCACAAAAGACTTCAAGCTGTCATTGATGTTAAAGGGGACAATACACGGTATTAAGAAATGGGCTATGTGAACATTTGATCAGGGTCATTTGGCTTTCTTCTGGCGACTCGACCATGCAGTTTTCAGAGAGTCCAGTATCTCAGCTGATGTTATTTGTGGGTTTTTCTTTGCATCCTAAACAGTTTTCATGGCAGTTGTCACAGGTGAGGATGTTACCTTTAGTAGCCATTCAAATCCATTTGTGTCAACTTCTGTGCATGTTATCAGGCCAAAATCACCAGGTATGTAATCTTTTGATCTGTCTCAATTGGATGTTTTGGGTTGTCATTATGATTTAAAAAGAGAAAACACAGTAGTGACAATAAATGGCTTCACCCAACCTCTAACCATGAGTGGAGGAAACGTTATGGTGTTATCATTCATATTCTCTGAAAAAAGACCAAGAAAGCAAAAATCCTGTAAACTCTTGAGCACAACTGTATGTACACAGTGACTGCACCAGCAGAATAGTGAGTGCAGCTCTGGGGTATAATACAGGATGTAACTCGGGATCAGTAATGTATGTACACAGTGACTGCACCAGCAGAATAGTGAGTGCAGCTCTGGGGTATAATACAGGAGGTAACTCAGGATCAGTAATGTAATGTATGTACACAGTGACTGCACCAGCAGAATAGTGAGTGCAGCTCTGGGGTATAATACAGGATGTAACTCAGGATCAGTAATGTAATGTATGTACACAGTGACTGCACCAGCAGAATAGTGAGTGCAGCTCTGGGAGTATAATACAGGATGTAACTCAGGATCAGTAATGTATGTACACAGTGACTGCACCAGCAGAATAGTGAGTGCAGCTCTGGGTTAATACAGGAGGTAACTCAGGATCAGTAATGAATGTATGACACAGTGACTGCCAGCAGAATAGTGAGTGCAGCTCTGGACCATCCACGGAGGGCGAGCTTGCCGTGCGGTCTGACTGTGGTGCCTGTTGGCTGTCGGGAAGGGAGGTTTTTCCATCCAGGACTTTTTGTCTGCCACCTTCCCGAGAAAGAAGGCTAATCTTGGGACTGGCCTCCGGGGCTGGGCCCGCGGCTCCCACCTCCCGGTCCCTAGCCGGCGGGGGGTGGGAGGACTCCCAATCCGGCTAGGGTCACAAGATCTGGCCAAGGATCCAGCATGAGGACCCGCAGTACCCCCGAGGCCATGGCCGCGGCGGCTCCTTCCCCCAGAGGTAGGCCGAGTACGAACAGGGGTGCTGCAGCGGGGCCCCTAAAGTGGGGCACCAAGATGGCGAAAGAAACCACCGTGGTATATGGTTCCCGCGTCCATGCGCACCTCTGTGAGTATGAGGACGCCTCAAGAAAGCTAAGATCCCTCTGGGGGGAGTTGAGGGCAGCTAAGGAGAGGTCCAACAGGGCCTCCGGCAATAAGAAGGCCGAGCTATCCGCCGCGGTCAGAAAGATACAGAGATCCATAGAAGACCTGGCAACCCGGAGGTGCGAGATCCTGGCCGGCAGTGGGCCCTTCCGCGAAAAGTTGGAGAATGACGACCGGTTCAGAGCCATGACCGGAGGGGCTCCTGAGGGGCCACGGAGCCCCGGCCAGGCGGTGGAGGAGGAGGAAGAGGAATGCGAGGAGGAGGTCGCGCCCTACCCACCGCCTGGTGGCCTGGTAAGAGATCTCCAGGCGTCGCACAGCGGGATAACCCCCGAGCAAGTGGTTCTCCCGCCAGATTCTGGCTCTTCAGAGGGCAGCGAGTGCGAGGGGGAGGATGAGGATGGTGGTAGTAGCAGCAGTGAGGGGGGCTGCCTCGTCATGCAGCAGATCCGGCAGATCGAGTCCCCGGTCCGGTTTAACCAGCTGCGGTTCGGGGATGAGATCTGCGATGACGAGGCAACCAGGAGAGGGATGAAGAGAAAAGCTAAGAAGAAGGTAAAAAAAACATCTTTTGTCCAGAAGTTTGTGTATGTCCCCCTCTCTGGGGCCCCCCGGTCCCGCTGTGCGGCACCCGCTACCCACCCGGCTCGGGCTCTGTTGTGGGTCCGCAGCAAGGGAGCGGGGAGATTGCAGGCCATGACACGCAGGGCGCCGCCTCTGTTTGTGGTAATGGAGGGGGTAGTGACGTGTCTGATATGGAGCATGGTGTGGAGGGCGGCCCAGTGGTGGGCAAGAGAGTGGCAGCCGGGACCGCATCTCCGGCGGTGAGCGCTGTGGTGTCTGGGTCCCCCACTTACGGATCTGTTACTGGATCACTTCTGGGGACCCAGCCACCCAGTAAAGTGAAGGGGCGGGGCCTGCGGCTCCGGCAGAGCCGGCTCATAAAAAGCAGGTGGTGAGGTCAGCTCCCCTGGCGGGGTCTGCGGTGAAGTCTGGGCTGGGGGCCCCGCCGCCGGTACACACTGAGGGGGAGTGGCCTAGCCTGGGGCCGGCCGCCGGAGTCGCTGTGCCCAAGCTGTTTGTGGCCCAGGGTGTGGTTGTGGGGGACGCTGTGCCCCGGGGGACTGGTATCGCCGGGAGGGCCCCTGGGGGGCTCCGGGTTGGCTCCGGGGGTCCCGCTGCGGCCGGTCTCAGGGGGCGTGGCCTCCTCGGCACCCGCCGCTCATGTGGGTGCAGCTCTGGACGGCAGCATTGTGAAGCTGGAGGCTGGGGGCGTGGCATCCCAGAAAAATAAAAAAAAAAATGGTGATCAGCAATGGAGCAGAAACTGCAGCAGACAGCAGCAAGGGTGCATGCCTGGCCGGGTCCCCTGAGTCTGGGGGCTTACCTGCAGTGGGGGCGCCGGCGAAGAGCCGGGATGGAGCTGGAGGCAGGACTGCTCCTGGCTTGGTCTCTGCCAGTGGGAGAGAAGGCACTCTGTGCAGGCTGTGGAGGCAGTGCTGCTGAAGCCCAATGGCAGCACAGGTCTTAAAGGGCCAGCAGCACGGTGTGGACAGAACCCCCCGGCAGGGAAGATGCCACCAGTAGGTGGCGGTAGCAGTGTGGAAACGGTAAAATCTGTAAGTTTCCAAAAAGTGAGGCAAAATATTGACCCCAGTGTGCATGTGAGTGAGAGTGGGGTGACTGATGGCGTGGATGAGGAGGGTGTGGGTATGGAAGTGTCTGCGGTTGAGGATGCGGGTGGCAGTGTGTCTAAAGTGGCAAGTGTGAATGGGGTGTCTGAGGGTACTGGAAGGAGATGGGAGGGGGCCAGTCCATCTGCCCCCCCAGCCGCCGGTCCTCTCAGTTATTCGGGGGTGGTGGCTGGAGCCTCAGGGTCTGGTCAGGGGGTTTCCTCGCCTCTGGACCTCAAGGATGGCGTCTTGCGGCGCCGTTTCCTGGAGGCCCTCAAAAAGGGAGAACGGACGATCAATGTAGAGGGCAGAGAGGTGGACTTGGCCTTTTGGCTGGATAGATACGGCCTGGCTGCCTTCCAAGATAAAAGGGAGGGGGAAACGGTTTGGTCCCTCCCGACAGCCGGGCAGGGGGTGGCCAGGCGAAATGTGGTCCGTCTTCGGTGGAGGGGCAGTGAAGCGTGCCCGCCAAGAGCGAGGATTGTGGAGCTCCTTCTGAAGATGGACTTCAGGGCGACGGACATCTTTGCCCTGATTCATCCGTTTGGCACCTCCTTCTTCGATGTCAGTTTTGTTCGGCCAGAGGGCCTAGAGCTTTTCTGGTCGAATTTCGAACTGGCAAAGGGGGAGCCCGGCTGGCGAGACTTTGCCGTACAGGCGGTGTCTCGCCAAAATAGTGTAAAGAGGGTGACCGTTCTGACAAGTAACGAGTCACTCTCTGGGGTCGACATCATGACGTGGCTTTCCCGTTATGGGGAAGTCACGGACGTCCCTAAGAAAAATAGGGATGAGTTTGGCATTTGGTCAGGGGGCTGGACCTTCATGGTAAAGTTGAAGGTTTCAGGAGGTACTGTCACCCACATCCCCTCCTCAGCATTTCTGGGGAGGGACAGAATCCAGATCTTCTACCAGGGGCAACCGAAGGTCTGCCACAGGTGCAGTGATCCCCGCCACTTCAGCGCAGGCTGCAAGGTGCAGAAGTGTGCCTTGTGTGGCGGGGTAGGTCATCTTGCCGCGGCCTGTGGTGACATTAGGTGTCACCTGTGTGGTGACCTAGGTCACCCGTATAGCCGCTGCCCTCGCTCCTTTTCCGGCACCATCTCTGGCCCAGCGGGGGGGAGCCATGGGGTGGTCCCCGGTGGTGCAACTTCTGCTGGGGCTGGGGGTGGAGGCTTGAGGGGAGCTGAGGGGTCAGTGAGGAAAGGCGAGGTTGGTACATCTGCCCACCAGTGGCAACAGGTGAGGCACCGTAAGGGCAGGGGGCAGGATAAGCCTCAGGCAACTGGGGTGATGACTGCCCCCACCCTGGAGGCGGCAGCCGAAGCCTCTGAGGCCCTGGGGGAGAAGGCGGTGAGCGAGGAGATCCGGAGGATGGAGAGGGAGGAGTTGGCTGCTTCTGATAACTCTTCCCAGTATGAAAGTGTGGATGAAGAGGTGGTGGAGCAGCCTAAAAAAACGGGTGACAATCGTACCGGTAAGAGGCGGAAGAAGAAGAAGAACAAGGCTAAAAAATCTAATGCCCCCCCCTGACCGCTAGGGTGCCTACGGAAGGGCTCACCGGCTCCCCTCTGATCCCCCTCTCCAATCGGTTCCAAGCCCTTGATGACTCTGCTGTGTCGGAGGTCGGGGGTGAGGGGCCGGACGCAACATCTGGGGTGCCTTCAGGGAGTGGCGAGGTCCGTCCTCCGGGGGATTCACACTCCTCTGGTGGGGGGACTACCTCGGGTTCCAGGGGCGAGGAATCTAGTGCTGGGAAGGAGGTGTCCACTGCTGTTAAAGAAGATATGGACACCTCGGTGTCTTTAAAAAGGAGGGGTGAGTCGGGTTCCTCCTCAGAGGGGGAGAGGAAATCTGGGGGTACGGTTAAAAAACAGGCCATCTAACTCAATCACCCATGATGGCGGAACCTACCCCGTTGACTCTGGCGTCGATTAATGTCGCCAGCATAAAGTCGGATACAGCTATATTTACGGCCCATATGTCAAAGTCAAGGCCCGCGGGCCAGATCCGGCCCGCGAATTGATTATCTATGGCCCCCTGACAGGCGGGGCCCTGAGCAGGCGGGGGGGCCCACTCGCAGTCTGGCACCCCCGCGCCCGTTAGCGGAGGAGAGCGGTGTCAGCGCCGCCACTGGGCCCCCCCGCCTGCTCAGGGCCCCGGCAGCAGCTGGCAACAATACTTACCTCTCCCGTGCCTCCGCTGCCGCAGCTCCGGGCTCCAGGGGGCGCCGGCGCTTCCTCTCACAGCCGGCCGCTGAATGACGTCATCATTCAGCGGCCGACTGTGACACAGAGCGCGGGGACGCTGAACAGGTAAGACGTCTCTGTGTGTGTGTCTCTGTGTGTGTATATGTAGTGCGGTGCTTTGTGTGTGTATGTATGTGTGTGTGTGTATGTGTATGTGTGTGTGTGTATGTATGTATGTGAGAGAGTGCTTGTGTGCTGTCTGTGTGTGATGATGGCAGGCATTGCTGATAATGGGGAGGCATATGATGATGATGGGGAGAGATGATGATGGGCAGACATTGATGATGATGGGGGGGAGATGATGATGGGCAGGCTTTGCTGATAATGGGGAGGCATTGATGATGATGGGGAGAAGATGATGATAATGGTGAGGCATTGATGATGGGGAGAAGATGATGATGGGCAGGCATTGCTGATAATGGGGAGGCATTGATGATGATGGGGAGAAGATGATGATAATGGGCAGGCATTGATGATGGGGAGAAGATGATGATGGGCAGACATTGATGATGATGATGGGGAGGAGATGATGATGGGCAGGCATTGCTGATAATGGGGAGGCATTGATGATGATGGGGAGAAGATGATGATAATGGGCAGGCATTGATGATAATGGGGAGGCCATGATGATGATGGGGAGGCAATGATGATGATAATGGGGAGTCTTTCCACAGCGCCCTTTCCTGAGCTGTAACAGTGCAGAACGCAGTACAGCGCAGAGGAGAGCTCCATATTTTGTATGGAGCATTATATGGGGACCAGTATCCTGTATGGAGCATTATATGGGGACCAGTATCCTGTATGGAGCATTATATTGGGTCCAGTATCCTGTATGGAGCATTATATTGGGTCCAGTATTCTGTATGGAGCATTATATGGGGACCAGTATCATGTATGGAGCATTATATTGGGTCCAGTATCCTGTATGGAGCATTATATTGGGTCCAGTATTCTGTATGGAGCATTATATGGGGGGTGACATCCTGCATGGGGTATTATATGGGTGATGAGGGGGAGACTGTGGTGCCCATAATATTGTATGGAGGACTGTACTGTCCAGTCTGTACTGTGCGCTGTGAGGATTTGGCGGTTTTTGAGCTATTGTACAATTTACAATAGATATCACTCATGTAATGGAAGAAGTGAAGTATTTGGCATTGTACTATACCCATATTTCTCTGCCGTATCTGTGCATCATGAATCGTGGTCTGTGTTAAAGGGGCCCACTGAGGCTCTTTCGCCCGGGGCCCATAAAAACCTGGAGCCGGCCCTGGCACCAACACTACATTTCCCACAATGCACCGGTAGCAGGGCCGGCGTCAGTCCGGCCCTCGGCTTGTAGCAAATTTTTTTTTTTGGCCCTCGGTGTGTTTGACTTTGACATCCCTGATTTACGGCCTTTGATTTTTTCACCCGGGTTGAGGCTGATATTTTATTTTTGCAGGAGACCAGACTAACGGACCTAGGGTCCATCCACAAAGCAAAGAGGGAATGGAGGTGTGGGCCCTCATACTGGTCTCTTGCGGCCGAGCCGTATAGCGGGGTAGCGGTCCTTTTTAAGACCGCGGAGGTGGAATGCAGACGGGTGATCGAGGTAGAAATGGGGAGATGTTTGGTCCTTGACGTCTTCATGAGGGGACAGGAGCTTCGGCTCATCAATATCTATGGCCCGCAATCTAAGTGGGACCGTAAATGTCTCTTCCTGAGGATCAAGCCCTATCTTTTTACAAGCCGGCAGGTGGTCTTCGGTGGGGACTTTAATGCTATAACCAGACTCCGTGATAGGGGAGGCCCCGGAGACCGGCTGACTTATGATAGCGTAGCCTTGAATAGCATAGTAAGCGAAGCTCGCCTGGTGGATGTCCACATCCGGCACACCCCAGGTCACGAGGGTTTCACCTTTTATAGGGGAAGCAGTAGGTCTAGGATAGATAGTTTTTTTTTAAAGGAGGAAGCCGTCTCTTCTGCAGTGTCCGCTGTTGAGGTGGAGTTCACTGTTTAATTTTCTTTACTTTGAATGTTACAGAGACTCCCCGGATGGGGAGAGGCCTATGGAAGCTGAATTCGTCCCTTCTGGAAGAAGCGGAAGTAAGACAGTCCTTTGAGGAATTTCTTCAGAGCCAGGTACCTCTCTTGGGTCTTTGTAATAGTAAGTCTGAGTGGTGGGAGATCTTCAAAAGAAGGGTCGCAAGGTTCTTCCGTCAGCTCTCGAGCCTCAGGGGCCTGAACAGGTACTGCCTGTATCGGCAGCTGGGGAGGAAACTTGAGCAGCTCGTCTCGACTGGAGGGGACCGAGAGGAAATCTCCAGGGTGAAGACCTTGCTCAAGGGGTGCCAGTACGATAGGCACACATCCTTGGTTTTTGAGAGGGATTTCGGGAGGTACCGCTCGCCCGACCCTTACAGAAACTGCAGGTTGTCAGTGAATTGTAAGATGGTGACAGGACTGATCGACAGTACGGGGTCCCTGAACAGATCCAAATCAGGGATCCTGGAGGTGGTCAGATCCTTCTACTCGCACCTCTTGGGGAGGAGGGATCCTGATCGGGATGAGATGTCGGCTTTCCTGGCTGAAACCATCCCTGAGCCGGGGGATGACCCCTCTCTTCATGTTTTGGCAGAAGCAATCAGGGAAGAGGAAGTAAGACGGGCGATTGATGGGCTCCGGGCCAAAAAGTCGCCCTGTCCGGATGGCTTAACATCCGAGTTCTACAAGACTTTTCGGGACTCTTTGGTCCCCTCTTGACTGAGGTGTTTAATGAGTGCCTCTCCTCGGACACTCTGCCCAGCTCAATGAGGAAGTCAGCCCTGATTATCCTGTCAAAGGGTAAAGACTCGTCCCGTATTGAGAATTGGCGTCCCATAGCGCTTCTCAATACGGACCGAAAGGTTCTGGCAAAGGTGCTTTTTAACCGGCTGGTGAAGTTTGCACCCCGGCTCCTTTCGGGGGCTCAGCACTGCTCTGTTCCAGGCCGCAGTACATTTAGTGCTGTGCTCGGTGTCCGGGAGGCAGTGGAGCAGGGCAGGGCAGGTCACTGGAAGGGGTACTTGCTGTCCTTAGACCAGGCAAAGGCCTTTGACCGGGTTAACCATGAGTACCTTTGGTCCGTCCTTCTGAGGTACGGTCTGCCTGGGAGGTTTGTTGATTGGTTGAGAGTTTTATACAATGGGGCAGAGACTTTTCCGCTCATGAACGGTTGGGTCGGACACCCTTTTGAGGTGAGGTCTGGTGTCCGCCAGGGCTGTCCTCTGAGCCCACTGTTATACGTGTTCGCGATCGACCCCCTTTTAAGGAGGGTGGAGCGCGGACCGTTGGTGGGAGTCGGGATGGACCGGGCGGAGCCAGAGGCCGCCTTGAGGGTAGTGGCGTACGCTGACGACGTTTCCCTTTTTGTATCCTCGAGAGAGGAGGCGGATTGGGTGATGTCTGAGGTTGAACGCTACTCGGTGGCATCCGGGTCCATGATCAACCGGGACAAGTGTGAGAGTCTCTGGCTGGGAGGGGGAGATCCAAGCTTTGATCTCCCGGACACCCTTCCAGGGCCTCAGGCCACAGCAAAAATATTAGGCATCAGTTTCGGCCCGGGGGGCTATCCCCAGCAAAACTGGGAGGGCAGACTTAAGATTGCCGCCCAGAAGGTGGATCAGTGGAAGGGTTGGTCCTTGACCCTAAGGGAAAGGGTTAGTCTTGCCAAGGGCTATTTGCTTCCTTTGCTAATTTATCTGGGCAGCGTCTGCATCTTGCCAGAGCCTCTTTGGACACGGGTCTACAGCCTGTTTTTCCAATTATTATGGGTTGAACCTAATCAAGAGGGAGGTCACGTACCGCACGAGGAGACTAGGAGGGTTGGGTATGGTCAACCCAGTGGTGTTTCTAGTAAACACCTTTCTTAAGGCAAACATCGCCAACCTCTGGTCAGAGAGGGCTCCTCCGTGGGTATTCTCCTGTAGGGGGTGGTTTCGGCCTTTCTTCCAGGAATGGGAGACAGGAGGGCAGGTGAAGGACCTTCGTACACCTCATGGGCATCTTCCGGCTTATGTTACCCCGGTTCTGAAGGTGATCCGTCGGTGGGGTCTGGGAGTGTGGGAGATCAGGATCATGTCAAGAAGGTTTCTTGACAATAGGGTCCTGTTGACCCACTTTCAGAAGCCCCTGGCGCTCAGGGATTGCCCAAGCCGGGATCTGGAGGTGGGGCTCAGGTTATTGAACTCTAAGCGGATCCCCTTGAAGTTTTGGGACTTGGCTTGGCGCTGCTTCCATGGGAAGCTGTATGTGAGGGACAACCTGAAGTGCAGGAGCTCTGATGACCGGGATTGTCCCCGCGAGGAGTGTGGTGGCATGCTTGAAAGCATGGAGCACTTCCTGCTTCGGTGTCCCTTTAATACAGAGGTCTACAGCAGGGTGTGGGTGCTTCCATTGGCTGGCCCAGGCTGGCAGGCCTCTCCTATGCGGAGTGGGCCTATGGGGCATTCAGGTCCCTTGGTGGCTGAGATCGGGGCACTGTTTTCTTAGTTAGTTTAGTAACTAGGTTCTGCACGTGGAATGCATGGTGTCTAGTGTCTACTCAGCGGAAAGTCCTCCCAGGGAAGAGGTGATTAGGAACATCCTGGGTGACCTGGCAAAAGTGCGCTCCCTGGAGTTTGAGAGGCTGGGTGCAGGGAGGGCCTCTCTCCTATGGAGGGGTTTCTCCTTTAATGTGCCCTAGGGAGAGTTAGGTTCTGTGTGCCTGTGATAGGGTTGAGGTAGTCTTTTTTTATCCTTTTATCTTTATTTTGTAGGGTCAGATAGATGTGTGTGACCCGCACCACAATTGTGGGTTTCCAGGGATATGGGGTACTCGGAGCCGAGCCTGTAGATTTCTATAGGGGATGTCACTGGTAGCGTGGCTCGGTCCGTGTCCCTGGCGGTCAGGCGTTAAAGGGGGATTTATTTACAGGGGATTTGGTAGATAACAGTTCGTGACGCCACCTGTAGTTGTCTGATCACTAAGACCAGCGCTGCAGCAGATCTCTGAGGGGATGTTGTGGCAGCTAGATGACGGGTCCCCCACAGGTGGGACTGGTCCCTCAAAGTCTATGGTATTAATGATGTAGGGTGCAGATAAATGAATCAGTCTCACACCATCCAGCGTCTTTCCATACCTTTTACTTGTCAGATGTTTAGGCAGGTCCCGGGGAGCTGGTCGGGGTGGAGACTGCACGTCCAGGCAACAGCAGAGCCGGTTAGAGGCCTCCTTAACTTTCAATATGATGAGTCCAACTAGCATGGAGCTAAGTTAACTCCGAATACTCCAGCTAACTCCATAGCCGTATTGCCCGGTCAGTTTTGTGGTGGAGCCTTCTATGTGGTGAGAACAGAGTCCTTCTATGCTAGGCCTAGCTAAAAGTCCTTGTTCCTCCTGACCCCGATTACGTACCGACACTTCAAGGGCTGCTTTCTGCGACCTAAGGTCCAGTAAGACTCTGGTTATTCCATTACTATGAGTGAATCAATAGCAACTCCTCGGTCCCCAGTGACCGGATAATTAGTGTAGGCAATTCACTACCTAAGGCACTGCTCTGTCTTCTCCACTGTGCCCTTCGCCCTGCTTTCCACTCTCAACATAGGCACTGCACACTTCCTAAGGTAGTACAAGTCAATCCTTTCTTGCTTCTTCCTTGGAGCTCGCTGACAGATTCTCAGTATTCTCCTAGCTCAGGAACACATCGACTGAACTTCACTGTCTTTGGGACAGGCGACTGAAGTTTCTGCTGCAAACTTTCCTTTCTTCAAAGCTGTCTCTGTCTTCGGGTTAAGGAACAGCTCTGACTAGGCTAAGATGAACTGGCTCACCCTTACTAGCCTCCACTTTATGAACTGCTGACAGGAACCAACTGAGTGACTGTCTTTCACTTCACTTCCTGGAAGACTTCTCACTAGTCCTCTCCTCTGCTGCATGTCACTAGCTTATATACCCTGAGGGTGTGTCTAAAGTGTGAATGGATGATGTGAGCTTTAACTGTTACCTTTCTGTGCAGACTCCAGGATAATGTGTGCCTTACATACCAGGGCTACACAGATGTGTAGGGACAGATAGGGACAGTCTTTAGGGACAGGTAGTTAGTATTAGGTTGGTAGTGAGGGTCAGTGAGGGACAGGTAGGGGCAGGTAGGGAGAGGTTGGTAGGGCTATAGGGACAGGATTTTCTCTTTTGTGTTGTTAGGGAGGGTCAGGATGATGTGCGGTAGATTAGGGTGAGAGCCTCTATGGTCTCCAGTTCCTGGTGGTGGGCTGTAACCCTCACTCATAGATTTTTGTTTTGTAATTGGTAACCCAGGTATAGGGCTTGCAAGCATTGAACTTGGGCCTGTTCTTTGGTCATGGTTAAGGTGTATAGTGGTTATTATTGATAGGTGTTATTATTGATATATGTTATTATAAGGTTGTGTATATATATATATATATATATATATATATATATATATGTTGTATGTGTACTATAAAATGCATGTAGGGGGATTTAGTTTAGGTGGGGTGGGGGATTTCTTGGGGGGAGTGGGGATGGGTTTTTGAGAATGGACGTCCGGCGGGATGCCAAGAAGATTTGCGGTTTAAGAAAGGCCACAAACTTTCGTGGGACCTAGTGTGATAGGCCACAAACTTTCGTGGGACCTGGTGTGATAGGCCACAAACTTTCGTGGGACCTTTGGGGGAATGGTGGTGGTTTAGTTTAGGAAAAATATTAAAAATAAATTAAAAAAAAAAAAAAGAAAATTTATAAAAAAGAAAAAAAAATGTATGTATATATATGCATAGTATAGGTGTTATATATATATATATATATATTTTATAATAATATATATATATATAATATTTATATATATATATATGAAGTTGTGTCATTAATTTTGGCCAGGTGGCCTATTTACTTTCTTTAGGGCAGTTGGCTGAATTTAGTTTTTTTTTTTTTTTTTTTCTAGAGGTGAATGCATTGGTATGAGTGTATGAGGGAAAAGGAAAAAAAAAAGATATAGGTTGAGGTCTCTTCCCTTGCGGGGGTGTTAATGAAATGGATGAACGATTTGTTTCTATATCTCTGTTGGACATTGGATTTTTTTTTTTTTTTTTGGGTTTATGGATAATGTTTTCTTTTATTGAGTTTGTTTGTTTTTTATAGTTTGACTCGATCAGTAAGTTTGTTTTTACCAGTTATAATAAAAGAGATGATATATCAGGATGTAACTCAGGATCAGTAATGTAATGTATTTACACAGTGACTGCACCAGCAGAATAGTGAGTGCAGCTCTGGAGTATAATACAGGATGTAACTCAGGATCAGTAATGTAATGTATGTACACAGTGACTGCACCAGCAGAATAGTGAGTGCAGCTCTGGAGTATAATACAGGATGTAACTCAGGGATCAGTAATGTAATGTATGTACACAGTGACTGCACCAGCAGAATAGTGAGTGCAGCTCTGGAGTATAATACAGGATGTAACTCAGGATCAGTAATGTAATGTTGTACACAGTGACTGCACCAGCAGAATAGTGAGTGCAGCTCTGGAGTATAATACAGGATGGTAACTCAGGATCAGTAATGTAATGTATGTACACAGTGACTGCACCAGCAGAATAGTGAGTGCAGCTCTGGAGTATAATACAGGATGTAACTCAGGATCAGTAATGTATGTAACACAGTGACTGCTCCAGCAGAATAGTGAGTGCAGCTCTGGTGTATAATACAGGAGGTAACTCAGGATCAGTAATGTATTGTACACAGTGACTGCACCAGCAGAATAGTGAGTGCAGCTCTGGTGTATAATACAGGATTAACTCAGGATCAGTAATGTAATGTATGTACACAGTGACTGCACCAGCAGAATAGTGAGTGCAGCTCTGGAGTATAATACAGGATATAACTCAGGATCAGTAATGTAATGTATGTACACAGTGACTGCACCAGCAGAATAGTGAGTGCAGCTCTGGAGTATAATACAGGATGTAACTCAGGATCAGTAATGTAATGTATGTACACAGTGACTGCACTAGCAGAATAGTGAGTGCAGCTCTGGAGTATAATACAGGATGTAACTCAGGATCAGTAATGTAATGTATGTACACAGTGACTGCACTAGCAGAATAGTGAGTGCAGCTCTGGAGTATAATACAGGATGTAACTCAGGATCAGTAATGTAATTATGTACACAGTGACTGCACCAGCAGAATAGTGAGTGCAGCTCTGGAGTATAATACAGGATGTAACTCAGGATCAGTAATGTAATTATGTACACAGTGACTGCACCAGCAGAATAGCGAGTGCAGCTCTGGGGTATAATACAGGATGTAACTCAGGATCAGTAATGTAATGTATGTACACAGTGACTGCACCAGCAGAATAGGGGAGTGCAGCTCTGGGGTATAATACAGGATGTAACTCAGGATCAGTAATGTAATGTATGTACACAGTGACTGCACCAGCAGAATAGGAGTGCAGCTCTGGGGTATAATACAGGATGTAACTCAGGATCAGTAATGTAATGTATGTACACAGTGACTGCACCAGCAGAATAGTGAGTGCAGCTCTGGAGTATAATACAGGATGTAACTCAGGATCAGTAATGTAATGTATGTACACAGTGACTGCACCAGCAGAATAGTGAGTGCAGCTCTGGAGTATAATACAGGATGTAACTCAGGATCAGTAATGTATGTACACAGTGACTGCACCAGCAGAATAGTGAGTGCAGCTCTGGAGTATAATACAGGATGTAACTCAGGATCAGTAATGTAATGTATGTACACAGTGACTGCACCAGCAGAATAGTGAGTGCACCTCTGGGGTATAATACAGGATGTAACTCAGGATCAGAATATTATAAGCAATTGTGGAAAGTATGATGGAGTTTTAAAACAATCTAAAAAAAAAACAACAAAAAATGGACCACGTGAAAATAGTCTAATTGGTATTTCTACACCTGATTAGGTTTGGACCCTCAGAGATTTTAGCCGACACTTGTAAACAATAGAAACCTCATTTCCTATAATTATATATAAAGTTTGCCTTTTGTATTCCTCTAAAGAACCTTAGTGATAAGGTCTCATGGGCGATTTCTGACATTTGAAAAGAAAAAAAATCCTGTTCCTCGTATTGATCCAATTATTTTACATCCCTTTAGAAGTGACTAATTCTATGGGTTTTGGTTTTAGAAATGTTCAAAAGAAAGAGCAGACGGGGTAAAGTCAGAGCAAATCCTGGGGAGGAGAGAAAAGAAGATGTAAGGAGATTGTCCGCGCTTTATACCCCAGGACCCGTCCCTGCTCCACTTTCAAAAGATTATAGATTGGAAATGAAATTACAGCTTCTTCCCTGATGAAGAGGCTTCAATAGTCTTAATGCGGCTCCAGTCCCGGAGGATTCACTTTCAATAGGACTGAATTCTATACACAACACCTGCGCGCAATTTACATATCAGGTTGCTGTACTTTTTCTGCCTTTCATACTGATGCAGCAGAGTTGAATTTATTTAACTCTTTGCAACTGCATTAATATATAGATAATGCTCCACTTGTATGTGCAGTCCTATGTAAGGCCCATATTAGATGTTATACATGTGCAACACATGATAAACAAACTTCAGATGCTCCTAAAATCTAAGCAAAAATGTATGTATCTAATACATAAATTAAAGGGTTATGTTAATCAATAAAAGTTATCACCCATCTAAAAGGTAGGCGAAAGCTTGTGTATCGGTGGTGGTTCGAGCACAGAGTAGGGAGTGAGAACAGTGACAGAGTAGAGGTGACAACTTTATTGCTCTAGACCACCAGGAATGTGAGCAATAACAACTGTACAGCCCTAGGCCACCCGAAATACAACCTTAGGCTGGTGTCACACTTGCGAGTGAATGCGAGTCTCTCGCCTCAATACACGGCACTGCCGCCGGCACTCAGGACCGGAGTGTGCGGCTGCATGTATTTCTATGCAGCTGAACGGTCCGGTCCGAGTGCCGGCGGCAGTGCCGTGTATTGAGGCGAGAGACTCGCATTGCACTCGCAAGTGTGACCCCGGCTTTTCTGCTCTAGGCCACCAGGAATGTTACCACTGACAACCTTACTGCTCCAGACCACCAGGAATGTGAGAACTGACAACCTTAGGGTACGTTTCCAGGGCAGAAACCGGCAGCGCTTTGGATGCAGCACATGTCCACTCCGTGCAAAGCGCCGCCGGCTTCTGAACGCAGGTGATTCTGCATGTGTTTATTGAACCATGCGGAATCACCGCATCCAATACACTGTACAGGACATTTATCTTGCAGAGGCGGAGAAATTGACATGCTACGGTCTAGAAAGACGCACTGCATGTGCGTATATGCAGGGCAGCCGGAGGCGGCCATGCACGCATAGTGGAGATGGGAGTTCATGAAATCCCATCCACTATGCTGTAACATGTTAGCCGCTGTGGGTTTGACACTGCGGATGTACGCAGTGTCAAACCCGCAGTGTTTACTGACTGTGGAAACATACCCTAACTGCTCTAACCACCAAGAATGTTAGCACTGACCATCTTATTGCTCTAGACCACCAGGAATGTGAACACTGGCCACCTTACTGCTAGACTACCAAGAATGTTAGCACTGAGCACCTTACTGCTAGACCACCTGGAATGTGAGCACTGACCACCTTACTGCTAGACCACCAGGAATGTTAGTACTGACCACCTTACTGCTAGACCACCAAGAATGTGAGCACTGGCCACCTTACTGCTAGACCACCTGGAATGTTAGCACTGACCACCTTACTGCTAGACCACCAGGAATGTTAGCACTGACAACCTTACTGCTCTAGACCACCAGGAATGTGAGCACTGACCACCTTACTGCTAGACCACCAGGAATGTTAGTACTGACCACCTTACTGCTAGACCACCAAGAATGTGAGCACTGACCACCTTACTGCTAGACCACCTGGAATGTTAGCACTGACCACCTTACTGCTAGACCACCAGGAATGTTAGCACTGACCACCTTACTGCTAGACCACCTGGAATGTTAGCACTGACCACCTTACTGCTAGACCACCAGGAATGTTAGCACTGGCCACCTTACTGCTCTAGACCACCAGGAATGTGAGCACTGACCACCTTACTGCTAGACCACCAGGAATGTTAGCACTGACCACCTTACTGCTAGACCACCTGGAATGTTAGCACTGACCACCTTACTGCTAGACCACCAGTAATGTTACACTGGACCACCTTACTGCTAGACCACCAGGAATGTTAGCACTGACCACCTTACTGCTAGACCACCAGAATGTTAGCACTGACCACCTTACTGCTAGACCACCTGGAATGTTAGCACTGACCACCTTACTGCTAGACCACCAGGAATGTTGAACAGTGACCACCTTACACTCAGACCATGAGCATGATCCACACTGTGACACAGAGCATGTGCACTACCCTTACTGCTAGACCAGGAGTACATAACCTCGCCCCAGAAGTTACATGGCCCCTACATCTAGACACCAGAATGTTGGGCCTGACCCTTACTGCTAGACTCCAGGAAGTGGCATAACTACTGCTAGACACCAGAATGTTAGCACTGACCACCTTACTGCTAGACCACCTGGAATGTTAGCACTGGCCACCTTACTGCTAGACCACCAGGAATGTGAGCACTGACCACCTTACTACTAGACCACCAGAAATGTTAGCACTGAGAACCTTACTGCTAGACCACCAGGATGTTAGCACTGACAACCTTACTGCTAGACCACCAGAAATGTTAGCACTGAGAACCTTACTGCTAGACCACCTGGAATGTTAGCACTGACAGTGACAACCTTACCACTCTAGACCATAGCCATATCCTGGGGGACACGTGTGACACATGAGCCAGTGGCCACTAGCCCTTCTGTAATTTCCAGGAGTACAAATCCGTCCCCCCAGTAAGATTTTTTGGTTCCCTCAATCTATGACAAATTTCAGGTGATTTTCATCGACGTTCAGGAGGGTATAAAACAACAGACACATTCACAAAGCTCCGATAACAACACGTCCCATTATTGGATGTTGCTCTAAGTAAATGTAAGAGTCGAAATTGAACTTAATGTTTAATGCCTGCAATTATACCTAAAGAATAATGAACCTATTAGATGGCAGAATTGGCCATTACTCCGCGGCTTATTGGAATACAGCTGTGAAGCCGTTATATGGCGGAATACTTTAAGGGTAGTTATTAAATAGAATAATGCAGGGTGTTTATTCTCTAACAACCGGAGCTTCCCCTAAAACGTAATGAGACTTCTGGATGTTACATCTGAGGCAGAAATACAGAAATCTCAGTAATGAGAGTCTGCAGGATGGGAAATATCGAATGGCAGAGAGGACCAAGCGGGTGAAGAGGAGTCCTGCCTTCTGTCGGACCTGCCTTCTGTCGGACCTGCCTTCTGTCGGACCTGCCTTCTGTCGGACCTGCCTTCTTTCTGTCTGACCTGCCTTCTTTCTGTCTGACCTGCCTTCCTTCTGTCGGACCTGCCTTCCTTCTGTCGGACCTGCTTTCCTTCTGTCGGACCTGCCTTCCTTCTGTAGGACCTGCCTTCCTTCTGTCGGACCTGCCTTCCTTCTGTCGGACCTGCCTTCGCATCTTCTGTCGGACCTGCCTTCCTTCTGTCAGACCTGCCTTCTATTTTGTAGTCCCGAGTTTCAGGTGTTTAATTTGGCTCACCTAAACTTTCGAGAATAAAAAGGTATCAAAATTTTTTGGAAGTGTCCACCTCCAAATCTATGGTTCTATTTAAATTTTCCAAGAAAATGTTTGAAAAAACAGTAAATAGTAGATGGGGAGAGGAGGGAGATGTAGGTGCAGGTCCTCTCTGTGCCTCTGAGAGTCTATGCTGTGAGAGGGGAGCAGAAGTGCGAAGACTACAGACCAGCAATCTGAAATGAATTGAATTCTCTTTTTTGTTTTTTACAAAATATTCAGATTCTCCTGAATATAAAATTCTTCTCAATTTCCTTTTACTGTGAAGTCTGCAAAATGGCGGCCAGATGGTTTGCATTTTGCTGAACTGTAGAGGGCTGTTAAAAAAAACTTATATAAAAATGAATACTAATCTCGTTGCTAAGGTCTGCCAACACAGCTCCCCTTTCTGGCATATTCTTTGCACCCTCCACCCTCACACGACATCCTCTTAGGCCTCATTCACTTTGGGCCAGGGCCTAGAAGGCCTCTGTCATCACGGCGCATAGCGTAAGCTGCATTTCACATTGAGGCGTCACCATTTTATGATGTGCATTGCCTGAGGTGCTGACCAGGTCTCGGGAAGCGCATGTTGTAGCGTCGTAACAGGTTCTGCGACTTTAGAGGCCTAAACGCCACCAGAAGATGCAGGGAGAAGGTCAAAGAGGAGGTCGCACCAAAAGGGAAGACGGAAAGCGGATGGTGGAGCGAACAGCAGACTGCAACATAGTGCTTTGGGTCTATAGCAAAACCACAGGGAACATTCAATGCAAACTGAACTTCCCTGCCCAATTCGAGCGACGTGATGAATCCGAACCTTCATAGATTCGCTCATCTGTAGAGAAAAGGAGGGAAACAAAAGGCCATGAATAAGGCTGACCACCGAGATGTGTAGGTCCATGGTGGCCCTTGTGTAGGCCGTTCTGTTCCTCAGCGATGTTTTTAATAATGAAATGCTGTATAGGATTGACGTGCTGGACATCGCTTTCTAATATTGGAAATAAATGACCCCCTCAAAACAAAGGCCCACTGTGCAAACGCGTACCTTTAGGCCTCATTCACACCATATAGAACACAATATTAATAGAACATGATTTACCTTTTTTCTCCAGTCTGGGCCCAGCTTTGAGCTTAGTAGTTGAGTTATGGTTGCTATGGAGTCACTGACAGCCACAGACTTGTATTTGGTTGTTAGGTAGTACGTCCTTAGCAACCAGGCTGCCGAATTACAGGCCATGTGTGCCTCTCACTTTCATATTTATCAGTTTATTATAAAAATGCATTTAGGTAAAGAAATCCTATATGGGGGGATCATTTATCATCTATGGGCTTTCGATCACTAGGGACCCCCTGACAATCTGGACAGGGGATGCAGTTCCCTCGTTTCCCGAGCTGCAGGACCTCCGCTTGGAGGAGATTGCATGAAGCGGTGGTCGTCCATGCATCCGGATGTGGTGTTCCCAGTCTGTGGCACTGACAGAAAAAGTTGAGCAAATACAAATGGGGGAAGAGGGGTCTCACCTTTTGGACTCCGAAGTTTACACCTGACGGCCATGGATGACAGAGACTGACCCAACATTGAAACCAGAATATATACGTACCATAGGAGAACTAGAGTTGAGCAAAAATAGTCTCAGGATCCAAGTCCAGCGGCCATGTCAGTAGTCCGGACTCACCGCACGGGAGCCCTGCGGACCACCTCCTACCTGCCGACATCTCCGGCGCCTCTTCTAATTATTAGGCCAGCGTAATGTCATCGTTGAGACGTGATAAACTGATGGCATCTCCCCGAGCTTTCTAATCAGAGCCATGGATGCCATCAAGTAAGAGGTTAGGAGTCTGATGGCAACAGACTACCAGCATGGCCGCTGAACTGAGGTCCTGTAAATCTAGTCAGTACCTATAATACTGTAAATTAGTCACAATTCAATAACTTATGTGAAAAAAAACACCAGGAACAGAGCGTGTAACATGTAAAAGGGCCATTGTGTTTGAGGATAGTCTTAGGTACACATCTGTGTTGTACAGACTGTAATACCGCACACATTGCTTGCCGTGAGTCCATACTCTGTGACCAAGCCACCACCTACCATGTACCATTTACAATAATGAAGCTTTTGTAGATGGCAGTGGGGCTTTGGCGCCCATTCAGACCCACGGTCTGTTTTCCACCTCTGAACCCCCTAAAACCCTCCTGGGGAACATCAATTTCACATGTGATTTGCAGTATTCTGGAGACACCATATAGCAGTATACAGAATGTATCGGCTGCCGCACACCCTCCGTGCACGAGTCTTGGCAGACGCATTATCATGTGCAGTATAAAGCCGCCTGCAAGAGTTTACTTAGTGCTTCTTGAGCTTGCGGAAATGATAAATTGCCTCTTATTGATCCCATTAGCACATGAATATGTAAATTGTGGGAAAAGATCTAGAACCGCGAGTCTGGGGTGGCTTCATATTTATCGTATATGACAGATCTCAGTCCCAGCGTACTATATATTATATGTCCGGTGCCACCGAGGAGCGTCTTTATGTAGCAATATCTTTTCATAAGAGCCTGTTTTCCTGCTTTACCCCCTGTCCCTATGACAAATACGCCTTCCGGAGGACGGTGACACGCTTTTACCTCTACATATTACTTAAACAATGTTATCTTAAGTGGATTCCTCTTAGGGATATGTTTGATGATGACAGCGCACAGAATTACATCCCCCCCGCTTGTCCTTGTAATGCTCACTAAGAGCTGCCTGCCTGGAGATGGATTTCTGCATCCATGGTCACAAATATATTTTCACAGTATAGAAAGCGCCATACTATTTCCATTAAACAGCCGCCTGAGAATGTAGAGCCGGGAATCCATCCATTACATCCTGACAAATATTTATGCCTCAATTTATCTAAAATACCCCCGCAAATCTATAAATTCAGTAGTGAGATCTCCAGGTCAGCGCTTTGCTATGACCTCATACCTTGCAGAGCCAAGATGCACCTGTAGACAATTAATAAGTGACAGCAGTGCTGGCACTCGCTAATTATCTTTAGGAATATGTGTATGGGTGTCACGCAGATACAAGCGTAGAAATTTAAAGGCGTAATTTGGAGCCCAGAGACATTTATTGAGTTACACTACTTCCATATGCTTAAATGAGACGTTCATTAGTTGTCATTTTGTGACAGCACTGTACCCTCAGAATATTTCTGTAATAAAGTGCCATGTGGTGGCACCATACAGTGTGTCTGCAGCTCTGTAGTATGCAGCTGTAGGAATTGTAGGAACTTCATAAGACACTGTACAGGCTCCGAGCATTATGAGCCCATAAACTATGTGAACATAAGTGGCGTTGATGGCAAAATTGACGTTGCAGGAGATATCAGAATTGAAAAAAAATATGGCTGCTTTCTTCCAAAAACCCTATGGCGCACAGCTTATGCCAAAGTATCATTTTGAAGAGGCAGTCCATACTTTGGACTCAACTCCTTTTCTCCCTTAAGGTTTTCTAGGACTTGTATATTGATGTGCTCTCCTCAGGACAGGTCATTAATTTCAGATGGGTGGAGATCCAAAACGTGGCACCTCAGTTGAGGTGCCATCATCGGCTTCAATTGCCACTGTACACAATTATATTACTTATTACATTATATTACTATATTATATACTATATTAGGCTGGTTGTCAGCTATGTGTGTTTCTCTCCATAATATGGGCTGGATGTGAGATCTGTGTGTCTCTGCCAGTAATATAGACTGGATGTGAGGTCTGTGTGTCTCTCCCAGTAATATAGACTGGATGTGAGGTCTGTGTGTCTCTCCCAGTAATATAGGCTGGATGTGAGCTCTGTGTGTCCCTCCCAGTAATATAGGCTGGATGTGAGGTCTGTGTCTCTCCCAGTAATATAGGCTGGATGTGAGCTCTGTGTGTCCCTCCCAGTAATATAGGCTGGATGTGAGCTCTGTGTGTCTCTCCCAGTAATATAGGCTGGATGTGAGGTCTGTGTCTCTCCCAGTAATATAGGCTGGATGTGAGGTCTGTGTGTCTCTCCCAGTAATATAGACTGGATGTGAGCTCTGTGTGTCTCTCCCAGTAATATAGGCTGGATGTGAGGTCTGTGTGTCTCTCCTAGTAATATAGTCTGGATGTGAGCTCTGTGTGTCTCTGTCACGCGGTCTTATGATTGTGTACAATGTCAGTAAACTATTCTTAAAAGAACAACACTCTATACAACATATAGATTAGCAACATCAGCATGTAAATATAGAATAGATTTACCTGACACGATATCCGTTGAACTCAGGGTTAATCTTGAGGACTTGATACACTGTCACAGGAAAGAGGAGGACCGGGGGTCTAACCTGACCCTAAACTGGGGTCCTAACTAATCCCTCACCTTGGAGGTACTGATAATGGTTCAGAGGTCCAAGTCTCCAGCCTAACCCTGTCTCCTATCAGTCCCTGAACCCTGTAATCAGTCCTAAGAAGGATTCTGATTACCACCAAAGGGATATGGGCTGATCTCTGCTAAATACACAGATTAGACATATAAGACAGACTGGAGAAAACACAGACTTGCATACACACTCAAACACAGAAGGAACATAAATGATCTGGGATATTAAACTCTAAGCAAGGTGAGCTTAAAACAACTAAGGAGCTCTTTAACTTAAGTCTATACAGATACAATCCTATCTGTGGTCTGCATGAAGAATTTCACTGGCAACTCCCAACACAGACAACCAGAGATTTAAAGGAAACCAATCAACAAATAATTAATTGCAGCCGGGAGAAACTGCACCCAGTCCCAGAACTGAGCACAGACAGAATTAACTCCCTAACTGCCAAACACAAAGAAACAGCAACTCAGCTGTGAGAAGTCAGAATGTGCAACCGCGACGATCTTCGTGGCGATGCACACATGACAGTACCCCCCCTTCTACGAGGGGCCTCCGGACCCTCAGGGCCAGGTTTGCCCGGGTGAGTTCTGTGGAAGGTCCGCACCAAACGATCTGCGTTAATGTCAGACGCAGAAACCCACGTCCTCTCCTCTGGACCATACCCCTTCCAATGCACCAAGTACTGAAGGGACCGGCGATTCAGACGTGAGTCAATGATCTTTGACACTTGAAACTCCAAGTTACCATTGACCACCACTGGAGGAGGAGGTAGAGGTGATGGTATGACTGGTGCCACGTACCTCTTAAGTAATGACTTGTGGAACACATTATGAATTTTAAACGTAGGAGGGAGGTCCAGACGAAATGCCACAGGATTAATTATGGAACTGATCCTGTACGGCCCGATGAATCTGGGGCCCAGCTTCCAGGAGGGAACTTTAAGTTTTATATTCCTGGTAGACAACC
Source organism: Oophaga sylvatica (assembly GCA_033576555.1). NCBI lineage: Eukaryota > Metazoa > Chordata > Amphibia > Anura > Dendrobatidae > Oophaga > Oophaga sylvatica. The sequence continues at coordinate 73,791,903 of JARQOD010000009.1, forward strand.
ATACCAGATCGTTCACATTAAGATCTGGACCAGAAACTCTCCTCCTATCAGCCATACGTTTATAACGGTTCCCCATAGCACTCAGATTATTCAATACACCTCTCCACACTGAAGCAAGTGACGACGAGAAACGCTCCTCCTCAGGAACCCCAGAAGGGCCCCCCCCATTGAATGTACAAAACTGGGGATGAAAACCATATGCCCCAAAAAACGGGGACTTACCAGTGGACTCGCTCCGCCTGTTGTTAAGAGCGAACTCTGCCAGAGGCAAGAAAGAAGACCAGTCCTCCTGGTTCTCTGAGACAAAACACCGAAGATAAGTCTCTAGGCTTTGATTCAGACGCTCTGTCTGACCATTGGTCTGCGGATGAAAAGCCGAGGAAAATGACAATTGCATCCCCCGACGTAAACAAAATGCCCTCCAAAACTTGGACACAAACTGAGACCCCCTATCTGACACCACATCAGAAGGCAACCCATGAAGTCTCACAATCTCCCCAATGAACACCTGCGCCAGAGTTTTAGCATTAGGGAGGGCAGGAAGAGCAATGAAATGTGCCATCTTACTGAACCTGTCAACAACCACCAGTATGACAGTCTTCCCTGACGACTGAGGAAGGTCCGTGATGAAGTCCATAGACAAATGAGTCCATGGACGCTCCGGAAGTTTCAAGGGTAAGAGGGTCCCAGACGGACGGGTATGAGGGGTCTTAGAGCGAGCACAAACCCCACAGGACGCGACAAAAGTTAAAACATCTTTATTAACGTTAGGCCACCAAAACCGGCGAGAAAGGAGATCTAAAGTAGCCTTACTCCCTGGATGTCCTGCTAAAGCAGAATTATGATGTGCCTCAATAACCTTTTGTCTCAACTGATTTGGGACAAACAGTCTCCCTGGAGGTCCTGCAGGGGCGTCCCCCTGAGCCTCTAACACCTCCTCCTCAAGCTCAGAACATACAGCCGACACTACCACCCCCTCCTGAAGGATAGGAATCGGGTCATCCATTTTCCCGGCCCCTGGGAAACTGCGAGACAAGGCATCCGCCTTAACATTCTTAGATCCAGGGCGATAAGTGACAACAAAATTAAACCTGGTAAAAAACAACGACCATCGAGCTTGTCTGGAATTCAGACGCTTAGCAGATTCCAAATACAGCAGGTTCTTGTGATCAGTAATGACGGTGACCGGGTGGACTGCCCCCTCCAAAAAGTGACGCCATTCTTCAAAAGCCAACTTAATGGCCAAAAGTTCCCTATTGCCGATATCATAATTCCTTTCGGCGGACGACAATTTTTTAGAAAAGAAAGCGCACGGATGCCATTACCAGGGGACGGACCCTGGGACAATATTGCACCCACCCCTACGTCAGACGCGTCCACCTCCACAACGAACGGCTGTGATGCATCTGGTTGGATGAGAACGGGTGCCGAAGCAAAACATTTTTTCAAAGAGGAAAAAGCTTGGCAAGCTTTGTCCGACCATTTAGAAAAATCCGTCCCTTTTCTTGTCATGTCAGTGAGAGGTTTGACAACAGATGAGAAATTACAAATAAATTTCCGGTAGTAGTTAGCAAACCCAGAAAACGCTGCAGAGCCTTAAGATCCTCTGGCTGATCCCATTCAAGCACTGCTCTCACCTTTTCAGGGTCCATACGGAAACCGGAGGCTGACACCAAGAAACCCAAAAACTGAAGTTCCTGTACGGCAAATACACACTTTTTCCAGTTTGGCGTATAGTTTATTGTCTCGCAAGATCTGCAAACCTGTCTCACATGCTCCTGGTGAGACACAAGATCTGGTGAGTAAATTAAAATGTCATCCAAATATACAACCACAAACAGCCCCACAAGGTGACGAAAAATGTCATTAACAAAATGTTGGAATACTGCTGGTGCAGTAGTCAGACCAAAAGGCATGACAAGGTTCTCATAATGTCCCTCCGGCGTGTTAAACGCCGTTTTCCACTCATCCCCCTCTTTTATCCTAATCAGATTATACGCCCCCCTGAGATCCAATTTAGAGAACCATTTGGCGCCAACAATTTGATTGAAGAGATCAGGAATCAGAGGGAGTGGATACGGATCTCGAACAGTAATCCGATTAAGTTCGCGGAAATCCAAGCAAGGGCGTAGGCCTCCATCTTTTTTCTTCACAAAGAAGAACCCCGCGGCCACTGGGGAAGATGAAGGTCTAATATGCCCTTTGGCCAGACTTTCCGAAATATAATCTTTCATAGCCTGCCTCTCAGGACCAGAAAGGTTATACAACCTAGCTTTAGGTAACTTAGCATCAGGAAGTAAATTAATAGAGCAGTCATACACGCGATGAGGAGGCAACTCCTGACACCCTCCTCAGAGAACACATCCCCAAAGTCCTCCAAAAAAGGAGGCAAAGTACTAGGCACGACCGCTGTGTAGCCCTGGTGTGTGAAGGCACACGCAGTACCCTGGAGGATGTGTGGAGAGATAGCAGTTTAATGCTAAATGAACATTCATTCCAACATGCACTTAGACACGCCCACAGGTTTATAAGCTTGTGACATCAGCAGGGAGTGTTCAGTCAGAGAGTGTCCTGTCTTCAGTCAGTTCAGTTTGTCTGAGGAGACAGTCAGTCAGCGAGAAGTCTGTGCAGGAGAGAGGAGTGAGCTGCAGATAATTCAGACGCCTGTCTAGAGGACGGTAGAGGTTCAGAGACGTGCTCCTGCCTAAAAGTATTACTGGTATTCTGCTAGCAAGCTCTGGAAGGAACTAAGAAGGAACTGACTGATATATATATCTGTGAAGTGAGGGATGCTTATGCTACCAGCACGGGCAAGGCGAAAAGGCACAGTGGTAGATATTGTGAGTGCTTTAGGATTGGAAGTCCTGCACTGTTAACCGGTTACTGGGACCGAAGCATCACCATAGCTTCATGCATGGTGGTAGAAGAACCAGATTTATTGGGGGGGAACTACGCTTCATGCTAGTTGGACTCGTCATATTGGAAGTAAAGGAGGCCCCTAACTTGCCCAGCTGCTATCTCGAAATACATCCTCCTTGGATCAGCCTCCTGGGACCTGCTTGAACATCTTACAAGTAAAGGTATGGAAAGACGCTGACCGTGTGAGACTGTGTTCTTTATCCGCACCCGACTTCACAAATCCCATAGACTTTGAGGGACCAGTCCCACCTGTAGGGGACCCGACATCTAGCTGCCTCACCATCCCCTCAGAGATCTACAGCAGCGCTGGTACAATTACCAGAATACTACAGGTGGCGTCACGAACTGTACATAAATCAATCCCCTGTTTAAAAATATCCCCAACATACGCCAGACCGCCCGGGCCACAGACCGAGCCACAGCTACCTGTGACAAATCCCATAGACTTCTACGGGCTCGCTCTGAGTACCCCATTGCCCTGGGGAATCCACAATTGTGGTGGGGGTCGACTCAATTTGGCGTCACGAACAGGATGCGAAACTCGCAAAAATTGCGAGCCCTGCGTGCCTATGGAAGTGTTTTAGTGAAAAAGACTGTTTGCTATTTTTGGCGCTAAATCCGCCATTTTGCCGCCATATTCGCGCCCCCAGGCGCTGGGAGAAGAAGGTGGGCGTACCTGTAAAAGCGCGCTGTTGCCTGGCTCCGCCCGGCTCTGACTCAG
>JARQOD010000009.1:73795642-73835436 GCA_033576555.1 Oophaga sylvatica
CCTTTTCTCCCTTAAGGTTTTCTAGGACTTGTATATTGATGTGCTCTCCTCAGGACAGGTCATAATTTCAGATGGGTGGAGATCCAAAACGTGGCACCTCAGTTGAGGTGCCATCATCGGCTTCAATTGCCACTGTACACAATTATATTACTTATTACATTATATTACTATATTATATACTATATTAGGCTGGTTGTCAGCTATGTGTGTTTCTCTCCATAATATGGGCTGGATGTGAGATCTGTGTGTCTCTCCCAGTAATATAGGCTGGATGTGAGCTCTGTGTGTCTCTCCCAGTAATATAGGCTGGATGTGAGGTCTGTGTCTCTCCCAGTAATATAGGTTGGATGTGAGGTCTGTGTGTCTCTCCCGGTAATATAGGTTGGATATGAGCTCTGTGTGTCTCTCCAGTAATATAGGCTGGATGTGAGGTCTGTGTCTCTCCCAGTAATATAGGCTGGATGTGAGGTCTGTGTGTCTCTCCCAGTAATATAGGCTGGTTGTTAGGTCTGTGTGTCTCTCCCAGTAATATAGGCTGGATGTGAGGTCTGTGTGTCTCTCCCAGTAATATAGGCTGGATGGGAGCTCTGTGTGTCTCTCCCAGTAATATAGGCTGGATGTGAGGTCTGTGTGTCTCTCCCAGTAATATAGGCTGGTTGTGAGCTCTGTGTGTCTCTCCCAGTAATATAGGCTGGATGTGAGGTCTGTGTCTCTCCCAGTAATATAGGCTGGATGTGAGGTCTGTGTGTCTCTCCCAGTAATATAGGCTGGTTGTGAGGTCTGTGTGTCTCTCCCAGTAATATGGGCTGGATGTGAGATCTGTGTGTCTCTCCCAGTAATATAGGCTGGATGTGAGCTCTGTGTGTCTCTCCCAGTAATATAGGCTGGATGTGAGGTCTGTGTCTCTCCCAGTAATATAGGCTGGATGTGAGGTCTGTGTGTCTCTCCCGGTAATATAGGTTGGATATGAGCTCTGTGTGTCTCTCCCAGTAATATAGGCTGGATGTGAGGTCTGTGTCTCTCCCAGTAATATAGGCTGGATGTGAGGTCTGTGTGTCTCTCCCAGTAATATAGGCTGGTTGTGAGGTCTGTGTGTCTCTCCCAGTAATATAGGCTGGATGTGAGGTCTGTGTGTCTCTCCCAGTAATATAGGCTGGATGGGAGCTCTGTGTGTCTCTCCTAGTAATATAGGCTTGATGTGAGGTCTGTGTGTCTCTCCCAGTAATATAGGCTGGATGTGAGGTCTGTGTGTCTCTCCTAGTAATATAGGCTGGATGTGAGGTCTGTGTGTCTCTCCCAGTAATATAGGCTGGATGTGAGGTCTGCGTGTCTCTCCCAGTAATATAGGCTGGATGTGAGGTCTATGTGTCTCTCCCAGTAATATAGGCTGGATGTGAGGTCTGTGTGTGTCTCTCCCAGTAATATAGGCTGGATGTGAGGTCTGTGTGTCTCTCCCAGTAATATAGGCTGGATGTGAGGTCTGTGTGTCTCTCCCAGTAATATAGGCTGGATGTGAGCTCTGTGTGTCTCTCCCAGTAATATAGGCTGGATGTGAGGTCAGTGTGTCTCTCCCAGTAATATAGGCTGGATGTGAGGTCAGTGTGTCTCTCCCACTAATATATGCTGGATGTGAGGTCTGTGTCTCTCCCAGTAATATAGGCTGGATGTGAGGTCTGTGTGTCTCTCCCAGTAATATAGGCTGGATGTGAGGTCTGTGTCTCTCTCCCAGTAATATAGTCTGTGTAGCATCGGCGTCCCGGCCTCTGCCAGGCAGGGACGCCGTTCCCCTTACCAGCGCTCTGCGTCCTCAGCGCCCCCAGCGTCCTCAGCGCCCCCAGCGTCCTCAGCACCCCCAGCATCCTCGGCGTCCTCATTCCGCCCTGCTGGGCCCGCGCGCTCCTTCCCTGCTGCTGGACTTAGGGCGCGCGCCCGCGCCCTCCCCCGCTCTTAAAGGAGCCGCGCGCATTTTCCAAATTAGTCTCCGGCCAATGCCGGAGGACTCCACCCTATATTAAGGGCTTCCTCCTTAATGGAGGTGCCCGAGCAATGTTGTTGTTGCACTGTATAACTCTGCTTCAGCCCTCAGCTCCTGTTTCCAGTTGCCTGCCTGTTACCCGTCTGTTTGCTGTCTGCCATCTGACTGCAGCCCTCCCCGGAGGTTCGGACATCACCTGCAGTGATCCCCGGCGATTACAGAGACTCTTGCCTGCTCACTTGGGAGCGATCATCTGCCATCCGACTGCAGCTCTATCCGAAGGTTCGGACTTCATCAGCAGTGATCACCGGCTACTTCAGAGACTCTTGCCTGCTCACTTGGGAGCGATCATCTGCCATCCGACTGCAGCTTTATCCGAAGGTTCGGACATCTCCAGCAGTGATCACCGGCTACTCCAGAGTTTCCTGCCTGCTCGCTTGGGAGCGATCATCTGCCATCAGACTGCAGCCTACCAGGAGGCTCCAACATCTCAGGTCGTATAAGCCTGTCTATTCAGAAACTGTCCTGGTCACTTACTGTGACAACCTGCCTGTCCAGAGACTGCCCTGGTCACTTGCTGTGACAACCTGCCTGTCCAGAGACTGCCCTGGTCACTTGCTGTGACAACCTGCCTGCCCAGAGACTGCCCTGGTCACTTGCTGTGACAACCTGCCTGCCCAGAGACTGCCCTGGTCACTTGCCGTGACAACCTGCCTACCCAGAGACTGCCCTGGTCACTTGCCGTGACAACCTGCCTACCCAGAGACTGCCCTGGTCACTTGCCGTGACAACCTGCCTACCCAGAGACTGCCCTGGTCACTTGCCGTGACAACCTGCCTACCCAGAGACTGCCCTGGTCACTTCCCGTGAATTCCTGTCCGTATTCCCCGGGCGCCACCTGCTCTCTTACAAGAATACTGTCTTGTATAATAAAGCTCAGTGGTTTCACCTACCAGACCCGTTACAGTCTGGATGTGAGGTCTGTGTGTCTCTCCCAGTAATATAGGCTGGATGTGAGGTCTGTGTGTCTCTCCCAGTAATATAGGCTGGATGTGAGGTCTGTGTGTCTCTCCCAGTAATATAGGCTGGATGTGAGGTCTGTGTGTCTCTCCCAGTAATATAGGCTGGATGTGAGGTCTGTGTCTCTCCCTGTAATATAGGCTGGATGTGAGGTCTGTGTGTCTCTCCCAGTAATATAGGCTGGTTGTGAGGTCTGTGTGTCTCTCCCAGTAATATAGGCTGGATGTGAGGTCTGTGTGTCTCTCCCAGTAATATAGGCTGGATGTGAGCTCTGTGTGTCTCTCCCAGTAATATAGGCTGGATGTGAGGTCTGCGTGTCTCTCCCAGTAATATAGGCTGGATGTGAGGTCTGTGTGTGTCTCTCCCAGTAATATAGGCTGGATGTGAGCTCTGTGTGTCTCTCCCAGTAATATAGGCTGGATGTGAGCTCTGTGTGTCTCTCCCAGTAATATAGGCTGGATGTGAGGTCTGTGTGTCTCTCCCAGTAATATATGCTGGATGTGAGGTCTGTGTCTCTCCCAGTAATATAGGCTGGATGTGAGGTCTGTGTGTCTCTCCCAGTAATATAAGCTGGATGTGAGCTCTGTGTGTCTCTCCCAGTAATATAGGCTGGATGTGAGCTCTGTGTGTCTCTCCCAGTAATATAGGCTGGATGTGAGCTCTGTGTGTCTCTCCCAGTAATATAGGCTGGATGTGAGGTCTGTGTCTCTCTCCCAGTAATATAGGCTGGATGTGAGGTCTGTGTGTCTCTCCCAGTAATATAGGCTGGATGTGAGGTCTGTGTGTCTCTCCCAGTAATATAGGCTGGATGTGAGCTCTGTGTGTCTCTCCCAGTAATATAGGCTGGATGTGAGGTCTGTGTGTTTCTCCCAGTAATATAGGCTGGATGTGAGCTCTGTGTGTCTCTCCCAGTAATATAGGCTGGATGTGAGCTCTGTGTGTCTCTCCCAGTAATATAGGCTGGATGTGAGCTCTGTGTGTCTCTCCCAGTAATATAGGCTGGATGTGAGCTCTGTGTGTCTATCCCAGTAATATAGGCTAGTTTTGGGGTGTTTCTCACAAAATTAGATTATTTCAGTTCTTCAATACAAAAAGTGAAACTCATATATTCTATAGAGTCATTACACACAGAGTGATCTATTTCAAGTGTTTATTTCTGTTAATGTTGATGATTATGGCTTACAGCCAATGAAAACCCAAAAGTCATTATCTCAGTAAATTAGAATACTTTATAACACCAGCTTGAAAAAATGATTTAAAATCCAAAATGTCCTACTGAAATGTATAATCAGTAAATGCAATCAGTACTTGGTCGGGGCTCCTTTGGCATCAATTACTGCATCAATGCAGCGTGGCATGGAGGCGATCAGCCTGTGGCACTGCTGAGGGGTTATGGAAGCCCAGGTTGCTTTGATAGCAGCCTTCAGCTTGTCTGCATTGTTGGGTCTGGTGTCTCTTCTTCCTCTTGACAATACTCCATAGATTCTCTATGAGGTTAAGCTCAGGCTAGTTTGCTGCCAATCAAGCACAGTGATACTGTTATGTGTAAACCAGGTATTGGTACTTTTGGCAATGTGGGTTTTCATTGGCTGTAAGCCATAATCATCAACATTAACAGAAATAAACACGTAAAATAGATCACTCTATATTATGAGTTTCACTTTTTGTATTGAAGAACTGAAATAAATGATCTCATTGATGATATTCTAATTTTATGAGACGCACCTGTATATATTGGTGTTGCTGTCTTCGTTGGTTTATACGTCAGCACAGTTTCTATCCTGCACCTCTTCATATAGTTTACTCCTTATCTATTTTCTCTTACACTCTACTTCAGGAACATCGTTGACATTTTTTTAATGAAAACATTGCTTAATGTTGCATTTAGAAACCAAATAAACAATAAAAAAAAACTATACAAATATTTACATTGACTTTAAACTGTTGACATTAGAATTATTCTTGAAAGCAGGAGCCCAGGCAGCGATGCTAGAGTTAAAGAAAAAAGATCATACTGTCACATAATGCGAACTGCTGCAAAAGCTAAATGTCAAACTTGTAGACAGAATGGAGGATGAAGTGCGAGTCATAATTTATATCCTGAATATTATCCAGAGGGACGGCTCCTGCGGCCAAATCCCTTTGAATTTGCAGTAAATTGGCTAAACAGCCCGTGTGATTTATCAATAAATGTATTTGGATAGCACTAATTACGGGAGGAGATTTCCGTAGACGGCGGCTGCAGCAGTGAGCGCGGCGCTGTCAGACTCTGCTCATTTTGTAAAACACTCAGCGACACTTATTACCCATTCATTTGATCAATGTCTTTTAAAACACATTTTCACCTGGCGGGGAGCACGCAGATATTTTTTCACAGCACTTGAATTGAAATATTTAATGCTTTTGCACTCAGATCGACAAATTTTGTCATTCATTGTGATTTGGGAGAAAATCCTTATTGACAGCAGTGAGAATTCCATCATAAACTGTTTCAGGTCCACGACAGACAGACTAAATCCCCGAGCGTAAGAGATCGGTGAGTATATGGACGGAACAGCAACGACTGAACACTATGGTCTTATATGATGTCAGCATTCCCTAAAGTCTGGTCTATGGGGCAACAAGGGTGATAACTAGTACTGCAAAGATGATGGAAGCACATAGAGCCCCCGTGATGGCCTTAACGGAGTCACAGGGCGTGTAAACACAAACAGCCCGCCGTGATGGCCTTAACGGGGTCACAGGGCGTGTAAACACAAACAGCCCGCCGTGATGGCCTTAATGGGGTCACAGGGCGTGTAAGCACATACAGCCCTCAGTGATGGCCTTAAAGAGATCACCGTGCGGGGAAGCACATACAGCCCTCCGTGATGGCCTTAAAGGGGTCACTGGGCAGGGAAGCACATACAGCCCTCCATGATGGCCTTAAAGGGGTCACTGGGCAGGGAAGCACATACAGCCCTCCATGATGGCCTTAAAGGGGTCACTGGGCAGGGAAGCACATGCAGCCCTCCATGATGGCCTTAAAGGGGTCACTGGGCAGGGAAGCACATACAGCCCTCAGTGATGACCTTAAAGGGGTCACCGGGCGTGTAAGCACATACAGCCCTCAGTGATGACCTTAAAGGGGTCACCGGGCGTGTAACCACATACAGCTCTCCATGATGGCCTTAAAGGGGTCACTGGGCGGGGAAGCACATACAGCTCTCCATGATGGCCTTAAAGGGGTCACCGGGCGGGGAAGCACATACAGCTCTCCATGATGGTCTTAACGGGGTCACTGAGCGGGGAAGCACATACAGCTCTCCATGATGGCCTTAAAGGGGTCACTGGGCGGGGAAGCACATACAGCCCTTCATGATGGCCTTAACGGGGTCACCGGGCGGGGAAGCACATACAGCCCTCCATGATGGCCTTAAAGGGGTCACAGGGTGGGGAAGCACATACAGCCCTCAGTGATGACCTTAAAGGGGTCACCGGGCGTGTAAGCACATACAGCCCTCAGTGATGACCTTAAAGGGGTCACCGGGCGTGTAAGCACATACAGCTCTCCATGATGGCCTTAAAGGGGTCACTGGGCGGGGAAGCACATACAGCTCTCCATGATGGCCTTAAAGGGGTCACTGGGCGGGGAAGCACATACAGCCCTCCATGATGGCCTTAAAGGGGTCACTGGGCGGGGAAGCACATACAGCTCTCCATGATGGCCTTAAAGGGGTCACTGGGCAGGTAAGCACATATAGCCCTCCGTGATGGCCTTAAAGGGGTCACTGGGCGGGGAAGCACATACAGCCGTTTATGATGGCCTTAAAGGGGTCACCGGGCGGGAAGCACATATAGCCCTCCGTGATGGCCTTAAAGGGGTCACTGGGCGGGGAAGCACATACAGCCCTCCATGATGGCCTTAACTTTGTCCTTTGGTGGTTTAGAGTGAAGTCCATGAGCCTGAAATCATAATTTGGACCAGGACCTCTCCAATTATAATTATACGGTAAATATATACCGTAATAGTATTAGGCCTGAATGTCCTTTCCAGAAGCGCCTGCGCCTCCAGTGCCCTCATTTCATATTCTGCACAGTGACTGACGAGCAGAATATTAATCTCTACACGGCGGCTCGGAGTTTCCAGGGAGCCATTTTAAACATTGTAATATTAATAGATGATGGCAGGTGAGGCGTAGATTCATTCCAATAAAATCCACACCGCTGCTAATAATGGAAAATGAATGACGTCCGTCTTCCATTATTTATGTCACATATGATGGCGGCAGGAGACGCTCCATAGGTAGATGTGCATATAGTGTACAGCGAGACTTGTAAAGTGGGCAGATGGGGCGACGTGGACGTCAGATACACGAGGTCCCCGAGTTCTCACTCTAATGTTTGTGCAAATAGACAATAAAACATTTTCCACATCCACCATATCCGCTGCCGTTACTTATATTACATGTTATAGAAAATGAATAATGTGATATACCCAACCATGCACTCATTATTAACATACAGCTGGTGGACCAAGTCCCCAATGTGAGGATTTTCTAATATTACTGTCTAACGGGGCGCACTATTCCTTGAACACTCATTATTGTAATACTCGTGTTAGTGATGTCTCTGCCTTATTTGTATCTGCACCTTACTTGATAGATTTTAACAATTGTGATGGCTATCACACAATCCACTACATGTTTCACCAATAAACAAGCTTCATCAGGGGTTCAGTGATTTAAAGCTATAAAAAGGTTAACTTTTTCAGGGGTGTAAGTGACATAAGCTAATTTTCTTCCGGTGTTTGCTATGGGTGTCCATATTTACCATTATTTTGACATCCGTTTTTCTTGTGTACAAAAGAACAAGATCAAATATTCAACTATCCAATAAACCGTAGAAAGAAAACGGACAATTCTCTAATAAAACATGACTGGCATTCAAAGAATATTTTTTTTCATTCAATTTAATTTAGATTGATGAGTTTGATCTGTGTCTTGGTTCAGAAATGAATGATTCCACTTTTACTTGGAGAATCATAATCCGCAAAAACTGCAAACATGTGAACAGTCCATAGGATATAATGTGCACACATTCTATCCATCTGTAAATAATTCCCCACCATCCTGTGGAGAAGGGTACAGACTGAGAGCGAATTTGGAGCTAAGGCAAAGTCGTTATAAATTTGCTGGACTGAGCCAGATCCTGGAGCCCTGTAAGCTGGGCCATTTTTTGGGTTGCGAACAATAGCGCAATACAAGTATTTTGCAACCCTAACTCATGGACCATTAGAGTCACTTAAGTCAGTCCAGTATTGAGCTTTTCATCCACTGAACACTTATATTATGTATTTATTTATTATGCTTCGCTTATATAGCGCCAACATATTCCACAGCGCTTTACAGACATTATCATCGCTGTCCCCATTGGGGATCATAATCTAATTTCCACATCAGTTTGTCTTTGGACTGTGGGAAGAAACTGGAGAACCCGGAGGAAACCCACACAAACACAGGGAGAACATACAAACTCCTTGCAGAATATTATATTTTATACAGCACCAATATTATCCGTAGCCACAGCCCTAACCCTAGATCTAACTCTAGAGCCAATATCATCTGTAACCACAGCTCTAACTCTAGCTCCAATACTATCCCTAAACACAGCCCTAACTCGAGATCTAATTCTAACACCAATACTATCTGTAACCACCGCTCTAACTGCAGCTCTAACTCTAGCCCTAATATTATCCGGAAGATCAACTTTCCTCTGTACTCTCCAGATCACATCTCACCACCTGTGCACTTGACCGGATCCCATCCCACTTCATCCCAAAACTCACCACAGTCTTCATCCCTAACCCATCTCTTCAACCTATCACAAACAATTGGAGTCTTCCCTTCTTGCTTCAAATGTGTGGCCCAGCTGCGCTTGGTACACATGTTCCCAGGAGAGTGCACAGATAAGGTAATTGTGAAACCTGATATTCATTCACATCTCACATTTCCCAACACTGCCACTAGAGGGAATCTTAGCATATATAAGGTTAGTGAGACGTAGCAGTAGCCAGTCTAGTCTGGGGGAGTCTGAGTACGTTTCCTGTCAGGATTAGTTCCTGTCAGAAGTGTTCAGTGTTCAGTGCTTATGAGTCTTGCTTGGAGGGAGAGGAGAGAAGACTGATTCCTGACAGAGCTCATTTAGCTCATCTTGAACTGAAGTGGAGGCTAGTACGAGTAGAAAGGAAATTACTCTAGCCTAGTCAGAGCTACAACTGAATCTGCTATCTCAGAACAAGCTGCCTGTGTTCTCTAGAACGTGGAAAGTGACTCTCGGAGCTACAGCATGTATACAGTCTGACGGAACGTCCTGTGAACTGCTCTGGACAGGGTTTTTTGAAGGGAAAGAAGGAAGGGACTACAGCTTGCAGAACATCGAGTTAACTGAGAGCAGGTCAGTGAGCTTGGAAGAAGAGCTGACTACTACACCTACTGCCACCCGTGCTTATGTTAAGGGTGAGAGCAGGGCGACAGGCGAGTGGAGAAAGAAGGAAGAGTGTTTTCGGTGACAGATCACCTTCACTCAATTTAACCGGACACCGGGTCCGAAGCATTGCTAGTACTTCACGGCTAGTGATAGAAAATCCGGAGGCCTTGCTGGACTTCAAGTCGCAGAGGGTAGCCCTAAGTGTTGATACGTAACTGGAGTCAGGGAGAACAAGGACTTTTAGCAGTGCACTGCATATGAGGACTTCGTTCTTGCCAACATCTGAGCATCAGAGACAGAAAAGGCTCTACCACAATGTCGACCGGGCGTAGCTGTTGCATCTGGAGTTAAACTTGACTTTATGCAAGTTAGGACTCACATACATTTCAAAGGTAAAGGAGGCCTCAAACCTGCTCAGCGATTACCTGAATGTGCATTCTCCACCCTAACCAGCTTCCCGGGACATACCTGCAACCATCTACAGTAAAGGTATGGAAAGAGAACAACTTGTGTGTGACTGACTTATTATCTGCACCCTGCACCACCATAGACTTTGAGGGAACAGTCCCACCTGTGGGGGACTTAACATCTAGCTGCCTAATAACATCCCCTCAGAAGATTCACCCTGCAGCGCTGGTCTATTTGATCAGAAACCACAGGTGGCGTCACAAACTATTCCTAAAATCCCCTGTAAATAACCCCCTTTGTATGAGCGCCCAGGGCAACGGACCGAGCTGTGCTGCCAGTGACATACCCCATAGACTTCCATGGCCTCGGTGCCGAGTACCCCATAAGCCCTGGAACCCTGGTAGTACGTGCACATCACAAACATGCCTCAATCACACCCATCCTCAAAAAACCTCTCTTGACCCATCCTCTATATCTTAGCTATCGCCCCATATCACTTCTCCCCTATGTCTCAAAACTACTGGAACAACAACAACCATCTTGAACTTTCCTCCCCTGCTCCTCCTGCTCCCTCTTTGACCGCTTACAATCTGACTTCAGACCGCACCATTCCACTGAAACTGCCCTGACTAAAGTCATCAACGACCTACTAACTGCCAAATCCAAGTGACACTAATATGTCCTCTTCCTCTTGGACCTCCTCTGCCTTCTCTATTATTCTGTCCTCCTCCTCAGGGACCTGTCCTCTGCCGTTCACACAGTGGACCACTCTCTATTACTACAGACCCTCTCATCTCTTGGCATCCCAGACTTTTTGACATTTAGGACAGTTCTTCCACGGATTTCTGTCTTCTCTCACAACTTTCCAAGCAAGAGGAGAGCAGAGGGAGAGCGCAGTGCACTGCATGTCATCTAATACGGTCTTGCTGAGATTCTGCCTATGCAGAGCGCAGCCCCATGATGACCAATTCATCTTGACTGCTGTGCACTGCATAGTATTGCTGTAGCGGGCGAAATAAAAAAAGATGCCAGTGGGTCATTTAATCATTTAGCTCTGTGGCCAGTTGGAAGTGGTGCTTACTTCTGGATCATCTGACCATGGAGGAGGAGGAAGAGCCTAAAGTTTTGCATATGATGCTGAAGGTAATGGCCTCTGTGTCCCCCACAATCTGCAGCCGTGGACTTATTCCGGGGATTTTGTGAATATACATAGAAGCTCTTCCACGTCCTCATTGTGTCCTGCTTACACAGATTGCGCATCGGATGAGCAGAGGGTTATTGCCGAATTGTGCTGGGAATAGATTTCCGGGAAGCGCCATTATTGGGGACAGGAGGTGATGTTTCCAATCTCGCTCGATGGGACGCTCAGAACATAAACCTTTTCTCTGCCCTTGCTGACACCAAATTGATGTATCCAAAGCGCAAAAGAAGAAAGGCCGCGTTCCTCCAGCGAGGTTGGTAAATGAGATTTATTGTAATAAAGCCATTGCGGGCGCCGCTCTCCGAGAGACTGCAGAGCGCGGCACAGCAGGTGAGGAGGGCTCATGTTAATTGGAAAGTGCTTAATGAAAACAGTTGTATTTCCAGCTTCTTTTATCACAGTTGCTGGAGCCTGAGAAATCTTCTATATCTCCGCGTCCGTCTGAGCCGACTGCGAGAAGCAATTTCACTTTCATGTTGAAAATCCAACGGGCCGCTAATAACCGGTTTATTTTACATAGCAATTTGCTGCCGACAATCTCATCCTTCAAGGTTAAAGGTGCGAAGTTCAATTCAATATTTATTGCTTTCCGCCTTAGAACTTTTCTAGAAGAACCGCAGTATCCCAGGAGGCATTGCAACACATCCCGCCACCTTACTGAGAGATGATGATTCCTTCCTTAGGGAAACTCCGATTTCATCCCACAATGTAATTCTTTGTATCAAGAGGCTAGGATTGGGTGAAGGTTAGGCATAGGGTTAGAGCTAGGGTTAAAGATTGGGCTAGGCATAAGGTTAGAGCTAGGGTTAAAGATTGGGCTAGGCATAAGGCTAGAGCTAGGGTTAAAGATTGAGCTATGCATAAGGTTAGAGCTAGTGTTAAAGATTGGGCTAGGCATAAGGTTAGAGCTAGGGTTAAAGATTGGGCTAGGCATAAGGTTAGAGCTAGGGTTAAAGATTGGGCTAGGCATAAGGCTAGAGCTAGGGTTAAAGATTGGGCTAGGCATAAGGCTAGAGCTAGGGTAAAAGATTGGGCTAGGCATAAGGTTAGAGCTAGGGTTAAAGATTGGGCTAGGCATAAGGTTAGAGCTAGGGTTAAAGATTGGGCTAGGCATAAGGCTAGAGCTAGGGTTAAAGATTGGGCTAGGCATAAGGCTAGAGCTAGGGTAAAAGATTGGGCTAGGCATAAGGTTAGAGCTAGGGTTAAAGATTGGGCTAGGCATAAGGTTAGAGCTAGGGTTAAAGATTGGGCTAGGCATAAGGTTAGAGGTAGGGTTAAAGATTGGGCTAGGCATAAGGCTAGAGCTAGGGTTAAAGATTGGGCTAGGCATAAGGTTAGTGCTAGGGTTAAAGATTGGGCTAGGCATAAGGTTAGAGCTAGGGTTAAAGATTGGGCTAGGCATAAGGTTAGAGCTAGGGTTAAAGATTGGGCTAGGCATAAGGTTAGAGCTAGGGTTAAAGATTGGGCTAGGCATAAGGTTAGAGCTAGGGTTAAAGATTGGACTAGGCATAAGGTTAGAGCTGGGGTTAAAGATTGGGCTAGGCATAAGGTTAGAGCTGGGGTTAAAGATTGGGCTAGGCATAAGGCTAGAGCTAGGTTAAAGATTGGGCTAGGCATAAGGTTAGAGCTAGGGTTAAAGATTGGGCTAGGCATAAGGTTAGAGCTAGGGTTAAAGATTGGGCTAGGCATAAGGCTAGAGCTAGGGTTAAAGATTGGGCTAGGCATAAGGTTAGTGCTAGGGTTAAAGATTGGGCTAGGCATAAGGTTAGAGCTAGGGTTAAAGATTGGGCTAGGCATAAGGTTAGAGCTGGGGTTAAAGATTGGGCTAGGCATAAGGTTAGAGCTAGGGTTAAAGATTGGACTAGGCATAAGGTTAGAGCTAGGGTTAAAGATTGGGCTAGGCATAAGGTTAGAGCTAGGGTTAAAGATTGGGCTAGGCATAAGGTTAGAGCTAGGGTTAAAGATTGGGCTAGGCATAAGGTTAGAGCTAGGGTTAAAGATTGGGCTAGGCATAAGGTTAGAGCTGGGGTTAAAGATTGGGCTAGGCATAAGGTTAGAGCTAGGGTTAAAGATTGGACTAGGCATAAGGTTAGAGCTAGGGTTAAAGATTGGGCTAGGCATAAGGTTAGAGCTATGGTTAGAGATTGATCTAGGGTTAAGCATGTTTAAAGCTAGGATTAAGGATTGAGCCAGGGTTAGGGTTATACAATAGTTAAAAAAAATGCAATAAAAAAATAAAACAAATTATAACTTTATTTTCAAAATTTCAGATTTCAACAAAAAATAGAAGAAAACAAGAAAGTCAAAGAGCAAACTATAATTACATCAGTATTTCCATTACATTACAATTCATGAGTTTGAGGAATAAGGAGCTCAGTACTGGACCCGGTTGGACTCCAGGAGCAATAACAGTTCAATGATTAGGAGGCATAAAATACTTGGCGTTGGTACCCAATGCACTACTACGTCCACCAATTGCGGACATGACTGGCTCCGTATGCCCATGGACGGGCACAGGATGCTATTGGCACTCTCTTGCCTGGTTCATATAAAGAACCACACTAGTGTATGCTGCCATTTTTTTCCCACGGACCCAAGGCCTGCATGAACGATCGCTCTTGTGCTGCGGGAGGCAGGCTCTTATCGGGTCAGTGTGCTGTCTAACCAGAAGCGCACTGATCAAAACTCCTTTAGCTGAATTGGATCCATGTATTTGCCCTTTAAATAAAAACAATGGTTGCATTTTTTCCCGCATTGCTTCTGCAGCGCGGAGCCCTGGGAATGAGCGCTCTTCTTGACTTATTTGATTTATCCAAATAAAAACCTATAGAAACAATCATAAAAAGAGATTATTTCTCTAATGTGCTGTATTATTTGCCTCATCTCTCTAATTGCATCCGAGTAATCTGCAAAATTGAGAGGTAATGAGCAATATTTCTTTAAAATGCATTAAACAATACTGTCAAAATGCAAATTTATTCATTAAGTATAAATGAGCTCGGTAAATATTCATGAAGTGTTGCTTGCTGTGTATAATTAATCCCGTGGACTATATGTCCAAAACCATTTGGAAGTGCTAGAAAAACTCTTCCGCAGACAGATCACAACCGAGGGAGCGAGGAGGAGAGATTGGAAACGTCTCTTTGGTGGATACAAAGTCTCGGCTGTTTGGCCATAAAATCCTATAATAAAAGGAAACAAACCTAGAATTAGATCAGGAGAATGTAACATGACAGGTCCACTTAAAGGGGAGGTACGCCAGCACCAAAGGATAAGAGCCAACCCGAATTACACCACTAAAGGGTCTTGTCCCCACTACAGGACGTTATCAGACTCAATGGTGCCCCCCAAATATCATACAGAAGAGTCAATCAAAGGTAACAATAAGCTTCACCTCCCTTTGTCATGTGATCCTCTGTTACCATCACTGATTGACTGAGGGCTCACAGAGAGGTCTGAAAATATATACATTCATCTTTTACATTTCAAAAAGGAAAATGAACCAATGCAAAAGTTTGTGCACCCTCCATGGTTAGTACCTAGTAGCGCCCCCTTTTGAGAGTATCACAGCTTGTAAACACTTTTTGTAGCCAGACAAGAGTCTTTTAATTCTTGTTTGAGGTATTTTCCTCCATTCTTCCTTGGAGAATTCCTCCAGTTCTGTGAGATTCCTGGGTCGTCTTCCATCCTCTGCTATTTTGAGGTCTAGTCACAGATTTTCAATGATGTTCAGATCAGGGGACTGTGAGGGCCATTGTAAAACCTTCAGCTTGTGCTTTTTGAAGTCATCTATTGTGGCTTTTGCTGTGTGTTTAGGATCATTATCCATTTGTAGAAGCCATCCTCTTCCTCATCCTCTTCAGCTTTTTTATAGATGGTGTTATGTTTGCATCAAGAATTTGTTGAAATGTCATTTAATCCATTCTTCCCTCTACCTGTGAAATGTTCCCTGTGCCATTGGTTGCAACACAATTCCAAAGCATGAGTGATCCACCCCCGTGCTTAATGGTTGGTGAGATGTTCTTTTCCTGAAATTCTGTGCCCTCTTTTCTCCACACATACCTTTGATCATTGTTTCCAAAGACTTCTATTTTAACCTCATCGGTCCATAGGACTTGTTTCCAAACGGTATCAGGCTTGCTTAGATGTTCTTTTGCATACGTCTGATGTTGAATTTTATGGTGAGGACGCAGGAGAGGTTTTCTTCTGATGACTCTTCCATGAAGGCCGTATTTTGCCAGGTGTCTCTGAACAGTAGAGCAATGTACCACAACTCCTGAGTCCGCTAAATCTTTCTGCAGATCTTTTGTAGTCAACGGGGGGTTCTGAATTGTTTCTGTAGCAATCCTACTAGCAGCCCTCTCTGAAATTTTGCTTGGTCTTCCAGACCTTATCTTGACCTTCACTGTTCCTGGTAACTGCCATTTCGTCATTATATTTCGAATTGAGGAAAGGGCAGCTTGAAAACGCTTTGCTATCTTCTTGTAGCCTTGTCCTGCTTTGTGGCCTCCACCATCTTCATTTTCAGAGTGCTCGGCAGCCGCTTAACCCCTTCACCCCCAAGGGTGGTTTGCACGTTAATGACCGGGCCAATTTTTACAATTCTGACCACTGTCTCTTTATGAGGTTATAACTCTGGAACGCTTCAACGGATCTTCGCGATTCTGAGATTGTTTTCTCGTGACATATTGTACTTCATGATAGTGGTAAAATTTCTTCCATATAACTTGCATTTATTTATGAAAAAAACGCAAATATGGCAAAAATTTTGAAAATTTTGCAATTTTCAAACTTTGAATTTTTATTCCCTTAAAACAGAGAAATATGTCACACAAAATAGTTAAGAAATAACATTTCCCACATGTCTACTTTACATCAGCACAATTTTGGAAACAAAATTTTTTTTTGTTAGGAAATTATAAGGGTTAAAAGTTGACCAGCGATTTCTCATTTTTACAACAAAATTTACAAAGCCATTTTTTTTCGGACCACCTCATATTTGAAGTCACTTTGAGGGGTCTATATAGCAGAAAATACCCAAAAGTGACACCATTCTAAAAACTACACCCCTCAAGGTACTCAAAACCACATTCAAGAAGTTTATTAACCCTTCAGGTGCTTCACAGGAGCTGAAGCAACATGGAAGGAAAAAATTAACATTTTACTTTTTAGTCACAAAAATGATCTTTTACAAACATTTTTTTTATTTTCACAAGGGAAAAAGGAGAAAAAGGACTGATAAAGTTGTTGTGCAATTTCTCCTGAGTACGCCGATACCCCATATGTGAGGGAAAACCACTGTTTGGGCACACGGCAGAGCTCGGAATGGAAGGAGCGCAGTTTGACTTTTCCAAACCAAAATTGGCTGGAATTGCGAACGGACGCCATGTCGCGTTTTGGAGGGCCCCTGATGTGCATAAACAGTGGAAACCCCCACATGTGACCCCATTTTGGAAACTAGACCCCTAAGGAACTTATCTAGATGTGTGGTGAGCACTTTGAACCCTCAAGTGCTTCACGCAAGTTTGTAATGTAGAGCCGTGAAGAAAAAAAATCTATTTTTTTTCCACAAAGCATGATGTTTTAGTCCCCAAATTTTTATTTTCCCAAGGGTAAGAGGAGAAATTGGACCACAAAAGTTGTTGTCCAACATTGTCCTGAGTACGCTGATACCCCATATGTGGGGGGAACCACTGTTTGGGCGCACGGCAGGGCTTGAAAGGGAAGGAGCGCCGTTTGACTTTTCCAAACCAAAATTGGCTGGAATTGCGAACGGACGCCATGTGCGTTTGGAGGGCCCCTGATGTGCCTAAACAGTGGAAACCCCCCACATGTGACCCATTTTGGAAACTAGACCCCTAAGGAACTTATCTAGATGTGTGGTGAGCACTTTGAACCCTCAAGTGCTTCACGCAAGTTTGTAATGTAGAGCGTGAAGAAAAAAAATCTATATTTTTTCCACAAACATGATGTTTTAGTCCCCAAATTTTTTATTTTCCCAAGGGTAAGAGGAGAAATTGGACACAAAGTTGTTGTCCAACATGTCCTGAGTACGCTGATACCCCATATGTGGGGGGAACCACTGTTTGGGCGACACGGCAGGGCTTGAAAGGGAAGGAGCGCCGTTTGACTTTTCCAAACCAAAATTGGCTGGAATTGCGAACGGACGCCATGTCGCGTTTGGAGGGCCCCTGATGTGCCTAAACAGTGGAAACCCCCACATGTGACCCCATTTTGGAAACTAGACCCCTAAGGAACTTATCTAGATGTGTGGTGAGCACTTTGAACCCTCAAGTGCTTCACGCAAGTTTGTAATGTAGAGCCGTGAAGAAA
This sequence comes from Oophaga sylvatica, assembly GCA_033576555.1. Taxonomy (NCBI): domain Eukaryota; kingdom Metazoa; phylum Chordata; class Amphibia; order Anura; family Dendrobatidae; genus Oophaga; species Oophaga sylvatica. The sequence goes on from JARQOD010000009.1 coordinate 73,813,048, forward strand.
AAAAATCATATTTTTTTCCACAAGCATGATGTTTTAGTCCCCAATTTTTATTTTCCCAAGGGTAAGAGGAGAAATTGGACCACAAAAGTTGTTGTCCAACATGTCCTGAGTACGCTGATACCCCATATGTGGGGGGGAACCACTGTTTGGGCGCACGGCAGGGCTTGAAAGGGAAGGAGCGCCGTTTGACTTTTCCAAACCAAAATTGGCTGGAATTGCGAACGGACGCCATGTCGCGTTTGGAGGGCCCCTGATGTGCCTAAACAGTGGAAACCCCCCACATGTGACCCCATTTTGGAAACTAGACCCCCTAAGGAACTTATCTAGATGTGTGGTGAGCACTTTGAACCCTCAAGTGCTTCACGCAAGTTTGTAATGTAGAGCCGTGAAGAAAAAAAATCATATTTTTTCCACAAACATGATGTTTTAGTCCCCAAATTTTTATTTTCCCAAGGGTAAGAGGAGAAATTGGACCACAAAAGTTGTTGTCCAACATGTCCTGAGTACGCTGATACCCCATATGTGGGGGGAACCACTGTTTGGGCGCACGGCAGGGCTGAAAGGGAAGGAGCGCCGTTTGACTTTTCCAAACCAAAATTGGCTGGAATTGCGAACGGACGCCATGTCGCGTTTGGAGGGCCCCTGATGTGCCTAAACAGTGGAAACCCCCCACATGTGACCCCATTTTGGAAACTAGACCCCCTAAGGAACTTATCTAGATGTGTGGTGAGCATTTGAACCCTCAAGTGCTTCACGCAAGTTTGTAATGTAGAGCCGTGAAGAAAAAAAATCATATTTTTTCCACAAACATGATGTTTTTAGTCCCAAATTTTTATTTTCCCAAGGGTAAGAGGAGAAATTGGACACAAAAAGTTGTTGTCCAACATGTCCTGAGTACGCTGATACCCCATATGTGGGGGGGAACCACTGTTTGGGCGCACGGCAGGGCTTGAAAGGGAAGGAGCGCCGTTTGACTTTTCCAAACAAAATTGGCTGGAATTTGCGAACGGACGCCATGTGCGTTTGGAGGGCCCCTGATGTGCCTAAACAGTGGAAAACCCCCACATGTGACCCCATTTGGAAACTAGACCCCCTAAGGAACTTATCTAATGTGTGGTGAGCACTTTGAACCCTCAAGTGCTTCACGCAAGTTTGTAATGTAGAGCCGTGAAGAAAAAAATCATATTTTTTTCCACAAACATGATGTTTTAGTCCCACAATTTTTTATTTTCCCAAGGGTAAGAGGAGAAATTGGACACAAAAGTTGTTGTCCAACATGTCCTGAGTACGCTGATACCCCATATGTGGGGGGGAACCACTGTTTGGGCCACGGCAGGGCTCGAAAGGGAAGGAGCGCGTTTGACTTTTCCAAACCAAAATTGGCTGGAATTGCGAACGGACGCCATGTCGCGTTTGGAGGGCCCCTGATGTGCCTAAACAGTGGAAAACCCCCACATGTGACCCCATTTTGGAAACTAGACCCCCTAAGGAACTTATCTAGATGTGTGGTGAGCACTTTGAACCCTCAAGTGCTTCACGCAAGTTTGTAATGTAGAGCCGTGAAGAAAAAAAAATCATATTTTTTCCACAAGCATGATGTTTTAGTCCCCAAATTTTTATTTTCCCAAGGGTAAGAGGAGAAATTGGACCACAAAAGTTGTTGTCCAACATGTCCTGAGTACGCTGATACCCCATATGTGGGGGGGAACCACTGTTTGGGCGCACGGCAGGGCTTGAAAGGGAAGGAGCGCCGTTTGACTTTTCCAAACCAAAATTGGCTGGAATTGCGAACGGACGCCATGTCGCGTTTGGAGGGCCCCTGATGTGCCTAAACAGTGGAAACCCCCACATGTGACCCCATTTTGGAAACTAGACCCCTAAGGAACTTATCTAGATGTGTGGTGAGCACTTTGAACCTCAAGTGCTTCACGCAAGTTTGTAATGTAGAGCCGTGAAGAAAAAAAATCATATTTTTTCCACAACATGATGTTTTAGTCCCCAAATTTTTATTTTCCCAAGGGTAAGAGGAGAAATTGGACACAAAAGTTGTTGTCCAACATGTCCTGAGTACGCTGATTCCCCATATGTGGGGGGGAACCACTGTTTGGGCGCACGGCAGGGCTTGAAAGGGAAGGAGCGCCGTTTGACTTTTCCAAACCAAAATTGGCTGGAATTGCGAACGGACGCCATGTCGCGTTTGGAGGGCCCCTGATGTGCCTAAACAGTGGAAACCCCCCACATGTGACCCCATTTTGGAAACTAGACCCTCTAAGGAACTTATCTAGATGTGTGGTGAGCACTTTGAACCCTCAAGTGCTTCACGCAAGTTTGTAATGTAGAGCCGTGAAGAAAAAAAATCATATTTTTTCCACAAGCATGATGTTTTAGTCCCCAATTTTTTATTTTCCCAAGGGTAAGAGGAGAAATTGGACACCAATAGTTGTTGTCCAACATGTCCTGAGTACGCTGATACCCCATATGTGGGGGGGAACCACTGTTTGGGCGCACGGCAGGGCTTGAAAGGGAAGGAGCGCCGTTTGACTTTTCCAAACCAAAATTGGCTGGAATTGCGAACGGACGCCATGTCGCGTTTGGAGGGCCCCTGATGTGCCTAAACAGTGGAAACCCCCCACATGTGACCCCATTTTGGAAACTAGACCCCCTAAGGAACTTATCTAGATGTGTGGTGAGCACTTTGAACCCTCAAGTGCTTCACGCAAGTTTGTAATGTAGAGCCGTGAAGAAAAAAAATCATATTTTTTCCACAAGCATGATGTTTTAGTCCCCAATTTTTTATTTTCCCAAGGGTAAGAGGAGAAATTGGACCCAATAGTTGTTGTCCAACATGTCCTGAGTACGCTGATACCCCATATGTGGGGGGGAACCACTGTTTGGGCGCACGGCAGGGCTTGAAAGGGAAGGAGCGCCGTTTGACTTTTCCAAACCAAAATTGGCTGGAATTGCGAACGGACGCCATGTCGCGTTTGGAGGGCCCCTGATGTGCCTAAACAGTGGAAACCCCCACATGTGACCCCATTTTGGAAACTAGACCCCCTAAGGAACTTATCTAGGTGTGTGGTGAGCACTTTGAACCCCAAGTGTTTCACTAACGTTTATAATGCCCTGGCGTGAAAAAAAAAATATATTTTTTTTTTCCACAAAAGTGATGTTTTAGTCCCCAATTTTTTATTTTCCCAAGGGTAAGAGGAGAAATTGGACCCAAAAGTGGTTGTCCAATTTGTCCTGAGTACGCTGATACCCAATATGTTGGGGGGATACACTGTTTGGGCACACGGCAGGGCTCGGAAGGGAAGCGTGACGTTTTGGAATGCAGACTTTGATGGAATGGTCTGCGGGCGTCATGTTCCGTTAGCAGAGCCCCTGATGTGCCTAAACAGTGGAAACCCCCCACATGTGACCCCATTTTGGAAACTAGACCCCCTAAGGAACTTATCTAGGTGTGTGGTGAGCACTTTGAACCCCCAAGTGTTTCACTAAAGTTTATAATGCCCTGGCGTGAATAAAAAAAAAAAAAAAATTTCCACAAATATGATGTTTTAGTCCCCAATTTTTTATTTTCCCAAGGGTAACAGGAGAACTTGGACCACAAAAGTTGTTGTCCAATTTGTCCTGAGTACGCTGATACCCCATATGTTGGGGGGAACCACTGTTTGGGCGCATGGCAGGGCGCAGAAGGGAAGCAGTGACGTTTTGGAATGCAGACTTTGATGGAATGGTCTGCGGGCGTCATGTTCCGTTAGCAGAGCCCCTCATGTGCCTAAACAGTGGAAACCCCCACAAGTGACCCCATTTTGGAAACTAGACCCCCTAATGAACTTATCTAGGTGTGTGGTGAGCATTTTGAACCCCCAAGTGTTTCACTAAAGTTTATAATGCCCTGGCTGATAAAAAAAAAAAAAAAAATTTCCACAAATATGATGTTTTAGTCCCCAATTTTTATTTTCCCAAGGGTAACAGGAGAAATTGGACCACAAAAGTTGTTGTCCAATTTGTCCTGAGTACACTGATACCCCATATGTTGGGGGAAACCACTGTTTGGGCGCATGGCAGGGCGCAGAAGGGAAGCAGTGACGTTTTGGAATGCAGACTTTGATGGAATGGTCTGCGGGCGTCATGTTCCGTTAGCAGAGCCCCTCATGTGCCTAAACAGTGGAAACCCCCACAAGTGACCCCATTTTGGAAACTAGACCCCCTAAGGAACTTACCTAGGTGTGTGGTGAGCATTTTGAACCCCCAAGTGTTTCACTAAAGTTTATAATGCCAGGTGTAAAAATAAAAAATCCTACTTTTATCCTCACAAAAATGATGTTTTAGTCCCCAATTTTTTATTTTCCCAAGGGTAAGAGGAGAAATTGGACACCAAAAATTGTTGTCCAATTTGTCCTGAGTACACTGGTGCCCCATATGTGGGAAAAAACTGTTTGGGCACAAGTCGGGGCTCAGAAGGGAAGTCGTGACGTTTTGGAATGCAGACTGATGGAATGGTCTGCGGGCGTCATGTTCCGTTTGCAGAGCTCCTGATGTGCCTAAACAGTAAAAAAAACCCACAAGTGACATAATTTTGGAAAGTAGACTCCCAAGGAACTTTTCTAAATGTGCCCCCCTTCTGGAACTAATCTTTCCTGTAAAGTAAATTAGTAGTGCATTGAGGTGTGGTACAATTTGAAACAATCCTTCATACACAGGCCAGGTTTTTCGGGGCAGGTGTCGCATTGGTAAGTGGTGTCCTTGCGTATTCCCCTTTTGTAACACACTCGGCACCTTTTTTGCGGCTTACCTTTGCTTCCAGTTGGCGGGACCACCCCCGGGAAATGCTGACCTGGTATGATACGAGCACCTTCAGTTCCAGAAGTACTGGGGCCCGCTGTTTCCTGAGCGCCAAACATCAGGGCCTTAACCACTACCTCCTGGAACTGAAGGTACGTCGTATCGCTGTTGCGTGCACATCGTGACAGCAGGAAAGCGTTGAGCATTGCCATTTGGACGATGTGCACGGACAGCTTCTTGTACCACACCTTGGCCTTTCTCAAAGCACTGTACGGTTGGAGGAGTTGATCAGAGAGATCAACACCCCCCATGTATTTATTGTACCCCAGTACACAGTCCGGTTTGCGGACCTGTGTAGAGGTACCCCGTACAGTGCTGAGGGCGCTGCCATCACCATGTATGGTGGTCAAGAGAAGGACATCCCTCTTGTCCTTGTACTTGACCACCAACAGGTGGCGCTACATTGGGCTCTGCTCTCACCCTTTCTGAGCATCTGCCCAAGTAGCGTCTTCGGGAGGCCTCTCTGATTTTTGCGGACGGTACCGCAAGCTGCGGTACCTCGCGCAGAGAGGGATTTGTAGAGTGGGACGCTGGAATAAAAGTTATCGGTGTAAAGGTGATAACCTTTATCCAGCAGTGGGTGCACCAAATCCCACACAATTTTCCCACTCACTCCCAGGACGGGGGGACACTCAGGGGGTTCAATCCTGGTGTCCTTTCCTTCGTAAACTCTAAAGCTGTGCGTGTACCCTGAGGTACTCTCGCACAGCTTGTAGAGTTTAATTCCGTACCTTGCCCTCTTGCTGGGCAGGTACTGGCGGAATCTGAGCCGTCCCTTAAAATGAACCAAGGACTCATCCACGCAGATGTCCCTTTGGGGCACGTACACTTCAGCAAACTTTTTGCTGAAGTGTTCGATGACCGGCCGAACTTTGAACAGACGGTCAAAGTTGGGGTCATTTTGTGGGGGACACTGTGCATTATCATTATAATGCAGGAATTTGTGGATGGCCTCAAAACGCGTCCGAGCCATGACCATTCGGAACAGTGGAGTGTTGTATAAAATATCAACACTCCAATATTGCCGAAGTTCTGGCTTCTTCAGGATCCCCATATGGAGGACCAGGCCCCAAAACTGCATCATTTCACCTGCGTCTACAGGAGACCAGTTGGAAAATGATGACACTGGGTTTTGCGCCAAAAATTGCCGAGCGTACAAATTAGTTTGCTCCACCACGAGGTTAATAAAATCCTCAGAGAAAAAGACTTTGAAAAAGTCTATTTCTCTGAGGCCCGTGGTGTCAAACTTGATTCCTGATTCTGCCACAAAATCAGGAATCAGTGGCTCGTAATTTTCGGGGGGCGGGGTCCATATGGGGTCCGAAGAGGGGTGCGCTGGTTCATTTTCAGGGGTGGGCGCTGCCTCATCTTCTGTCCTGGGGCGTCTGCGTGGCGGTTCCGCAGGACCCGAGGAGGAAGATGAGGAAGAGGAGGAAGAAGAAGAAGAGGATGAAGAATCTGAAAAGTAAAGAAATGTGGGATCCTCTCCCTCGCTATCAGTGTCAGAGGCAAGTAAAGCGTATGCCTCTTCCACTGAATAGCGCTGTTGGGAAGAACGTGACGAGCGGGACATTTTTTTTGTGAATGTGGTGCTTTGTGTGAACTTTATTTATAACTGTGTGTGTGTGTGGGGGGGGGATAGTGGTTGGTGCAAACTATGCTGAAAGGAAAAAGCTAAAAGAAAAGAAAGAGAATAGGGAAAAAAATGCCTGTGAAAAAAAGTCTAAACCAGCAGGCACGAGCTCTGATAAGTGACCGGTGTCACTTATCAAAGTTCCGCGGCTGCCGGATGTGCGCACAGGAGTGGCGGAAAGGGAAGTGAAAAAAAAAAAAAAACGGCAGGAACGAGCTCTGATAAGTGACCGGTGTCACTTATCAAAGTTCCGCGGCTGCCGGATGTGCGCACAGGAGTGGCGGAAAGGGAAGTGAAAAAAAAAAAAAAAAACGGCAGGAACGAGCTCTGATAAGTGACCGGTGTCACTTATCAAAGTTCCGCGGCTGCCGGATGTGCGCACAGGAGTGGCGGAAAGGGAAGTGAAAAAAAAAAAAAAAAACGGCAGGAACGAGCTCTGATAAGTGACCGGTGTCACTTATCAAAGTTCCGCGGCTGCTAGATGTGCGCACGGGAGTGGCGGAAAGTGGAGTGAAAAAAAAAAACTGCAGGAACGAACTCTGATAAGTGACTGGTGTCACTTATCAAAGTTCCGCGGCTGCTGGATGTGCGCACAGGAGTGGCGGAAAGGGGAGTGAAAAAAAAAAATGCAGGAACGAGCTCTGATAAGTGACTGGTGTCACTTATCAAAGTTCCGCGGCTGCTGGATGTGCGCACAGGAGTGGCGGAAAGGGGAGTGAAAAAAAAAAAGACGGCAGGAGCGAGCTCTGATAAGTGACCGGTGTCACTTATCAAAGTTCCGCGGCTGCTAGATGTGCGCACAGGAGTGGCGGAAAGGGGAGTGAAAAAAAAAAAAAAACGGCAGGAACGAGCTCTGATAAGTGACCGGTGTCACTTATCAAAGTTCCGCGGCTGCTAGATGTGCGCACGGGAGTGGCGGAAAGTGGGGTGAAAAAAAAAAAACTGCAGGAACGAGCTCTGATAAGTGACTGGTGTCACTTATCAAAGTTCCGCGGCTGCTGGATGTGCGCACAGGAGTGGCAGAAAGGGGAGTGAAAAAAAAAAAAAAACTGCAGGAACGAGCTCTGATAAGTGACTGGTGTCACTTATCAAAGTTCCGCGGCTGCTGGAAGTGCGCACAGGAGTGGCGGAAAGGGGAGTGAAAAAAAAAACAAAAACGGCAGGAACGAGCTCTGATAAGTGACCGGTGTCACTTATCAAAGTTCCGCGGCTGCTAGATGTGCGCACGGGAGTGGCGGAAAGTGGTGTGAAAAAAAAAAAACTGCAGGAACGAGCTCTGATAAGTGACTGGTGTCACTTATCAAAGTTCCGCGGCTGCTAGATGTGCGCACGGGAGTGGCGGAAAGTGGGGTGAAAAAAAAAAAAAACCTGCAGGAACGAGCTCTGATAAGTGACTGGTGTCACTTATCAAAGTTCCGCGGCTGCTGGAAGTGCGCACAGGAGTGGCGGAAAGGGGAGTGAAAAAAAAAAAAAAAACTGCAGGAACGAGCTCTGATAAGTGACTGGTGTCACTTATCAAAGTTCCGCGGCTGCTGGAAGTGCGCACGGAGGGGGGTGCAAAAGAAAAACGAGCACGAGTGTTGATCGGTGAACTGCGTCACCAATCAACGCTCGGCGGCTGCTAAATGTGTGCAAAGGGGGGGTAAAAAGAGGGGGAAAGGGAAGGGGGGAGGGGGAATGGGGGGATTGGGGTGGATCGGGCAGGGATCGGGGCTCAAAAACTCACGTTTGTAGTCTCTCTTCTTCTTCTTCTTTCTTCTCTCTTCTTTCTTCTCTCTTCTTTCTTTCTCTTCTTTCTCTCTCTTCTTTCTTCAGCAGGAGTTGTGGTGTCACAGGCTACTGTGGCACCACAAGGCCCAGCACAGGAGGAGATCTGGCGTGTGACCGCACTGCAGGAATCCTCAGCAAGTGTGAGGACCCCTGCAGTGCGGTCAGACAGGTCAGATCCAGTTTGCAGACAGGTCACAGAGCGGTCACATCGCTGCTGTGACCTGTCATTGGTGGGATCGATGATCACATCGATCCCACCAATCAGAGGAGACCCTTGTTTTGCCGGTTGCTAGGCACCGGCCTAGTAATCGGAGCTCACTGCTCCGATTCCTAGGCAGGTCACCGGCAGGTCAGGAAGCAGGGCACAGAGCGGTCACACCGCTGCTGTGCCCTGTGATTGGCGCGATCGTCGATGACATCGATCGCGCCAATCAGCAGCTGCAGGCCCTACTGGGCCTGTCCTAGGCTCCGGCCTAGGATCGGTGCTATTACTGCACCGATCCAGGCAGGTACAGGCAGGGCACAGCGCGGATACACCGCGGCTGTGCCCTGCGATTGGCGCGATCGATGTGATCGGCGATCGCGCCAATCCAGGGGGGTCTGCTCCTTTCTATGCCCAGGCCTAGGATCGAGTACATCGGTACTCGATTCTAGCCTGGGATCTCACTGTTTCAGCCCATCGGATTGGCTGAAACAGTGAGAAAGGCTGCGATTGGCTGTTCAGAATTGAACAGCCAATCACAGCGATCGGGAGTGAGGGTGGGCGGTGACAGACCCCGGGATGCCGGCGCCATCTCTCCTGAGGTAAGATGGCGTCGGAATTTTAATGCGATCATTGCGACTTAAGTCGCAATGTCGCATTAAAGGGCTGGACGTACTATCCCGTCCCCGGTCATACGGGCCCAGGTACCATGGACGGGATAGTACGTCCGATGGCAGTAAGGGGTTAAAAGAACTCATGGCTGCTGTTTTTTGCAGAGGGTTAGAGGAGGCTGGGATTTTATAAAGCTGAGAAATTTGCATCACCTGGCCTTTTCTAACGATGATGGTGAACAAGCCATAACCCTGACAGGCTAAGGTCTGAAACCTTGGTCAATGTTATCTGAGCACACAAAGCTCCAAGGGTGCCCAAACTTTTGCATTGGTCCATTTTAATTTTTGTAATTTTTAAAATGTAACATATGATTTTTTTTTGCCTAAAATACAAAGGAAATGTGTCATGTTTAACTTTAGCCCTTTTAGATTATTTAATCTTCAACTTTTTTAACTGTTCACAATAACTAATTTTGGCCAGGGGTGCCCAAACTTTTACATGCCATTGTATCTATGGTCCATATACAGCATATTTCTAAATGCTGATACTAGCAGCTCTGTCAAAAGAATAAAATGCCTGGGAATGTGATACCTTTACTTACAGATTTGTCCTTCCCTGTTGGTTCTGATGGGGGATGGGAGCTTCGCACTTTGCCAGTTTTGCCTTGGGCATCAGAATACGCGGTTCTGTCTCTGCAGCGATGCTGTGCCATGAGTTTGATGTCTTTTTCTTGCTGGTATGTTTGCTAATGACAGAACAATCTGAGAAAAGAGCAACAGAGAGAAATGGAAATGTCAGTCCAGGAAATCTCTCCCCCAACCAGCCAGCGTGCACAGGTAAAGGTTATCTCCACTCGTAATGGCCGAATTACAGAACCTTCCTTTATATTGGTTCTGCTGCAATAGCAAATATACCATACACATAGTGCACCGACACAAAGCTCCAAATCCTCTGCATTGTCATAGAGTTGCATAATATTCTGCCTACATCCACAACTAGGGGGTGCATAGAAGCCAAATGCAATCATAATGCAAGGAGCTCCCCCTAGTGGTGGCTGCAGACAGGATCTTATGTATCTCTGTATACAGGGAGCTCCCCCTAGTGGTGGCTGCAGACAGGATCTTATGTATCTCTGTATACAGGAGCTCCCCCTAGTGGTGGCTGCAGACAGAATCTTCTCATGTATCTCTGTATACAGGGAGCTCCCCTAGTGGTGACTGCAGACAGAATCTTCTCATGTATCTCTGTATACAGGGAGCTCCCCCTAGTGGTGGCTGCAGACAGGATCTTATCATGTATCTCTGTATACAGAGAGCTCCCCCTAGTGGTGGCTGCAGACAGGATCTTATGTATCTCTGTATACAGTGAGCTCCCCCTAGTGGTGGCTGCAGACAGGATCTTATGTATCTCTGTATACAGGGAGCTCCCCCTAGTGGTGGCTGCAGACAGAATCTTCTCATGTATCTCTGTATACAGGGAGCTCTACCTAGTGGTGACTGCAGACAGGATCTTATCATGTATCTCTGTATACAGGGCAGGGAGCTCCCCCTAGTGGTGGCTGTAGACAGGATCTTATCATGTATCTCTGTATACAGGGAGCTCCCCCTAGTGGTGACTGCAGACAGAATCTTCTCATGTATCTCTGTATACAGGGAGCTCCCCCTAGTGGTGGCTGCAGACAGAATCTTATAATTTATCTCTGTATACAGGGAGCTCCCCTAGTGGTGGCTGCAGACAGGATCTTATGTATCTCTGTATACAGGGAGCTCCCCCTAGTGGTGGCTGCAGACAGGATCTTATGTATCTCTGTATACAGGGAGCTCCCCCTAGTGGTGGCTGCAGACAGAATCTTCTCATGTATCTCTGTATACAGGGTGCTCCCCCTAGTGGTGGCTGCAGACAGAATCTTCTCATGTATCTCTGTATACAGGGAGCTCCCCCTAGTGGTGGCTGCAGACAGAATCTTATAATTTATCTCTGTATACAGGTAGCTCCCCCTAGTGGTGGCTGCAGGCAGGATCTTCTCATGTATCTCTTTGTACAGGGAGCTCCACCTAGTGGTGGCTGCAGACAGAATCTTCTCTTGTATCTATGTATACAGGGAGCTGCATACAGAATCTTAGAATCTTATGGATTCTGAATTTGGAATGTGAAAAAAAATTCCATCATGGACTTATCAAATTTTGCCAAACTGAGTAAAAATGAGAATCGGACATATCCGATGAGGGGTGTGAATTATTTTTATGCTTCCTGTTTCTTTCCCCTTTACATTTTAGCAGAGCATAGTGATGTCTTCTTTTTCCCATAGCTTATGAGAAGTCGGGCTGAACATTGAGACGTCGCGTTGCTGATCTGTGACCTTAATCAACTAAAAAGCTTTCTCATTTTTTTGGCTTCTGACTTGGAAGCATTTACTGTTGTTCTGAGAACTCCTCATGTCAAACTTCATTTATATAATGGCAGCAAATGAAAGTCAGTTCAGTACGCTCAATTTATCTTCTTGGTCAGCAGCTATGGATGTAAAGTCCATCAATTCGAAATATGAGCGAAAAAAAAGTGCTGATGGTGGAGCGTGTCGCTGCTCAATATCTGAAAAATGCTCTCGCCCAGAAACAATCAGCCTGAAATTCGAGTCACAATTCTGTTCTCCGTCAGAGTAATATCTTACAGTCAGTGGAAAAATGTTCTAAGTTATAAAAGTGAAAAGCTGCCGTCATATAGTCACTTTCTTAGATTGTGCTTTTTTTATGGACATTGCACCCAACGCATCAAGTGCACATGGCGTCTGCTGAATTTGGTGAAAAAATAAAACAATATACGGAAACTCAGTCAATATCAAGAAATATCAGAATTCAAATATTTCTTCATCTGTAGTTGTACAAGCAAAAAAAATTACATTATTTTTCGCAAATTGTGATCATAAAGGGAGGGGAAAAATATAAATGCTATTTGTAGGTCACATTGCCTCAAAATATATAGAATGGAGATAGAATATAACACAAAGTTTCATTTTATAAAAATGTATCAAAATCCTTAAAAGAAGCCACAAATATCAACTGTAGAAATATAAAAAGGACATTCTGAATATTTGGCCAAATAATTAAAATAAAATGTTCCTTTAATTACAAAATAAAACTTCTCTTAAATTCTCAATTCTCAGCTCAAATCTTTCTTCATTGAATGCAGATTTTACCCCTGAATCGAAAGTTAAACTTTGGTTCCGGAGGAGAAAGAAGCCGATTTCTCTAATAAGATATATACAGTGGATTATTGTCACGTGCACTATTGATTTATGAACTAAAAATTAAAACTGTTACTCACTTTAAGAGTGCATTAACGCCAAACTATTGAAACTTTTTGAAAAACTTAAATCAGTCTGAAAACATTTTTAGGACACCCACTATAACCAACAAAAAAGAAAAGTTGTCAATTTGTTACAAACCATTAATGCATTTGGTGCACACCATAAAAATAGCATAAAAAGTCATTTTAATTCGTTGTAACATAAAACGTAATCACCGTCCTTCTGTTGTCTCATTTTTTATGCATAAATTCTAAAGCTTCCCTTCAGCCACACCTTTCTCCCTATAAGTCATGCCACTTTGTTTCAAAAAGTATCTAAAACACATAATACAATGCAACAGTTTGCATCATGTTACCATTTAATGACATCAAACATAAATATTAAACATAATGGAGAATTGAAAATTGATTGGTCAAGAATGGATGTGCAAAATATATTTAAAAAATGCAGAAAGCTAGTGGTCTTGTGCTGCACATACTGGCATCACCAATGAGTCCGTCCAAAGACAGAACTGCTACTTCCCTCTGTGGAGGACCCCTAACTGTATTGTTTAATTTCTCCTCTGGAGGCGCTGCAGGGAAAATGGACACTTGTTGCCAGCTCCCTTCACAAATTACATGTGGCAGCGAGACACGTGGTCATTAGCTCAGAAGCTTCCTCATGCCTTCTAAAAAGGAAAAATCCAAAGACGGCAGTCTCTTTAATTTTACAATTACGATGCGATAATCCTTATTGCTAGCAATAAAATAGAACATTCTAGAATCAGTCGCCATTTATCCCTCTCACAAGGTCCTGCTCTCCCCTCCTCCCAGTCTCCCTTGAGATCAGCATCTGGAGCGCAGCGTGCGGTTCTCCGTCGTTCCTATAAGCAGGTTTGTATCGATCGGGCAATGATCAGTACTCAGAGCGGCTCCTCTCCTGCTGCACCTTCTTGTTACTTTCTAGAGTCACTTCAACTTTTCTTGTTAATTCCAGCATCTCGAATGAAAATTATTGGAAGCTCAGAGAATGAAAGTTTTTAGCTCATTGTGATTTAAGTGGCTTTAATTCTTTGTAAGGGCTGGAAGGGAACGAGCAACGACTAGGAAGAAAAGTTCATCACAACTCTTCTAGCGCTGTAAAAAAGATCAAGGGAATGTTCCAGGGCTGGTGCCAAAAGCATTTCATCTGTCTGTCTATTATCTACCTATTATCTATCTATTTATATTATCTATCAATCTATTATCTATCTATCATCTATCTAATATGTATATATCTATCTATATCTAGCAGTCTATTACCCATCTCTTATCTATCCATCTATTATCTATCAATCTATTATCTATGTATTATCTATTATCTTTCCATCTATTATCTATCTATCATCTATCTAATATGTATATATCTATATCTAGCAGTCTATTATCCATCTCTTATCTATCCATCTATCTCTTATCTATTATCTTTCCGTCTATTATCTAATCATCTATCTATTATCTATCTATGTATTATCTATCTCTTAGCTATCTCTTATCTTTCCATCTATTATCTATCTATCTATCATCTATCTAATATGTATATATCTATATCTAGCAGTCTATTACCCATCTCTTATCTATCCATCTATTATCTATCAATCTATTATCTATGTATTATCTATTATCTTTCCATCTATTATCTATCTATCATCTATCTAATATGTATATATCTATATCTAGCAGTCTATTATCCATCTCTTATCTATCCATCTATCTCTTATCTATCTATTATCTTTTCGTCTATTATCTATCTATTATCTAATCATCTATTCATCTATCTATTATCTATCTATGTATTATCTATCTCTTAGCTATCTCTTATCTTTCCATCTATTATCTATCTATCATCTATCTAATATGTATATATCTATATCTAGCAGTCTATTACCCATCTCTTATCTATCCATCTATTATCTATCAATCTATTATCTATGTATTATCTATTATCTTTCCATCTATTATCTATCTATCATCTATCTAATATGTATATATCTATATCTAGCAGTCTATTATCCATCTCTTATCTATCCATCTATCTCTTATCTATCTATTATCTTTCCGTCTATTATCTATCTATTATCTAATCATCTATTCATCTATCTATTATCTATCTATGTATTATCTATCTCTTAGCTATCTCTTATCTTTCCATCTATTATCTATCTATCATCTATCTAATATGTATATATCTATATCTAGCAGTCTATTATCCATCTCTTATCTATCCATCTATCATCTATCTATTATCTTTCCGTCTATTATCTATCTATTATCTATTTTAATCTATCCATTATCTATCTACACTTCTCTTCACTCCGATCAGCCTTCTCCATTCTTTTCCTGCCGTTCTGTGCGCTTTATTCCTCTTCTCGTCCGCGTCTATTCTTCATCCTTACTTCTGATAAGATGTATTCTGGAGACAGACACATTTTCGAGGGGGTGACACATTGCGCCATTTCCTTCTACTGTAAACAACAACAATTTACAAAGTGGCTGCATTAACAGATGAAATGTTCCTCTTAAAGCGCAGATCTGATGCCAATTCATGAGTGCAGATGGTTTCTTACGGTCTGTTATACAAATCGCGGCTGCCAGTGGAAGCAGTAAGTCATCCGCACGGCACTTGTGGCAAACAACCCGTGGAGTTAGTGAACTTGGCAGGAAGACACAGGCGACATTTTTCTAAGGATGAATTGTTATTGAACAATCTCTGTGATTGATTGCGCACAAATGGTCCCCGGGACTCGGCGAGCGTCACAGAGGCATGTCCTCGTGCATCGCCCCAGGGCACCCTGGGTAATACCACGCCGTCTGCTCGCCTCTTGTAAAGGAAGATAAAGAGCAATTTACTCATTTCATTCTTCTTGCACATTAATATGTCAGATACCATCCAGGACCATCACCAAGAACTAAATGAATACATTACAATTTTATGCTCAACTTATTTATTTATTTCAATTGGATATTGAAAATGTGTAAAATATTTGTAACTATATAAAAATATAAAAAGGAGCAGAGATCAACACCAGTCATATCCGACCCTGTCACCAATGGGAGGCATAATGAAAATGTAGACACATTAGGGCCAAATTTATAGGAAACCAATTAATATATCAATGTATTTTTGAACATACTGGAAAGTTGTCCTGAATATTTGGAGAAGAGGACAGGTTTACTATGTAAAAAAAAAAAAAAAAAAGTAAATGGTGGCTACACCTCTCCAAGCAGCCCAGCCAAGCTTTCATGGAAACATTTCTGAAATATGTCACCCTACCAATATCTTATATAGCTGCACACAACAGTCTGTGTATCTGTGTGTAATGTACATATATACCAGTCTCAATGTCTCCTTTGTGATGTATATGCAACTGTATCAGTCTCCTATGTGATGTGCAGCAGAGTCCTAGTGTATTCTATATGATAGCTATACAGCAGTGTTAGTGCATCCTATGTGTTGCATACAGCAGTCTCAGTGTCTCCTATGTGATGTATATACAGGCGCCTTAGTGTCTCCTATGGGATGTATACAGCAGTCTCAGGAACACGGAGGGTAGAGCTAGGCGATGAGAGGACATGTCTGTGCCCTGCCAGGAGCTGATGGTGTCATCTTGTACATTGCAAAAAACCACATGACTGTCACAAGTGCGTCACGTCCTTCTGGGATATCTGTGGTTAGAAGATCACTATGTATTGTGAATTGCAGATCTTCCATTTAGCCTGTGTGTTTATGCTTCATATTAATGGATTGTTTCCTTTGGTGCTGAAGAGGTTAACAACCTTTTCTATGCTTGTTAGAAACTTGCAGATCCATCTCACAGCTGTTTCTGACCTGGTCATTTCCTCTCGCTAAAAAATCTGGCCAGACCTTCTCTTCCTTGCCAGTGAAAGTTTTACTTCCTAGCTCCTTGGAGTCGCTGTGCTACGTTGGAGATCATTGCTACTTCTTTAGATTGTTGCGTGCTGTTTTTGGGTGTACACTTTCCTCATTGTACTATTCCCATTAGGTTTGTACATTCTTACCCTTTTTTATAAACCTCTCTTTACCTTTGGTGAGTGTTTTGTATTTTAGTTGCTTTCTGTTATCCCTGTTTGTCTTATGAGTTTATACACTAGCATATATCTCTTCCAGGCTCCCTGGGGCAGAGGGAGGGGACAGCTTAGGGAATATCAGAACAGTAAGGCTGGTGGCCCAAGCCTCCTCACCTTCAGAGGTACCTTTGGGAGCAGGGATAGTTAGGTGTTATGTTACGGTAGCTGAGGAGTGCAGGTAAAAAAGGAAATACACCAGAGCAGTTGGAAACTATGAGATTGCAGTACCCTGACTAACCACCGCAACTAGAGGCAGCCGTGGAGCGTTCCTACGTTGGTCCTAGACGCCTCGTCACAGCCTGAGAAACTAACTACACCTAAAGATAGAAATAGGAAAGCTATCTGCCCCGGAGCAGAACCCCAAAGATAATAGAAAGCCCCCAAACATGTAATGGCGGTTAGACAAGAGGAAATACTGACACAGAAAGAAAATAGTATGAGCAAACGCTGGGCCCAAACTACCTAAATATAAAAGGATAGGAAGGGCACTTACTGCAATCTCAGAAAACCCTGAAAAAACACCAATTCTACTAATTTCAAAATCACCTGAGATCACACGACCTCTACCACCTAAATTAGTTCTCTGGTGTAACAAAAATCAAAACAGCAGCCACTGAAAAAACTGGAAAAAGCAAAAGTACAAAACACAGTGGCTGGACTAAACTGAGAGGCCAAAAGCCCCCGGAGGGGACCCTGAAGGCCCCCACAGAAGTGCAGGACCAAATGCAAAAATATAGCAAAAACACAAAATAAGAAATTGTCTTATCTGATAGCAGGAGATGCAGACACGACACAGCAGGCTACAAGGGAAACTGGAAAGAAGGATTCAGACCAGAACAATTGATCACCGGCAACCCTGATGGGAAAATGACTCCCTTATATAAGACCAATCAGTAACACCTGATTCCCAGTCCTCACAATCCTCACTAGTACCGCTTGTAACCACCAGAGGGAGCCTCTGCTCAGAACTCATCTCAAACCCATTCACAACAGTACCCCCCCCTTGAGGAGGGGTCACCGAACCCTCATTTGAGCAACCAGGTCGGTCAGGATGAGTTCTATGATACGCACGGATAAGTCTCCTAGCATGGATGTCCGAAGCAAACACCCAAGAATTGTCTTCCTGACCATAACCTCTCCATTTAACCAAATACTGGAGTCTTCGTCTAGAAAAACGAGAATCCAATATTTTCTGAACCACATACTCCAGATTGCCCTCAACCAAAACAGGGTCAGGAGGCACAGCAGCAGGAACCACTGGCTCAACAAACCTCTTCAACAAGGACTTGTGGAACACGTTATGGATCTTAAATGTCCCTGGAAGAAGCAAACGAAAAGAAACAGGATTAATAATCTCCATGATCTTATAAGGTCCAATGAACCTAGGCTTAAATTTAGGAGATGCTACTCTCATAGGAATATTCTTTGAGGACAACCAGACCAAGTCCCCCACTTTAAACCGAGGACCATCAGTACTATGCCGGTTAGCAAACCGCTGGGCCTTCTCCTGAGAGAGGGACAACCTCTCCACTACCTGGTCCCAAATCTGCTGCATACGCTCAACAACAGAGTCAACACCTGGACAGACAGAAGCCTCCGTCTGTCCTGAAGAAAATCGAGGGTGAAACCCAGAATTACAGAAAAACGGAGACATCAAAGTGGCAGAGCTAGCCCTATTATTAAGAGCAAACTCAGCCAAAGGAAAAAAAGAGACCCAGTCATCCTGATCAGCAGACACAAAGCATCTTAGATAAGTCTCCAATGTCTGGTTTGTTCTCTCAGTTTGACCATTGGTCTGAGGATGAAATGCCGAGGAGAAAGACAATTGAACACCCAGTTTAGAACAAAAAGTCCTCCAAAATCTGGAAACAAACTGGACTCCTCTGTCAGACACAATGTTCTCAGGAATGCCGTGTAAACGAACCACGTGCTGAAGGAACAACGGCACCAATTCAGAGGAGGAAGGCAACTTAGGTAATGGCACAAGATGTATCATTTTGGAAAACCTATCACAAATTACCCAGATGGTGGTCATTCTCTGAGAAACAGGAAGATCGGAAATGAAATCCATAGAGATATGGGTGCATGGTCTCTTGGGCACAGGCAATGGCATCAACAAACCACTAGAGCGAGAGCAAGGCTTGTAGCGAGAGCAAGTCCCGCAGGACTGCACAAATTCCCTGACATCGCGAGACAAGGTAGGCCACCAAAAGGACTGACTAACCAAGTCTCTGGTACCAAAAATTCCGGGATGCCCAGCCAATGCGGAACAATGAATCTCAGACATCACACTCTTTTTCCATTGGTCCGGGACAAACAATTTTCCAACAGGGCAGCGCTCGGGCCTATCCTCCTGACACCCCTCCAGAGCAAGTCTCAAATTGGGCGAGATGGCGGAAAGAACTACACCCTCCTTCAAAATAACAGAGGGATCAGATAACTCAGGAGAGTCCGCAAGGAAACTCCTCGAGAGGGCATCCGCCTTAACATTCTTAGTGCCAGGAAGAAAGGAAACCACAAAATTAAAACGTGTGAAAAACAAGGCCCACCTGGCCTGTCTAGGATTGAGTCGCTTGGCAGATTCCAGATAGACCAGATTCTTATGGTCCGTAAGGACCACCACCTGATGTTTGGCTCCCTCCAGCCAATGTCTCCACTCTTCAAAAGCCCACTTCATGGCCAATAACTCCCTATTACCCACGTCATAATTACGTTCAGTAGGAGAAAATTTTCGAGAGAAAAAGGCACAAGGGTTACTTTTAGAGGTCTCTGGATCTTTTTGGGACAAAACGGCACCTGCCCCAATTTCAGAGGCATCAACCTCCACCTGAAATGGCAGAGAAACATCAGGCTGCCGTAGAACAGGAGCAGAAGTGAATCTCTGCTTAAGTTCCTGAAACGCAGAGACTGCCTCAGGAGGCCAATTCACCACATCAGAACCCTTTCTGGTCAAATCAGTTAATGGTTTAACAATAACCGAGAAATTACCAATAAATTTACGATAAAAATTGGCAAAACCCAAAAATCTCTGAAGAGCCTTTAATGAAGTAGGTTGGACCCAATCACAGATGGCCTGAACCTTGACCGGGTCCATTTCAATAACAGATGGGGACAAAATGAATCCCAGAAATGAGATCTTCTGTACGCCAAAAAGACACTTTGATCCCTTCACATACAGAGCATTCTCTCTCAAAATCTGGAATACAGTTCGAACATGTTTCACATGAGAGTCCCAGTCATTAGAAAAAATCAAGATATCATCCAAATAAACAATCAGAAACTTGTCCACAAAATCCCTGAAAATGTCATTCATGAAGGACTGGAAGACAGAAGGAGCATTAGTGAGCCCAAAGGGCATCACAAGGTACTCAAAATGCCCTTCAGGGGTGTTAAATGCCGTCTTCCATTCATCCCCGTGCTTAATGCGAATAAGGTTATACGCCCCCCTGAGGTCAAGCTTGGTAAACCAAGTAGCGTTTTTCACCCTGGAAAACAGGTCAGAAATCAAGAGTAACGGGTATTGATATTTCACAGTAATATTGTTCAAGAGACGATAATCAATACACGGCCTTAATGAACCATCTTTTTTGGCCACAAAGAAAAAACCGGCACCTAAGGGTGAAGAGGATGGTCTGATATGACCCTTCTCCAATGATTCCTTGATATAAGACCGCATAGCGTCATGTTCAGGTACAGACAAGTTAAAAAGGCGACCTTTAGGGAATTTACTACCTGGCACTAATTCAATAGCGCAGTCATAGCTCCTATGGGGAGGCAAGGATGCAGATTTACTTTCGCTAAACACATCAGAAAAATCAAACAAAAAGTCAGGAACATCCTCAGCCTGGGGGAGGCAGAAAAAACAGGAGTGTTGGTATTAACACATTGGCAGCCCCAACTGGTTACAGACACAGATTTCCAATCCAAAACAGGATTATGAGACTGTAACCAAGGGAAACCCAGCACTATAATGTCATGCAGATTATATAGAACCAAAAATTTGCAGCACTCCTGGTGATCAGGTTCAACCCTCATTATCACCTGAGTAGAAAACTGGGGTTTATTCTCAGCCAAAGGGGTAGAATCGATCCCCAGTAAAGGAATAGACTTCTGTATGGGTATCAAGGGAAACCCACAACGTTTAGCAAAATCATAATCCATCAGGTTAATAGCTGCTCCAGAATCAACGAAAGCCTGAGCAGAAAATGAGGACAGAGAGCATATCAGAGTGACAGTTAATAAAAACTTAGTCTGAACACTACCCAAGACAACTGAGCGTGCAAAATGTCTTCCCCGCTTAGGGCAGACTGAAATAGCATGAGAGGCATCACCACAGTAGAAACATAACCCATTGCGCTTTCGAAACTCATGACGCTGTGCCCCAGACACCACTCTATCACACTGCATGGGTTCAGAAGCTGGTTCACAAGGCAACACCATTCCACGCATACTTCTCCGCTCACGCAAACGTCTGTCAATTTGAATCGCTAATGACATAGAATCATTGAGACCAGAGGGGACAGGGAATCCCACCATAACATCCTTTACATTATCCGACAGACCCTTCCGGAAAAGGGCCGCCAAAGCGTCGTCATTCCATTTGGTCAGGACTGCCCACCTACGGAATCTCTGACAGTATAACTCAGCGTCATCAAGCCCCTGATTTAATGCCAACAAGGCTTTTTCAGCTTGATCAGTGACATTAGGCTCATCGTACAATAACCCCAAAGCCTGAAAAAATGCATCAACATCACTCAAAACAGGATCCCCAGGTATCAGGGAAAAAGCCCAATCCTGAGGATCGCCGCGCAGGAGAGAGATGATAATTTGAACCTGCTGCGCTGCGTTTCCTGAGGACTTAGATTTTAAGGCAAAAAACAATTTACAATTATTTTTGAAATTCTGAAACTTAGCTCGATCCCCTAAAAACAAATCTGGCATGGGGATCCTAGGTTCCACAATAGGCAACCTAGTAAGATATGCAGCAATACTCTGAACCTCAGTGGCAAGCTGATCCACACGGCCAGACAACTGTGCAAACTCCATTGGGAGAAAAGATCCTCCCCAGCACCCAGAGATACAGAGGGAAAAAAAAAAAAAAAATGCAACAAACAGAAAAATATCTCTGACAACTTTTCTTCCTTCAAAATATTTTTTCCCTTCTGTGAGTACCATACAATTTCAATTTTTTTGAGGCCGGTGATACTGTTATGTTACGGTAGCTGAGGAGTGCAGGTAAAAAAGGAAATACACCAGAGCAGTTGGAAACTATGAGATTGCAGTACCCTGACTAACCACCGCAACTAGAGGCAGCCGTGGAGCGTTCCTACGTTGGTCCTAGACACCTCGTCACAGCCTGAGAAACTAACTACACCTAAAGATAGAAATAGGAAAGCTATCTGCCCCGGAGCAGAACCCCAAAGATAATAGAAAGCCCCCAAACATGTAATGGCGGTTAGACAAGAGGAAATACTGACACAGAAAGAAAATAGAATGAGCAAACGCTGGGGCCCAAACTATCTAAATAGAAAAGGACAGGAAGGGT
Organism: Oophaga sylvatica; assembly: GCA_033576555.1. NCBI lineage: Eukaryota > Metazoa > Chordata > Amphibia > Anura > Dendrobatidae > Oophaga > Oophaga sylvatica. Next base: position 73,835,068 of record JARQOD010000009.1, read on the forward strand.
ACTTACTGCAATCTCAGAAAACCCTGAAAAAACACCAACTCTACTAATTTCAAAATCACCTGAGATCACACGACCTCTACCACCTAAATTAGCTCTCTGGTGTAAAAAAATCAAAACAGCAGCCACTGAAAAAACTGGAAAAAGCAAAAGTACAAAACACAGTGGCTGGACTAAACTGAGAGGCCAAAAGCCCCCGGAGGGGACCCTGAAGGCCCCCACAGAAGTGCAGGACCAAATGCAAAAATATAGCAAAAACACAAAATAAGAAATTGTCTTATCTGATAGCAGGAGATGCAGACACGACACAGCAGGCTACAAGGGAAACTGGAAAGAAGGATTCAGACCAGAACAATTGATCACCGGCAACCC
>JARQOD010000009.1:73835536-73973607 GCA_033576555.1 Oophaga sylvatica
ACGGGCCTGAATGCAAATTACATTCATTTTCTTGACTGTAAAGTACAGACGTTCCCCCTTGGGCCAGATAAAGATGTAATCCTTGCGGAACAGCTATTTTACTACAATATATTTTTATATATTTTTATCCTACGATGCATTCGCTACCTGAAATGTTTCCCCATAGATGAAGAACATGAAGGTATTAAATAAAAAAGAAACGGAGGAGGAACGAAAAAAAAATTATCCGTTGCCTGGAGGGAGAGCAATGGTAGTAGAGAAGGCGTCACTAAGGATGGGAAAGTATAAGTATTCGCTACAAAGAGAATTGTGCTCATTTTCCTGTGATATATAGCAAAATAAAACTTTGTAATGGAAAACCTGCATACAGACGTAAATCTGTTGATAGTTTCTGAAACTTGCCATAATGATACAATTGAACAAATGGATGATACATCGGAATGGAAAACGCATGTGTCGGCATTTTATAAATGATAGTATATGATTGTGGAGAACAGCTGTGATAAATACAATGTAACATCAGGGATCCGCTACATTGACGATGTTCTGATACGTTATACGAGTCCAGAAGATACAACATGAAGTGTTGCTACATATGACGCCGTCATAGTTATCACAAGGTGCTGTGGATACAATGTTTCATCATACTCTTAACCCTCAACAAATATTTTACTCGCTTATATAGCGCCAGTAATTTCACAGCGCTTTACAGACATCATCATCATCACTGTCTTCATTGGGGCACAATCTAGAATCCCGATCTTAAAACGAAATGTCGCATCAAAACAGCTTTCTCCTAAAATCAGCCACGCTAGTGATCATCTGATGGCCACTGATCCCATCTCTAGATTGTCTTTGATGCGGCCCTTTTCATTATTAAGTGTTTTACCAAGTTTGTTCCTATGTTAAGTTTCAATGTCGAAAAATTAGAAACTTCTTGTCAACATTTTTCTACATCATGTTTATCTATTAAAAAGTTCTCTTGTGCGGCACCACAACTCTGGAATGCTCTGCCTTGAAATATCAAATTAAGTTCAATGTTTCACAGTTTTAGGCACATTTTTTTCATCTTCATATAGAACACTAGAACCACCGGATAGTTCTTACAACACTAGAACCACCGGATAGTTCTTACAACATTTGCCATGGCTGTTGTTGGGGTAAGGGTGGAATTTTCCTTTCTGAATCTTATACCAATGAGAGCAGCCTCACATCTCTATTTGACTAACGCTTCCTTCACATGTATGTCAAAAAACGGTACTGGTGCCATCAGTATTTTATCAGTGTTTTCCGTCAGTGTATCTTTATCTTTTTTTTTTTTTTTTTCTATAGCGCTAGCATATTTTGCAGCACTTTACAGCTTTGCACACATTATCATCGCTGTCCCGATGGGGCTCACAATCTAAATTCCCTATCAGTATGTCTTTGGACAGTGTATGGTTCGTATGTCTGTTTTTACCATCAGTGTTTTTCATGGATGAATAATGAAAGAATTAAATTACAAAGCTTCTCCTGTACTTTGCAGTGTTAAACACATGTGGCACACTGATAGCACACGGATGGCACACGCAGCCTAGGTTATAATGGGTATGTGTGATATCCATGAATAAGACAGATGCCAAATGTACTGCAAATACAGAAGGTGTCATGGGGGCGGGGCAGTTGTAGAAATGCAGGGGACAAGGAACCTTGGCCCCTGAACTGCCCCTTAAGCTAAGGGAGGACCTGTCTTTCCTTAACTTGGGGGTACACTTAAAGGTAGCGAGGCCCAAGTCACCGACCTGTCCCTGTCTCCTGTTTAGCCCTGAGCTAAACCCACCAACCCCCTCCCAGGAGGTGAGACAGGGAATAATGTAAATAACACCCAAAAGGAAAGACAGACACCAAGGGGTTAAATCAACAAAACAATAAACACTTAGCTTTCTCTGCTGTTAAGCTCCGCACAGCAGAGTAAGGCCCCAGATGAGGGAAGCAACTGAAGTACCACTGCTCTCAGCAGCTCATGGCTCCAGCTTGGTTGGTTTCCAGAGGAAGCAATATGACCAACAACAGCTGACAACTCAGGAGACCTTTTAAAGGAAGTGGTCGCCACCTCCCTCTAACAAGTCATCAGGCATGTAATTCCACCAGCGGCCACCGGGGGCAAAGACTGAGATTAACCCCCGCTGGCAAGACAGGAAAAAGGTTTCAACATGTAGAGTGAGAGATCTGCCACAGATCCAAACGTGGATCGTGACAGAAGGAGGCCTAAAGCAGCACGAAAATGTCAGAGAATTCCACTCCTGCCCCGGTTGCACCTGCAAGAGTTACTGTGTGCAACCCGAATATATTCTATTATTTTAGAACACACGGGACCCGACTTTCACATGCAGGTGAGGTAACATGGATCAATATGGTTTCATGCTCCTGTATATTACACCACAATCTGACCAGACCTCAGCACAAGGTGGGGTCTGGGGGGCAAATCCCACCAAGGACAACATTATGGAGTTTGTACGTTCTCTGCAAATTTCCTTCCAGGTTTCGGAAAAGACATTGAATTTATAGCTTCAATGGGGGCAGTGAGTGACAAAAAAGTAATAGTAGTTACCGCTGCGCGTACTCGAGATCTGGAGCTTCTAGAAGCCTAAACTTGATGGAGACGCGTTTATGACCAATCAACCCTGCAATGCCCGGAGCGCCTGCACTGAGATAGCCACGGCTCTACTTGGTGCATCCAGGGTGTCACGGGTGTGTCGCCACGAAGATCGCCACAATTACCCAGCCTGACTTCTCGCAGCTGAGCTTTTGGTGCTTTGTGTTTTTTCGGCAGTGAGGGAGTTAATTCTCTCTCTCTCTGTGCTAGATGAGGCCCAGCCTCGCCCAGCTGCAGTCAATGCTGCAGTAGTGGGACTCCTTCAAATACCTGCCAATCTGTTAGGGAAGTTGTCGGTGAAAGCATTCCTTGCAGACAAACAGAGCGGCTCGTGGTATTTTGGAGTTTGGAGTGAAGTGTACTTGGTGTGTTTTTTTTCCCTTCCTCGCTTTATCATTTATCTCCTTATCCGTTGGTGTTCCCTCTGTTGTTGTGGTGTGAGTTTTTGTATGCAAGGTGGTTTTTGGTTTTCCCCTTGTACTGTCTCGTTTGTCTAGTACTGTGTGTTGGCTTATATTATCCTGTCCCCTGTTGTTGTGATCGGGGTCCTTCTCAGGACTAGATTACTGAGGTTCAGGTATCTTCAGGAGGTAGGGGTTACGCTGGCGGCCTGGACCTCTGTACCTTTAACAATACCTCCAGGTAGAGGGATTAGTCAGGGCCCCAGCTTAGGCCCCTGACCTTCTGTACGCAGAGACAGCGTGACACAGGGCCACAGCTCTACTCTGTGCATCCGGGGCCGCGGCTCCACTCCTCCGCGCACCCGGGGCCGCAGATCCACTCCTCCACACATCCGGAGCTGCGGCTCTACTCTTCCGTGCATCCAGGGCCACTTATAGTCCCAGCTGGGCTAGTATGTAAAGTGCAGCATAGCAGCCTGTACAATGGCGTACACTGCTGCACTTATTGCTTATTACAATACTGATTTCAATATTCCCATAATCCTGGCTAAGAATCAGTTGGGCTCTTAGATGAGTTTTTACACAAGATCAACTCATTTTAACCGATCCTCCAATCAATCATTTTGCTGAATGTTCTGTTTCCAGTGAAAGAAAAGCGTTAATTAATAGCTGACATTATTTAGCATTTGCTTTCATTAAATTATGGAACCTTTTCACATAAAAGATGAAATATCAGCTTCTCCCTAAATATGCCCCCAGTCGGCAACAATGCAACTGAATGTACGCAGGGTAGATGAATTATAACGTGATATTCCCATGAATATTTATGCTGCTTGTTCAGAGGCTGAATATTAAATGTCATGTGTTGTCCTTAATATTCACAGAAAAAGTGCAATTGCTACTGCATCTTACTGATCACAGATTATTAGGCTGGAGCTACACAGCAACATTTAGCCTCACATTACTACTGTAAGAATTGCTAAATTACTACAATTTACCCTTTGATTTCCCTAATTCTTGTCTTCCTGCAGTCACCACTTGGGGGAGCTCACTGCTCATTGTGTTTTTATACAGTTCTATGTAGGAACAGTATGCACTAAGCTTGTGAGCTCCCCCAGTGGTGGCTGCAGGCAGTGAACAGTCATCATTTAAAGGGAATCTGTCACCCCATTTTTGGAGTATAAGATGTGACCACCGCCATCAGGGGCTTATCTTATATTCTGTAATGCTGTAGATAAGCCCCCGATGTCACCTGAAAGAGAAGAAAAACGAGTTATATTATAGTCACCCAAGGGCGGTCCGCCGTCCGGTCTGATGGGCGTCACGGTCCGGTTCGGCACCTCCCATCTTCTAGCGAAGCCGGCCTCTTCTTTGCGTCCCGTTGTGGCTCCTGCGCAGGCGCATTGATCTGCTCCTGGTGAGGGCAGAGCAGAGTACTGCAGTGCGCAGGCGCCGGGAAAGGTCAGAGAGGTCCTTTTAGGTTTTTCTTCTCTTTCAGGTGACATCGGGGCTTATCTACAGCATTACAGAATGCTGTAGATAAGCCCCTGATGGTGGTGGTCGCATCTTATAGGGCAAAAATGGGGTGACAGATTCCCATTAATGCTTTGTCTACGGAGGAGATGAAAAATCTTGAACTTATAAAAATAAGTGAGTTAAAAATGGGGATTCACTTTTATACAATTTTTCCCAGAGCAGGCATAATCATTTTTTTTCCATGCCTTTACCTGTAAAATGGACATACATGGGACAGTCCTCTGACTGAATGATAGATGATATACTGGTACATTCAGCTACATTTTAAAAGGTTTGTAAACTTTTGCAGCCTGAAAAATAAATCTTTGTAAAATCGTCTTGAGTGTATGCAGCTCCTATGCAGAGCTATATGTTTCCATAGTAACAGACTACAGGCACACCCTGTGCAGTCTGATGCTGCAGTCAGGCGTCACTTTGTTCTATTCACCTCCTATGACCCATTCTTCATAGACACAGACCTGACCTTGGGGAATCCGCTGGTTTATCGCCGGTGTATGGCGGGAAGTCTCTTCATTACGGTCTCCTCGTTACGGTGAAGGTTATTCTTTACAGGGTGCGGCACTTTCATACCTCCATCATCTGTCTGTTCCAATCTGTATTCTGCACAGATTCAATGTGAGGCGCGATGCTCGGCTGTGAACACTTTTCCATCGCTCGGTGCACAGAGGAGCGGATTACGCCGCGCTTTCATGCGGCTCTCATCTGTTTGCTTTCTCTTTGGATGGGAAGTGGATGCATCGGGGACCGGACGGCTTTACTAAGTTTCTGCCTCACAATATAACATGAATATATAACGCTGCTGTGCAAATCGGTACAAAAAAAGTGCTGCACCCCGCGATTCTGTGCAGCCCCTCGCTTAACCAACAGGTCTGTGAGAGCAAAATTCTCGTGGCTGGTCGGTGATCAGATACTTATTTCATGCAATAAAATGCAATTTAATTATGCAAAAATCCTACAATGTGATTTTCTGGTTTTTATCTTTAGATTCTGTCTCTCACAGGTGACGTGTACCTACGATAAAAATTACAGCCCTCTCCATTCATTGTAGATGGGAAAACAGCAAAATCAGCAGTGGATGAAATACTTATTTTCCCCACTGCATATATGTACGGTATATGCACACACTATATACAAACAGACAGTATACACTCACTACCTTCACACAGTATATATGTAAACTCATGATACATGCACACAGTATACACTCACTACATATTACATATATATACACACTCACACAATACATATTACATAGAGCACACTTACTATATCCTTTTCTCCCCCAGTACATATTTACCATTCCCATAGAATATACACACTGATTACACATGTATATCACATAGTACATGCTCACTACCTGCACACAGTACATCTACACGCTCACTACCTGCACACAGTACATCTACACGCTCACTACCTGCACACAGTACATCTACACGCTCACTACTGCACACAGTACATCTACACCTCACTACCTGCACACAGTACATCTACACGCTCACTACCTGCACACAGTACATCTACACGCTCACTACTGCACACGTACATCTACACACTCACTACCTGCACACAGTACATCTACACCTCACTACCTGCACACAGTACATCTACACTCACTACCTGCAGACTGTACATCTACACCTCACTACCTGCACACAGTACATCTACACCTCACTACCTGCACACAGTACATCTACACGCTCACTACCTGCACACAGTACATCTACACACTCACTGCCTGCAGACTGTACATCTACACACTCACTACCTGCACACAGTACATCTCACGCTCACTACCTGCACACAGTACATCTACACACTCACTACCTGCACACAGTACATCTACACACTCACTACCTGCACACAGTACATCTACACGCTCACTACCTGCCAACGTACATCTACACACTCACTACCTGCACACAGTACATCTACACACTCACTACCTGCACACAGTACATCTACACGCTCACTACCTGCACACAGTACATCTACACCTCACTACCTGCACACAGTACATCTACACACTCACTACCTGCACACAGTACATCTACACGCTCACTACCTGCACACAGTACATCTACACACTCACTGCCTGCAGACTGTACATCTACACACTCACTACCTGCACACAGTACATCTACACGCTCACTACCTGCACACAGTACATCTACACCTCACTACCTGCACACAGTACATCTACACCTCACTACCTGCACACAGTACATCTACACGCTCACTACCTGCACACAGTACATCTACACACTCACTACCTGCACACAGTACATCTACACACTCACTACCTGCAACAGTACATCTACACCTCACTACCTGCACACAGTACATCTACACACTCACTACCTGCACACAGTACATCTACACCTCACTACCTGCACACAGTACATCTACACGCTCACTACCTGCACACAGTACATCTACACCTCACTACCTGCAGACTGTACATCTACACACTCACTACCTGCAGACTGTACATCTACACACTCACTACCTGCACACAGTACATCTACACACTCACTACCTGCAGACTGTACATCTACACACTCACTACCTGCACACAGTACATCTACACACTCACTACCTGCACACAGTACATCTACACACTCACTACCTGCAGACTGTACATCTACACACTCACTACCTGCAGACTGTACATCTACACACTCACTACCTGCAGACTGTACATCTACACACTCACTACCTGCAGACTGTACATCTACACACTCACTACCTGCACACAGTACATCTACACACTCACTACACACACATTCCTTGACTTCCATGTTTCTCATCCAGTCCCTTGTACAATGCAGATTGCCCTCATTATTACCAGTCACATCTCAGCCGTCTCCTCTGTCAGGTCTTACAGAATTGCCGCTTGTCACTGAGCGTCAGCGCTGCAGATACGGACACTCTGCTAATTCTTTGCTATGCACATTAATATTCAGTCTAATGTATCAGCTTATTTCACTGAGTGTCACTTATACGCTCTTAGGAAATGGTGTGACGATGGATGAGACGGTAACGGCTCCAGGTGAAGGCTCTAAAAAGTGTCAGTAATAACAATCGATAAGTTTAGATATTGACATTGAGTGGAACGTTTAGGCCGGGGTCACACTTGCGACTGCAATGCGAGAAACTCGCATCAATACCCGGCACTGGAGTGTGCGGCTGCAGCTGAACGCTCCGGTCCGAACCGCCAGCGGCAGTGCCGGGTATTCAGGCGAGAGACTCGCGGGAGTTTCTCACATTGCAGTCGCAAGTGTGACCCCGGCCTTACCCAAATTAAAACTCAGCTTTGGTCGTGGTGGACTCTTGGCCTGACCAATAAATATCTCTCGGTTTCCCCAGAAGGAGAATATAACCCAATCTACATCCAGAGTGTTCTACAGCAGGAGGAGCTGAGAAGATGGATATATAGTTTTATTAGAAAAGTTTCAGTATAATTCGTCATATTATCTTAAATCCCTGCTCTTGTTTGACTAAAGAGTCCAGAAGATTCTTCTCGGTAATTGATAGCCTTCCCTGTATGATTAGGAGTAGGAAGAGCCAATGCTCATGCTTGACATAAGAGTCCAGTGGGTGGTCCTGCTCAGTGAGCATGCATACAGGACAATTGCCTCTCTCAGCTGGTAGATGACCCAACCACGGAGGTAATCTACTGGATCTGGTCTTGTCAAATAGACTAGATACAATTTCAGATCTACAGGTCAGGGAGCATTTGGAAAGCAGCGACCATAATATGGGAAGTTTAAATGTAATATTCAATCAAACATTTCAAAGGGGAAATGCAAAAACCTGGAACTTTAGAAAAGTGGATTTCAACAAATTAAGGGAAGATCTTAATGGTGTACATTGGACGGCACAGGACTTATTCCTTCCAAGGACCATACTAAGGACCAGGGGGCGATCATTACAGGTGGAAAAAAGGAGATTCCGGCAGCTAAACAGGAAAGGGTTCTTTACAGTTAGAGCAGTCAGACTGTGGACCGCCGACCACAAGAGGCAGTAATGGCCGACAGTATAACAGCTTTTATACAAGGGCTGGATGATTTCCTCTGTACACAGAACATTGCGAGTTATAGATAATTTAGTGATGAAATGTATAATTGGGGGAGAAACGAACTTAATGGACCGGGGGCTTTTTTCAACCAATGTAACTATGTAATAACTATGAATGAATTTGCTCAGATCCTCCTGCTGCCCATGGGGCGGACGCCTTTTTGAACATGAAAGGTTCCCTTTAAGAAAATTCCTAAATGTGGCTCCAAGGTGAAACGTCCCCCTAAAAGCAATAATGCGTTTTTTTTCTAGATCATTCGAGGATATTTGCCATAAAATTCCTACAACGAGCCGGCCTATGTATCATTATGGGTGAAGTGCGGAGCAGTAATGCAGAAAATGTTCCTATAAGAAACGAACGGAATGAATGTTTAATGGGGGAACATTAAAGGCTCCGAAACTGGAGTGAGAACGAAGTCTAACGAATGATCCACGATTCTGTCTGGAATGATAAAACAGTTTCCTCCCGACATAATATGCGGCACCATCTGGCGCCGATGCTTTAGCAAAGAGTTATCATATGGAAGTGAAGAACAAAGCAATTTAACTGCTGAAGGTATTAAAAAAATCTGTCAGGCTCCAGAGCTTGTTTTTTGTCCCTGACGAATTAATGATGAAAACATTATGAAACATTTAATCCACTATCAGTGAGCACTGAGTCACTAAGATAGGGCGGATTAGAAAATATATGGACGGAGGCGCAGAACAGCACAAGACGGGTCACTACTCACAGCACCACCCAAATACATGCAGGTCCTTACCCAGCGTGGGGCCATCTGTCGGGTAAGTGGTAGGAGATACTTCACCTTACAGCACATAGTGCCTGAGGATCGGGGATCTCATCCACGGCTGCCCCTTCATGACTGAAGGAAGTCTGGGGCGGCCAGCACCCACGGGGCATAAGCCCAGCAAACATTGAGGTCTCCGGCACATGTTGGGGGTTACATATTAGACATGGTTGGCACACATTATTTTTCGCATGTGTTGGGTTGGCTAGCACACTTACAAGGTGGTTGTAGCACATGGCACATGTTTGGCCCTTTATTAGCATAGCAGGTACACAGTCGTGGTGATTGGCACAAGCTGGACATGGCTGGTAAACAATAGGTGTGGCTTTAACCCTTTGGAGGTGGCTGTATCACATTGTACAGGGCTGGCAAATTATAGGAGGAGGCACTAACACATTGCGGGTAGCTGGTACCCATGGGGGGTGACTGGTACCCATGGGGGTGACTGGTATACATTGGGCACATTAAGTGGTCTATTTTAGTCTATAGAGCTCCAAAATAATCCAGACTAAAAATATAGCGAAATATAATCCAGGGAGTCCGATCGCATAATGAATGGATCCTTACCAACCCGATATTAAGGGGCTCTCCAGGTCCTGTCCAATCCCAGGATCAATGTGTGATTGGCGGGGGTCTACGCTCCATGACCACCAATCATTACCCTGAACTGTAAACATTGCAGACATGAGATTGTAGGTGGATCCCAAGGATCGTCTGGATCTCTCTCAGGAGATATCGGCCACTTCTGTAAAGGGTACTTGATCTGTTAATCTATTGTCAGGAGTCCAGTAGTCGGTTCTAATCAATGTTTGGACGTTTTTCGTATTCAGAGAGATCTGTCGATCACTAAGTATCTCCGCCCACTGGATTCCAAACTCGGAATAAAATGATTATAATATGAAGTTACACTAAATATTTGCCTACAAAACTATATATCAATCTGCTCGGCTCCTCCTGCTCTATAAGATGCTGCACCGATTGGGCTGCGGGCACAATGTCGTGGGATCCCTTTAATTAATTAGTGTAGGAGCATTTGGCTTGCAAACATGAAGAAACATTGTGTTCGATGCCTCGAAGTGTTATGGACGCTCACGCTACATGGTGCAGAACAGACAGCGCTCCAAGGCAATTAGTGCATCCTTGTTGGACAGTCAGACACGGGGGTACGGCGGATGCGACCACGTAATCCTTCTCGGCCAATCAGCTGGAGGCTCTAATTACCGTCTGGGTGTCCGAAGCACGATGTAATTAGGTCGCCTAATGATTGAAGATGGGATATAATGTAACACATGAAATCTCCGCTTCTATCTGGCTGCATAATGCCAGACATTTACAGAGAGGCTCCTGATCTATAATTAGCCGCCATTACCGCTGCGCGGCCGGATCGCATTCACTGAGTCATTTCCTCGAGAGGTGAACGGCGGCGCATTCAGGTGTCTGAGAAGGGAGCAGTGATTCTGGATTATGGGCTATTATTGACACAATCATCATCAAGCAGTCTCGCTCCTCAGGCCTGATTAACCTCTTGAGGGATTATCCCGCACCGGCCTGTTACTTTCCGCGTACTGCACAGTCTAGAAATATCAACAGGATCAGTCTGAAAGATCATTTATATAAAAGGATAATATATTTATGCCCATGGTGAAAGCGGAAAGATGGGTCATATCCAACATCTGTACTGGGGAAGCCGAGGAACAGCCGATAAAGATCCATCTCTTCAAAAGATCGGTTTTTGCATCAGGGGTACCTCCCAGGGCTGCGGCCGACTTCACAGGGCGGCTCCTTCACAGTGCGGCTCCTCTTCTCAGGGCGGCTCCTCTTCTCAGGGCGGCTCCTCTTCACATGACGGCTCCTTTCACAGGACGGCTCCTCTTCTCAGGACGGCTCCTCTTCACAGGACGGCTCCTCTTCTCACGATGGCTCCTCTTCTTATGACGACAAGGGTGCCATGTAATCACAAGAGGCGTTCAGGATGGGACAGGGAATTTTGCTCATTCTTGACATCCTATACAAGAGTCCACGAGGGGAACAAAAAGTGGCAAGCGCTGCGCAAAAAGTTTTGGTGAGATGCCTAACAAAACTATATAGGATATGCCCCAAGTACATAAGGCTTCTTAATACTGAAAAGTGCACACAATCCTATTAAATAGATATAGAGCACACTCCAGAAACCCTAAATAAAAAGGTACTGACCCCATATCGGACCTTCTAAAGAATTACAAACCAATCTTCAGACCCTCTAAAGAAAGATATAGACCCCCAATTTGTCCCTGTAAATATATACTGTGGAGTATTCCGTGGCACTACTGTGAAGGTGCTCAAGTAGGTTACCCAAACCAATATGTAGAATAACAGAACTTGGCACTCAACTTTGGGGTATCTTTGTTGAAATTTTTTTTATTTTGCAGTCGGTAATAAACGTTTCGGTCCAACATGGACCTTCATCAGTCTGCCGACTGCTGTAGGTAGAGCAGTAATTGTGAGGATATTATTGAACGGCCAAACGCCTAAGTTATAGTGCAGTGAGAGCAGCGTTCCAGAGTCTGGCAGCGGTGATCAATGGGTCAGCTGGGGATAATAGACGCGGCATCCGCCGCTTGTCAGCTCCTGGGACTGATGAAGGTCCATGTTGGACCGAAACGTTTATTACGGACTGCAAAATAAAAAAATTTTCAACAAAGATACCCCAAAGTTGAGTGCCAAGTTCTATTATCTGTAAATATATACTAACCCATAAAATTATACAGATTCTTCCAGATCCCCTAAAACTACTTAAAACAACAAATAAATAAATACTGACACCACACCAAATCCTCTCCCCCAAAAAAGCAGAAACGACCCCTAAAAAAAAAAATAAATAAATTCCTGGAAGATTTTAGGCCCCCGATTGCTGTTATACAGGACAGTAATAGTATTATAATTAGGTCCTTGTATAATCTGCTTAATGTAACTTAATAGATAGGAATGAATCTAAAATATATGTAAATTACCGTTTAAGAGTCATGTGGGCGGTGCTGTAGTTCTGATGAGTCACATGATCTGGCCCTAATCACATCCTTCCTTTACAGATATAGATCGCAGGTTAGGATTGCTCTTGTTAGATCTCAATCAAAACAGGAAGTTTTTTTTTAGGGGCCAGACTTCATGACTCTTTAGGATTGCAGCTCCGCCCACATGACTCTTAAATTTACGTACATTGACAACTACTGCTTACATTAATTTTCTACATTACACAACATAAGGCAGATTTTTCAGGGACATTTTAAAACTACTATATAGTAGCAAGGTAACGGTTTAGGAGGTTCCCTTTAACAATCCTTAATGACTCTTCATGCAGCACAAAACTGATGCTGAGTGACATTGGATATAATTTATTTACAGCCCTTAGATTTTGATGTACGTAGCTTTTTCTATGGATGAGCTTCACATATGGAGAGCTATCTACATTTCTAATGCAGTACCAGACACAACCATGGACAAGAGTGGCGCTGTTTCTCCAAAAAGAACATCTTGTTTTTCTAATCCTATAAAACAACCAAATTCTGCCGCATTCCTCCTTCAAGCAAAAGACCCCAAAATACACTTAATCTGTGCCTTGAAGTCGCTTGCTCACATCATTAATAATGCAGAGAGTCTCCGTCCGCACTGAGCAGGAGGGAAAGTCTCGCACCGTGAAGGCTAAGGCCTGCCGGCAGCTGGCATCTGCTTGTGGCCCACATAGTCTACGATTCCCCGGGAAATGTTAAGACTTTCAAGTAGCATCCAAAATATGATCTGTTCCCAGGCTAGGTGCTCCTTCATAGATAGCCATGAAATGGGATTGGTAAGAGGCAGCGGTTTGGTGACTAATGGAGGAAAATGCAGAATACACACGCACCGCCCGGTGATATGTGGCGGACGAGTCCCCAGAGCCCGGACTGCTGCCTCCAACACTTCCACCATCCAGCCACACAGGGACTTGTAACTGTCAGCTTTCTGTATGTCATCAGCTGACTGCCAGGAGGAAATATCGAAAATATACAAAAAAAAAAAATTCCAAATAATTGCCCCGAGGTCCGATCTGCCATGATCCTATTCTGTTATTCTATAAAATGCAAACAAAAGCGCTTAAAAAAAACTTTACAAGTCCCAGCAGACCAGCCGGGTATCCTCTCTCCTTTTGTAGAAAATCCCAGGTCACAATTCACTGTATGGCAATTTCCTGCAGCAGGAGCCTCCCCCTAATATGTTGATACAACACGTTGACGAACAAACCCTTAGTAGAGTTCACAATGACCAACAATCAAAGAGACGAGAAAGAAATCACCCCCTATATTTAGAGAACCCCTATTCACTAAAAAGCTTTCTAAAAGATTATGACAAGGAAATTACGACTAACAAACAGTTGACACGTCTCGTTTTATATTCCTTAACGGCAATTTTATTTTACCGTATTTAAATACATATATTTTGTGCTAAACATAATTTTTGCAATTGTTTTTATCTATTAAAAAAAAAAAAAAAAAATCACCATTTTGCCTTCATAGGCTCTGAACTTTGCTGGCTGCAGAATGAGTTAACTGATAATCCATTAGTGAGCTCAGTCTGATCAGCGTTTCCAACTCTTTTATTGAAACTCCTCCGTGCTGGTTTATGACCTAAGTTCATCCCAACGTTGATGTGGTCTGTGATCATAAATCAGCATAGGAAAAAAAAAACATAAAAGAGTTACAAACTATTGTCAGTCTGAGCTCACTAATGGATACTCAGTTAACTCATTCTGCAGCCAGCAATGTGCAGAAAAAACTCAAAAGCCTCGAAAAGCCAATTATTTTTTTTTTTATGAATACCAATTACAAATATTATTTTAAACACGAAGTAAAGGCGTGAAAATAAATATAAATTCCTATGGCGGTGTCCATATCTTTTGAAAAAGTGGAATTTAAAGGGAGTTGTCACAGTGCTTCCATCAAATTCTGAATTTGAGGGGGAGAGGCCTCTAGTGACCAGGAGGAAAGCTGACCAAATCTGGATGTAACGCTTTTGTATCACAATCCCACGTTTTATAGTGTTACTTTCACTCACTAATAATTTCCGCCATAGAGTCAGTCACTCGGCGGAGCAGCTCTTTACATTTTCTGGACCTGCTTCTCAGTCATAAGAGGACCGGCGGTGACGTGTTGCTCATTGCGTCTCCCGGCGTTCCTTCCGATTGTCCGCCTGGTTGAGATTCGCCTCCTGATTCCCCTTGAAGCGTTCCCTCTTTCTTAAGCAGGCTGCGAGTGCGATGGCTTCACGCTGAACTGGCGGCTCACAGCGACAGTCTGACTACTGAGTGACTACTGGAAGGAAGTAATTAGGGTGATTGAAAGACGTGCGAAGAAACGGCTGCACCGAGAATAATAGCGAAATCAGACACAACTGAGAAGAGCGACACCCGCCTCCAGGATTTGTGGGGGCTGCATTTATGGATATTGTGGGTTTTCTTTTCTGTTTCAATGAGTTTGTTCTAAAGTCGGGTAAATGGAGGGCGCCAAGTTATCAATAATAACCATAAGTATATAAATCCAATGTCAGGCTAGGATCCATAGGGCTTATCACAAGATTAGACAGTATTGTGCTGCGAGAGGGGAAGAGAGAGCTGCTGCATTCACAGCCTGGACCCTGAGCTGTCCATACACCATAGAATACAAGGTAAATTCCGATGAGGTCACGATACGTTTTACATTAATCCTATTAATTTAATTATATTTAACAGCCTTCAGCTCAGTCTATGGCGCCTTGCCGGATGAACGCTTTGTAGGAAGATGGATCTTGTGCAGTCTAGATAGGTCCACCAGGGTCTTCTCCGCCGTTATCTTAATTGTATTAAGCCATCAGGTCGCTGGTCTTCCTCTTTGCCTTGTTCCGTCTGATCTTCTGACCATGATGTCCTTCTCCAGTGATCGCTCTTCTCAGTATGATGTGTCCACAGGTCGTGGCTCGGTGATCCTTGCTCAGGGGGTCTTGTCAGGCTCGACTTGTTCTGAGATTTATTTGCTTGTTCATCTTTCCATCCATGGTATTGATAACATCCTTCTCCAGCACCACAGTTCGAAGGCCTCGATTCTACTTCTGTTTTGTTTCTTTATCATCCAGGTTTCGCATCCAAATGTTACAACCGAAAAGACCAGATTATGTACGGCCGTACTGCATCACCAGTGAAATATTCCTCGATTTGAAGCCCTTGTCCAGTGACTTCATTGCTGATTTGCCCATAGCGATTCTCTTCCGATGTCGTCGCTGCATCTTGAGTGAGCATCGATCCGAGTAGATAGAAGCCCTTTACAACTTCCAGTTCGTCACCTCTAAAAATTGCACCTTTGGTGTAATAATCGCGGTTTCTGTTCTGCAAAAATTAGAACTTTAATCAAATATTGTAATTAGGCTACACGGTGAACCTTGGTGCTTACTCTAGGCACGTCAGTCAAACACCAGTGAGGAAGGCGGGGACTGGCGAAACCAGCAAGCGGAATGGTGCACTGAGCCTCTGGGCCACACCCAGGGTGCACCAACCTCATATTTAGCATATCTGATTAAACTTGAGTCCCTTCAGAACAGAGTGTCATGGGTGCATCGCCACAAAGATCGTCGCGATTGCACATTCTGACTTCTCACAGCTGAGTTGCTGGTTCTTTGTTTTTTGGTAATGAGAGAGTTAATTTTACCTAGACTAAGACTAGGTCCAGCCTCGCCCGGCTGCTTTGGATTATGTTCTAATTAGTTTCCTTTATATTCCTGCCAGTCTGGGTGTTAGACGCCGGTGAAAGCATTCATGTAGTCTAGCAGACTGGATCGGTTCTGAGAATACTTAAGCTAAGAGCTCCTTAGTTGTTTTTACTCTTACAGCTTATAGTTTATCTCTGAGACCTTAGGTGTTCCTACTGTGTGTGAGTGTTGTATGTAAGACTTTATTTACTTTATTTCTTGTCTTTCTTGTATGTCTTTCTGTTCATTAACCGTTACCTGTTCATTCCCTTTGGTGGTATTCAGGGTCCTTCTTAGGACTAGAATACAGTTGGCAGGGATTGATAGGAGACAGGGTTTACGCTGGTGGCCTGGACCTCTGTACCTTTAACAGTACCTCCAGGTTGAGGGATTAGTTAGGACCCCAGTTTAGGGTCAGCTTAGACCCCGGTCACCCTCTAGCCGGAGACAGCGTATAACGGATTCCGTTTTGACCCACTGGACATTCTGTCAGGTAAATCTATGTTATCATATATCTATGCGCATGTTATATAGTATGTTGCCCTTTTGATATAGATTACTGACATCACATATATATATATCTGCTATACAGCGTGACACAGAGACAGCGATTAGAACATTAAAGGTGAGATATTTAAAGGGGTGATATCCCCTACCAGGCAAAGTGCTTAGATTACACTGTGAGCTTGGGCTGACCAACCTTTTTTTTTGTCCAATTTTCATTCATTTTTGGTCCGCGGTTCCATTTTTACTATCAGTGCGGCATCCGTGTTTTTCATATGCAAAAAAGAACCCCCCCCCCCCAAATTTCCAAGCTTCTACCCGTTAAATGGTAAAAAAAAAGACATCACTTGGGTGAAACATCTCGTCTGAGCGCTACCCATTCTTTTTTTTATGTCCATTCACTGTTGACTTTGATCCATGACTAAGATCAAAATCGGAAATGTCTCTGGCTATTGTTCTGCAGACACCCGATCCAGAAATAACAGGTACATGTGAACAGCACCATAGACTCTAACGTGTGTGGAAATCATGGATAGAACAAGCGCATGGAAATCGGACGTCTGAATGATCCCCGAGGATGGAGGATTTATTAACGTCCGGACCTGACTTTTTAGC
Source organism: Oophaga sylvatica (assembly GCA_033576555.1). NCBI lineage: Eukaryota > Metazoa > Chordata > Amphibia > Anura > Dendrobatidae > Oophaga > Oophaga sylvatica. Next base: position 73,852,822 of record JARQOD010000009.1, read on the forward strand.
TTTTTTTTATTTTTTTTTTGAGTCTGGGTTTAATAAAAAAAAAATAATTCTGCTGTCATTAGTTCTGTAGCTCGTCTTGTCTCTCGTTACATGTTCGCTGCTACTACAATGTATGCAGACGATGCTCCCAGGAAATTGCTACGTGGAGATAATGCAATTTCTCTGTCTGAGCCGGAGTCCCAAGACAGTGACTGTCGTCTACCCGGCGTCCTGCGCGCGATCACAGTCACCTAAGCTAATTAGCATTCCCCAGAGCTACATATTACTGGAGACCTTGATAAGCCGCTCACCTGGATGGCGGGACGCGGCGTAATTACGGTAATTAGACCCGGCGCTGCTATATATTACATCTGCTACATATTAAAGCAGCATATAGGGAGGGTAAGTCATGAACGTAACCTTACCAGCACCAAAGTCACATCATGTCCGTGTAATATGTATTCATGGCTTCAGTATAACTTCATTTTATAATCTGTACTGATAGGAGGATGTGATTAGCATTTTAAGGGCATTTTAAAGGCATTTTGCATTTTGTAGAGTGATGGGCTATCGTTATACTTGTCAGAGTCTGACCTCTGGGACTCGCACCGATCCTACAGATGAAGGAGACGCAGCGCTGGTTTACATTCTCCTGCAAAATTGCGCTCTGGGTCCTCCGGCTTTAAAGGAGAATGGAGTTGGCACCATTCACTTGAATGAAGCCCCGTGGAGGTTCCCTGCATAGTAGCCGGGCGCTGCTGTGCACCAGAAAAACAATGGCATATGGCTGCATTCCCTTCCTTCAGAAGTTCCAGAATTCAGACCCCACCAATCATAAAAAGAAAGCATGTCATACCAATAGTCATCCCTTTCTACGATACCAATACCCCTTTTAAGGGTTTGTCTCACTTCAACAGCCCTATTAGGGTTTCCTCCTAAAAACGGACTTGTGGAAGGGATTTACAGAGTGCTAATGGGTCACAGGTTAGGGGGTAAGAGACCGGCCTTGCCCCGAGCACTGGCATCCCACCTATAACACAGCTAGTTGTATCTAAGCCTTAGGAAGTTGGGTTAAAGCTATACAGTGGATACAGTTTTTGCAGATTCTGGAATGCAGCAACTACTAAAGTTGGGAAATAGTTTAGTATGTTTCAATTATTGTAAGGGAAGTATCGGGAAACATCCACTACATGGTGCCATTGTCTGACCATGTAATACGTGAATGGGCTGCATCGGCCACTGAATTTGCGCTTCTTGTTTTCCAACCTTTATAATGGGTCAACAATCCGACTGGGGAAGCAAAAATAGAGGCCAGGTTGGTTGTCACCCCATCCCTCCTCATGGGCAATGCCCACAATTTGCATTGGATATTGGTGCAGTATATATTTTAGTATTGGACGTTCCTTAATTCACCGCAGTAGACAGAAAAAACACGAAGCACATCCCCTTGTCATTGTTTACTAATCCTTCCGGAGCCATCGGTGGCGGAGAGCGCATCAATCTGCAAAATTAAAAAATGTAATTGCAGAAAGACCTGAAACTTATCCAAAAACATCCAGAAAAACAAAACGATATAAAATGTTCTCCATCCCCTCGGTGGTCTCACCCCAGTGTGAGGTGGGCGGTGTGGAGATAAAAAAGCCTGAATGACTTCACGCCTATAACCATTAATCCAGGGCACCGCATACAAAGGAGAAGAGGCTGATACGCAACCAAGACTCGTAAACGCTGCCAGCGAGCAATTTCCTCCCAAAGGCTCCATTTTGCAGACTATAAACTTGATCTACACGTCTAATAACATTTAATACATTTCAGTACACAATCTTAATTTGTATCCGAAATCACCGGGTTCTGCGCGAGACGGATCCGCCAGACCGGTCGCTTCGTTATTGTCTGGATGATTATGTAACGCCGTATAAATCACCAGGAATGCCGTGTATCAAGATGATTAGTGAAATTATACCGTAACGACCGGCAAAAAAAATAAGGGGCAGATTTACGGAGGGAAAAATAATTGTTTTAGTTTAATTATTTATGTTGTTTATGGGTAGACGGCGTGGAGCATTTCCTGGCGTCGTTAGTTATGGGCGCCAATATAACTGTACGTCGAGTCTTATGAAATATGGCGGGATGTAAAGAAGGAAGGGCAATATAATAATAATAGTCAGCATGGTTCTATCTGTTGATTTTAGGGTTTTAGAAGTAAAATCCAACAGTTGGGTTGAAAGCATGGAGCATGACGTACCAATATGGGTTACAGCCTTTGGTGTTTTCTTTTATGCTTATTAGTTTGTCTTTTCCTAATGGACCAAGGATTAATAACCAAGAAAACTACTGTTTTGAATTGAAAACCATCAGCAGGTATTTTACTACTTGCTGATGGTTTTCTCTTAAATGCATTGATTTGTCATCAGGTCAGCAGAATTCATCCTGACGATTAGAAAGATCCTTGATCACTTCCTTTCTGAACTGATCAAGAATCCAGAGCTGTAGAAAGACTTACCAATAAAACAGAAACTGTCCTCCGAACTATACTGCAGGGCTCCGATGACTTTACTTTTTCTTTTCTGATATTAAAATTTCTTTAGGAGCATAAAATTCCAAAAAGATTCTGAAAAAATTACGTAAAACAGAACATCTAAATTGCACTAAACTGGGGATACGCTCCAAAGGGGCTTTTATACCAATGACATTCATCATTTATCCAAAGAACCTCTCCACCGATCTCTATGGGGGCCCGATCAATGTCTATGGAAGCTCAAGTGATCATTAGATCGGGGATCCCAGTAATTAACTATGGAAGCTCCACCAATCACTAAAAAGAGGGTCCAGTCAAGGTCTGTGGGAGCTCCACCAATAATTAGAACGCGGGTCCAAGTCAATGTCTATGGAAGCTCCACCAATCACTAAGACGCGGGTCCAAGTCAATGTCCATGGAAGGTTCACCAATTACTAAAATGGGGTCCCAGTCAATGTCCATGAAAGGTTTACCAATTACTAAAATGGGGTCGCAGTCAATGTCCATGAAAGGTTCACCAATTACTAAAATGGGGTCCCAGTCAATGTTTGTGAGAGCTCTACCTATTACTAGTATGGTGTCCCAGTCAATGTCCATGGAAGGTTCACCAATTACCAAAATGGGGTCCCAGTCAATGTCCATGAAAGGTTCACCAATTACTAAAATGGGGTCGCAGTCAATGTCCATGAAAGGTTCACCAATTACTAAAATGGGGTCCCAGTCAATGTTTGTGAGAGCTCTACCTATTACTAGTATGGTGTCCCAGTCAATGTCCATGGAAGGTTCACCAATTACTAAAATGGGGTCCCAGTCAATGTCCATGAAAGGTTCACCAATTACTAAAATGGGGTCGCAGTCAATGTCCATGAAAGGTTCACCAATTACTAAAATGGGGTCCCAGTCAATGTTTGTGAGAGCTCTACCTATTACTAGTATGGTGTCCCAGTCAATGTCCATGGAAGGTTCACCAATTACCAAAATGGGGTCCCTCCCAGTCAATGTTTGTGAGAGCTCTACCAATTACTAGAACAAAGGTCCCAGTTAATGCCTATGACAGGTTCACCAATTAATAAAATAGGTGGACCAGACAACGTCTGTGGAAGCTCCACCAATCACTAGAATGGGGTCCCGGTCAATGTCTCTGGTTGCTTCACCAATCACTAGAATGGGGGACCCAATCAAGGTCTACAAAATCTCCACCAATAACTAGAACAAGGGTCGCAGTAAATGTCTATGGTAGCTCCACCAATCTTCAGAACGGGGTTCCCAGTCAATGTCTGAGGAAGTTCGACCAATAACTAAAACAGGGATATCGGTCAAAGTTTATGGCAGCTGCACCAATCACTAGAATGGGGGTCCCAGTCACTGTCTATAGTATCTCCACCAATCTTCAGAACGAGGGTATAAGTCAATGTCTATGGAAGAGTCACCAATTAATAGAATGGGGGTCCCAGTCAATGTTTGTGAGAGCTCCACCAACCACTAGAATACGGGTCCCAGTCAATACTATAGTCCCACCAATCACTAGATCATGGATATCTGTTATTGCCTGTAGAAGCTTCATAGATCAGTAGAATGCTGGTCACAAATAATGTCTGAGAGCTCCACTGGTTTATAGACAGGGGGTCTCATCAGTCAGTGTCAGCGAGTGCTCTAACAATCAGTAGAACAGTGGTCCCATCAATGTCTATTGGGGATGAGCGTCGTACCTCGCTGCCTCCATCAGTCCTGTGGACCCAGAATGGAGCATCATCATCACAGGCTCTCCTGCTGCTTCACTCACTGTGGACTGTAGTCTCTGTATGCAGTGAGAACCTGAGCTCCCCCTAGTGGAGGCAGGACACATTTTATTATTTGGTGCTGTGATTATGCAGGGGATCTGGTGCTCTGTATCAGAAAAGTTCTGACTTCTATATACAGTAGATACATAATGGCACAGGATTTTTTTTTTAGGGCGGACAGTCACTTTCTTTTAGTTTGTTGCCAATTGTCTATTGTAGCCACTTTGAGTCTTTTGCACAGCCCTGTGTATCTCTGGTGTGTAGCTGTGTTGTGAAGGCGTAGTGCAATAGTCTGACATTATATCTGTAATGTCCCATAGCGCTCTTATCTCCTCGTAGGACTCTGACACAGTCATTCCTTCCCACATTGTTCAGCCGGGTAGCTGGATCCATTACTTTCTCTGACACACTGTATTTCCCCGGTAATCTAATACTCCGAAAATGAGACTCGAAGCTTCAATTTAAACCAAACAAATTACATTTCAATATCTCCGGGACTTTTATCAGTGAGCGCTGAGTTATGGTTTATGAGGGAGCTGAGACTAATTATCATAAAAAATGTTTCCCGGACCACAGAGGCGGCAGATAAGACCGCGCGCCTGACGCCGTCGTATTGGCCGTATTACACTATCTTTTTTTTTTCCCAAAGTTTTTCCCGGCGTTTCATAATGTGAGATATGTTCAATAGTTTTCTGTAATTGTGCCCGAAGGCCTAAGTAGGAATGGCACTTCACCGGATATCAGAGAATAAATAATGCAGGCCGGTTCCTCCCGCCGGCGCCTGTGGGGCTCATGTGTAATCAGGGAGCAATGTACCGATAGTACGGATGTTATTACGACGTGGCTGGAGATGAAAAGCGAGAAAGACTCGACTCACGTAATGCAAGATGGCATAGAGAGAATGCAAAGTGTATGCACCTGTAGAGAGGGGTGGAAAACGTGGAGAACGGGGGCTGGAAGCCATAAGGGCCACAGGGGCGGGGGAGGGAAATACATAAAAATGACGATGAGGTCCGTGGTGGAGGGCGACCATGATGTTGTGTCAGGTTTATGGAGCAAAACCTTCCACTTCAGCAAAAAAAAAATTCTGAAGGTCAAAAAAGACCTGTCAATCACTGATTAGAACCGCCCACTGGACTCCTGAGATAAATAATACAAGTGATATTGATTCTTTTCCCACAAAACTAAATATAGCTCCTCTATAACATGCGGTCCACAGACAGGACTGCACACTCAACGTTCCCTTTAACTCCTTCCCACTCCACAATGTACTGTAAATATCCATCAGGGATCCGGTCAGGCTGTATGGAGCGGGCTCATGAGCTGATGCAGGTGCCAGCCGTGTCATACAGCTAGCTCCGATCACTGCTGTTTAACCCCTTAAATGCAAAAAATAATTAAATGCAAAAAGAAAATCCACACCGTGCCATCAACAGAAAATCAAAATGTTAGGAGTCTCAGAGAAAGGTGACACTAAACCAATTTTTTTTTTTTTTTTTACAAAGTGTAAAAATGTTTAAGTCACTAAAATAAAAATATATATATACAAGTTAAGTGTTGCTGTTATGGTACTGACCAGGAGAATCATGTTGTCAGGTCATTTTTACCATACACTTAATACCATAAAAATAAAACCCAAAAGAACAAAAGGCAGAATTGCGATTTCATCTCACTTGGACATTTTTTTCCACTTTTCAGTACATTATACAGTAAAACGGACAATGTCAATCAAAATGACAACTCGACCCGCAAACAACAAGCTGTCGTACAGATATGAAGCTGAAAAGACAGAAAGATGGAATAAAGACAAAGAGAGAATACGAATGCAAAAACAAAAAATGGCTCAGTCTTTAAAGGGGTTGTCCGGCCTTAGGCTACAAGTCTGCAGTTACTATATATGACTGCAGACTAGTGAAACCTCACATCACGCGCACTGTGCGCTATGAGGATTCTCTGGTGGCAGCACCAGGAGCGGGTCGTCATGTGACTGCAAGTATACAATCTGCACACTTCCAGACACATACTGACTAGACGCGCACATCTAGTCTGCACGTGACTGATTGTATGCAAATCACATACTTGTGGTCACATGACCACCTGCTCCCGACACCTGCACCGGAGAATCCTCACAACATGCAGTGTGCGCAATGTGAGGTTTCACAAGTCTGCAGTCATATATAGTAACTGTAGACTTGTAGCCTAAGATTGGATAAACCCTTTAAGGGGGTAAGTTTGACTCTACAGGACTGGATGGTGCGTCATGCCATCTGTTCATATGGGGCAGATGGCATTGTATGTACAACCCTCAAGACCATTTTAACTAATAAATGGGTCTTCTCTAATTCCATAACATGGCACGTCTTGCCCCTTGAATTCAACGGAAAAGTAAAAGGCTTCTCAAAGAAACTCCCTGCCCTAATGGCTCCCAATTAATGGGGTAATAATCCTCAGCTTCCTCACATTGGTGATAAGTAATAAATTGATGGTAGGGGGATGTCATGGTGGCTCAGTGGTTAAGAGTTGTCTTGTAGCACTGTAGCCAGAGGTTTCTGATCAGGACAGCTGCATTGAATGACTTTGCACATTCTTCAAAATTTTGCCCGTTCTGCACCTCCCAAAATTACACTCCTGCTGATAGGAGCTATGCAAAGTGCCGATTACTCTTCTCTAGAGATGAGCAAACTTGTTCAGAAAACGTTAGCCAATCTCAAATTCAGCATGAATGTAGCACATTCGGATTCGTGTTCGGATCACGAGCATTTTTCCTAAAAATCGGCCAAAGTTCGGTAAATGACCGAGTTCACTAAGTGCTCTTTCAGACGTCAGTGTTTACGGTGGAAGGGAACGTCCCACACACGTGCATATTGATGACACATGGATGACATCCCAAATTTTTATTCTTCCCAGAATATTAACGTCAGCTTTCCCTGTGCCGATTATGAAAATTACGGGGGACCCCGAACGTTTTTTTTCAATTATTTTTTTAATTGTCAACATGAACAGTAAGGTGAGGTGACCTGTGTTCATAGCAGCTGTTTCTCTTGCTTTGCAAATGCCAGTGCCGGACAGATGAACGGCCGCAAGTCCAGCACCGGAGTTACCAGGTTACCAGAGTTTAGAGTCACTTGGTCTCCCAGCAAATGCCCAGAAATCTTGTGTAAAACTTTCAGGGACATTTTAAGGTTACTGAAGTTTCCAGCTGCTGGAACACCTGAAGGCTGTAAGCTAAGGTTACCTTGGGTGTGATTTTACTGTACTAGTAAATAAATTAAAAGCCGTGGGCTTGATGTCACTGGACAATACAAAGGTGACATCAAACTTACAAATATGAACTCCATTTGTCACCACCACAGGGCAAGTGGGAAGAGTCGGGCACAGTGCCAGAATTGGCGCATTCTAATAGATGCGCCTTTTCTGGGCGGCTGCAGGCTGCTGTTAGGGGGGAGCAATATCCATGACCCCTTACCTGCCTGAAAATAGCAGTCCCCAGCGGTCAGCTTTAGCTTGGCTGATTGTCAAAAATGGGGGGGCTCCACACTTTTTTTAAAATTATTTATTTAACTAATTAAACAGCGTGGGGATCTCTCTATTCTTGATAACCAGCCTTGCTAAAGTTGACAGCTGATGGTTGCAACCTGCAGCTGTTAGTTTTACCTGGCTGGTTATCAAAAATAAAGGGGAACCCATGTCAATTTTGTTTTAAATTATTTATTTATAGCGCAATTGATGGGTCAATTGATGCCACTTTTCATGGAGTCTACCCTTAATTTTAACTGTTTTTGCCCCCTGAAGGTGGTTCGGGTATACTCGTCGAACAGTACTGAACCAAACCTTGAAAGGTTCGCTCATCTCTACTCTTGTCCTATTCTATACAATCTTAGTACGCAATAATACCAAGACCCCGCTTCAGCTATTAAGTCATATATGCAAATGTGTCCAAATGCAAATTACATGCCACTGCACAGATGATAGTCCGCAGCTACCCCAAAGAAGAGCATGCATCTCACCGATCTCTACCGGTCTCCTTCTTGAAGACTGTGTCGCAGTAGTTCATACGCATCTCTGTAGTGACATAAACCTTAGCGTTATTGTAATTTTCCACTGTTCTTCGTAACATGTTGTACACTATCCCCTTCCCGTCTTGTCGCATGTTCCTGAACGGCCCCCATATGACGTAGACCGTATCGTTGCTTTCTTTGAAGAAGTAATCGGGGTCCTTGAGCAGCAAGGGGACACTGGTGTGGGACACCACCCGGATTGTGGTCCTTTGGCCAACGTCTTCCGTGTAGCCTTTGGTTGGAGCATTGTTCATTCTCCATATACAGGAAGATTGGTCAATGTCACGTCCGGCCCTCTGACCCGTCATCTGGCCAGAATTGGAGACGATTGCACAATGGTTGCAGTCAAGCTGGAGAGGCTGGAGATGAAAGCAAGAATTCCCATCAGACATATATGACATTCAGTAAGAAAAGTTACAAGCTTCTTTGAAAGTGAACTTCCGTGAGGGAAGGTAGCTGAGCGCTAATTATCTCTTGGAACACAAAAAAAAATAAAATTATATATATATTTTAATTATTGATTAGAAATCCAAAATTTGAGTGCAATTAGGAGAAATTTAGAATTAAGGTTCATCTCTAAATATCTCTGAAACAGCTATAAAAATGTCCGGCTTTACATCTCTGACTGACACTGAGCTACAAACCAATCTTCTCTGAGCTCACATGTGTAACCAACCCACTGCTGGTTCACAATCTCTATAGATTATGTTCTTCTCCTTACATTATGGGAGTGTGACTGTTACACAAAGCGCTGTACTGTGATCAAAAAACAAAAATTCCAAATCACCGGAATTCAATACAACAGGAATCAATGAATTGTAGCATTGTATCAATACTTAAGGTGATTCTGCAGCAGAGTATCAACATACTTTACCAGCAACAAGTATTAAATACTAGGACTAGCACAGGATACATAAAAAGTAAGAAAGAAAGAAAGTGAATGAAAATAAGAACCAAAGAAAAATAAAACAAGAAGCAAAGAAGAATAAAAGGAAAGAGATGGAAAGAAAAATAATGAAAAAAAGAACCAAAAGAAAAAGAAATAAAGATATAAAAGAAGGAAAAGAGCGAATTTTGGCTCCAGAAAAAATGCTGAGTATGAACATAGCTTTACGGTGTTAACATATTTCACAAGCAACAAGTAGTAAATACTAGTTTATGGTCCCACCAGAGAGCGGTTGCCTTGCCGCGGCTGGTGGGCTCTCATGAATTGGCCAGTTTATGTGCTAAGAACCTTCATTGTAGAAGTATATTCTATATAGCGGTAATGCATCCAACTCTCATATATGCAACGATTACACGTCTCACAGAGGCGGCTGCATTCTTTTGTTTGTATATTGTGCAGGCACAGCAGCTTGCACCTGTTCACACTTACAGGAGGTGCTGGTTTCTTTTTTTTTTTTTGCAAACAGATAAACTTACAAATTGAATATTCTTAATAAAAGCTGTATATCATGGACTTACAATCGCAATTATCTAATATTTTCAATATGAAGCCTTTAAGCACAAGTCCTATTCTATCCAGTTTTCCTCTCCACCATCCCTCCATTCTTATCTCTCTATTCACACACCGTCCTAAAAAAAGACAGATGCAAAATAACGATTCGCTTCCCGCGCTGGATATTTTCTTTTTCAATCAAAAAAGCCATAGATAGAAAACAAGAGAGTGAGCGGCATTAATATTGCTTCAATTTTATTGAATAGATTTATGGATAATCCGGGCATAAAACAGAAAAGCAATATAAAAGCGCGCGGCATATTGCATATTTTATTCATACGTATAAATTGCAGGCTGCTTTGCTGGGAGAGATTACGGTTAGTTATATGAATCGTCTCGTAACAAAGCATGTCACTGTAATCTGCGCCGCTCCTCCAGGTTCCGCGCTGCTCTGCTCTTATCTCGCTTGGATTTCTGTAAAACACTTGGATTTTATTCAGATAATAAATGTCATTTTAATTGTAAGAAATAAAAAATAGGCGAATTTCTGTATCGAGATAGTGTGTTTTTTTTTTACCGTAATGAGCAATATAATCAAATATGTAAAGAACATCGCGGTAATAAAGACGCTATTGTTGTAATTGTATTTGGTTACCCACAGAATAGAAGTCGTTTCCGAAGATACAAAAGAAGCGCCTTAAGAAAACCATATGGATACATAAGAAACATTTCAGGATACAGCTTTTACTAAACGCATGAGAAATCTACTGGTAGTAGAACAATTGTGGAGTCGATCTGTGAGATCATAGAATCCTAGAATGTCAGGGTTGGAAGGGACCCCCGGGGTCCTCGTGTCCAATCCCCCGCTCAATGCAGGATTCACCAACTCAGACAGATGTCTGTCCAGCCTCTGTGTGAAGAGTTCCATTGAAGGAGAACTCACCACCTCTCGTGGCAGCCTGTTCCACTCATTGATCACCCTCGCTGTCAAATTTTTTTTTGTAATATCTAATCTGCATCTTCTCCCTTTCAGTTTCATCCTATTGCTTCTAGTCTTTCCTTGTGCAAATGAGAATAAAGATGATCCTTCTACAATGTGACAGCCCTTCAGGATATTTGTAGACGTCTATTAAGTCTCCTCTCAGTCTTCTTTTTTGCAGCTAAACATCCCAGATCCTGTAATCTTTCCTCGTAGGACATACTTTGCAGTTCGCTCACCATCCTGGTCGCTCTTCTCTGAACTTGCTCCAGTTTTTCGATGTATTTTGATGCTTCTCAAAGTCTTTTGATGATCAAAAGAGGAATGGCTTAAAGGGGTGTGCATATGGAGTACAGGCTGGCTATACCTAGATACACTAATTTCTATGCTTTGGTGGGTTACTCAATAGTCATCTACGAATGCACAATCCAAGAGGGAAGGTGACAACTATTATTTAGATCAGGGATGGGGAACCTCCAGCCAAAGGGCTGTTCATGGCCTGTGATGACCTTTTCCCCAGCTCCCGGGCAGATTCCTGGGGACGAATAACTCTGGCCGGCAGCTGTGTTTTGACAGACATTGACCCTTTAATTTCTTATTACTCTGCGAGCGAGCGCACTGACACAGCGTCCATTACATACTATGTGGGCGAAGTTAGCACACAATACGCTCCTGTCCTGTCCAGTATATGCCCGAACCCAGTGTCTCCAGTGATGTATAAGCCCCAGCCCAGTGTCTCCAGTGATGTATACGCCCCAACTCAGTGTCTCCAGTGATGTATACGCCCCAACTCAGTGTCTCCAGTGATGTATACGCCCCAGCCCAGTGTCTCCAGTGATGTATAAGCCCCAGCCCAGTGTCTCCAGTGATGTATATGCGTATACGCCCCAACTCAGTGTCTCCAGTGATGTATACGCCCCAACTCAGTGTCTCCAGTGATGTATACGCCCCAACTCAGTGTCTCCAGTGATGTATACGCCCCAGCCCAGTGTCTCCAGTGATGTATAAGCCCCAGCCCAGTGTCTCCAGTGATGTATATGCGTATACGCCCCAACTCAGTGTCTCCAGTGATGTATACGCCCCAACTCAGTGTCTCCAGTGATGTATATGCGTATACGCCCCAACTCAGTGTCTCCAGTGATGTATACGCCCCAGCCCAGTGTCTCCAGTGATGTATACGCCCCAACTCAGTGTCTCCAGTGATGTATACGCCCCAACTCAGTGTCTCCAGTGATGTATACGCCCCAGCCCAGTGTCTCCAGTGATGTATACGCCCCAACTCAGTGTCTCCAGTGATGTATACGCCCCAACTCAGTGTCTCCAGTGATGTATACGCCCCAACTCAGTGTCTCCAGTGATGTATAAGCCCCAGCCCAGTGTCTCCAGTGATGTATATGCGTATACGCCCCAACTCAGTGTCTCCAGTGATGTATACGCCCCAACTCAGTGTCTCCAGTGATGTATATGCGTATACGCCCCAACTCAGTGTCTCCAGTGATGTATACGCCCCAGCCCAGTGTCTCCAGTGATGTATATGCGTATACGCCCCAACTCAGTGTCTCCAGTGATGTATATGCGTATACGCCCCAACTCAGTGTCTCCAGTGATGTATACGCCCCAACCCAGTGTCTCCAGTGATGTATAAGCCCCAGCCCAGTGTCTCCAGTGATGTATATGCATATACGCCCCAACTCAGTGTCTCCAGTGATGTATACGCCCCAACTCAGTGTCTCCAGTGATGTATACGCCCCAGCCCAGTGTCTCCAGTGATGTATACACCCCAACCCAGTGTCTCCAGTGATGTATACGCCCCAGCCCAGTGTCTCCAGTGATGTATACACCCCAACCCAGTGTCTCCAGTGATGTATACGCCCCAACCCAGTGTCTCCAGTGATGTATATGCGTATACGCCCCAACTCAGTGTCTCCAGTGATGTATATGCGTATACGCCCCAACTCAGTGTCTCCAGTGATGTATACGCCCCAACCCAGTGTCTCCAGTGATGTATAAGCCCCAGCCCAGTGTCTCCAGTGATGTATATGCATATACGCCCCAACTCAGTGTCTCCAGTAATGTATACGCCCCAACTCAGTGTCTCCAGTGATGTATACGCCCCAGCCCAGTGTCTCCAGTGATGTATACAAAATGTGTAGCCCTGGTACACAATACCAGGAGGATGAGTGGAGAGGTAACGGTTAAGGGCTCTTCATGATATCATGTACACTTCGGACACACCCAGCAGGGGTGTGGAGGGGAGTGCTGAGCAGTCAGTCTCCTGTCTTCAGACAGAGGAGTCTAGCCTGGACTTGGAGGGAGGAAGTAATCCAGCCTGAGCCTGTCAGCAGTTCAGAAAGTGGAGGCTAGTACAGGTGAGCTAGTTCACCTCAGCCTAGTCAGAGCTGTGCCCCACTAGAAGACGGACTGAGACATCTATTGAGAGTGTGAGCAAGTCGAAGGGCATAGTGGAAGAGAACAGAAAAGTGCCATAGGTATAGGATACCTGCACATTGTTACCGGTCACTGGGGACCGAAGGATCACTATAGCTTCACGCATAGTGGTAGGAAAACCAGAGGCTTACCGAACCTTAGGTCGCGGAAAGCAGCCCCTGAAGAGTCAGTACGTAACTGGGGTCAGGGAGAGTGAGAACCTTGAGTCAGTGCACGACAGGAATTGGAACTCAGCTCTCTCATAGGAAGGCTCCAACCACAAAACTGACCGGGCAGTACAGCTTTGAAATAGCTGGAGTTTCAGGAGTGAACTACGCTTTACGCTGGTTGGACTCATCATCATTGGAAAGCAGAGGAGGCCCCTAACTTGCTTAGCCGTTGCCTCAAAGCTCATCCTCCATCAACCCCATCAGCCTCCCTGGGACCTGCCTTACCATCTTACAAGTAAAAGGTATGGAAAGACGCTGACGGTGTGAGACTGAGTCATTTATTTGCATGCCTGCACAACCCTGCTTTAACTACCGACCTGAGGGAAAAGTCCCACCTGTAGGGGACCCGACATCTAGCTGCCTCACCATCCCCTCAGAGATCTACAGCAGCGCTGGTACAAATTACCAGAGACTACAGGTGGCGTCACGAACTGTAAATAAATCTATCCCCTGTAAATATTCCCCCCAACATACGCCAGACCGCCAGGGCCACAGACCGAGCCACCGCTACCTGTGACAACCCCATAGACTTCCATGGCTCGGCTCTGAGTACCCCATTGCCCTGGTAACCCACAATTGTGGTGGCGGGTCGACACATATACACCCCAACCCAGTGTCTCCAGTGATGTATACGCCCCAACCCAGTGTCTCCAGTGATGTATACGCCTCAGCCCAGTGTCTCCAGTGATGTATATGAATATACGCCAAAACTCAGTGTCTCCAGTGATGTATACGCCCCAGCCCAGTGTCTCCAGTAATGTATATGCGTATACACACCAACCCAGTGTCTCCAGTGATGTATACGCCCAAACCCAGTGTCTCCAGTGATGTATATGCCCAAACCCAGTGTCTCCAGTGATGTATATGCCCCAATCCAGTGTCTCCAGTGATGTATACGCCCCAGCTCGGTGTCTCCAGGGATGCACTTGCTGCAGCCCAGTGTGTCTCCAGTGATGCGCATGCTGCCGCCCAGTGTGTCCAGTGATGTGCATGCTGCAGCCCAGTGTGTCTCCAGTGATGCATATGCTGCAGCCCAGTGTGTCTCCAGTGATGCGCATGCTGCAGCCCAGTGTGTCTCCAGTGATGCGTATGCTGCAGCCCAGTGTGTCTCCAGTGATGCGCATGCTGCAGCCCAGTGTGTCTCCAGTGATGCGCATGCTGCAGCCAGTGTGTCTCCAGTGATGCGCATGCTGCAGCCCAGTGTGTCTCCAGTGATGCGCATGCTGCAGCCCAGTGTGTCTCCAGTGATGCGTATGCTGCAGCCCAGTGTGTCTCCAGTGATGCGCATGCTGCAGCCCAGTGGGTCTCCAGTGATGCGCATGCTGCAGCCCAGTGGGTCTCCAGTGATGCGCATGCTGCAGCCCAGTGTCTTCAGTGATGCGTATGCTGCAGCCCAGTGTATCTCCAGTGATATGTATATGCCGCAGCTCCATGAAAAGCAGTTACAAGTAGCAACATAATCCATACCACGTAACATCACACATCGCACCAAAGAGAAGCAGCTCCAGCCGTCACATTAGCAGAGATTTAATTCAGTGTTTGACCAAATATAGCAGAGTAATTTACAAGTTGATAGTTTTGTGCAGCCCCTGAAGGATGGAAGAAATATCTAAATGGCCCTTGGCAGAAAATAAGGTTACAGACTTTGATAATGACTGTATAAGGAATAAAATGTGTCTTGCACAATGGGGACTACGACTGACACTATAGAGACTAAAACGAGTCTTATGAAGCGTGTGGCTTCTCGGATAGTGGCCCGCTGGGGATTATTGTACTTTCTGCCTTAAGCCTCAGCATGTTAAGAAATGAGCGAAACAATTTGCAGGACGCTGATGCAGCGGCCAGGTCCGTATTCTGTGACTGCAGGATGGGAGCCCCGCGAATCGCCTACTGCCTGCTGGCATCCCCGGCGCCACTTTAGATTTTCTGGTCTGGCGCAACATCATGTGAGCAGAACGCTACAACATTAGGGTTGCACCAAGCCGGCTGATCTAAAAAGGATCTGGAGATGCCGGCAGGTAGGATGCAATTTGCAGGGCTCCCGTCCGGCACCTACAGAATACAGACCTGTCGATGGACCTGCTCTCTGTGCACCAATTCCAGGAATTCTTTACACTTTTTTCCTAGTTATAAAAACATTCAGAGAACCCTGGCGTCAGCTAACACGGCGATCCCTGGGTCTTTTCTGCGTCTTTACCGTGGTTGACGCCCATATAACCACATAACAGGGTACAAACGTTGACAGAGGGCGTTATGGGGCCATAACAATCATTGTCCATATTTAATTAGCGTACTGAAAATTTACTGAACTAATGAGATCCGTGAATTGTAGGAAAAATAAACAGGAGCGAGGAAGAATAACTTGTGAACTGTGGTGCTTTTCGTTCCAGACATCGTTTTCACCTCCCACCATCGATGAGAGCCCCCGCTAATGTCCTCAGTCGAGGATTCGGACCGTTATACAATGGATAAAGAGCCACTCACGTAACTCGCTTTACAGCAAAATTATTATTAGTGTAAACTGAAGAATTTACCGCAATATTCCCCATTATACTGGAGGTCATTGCCAGGAATACGTCTCGTTAGTGCAGCAACCGCCTGCGTCTAACATAGAGAAAGCCTTTACCCAGGGACGCAGAGCATGCATTTACAGGAGGAGTCACAGAGGGACTGCACAATGCAGAGACCCAAGAAAAGATGCTCCAGAATGACTTCATAAGAGTTATTTGTATCGTCGTGTGCTCAGCAAAAAAATAAACAAAAATAATGCTCAAAACTAAAAGTTATATTACATTTGCTATGAAAGTGATCCCAGGGTCGGCATTGGGCCGTTTCTGTTATTCGCTCTGGTAATCAGAGCAGCACATTTACTTGCAGTCCCCCTCGTAATAAATCAAGTGCTGAAGCGCATCCTGCTAAAGTGACACACTGGACTCCACTATAGCAACGTGCACAACTCTGCTACATCATTATGTTTAGCACTCCGTGTAAAGTATGGATTCACAGATTGTACTGCCTCTCTATCATCCCATGTAAATTATGGTACAGATAGTATCATCTACTTGGCTCTCCATGTAAATGTTGTAGGTACAGATAGTACTGCTTCCCTGTTTCTGTCTGAAAATGTCATTGGTACAGAAAGTACAGGCGTAAAGAACTGCCCATGCCTATCTGTACATAATAGAGGTACAGACAGTACTGCCTCCCTGTCTCTGCCTGTAAATTATTTAGGTACAGTTGGTACTGCCTGCCTGTCTTTGCCTGAAAGTAACGTTGGTAAAGACAGTACTAACTCCCGTCTCTCCCTATTATGTACAGTCATGGCCAAAAGTTTTGAGAATGACACAAATATTATATTTTCACATGATCTGCTGCCCTCTGGTTTTTATGTGTGTTTGACAGATGTTTTTATCACAGACAGAAATATAATTGCAAACATATGAGTAACAAAAGCTTATATTGACAGTTAGAATGAGTTAATGCAGCAAGTCAATATTTGCAGTGTTGACCCTTCTTCTTCAGGACCTTTGCAATTCTCCCTGGCATGCTCTCAATCAACTTCTGGACCAAATCCTGACTGATAGCAGTCCATCCTTGCACAATCATTGCTTTTATTTTGTCAGAATTTTTAGGTTTTTGTTTGTCCACCCGTCTCTTGATGATTGACCACAAGTTCTCAATGGGATTAAGATCTGGGGAGTTTCCAGGCCATGGACCCAAAATCTCTATGTTTTGTTCCCTGAGCCATTTAGTTATCACCTTTGCTTTATGGCAAGGTGCTCCATCATGCTGGAAAAGGCATTGTTGATCGCCAAACTGCTCTTGGAGGGTTGGGAGAAGTTGCTCTTGGAGGACATTCTGGTACCATTCTTTATTCATGGCTGTGTTTTTAGGCAAGACTGTGAGAGAGCCGATTTCCCTTGGCTGAGAAGCAACCCCACACATGAATGGTTTCAGGATGCTTAACAGTTGAGATGAGACAAGACTGGTGGTAGCGCTCACCTTGTCTTCTCCGAATGAGGCGTTTTCCTGATGTCCCAAACAATCGAAAAGGGGATTCATCAGAGAAAATAACTTTACCCCAGTCCTCAGCAGTCCACGGCCTGTACCTTTTGCAGAATATCAGTCTGCCCATGATGTTTTTTCTGGAGAGAAGTGGCTTCTTTGCTGCCCTCCTTGAGACCAGGCCTTGCTCCAAGAGTCTCAGCCTCACAGTGCGTGCAGATGCACTCACACCTGCCTGCTGCCATTCCTGAGCAAGCTCTGCACTGCTGGTAGCCCGATCCTGCAGCTGAAACACTTTTAAGAGACGGTCCTGGCGCTTGCTGGTCTTTCTTGGCGCCCTGGAGCCTTTTTGGCAACAATGGAACCTCTCTCCTTGAAGTTCTTGATGATGAGATAGATTGTTAACTGAGGTGCAATCTTTCTAACTGCGATACTCTTCCCTGTTAGGCCATTTTTGTGCATTGCAATGATGACTGCACGTGTTTCTTTAGAGATAACCATGGTTAACAGAAGAGAAACAATGATGCCAAGCACCAGCCTCCTTTTAAAGTGTCCAGTGGTCTCATTCTTACTTAATCATGACAGATTGATCTCCAGCCATGTCCTCATCAACACCTACACCTGTGTTAATGGAGCAATCACTGAAAAGGGTTAGCTGGTCCTTTTAGGCAGGGCTGCAATGATGTTGAAATGTGTTTTGGGGATAAAGTTCATTTTCTAGCCAAATATTGACTTTGCAAGTAATTGCTGTTAAGCTGATCACTCTTTATAACATTCTGGAGTATATGCAAATTGCCATTAGAAAAGTGAAGCAGTAGACTTTGTAAAAATTAATATTTGTGTCATTCTCAAAACTTTTGGCCATGACTGTACAGTAGGTAGCTAGTACCGCCTGTCTGTACTGTAGGTAGATAGTACTGCCTCCCTGTAAATTATGTACTGAAGGTGCGTATAGTGCTGCCTCCTTGTCCCTGTCTGTAAATAGTGAAGGTGCAGACAGCACTGCCTCCCTGTATCCCCCTGTAAAAGATTTAGGTACGGTTAGTGCTGTTTTACAGTAAATTATGTAGGTGCAGATAGTACTGCCTCCCTGTCTCTGTGAATATTGGAGGTACAAACAATACTGCTTCCATATTAATGATGTACAGTTGATATATACTACAGTCATGGCCAAAAGTTTTGAGAATGACACAAATATTAATTTTTACAAAGTCTACTGCTTCACTTTTTCTAATTGCAATTTGCATATACTCCAGAATGTTATAAAGAGTGATCAGCTTAACAGCAATTACTTGCAAAGTCAATATTTGGCTAGAAAATGAACTTTATCCCCCAAAACACATTTCAACATCATTGCAGCCCTGCCTTAAAAGGACCAGCTAACCTCTTTTCAGTGATTGCTCCATTAACACAGGTGTGGGTGTTGATGAGGACATGGCTGGAGATCAATCTGTCATGATTAAGTAAGAATGAGACCACTGGACACTTTAAAAGGAGGCTGGTGCTTGGCATCATTGTTTCTCTTCTGTTAACCATGGTTATCTCTAAAGAAACACGTGCAGTCATCATTGCAATGCACACAAATGGCCTAACAGGGAAGAGTATCGCAGCTAGAAAGATTGCACCTCAGTCAACAATCTATCGCATCATCAAGAACTTCAAGGAGAAAGGTTCCATTGTTGCCAAAAAGGCTCCAGGGCGCCCAAGAAAGACCAGCAAGCGCCAGGACCATCTCTTAAAAGTGTTTCAGCTGCGGGATCGGGCTACCAGCAGTGCAGAGCTTGCTCAGGAATGGCAGCAGGCAGGTGTGAGTGCATCTGCACGCACTGTGAGGCGGAGACTCTTAGAGCAAGGCCTGGTCTCAAGGAGGGCAGCAAAGAAGCCACTTCTCTCCAGAAAAAACATCATGGACAGACTGATATTCTGCAAAAGGTACAGGCAGTGGACTGCTGAGGACTGGGGTAAAGTTATTTTCTCTGATGAATCCCCTTTTCGATTGTTTGGGACATCAGGAAAACGCCTCATTTGGAGAAGACAAGGTGAGCGCTACCACCAGTCTTGTCTCATGCCAACTGTTAAGCATCCTGAAACCATTCATGTGTGGGGTTGCTTCTCAGCCAAGGGAATCGGCTCTCTCACAGTCTTGCCTAAAAACACAGCCATGAATAAAGAATGGTACCAGAATGTCCTCCAAGAGCAACTTCTCCCAACCCTCCAAGAGCAGTTTGGCGATCAACAATGCCTTTTCCAGCATGATGGAGCACCTTGCCATAAAGCAAAGGTGATAACTAAATGGCTCAGGGAACAAAACATAGAGATTTTGGGTCCATGGCCTGGAAACTCCCCAGATCTTAATCCCATTGAGAACTTGTGGTCAATCATCAAGAGACGGGTGGACAAACAAAAACCTAAAAATTCTGACAAAATGAAAGCATTGATTGTGCAAGAATGGACTGCTATCAGTCAGGATTTGGTCCAGAAGTTGATTGAGAGCATGCCAGGGAGAATTGCAGAGGTCCTGAAGAAGAAGGGTCAACACTGCAAATATTGACTTGCTGCATTAACTCATTCTAACTGTCAATATAAGCTTTTGTTACTCATATGTTTGCAATTATTATATTTCTGTCTGTGATAAAAACATCTGTCAAACACACATAAAAACCAGAGGGCAGCAGATCATGTGAAAATATAATATTTGTGTCATTCTCAAAACTTTTGGCCATGACTGTACTGCCTCCATGTAACGTAGGTACAGATAGTGCTGCCTCCCTGTCACTCCCTATGTGTCTACCTGTACATAATGGAGGCACAGATAGTGCTGCCTCCCTGTCACTCCTTGTTTGTCTACCTGTACATAAGGAGGCACAGATAGTACTGCCTCTCTGTCACTCTTTATGTATGAGCTCTGGCCTAGTTCCCATGTTTTGTTTTTTTACGTTTTATTTTGGCACCCGCCATGTTTGTATATTTCATCTACTGTTGCTGTTTACCAGGTGTAATGATTTTTCACTCATCCATCTTCTTCTTACCTATCTATCACTCTGTCACGCTGGAGGCATCTGCCGCATACACACTGACCTATGAGGACGCCGTCTTGTAGAAACATTAGCCGTACAAAACCAGCGAGATTTTGTGAAAGGCATAATTTATCTTAAAGTAACAATAAGTGACATGTTCGGAGGCGCAAACTCTTCCCCGTACAGAATCCCATTCAAATCAACGACAGGACGGCATACGCACGGCGTGAAATCAGAATCCATGAAAGCATATCCTTAGAGTGAGAAAAACTATGTGCCTAACGGTAAAGATAAAAGGCTTGTAGAGATGTGTCCACCATGCCCGTTTTGTGGTTCTTAGCGCTTTACTTGGCCACCACTCCATTCTAAGAGGCCACGTCAAAGCCACATTGTGGTGGGATCCGAGTAGTCAGACCCCAAATGCTCCGCAAGTTATCATCTATCCTGTGAATAGGTGGTAACTTGCTGAGGGACTTATCTGTCAATTTGTATCACTTTTTTCGATTGATAAAGTTGAAATACAATGTTGGAATTGGAAACAAGATGTCTGAAGACGCCGATTGTGGTGGGACCAGCTGACCATACAATATGTAGAAGATTCTCCTGACCCTCTACCAGCAGATGATTTCACAGAGAGAAGGGTCGGGCCGTTGGAAAATCAGCACCCATTCTTTTTTCTTTTTTACAGAAGATAACTTTTTGGCAGTAACTTTTATCCACTCTCCCTGTTGAGAACACATGAATATTCACCCGCCAGTTACGTGAGGTGTATAGGGGGCGTCAGGACAGGTATCTCTTGTGTATGGCCAGCTTCAATGAAAAGTTTTCAAACAAACTTTGCAAAAATCAACAGTAGAGGCAGATGTAAGAAACTTGGTAATGTATCTCATCAGAGAAATAGTTTTTTTTTTCCCACTTATGAGCCACTTCTTTCCCTTCCCCTCCTCTTGAACTTATCATTCACTCTGAAAAGAAACAAACAGCTCAAATCCGTCTTGCTTAAGAGACAGACTGTCAGCACAATGAGGTGTCAGGTTATACCTCCTCTTATATCCATTGGGGGAAGAGGGGTGGGAAGGGGACGAGGAGAGTGAGGAACCAGGCAGGAGTCTGTGAATCCAGCTCTTGCTCCCAAAGCTGGATTCACATCTACACTGCTCAGTACTACTTTATATTCTCCATACTGTGCTTCTATCTGCGTACTAACTAAGGCATGAGGAGCAGGAATCCCTCATGCCTGTCTTGGGAAACATCATAGCAGCTAGTTTTCCACCACCAGCTCAGTAAATTGCAAATTAATAGATCTCGAAGAGAAGAAAACGGATGAAAATGCAAGATACAAGCCATATACCGGCTGGTTACTTGAACGTATAGTTTCCCTGTCAGTTTCATGATGCAAACTGGTGATAATTAAGCTGCAAATATCAAGATGGGACTTTGTGCTGGGAGAAATGGAGATTCTTCATTTGCAGTCTGGACACAGATAAATAATCTGTTAATTGTGCACAGGACAGGAAACAGTCCCCGGAATGATAAAGGGGCGCACATTGTGTGTTCAGGCTCTAACCTTACGATTAGCTGCTGGCATCTTATGTACCATGTTACATACCAGTCATGTTGTATACCCGTGCCTTATGGCGGCTCAGATCCGGTCTTGGGCAGATGTATCATTTCTTACGTAAGTTGTTTGCATATGAGGATTTCAGCTCCGGGAAGCTTTATTCACCTTGTAAGAGACTTTTTGCATTTTTAGCTGCTTTTGTTGACAAATATTCAGTAAGACGGGAAGCGAAACCAACACATAAGCCTCAGCTGCAGACGCGACCAATTCACTGCTCGATGCAAAAGGAGAGGAAATAAATTAAGTGTAATCCTCTGCAAAGTATTCTGAGAAGGGAATATTCTCCTCTGCTGTAAGGATTTGTGGACGGGACGTTTGCTATTCTGCAGGTGAGGTCATTTGCGGTCTGTCATTAGCGCAGAGCACCTGGGTCCAGAGCAATGGACGCCTGATGGAAAGTTACTTAAAGCAGCCGGCGGAGACGGTTATGAGAACACTTCATATAGTAAAGAGCATTTCTCACTCCGGTCAGAATAACTGCCAAAAATCCTCCTCTCACTGCTGGTGTCTTCACTACACATGCTACATCCAATCCATGCACCAGGAGGGGCTGGATGAACAGTGGTGACGGTACCATACAAATGTGAGTGCAAATCTAGGAAAAGGTTATAGAAGATCAATTAAAACAAATCAGATAGTTCAAAAATAAATTGTTTTCCATATGTTAAAATGCACTAAATGTACAGAATAGCGCGGGCGTCACAGATAGTACTGCATCCCTGTCCTTTTCTGTAACTGATGGAAGAACAGATAGTACTGCCTCCTTGTCTCACCCTGTAAATATGCATGTACACATTAAAATGCCCCTTTATCCACCTATTACTGGAGGTACATAGTATTTACACTTCCTGAAAAAGACAGATACTCCTAGTACTGTCTTACTGTAAATGTACTGATAGTGCTACCACCTTGTCTCATACTGAAAATTATGTTGGTACAGATAGTACTACCGTCCTGTCTCATCAGTTCAAAATGATGAAGGTTCAGACAGAAATGGCTTCTTTTTCCCTAAAATTATGGCAGTTCAGGTTGTACTGTCCCTGCCTCTCTCTCTATATTTTAGAAGTACAGAGAGTACCACCAGCCCGTCCTTCCTAGTATTGGTGGGTGTACAGATAGTACTGACCTCCCATGACTTTCAGTAATTGGTGGAGATACAGATAGTACTGCCTCTCTAACTCCTCCTGTAAATTATGAAGGTACAGACAGAATTGTTTTTCTGCCTTTTCCTGTAAGTGACGGCGGCACAGATAGTACTGCCTCAATATATTGTAAATTATGGAGGCATAGGTCTACCTGTCTCTCTCAATAGATGATAAAGGATAATAAGAGGCATTTGGGCAGTTCTATTTGTAATCAATGGAGGTACGGATAGCACTATTCCCCTTAAATGCTGGAGGTACAGATAGTACTGCTTCCTGGTCTCGCTTTCTAAATGATAGAGATACAGATACTATCTACATGTCACTCCATGTAAGTCTAGATAATAATGCCCATTTCTGTAAATGGTGAAGGTCCAGATAGTGCCATCTCATTATAAACAGAACTGTGCATATGTCTACCTGCAAATAATGGAGGTACAGACCGTGCTGTCCTCCTGTCATTCCATAGAAATAATGGAGGCACAGATAGTACCACTTTCTTGTCTCTCTATTGACACTCTCCCTCTCTGCAGAAATTATGCAGGTACAGATATGCAGAATTCACAGCTGCATGGAGGTGGAGAATAGCCCAAGTTTAATGCAGGGGACATCAATCATCATACCTCACTGTCCTGGGGGAAGCGCTTTACATACACTATCATCGCTGTCCCCAATGGGGCTCACAATCTACATTCCCCATCATCTTTGGAATGTGGGAGGAAACCGGAGAATCCGGAGGAAACCCATGCAAACGCAGGGAGAACATACAAACTTCTTGCAGAAGTTGTGCTTGGTGGGATTTGAACCTAAGACCCCCATTGCTGCAAGGCTGCAGTGCTAACCACTGAGCCGCCGTGCTAACCACTGAGCCACCGTGCTAACCACTGATCCGCCGTGCTGCATCACAAAGGGGGTGCCGCAGTGATCTTTATTATGGGGCCCCTCTGGGTTATAAGCCTCTTCACGCCCCTGTTGGTAAGCAATTATCCAGAACCATCTTCCTTGGCATCGTCCATCACATCCAGCTTTGAGATTTCCACTGACTTTAAGCCTCTGGGTAACTTTTTTTTTTTTTTAATTTTAACTTATTGTGTTGTAAGTGTTTAACGTCCTTTGCCGAATCTCTGCTGTTGCTTGGCAACCCCCGGGACGAGGCGTACGCCGGAATCGTTTGACTGATTAAAGTCTGTATTGCTAAAACGAATGCAGAGAATAACGTAATAATAATAAGACGCCATCACCGGATCGGCCGCAGCGCAGCTAACCTTATACGATTACATCTCAATGTGAGGAGCGTCTTCCGTCTGCGATGGCTTCCACCTCTGGTGATAATCGTCCGTCCTTTGTATTTCTGTTATCGATCTGCTCTTTGATAACAGCTCTCGCTCCATCTTCACAGCCCAATAACAGTGATGATTGTTTGTTGTCCATCAAGACCCTATGAGCTTCGTAGATGAGTTGACAGCTGTCAGATTACTCCGCTACTGGAAAGCATCCATTATAGCCGCAGGAGGTGAACAAGCAGGGGGTGAAGAGAACTCAGAGGTTTGTTTTGCCATTTTGGTGTCAATATAGGTCATCTAGGGTTGGAAGATAAAAATCTATCCTGAGCCATCAAATGTAGCTGTGCTTGTAAAAATGCAGGAATGAACGCTACTAAGAAAAATTGGCAGAGGGAACCATTGATATTAACGCAACAAAAGGAATATCACGCCATCAGTCCATGGCTTTTTTAAAGTATTATCAGCATAACTTTCCCACTAAATTGAAACAGACACCGTATTTCTGTAAAAATATCCAGGGTGCAATTTTTATCCTAACTGAACGAAGGTGGAGAGTGGTGGAAAATCGCAATCAATGGTATCCTCCGACAACAGAAAATTAACAGGTGATACGATAAACATTTGGTCTGCAAATATGGAAGCCAACACTGAAAATATGCCCCAGATGAAGCCATAATTGGCGAAACATAAAATCGGGTGGTTTCAAGTCTAAAGTTTGGTTTTATAAAAACATTCATACTGGAAAGTCGGAGGCTACAGTGTTTCACTCCGGGATCTGAAATAATTCATATACCTGACCCCATCAAAAATTGTCCGGTTTCGGAATATTACACAGTTTTTTGGTCTGCATTGAATAGCGTATAAATCTACTACGCCAATAAGATGCTCTCCACCAGGAGAAACGTTGGCCCCTCAGTCAGAGGCCCCTCACCCAGCCCCACCAGTTCTCTTGCTATGCAACCATCCCGAAACTTCTGTCTCCAAATTAAGTTTCTGCATTGGCTTCTAATACTAAATCCGGTGGCAAGGGCTTTTAAAGGGTCGATACTAACTTTGAGGTTCGCTACCTCCAAGAGATGGCGCTAGCGTTCCTGTGCTCCTCCTCGCTGAAGAGGCCGCTTGCTTATTTCTGCACACGGTGTAACAGTTTACTATCCTGACATATCTGGGCCCTTAGAAGGACAATACATGTATATAAATGTCGCACTAATGTTAATGAGATGACTCTTCTGACCCTGCTCTGTAATGGTAATGAGATGACTCTGCACTGACCTACTATCTAATGAGAATGAGAGGACTCTGCTGACCCTACTCTCAAGGGCTTGAGGGATCATAATGATTATTGTGGTTCTCCTGATGAAGTTAGTCCAACTTCGAAACGCATCGAGAATAAACTGCATTTATCGGTCCTGCACAACATCCTCTGGATGCAGCAGAGATCACCACTCCAATCCTCCTAGCACTTGTTCGACACGGCAGGTTCTCCTGTCCTCACGGTGTCATTCTTTTGATTCCTCAATTGTGGGTTACACAACCCTAAAAAGGTGAGCAGTTACCTATTCCTTCAGCTTGTATATTGAATAAGCCCCTACTGCGCTTGGTGTCCTTCCATTTTTTTAGTTGACACTCAAATGAGAATAAGATGACACGGATGAACCTGCTCTGCAATGACAATGAGATTACTCTGCACATCATACCCCAATCTATACAACAAAGTTGATATGTAAGATACAGAAGACTTCAGCCTGGCGTAGCTAGTGTCTCTCATTACTTTGAAATGGATATTTGAAGGGAATCTGTCAGAAGGTTTGCTATTTCTATGTAATATAAGCGCACCACGATGTAGTGGAAGAGAGTCTGATTCCAGCCATGTGTCCCTTCCTGGGATGTATTTTTCAGTTTTAATAGAATCAGTGTTTTATTAGCAGGAGATTATCACTTCGGAACTAGGTGTCTTGTGTCTCCTGGTC
Source organism: Oophaga sylvatica (assembly GCA_033576555.1). Lineage (NCBI taxonomy): Eukaryota > Metazoa > Chordata > Amphibia > Anura > Dendrobatidae > Oophaga > Oophaga sylvatica. The sequence continues at coordinate 73,879,270 of JARQOD010000009.1, forward strand.
CAGCCTCGCCCCTAGCATTGATTAACAGTGTGCATAGAAAGCTGCAAATCAGTGATGTGCGCGGAGTTATAGAGGGCTTAGCATTCAGAGCTATGCTGTGATTCGATCACAGCTGTTGCACCCAGTAAACTAAGTGATATATCACCAGAATCAGGGTCTCTGCCTCTATAATAATGATGCTGACGGATTGCATAACAAAAAACCTGCTGACAGATTTAGTTTTAAAAAAATATATACATATAAAATTTAAAAATGCCACATAAAAAATAATTCTATATAGGTCTATCGCGAACACTTGATTTACATAAACTGTACTTCTGAGGTTTCGTTCCCTTTAAGACTGAAATAAATATGTCAGCACCAAATCAAGATCACTTGTTAACAAGAGCACTTTGGATTATTTTCTGGACAGTTCCCATGACAGGGATAATATTTTTTCCTCGCTCAATGTATTGTGCAGCTGAGTACGCTGGCACTTTCCAGGCTGAGGGCCGCGCTGACTGCAATATTTGATGATGTGTCCATTAATGAGCACTCAGGAAGGACGGCAGGATTACTAACGCTCCCTGCCACACACAGCTGCTTGGTGTGCAGTAATGAAGAGGATCCCAGGAAACGCTGCGAAAACCGAGCAACTTTTCTATTATCAGACAGTTTGCCATAGAAGACGCAAAGCTGATAAATGGATGAACGGAGAAAATCTATAACCATAACGGAACGCCATCAGCAGATGAGTCTCCGAGTCTCGCAAGATCCATTCATATCCTCTCCGAGGAAACTCTCGAAACACAAGTAACACATTTCTCCACCGCTTGTCCACAATTCAATTTAGACACAAACCTCTCGACCGGAAACAAGAGTCTTGGGTGAACAAAAAAAAAAAAAAAAAATCATAACTCGCTTTTATTCTGTTTTTTTCCACTACATAAAATGTTTTTGAATAATCCAATTGGGACAAAGGAGATTTAAATCAGACGCGACCGTGAAGTTCTTTACTTTTACATTTCTTGAAAACATTAAAAAAAAGCAATTTTTAATTCCATTTTCTAATTTTATGCTTTTTTTTTCTGGGCCAAAAAAAAAAAAAAATTTTTTGAATAAAAGGTCACTTGTCCGGGAGTTCCAGTTATTAAGTCTGCACATTTATCACAAAAGTGTTTTCACCAAACTCAAAGGTCAAGCCATTAGAAAATGAAATGATCAGGGACGGAAAAGGTCATGAAAAATCCTCCGGTTATGCTATGCCGCTGACGAGAATAATTTTTTAGAATTTTGTGGTGTCCCATTTCTCTAGGCCGCCTTGTAACAAGATGAATTTTCTCTGCTGACCTTCGTTACCTTCTGGTCATAACGATCTCTGCTCCATATTTGATCTACACCATTGGAGGATGAAATCTTCCATAAAATTAGAATTAAAAATCTAAATTTCAAGAAAAATAAACATTTTACTTTTCTTTAAAAATTGTTTCACATCGACAAAGATTGTTTCTTTGGAAAAGGGATCTCCAACTATTAGGCAAATCAAAGAATAGTAACAAGCAGTGTCTCCGAGTCTGGAGAGCCCGGGGCATCCATGCAATCCACGGATAACCATATGGTTTAGGTTCCTCCGTGGCAAGTTTTGGTTTATCGCATACTTTTTTTTTTTTTCATTTTTATCTCCCAAGAACCTTCACTTTTTTATTTTAAGTCGATGCAAGATTGGTGTGACGTTGATGTTTTTAATTACTTTAATACATGCACCACATAGTGTATTGGAAAGTAAATTATTTATAACAGTCTTAGGCCTCTTTCACACTTCAGTCGTGCGACGTCACTCAAAATCCGCCAAAGTGTGAAAAAAACAGATCCGCCCTTTTTTTGGGGCGGATCCGTTTTTTTCCTATTGACTTGCATTAGTGACGGATTTTGACGGATGGTCGTCCGTTTGATCCGTCAAATGACGGATCCGTCAGAATTTTGGCGCCCGTCTTTTTTTGAAAACGTACAATGCAACGTTTTATATGTGCGTCGAAATGGCGGACTATGACGGATCCGCCGCGTCCGCCGTTTTGTATAATGGACGCCTATGGGTGGCGGATCCGTCCTCATCCGTTTTTGGCGGAATCCGCCAGCAGATCCGTTGTTCCCTGCAGAAAGAGCTGAAAATCCATTCTGGAATCTCTCTCTCTAAAATCGGATCCGTTGCATCCGTTTTTGCACTTTTGCTGCGGATCCGTTCTTTTCACCCTTTGGCGGATTTTAACTGACGCTGAACGATTAAAGTGTGAAAGAGGCCTTAGGGGAATGATGCGTCAAAGAAAAAAAACCCTGGCAGAATTCATGTTCTTTAGTAACCTGCAACCAAACAATTTATTAGTATTTATTTTCCTCACTTATATAGCACCATTAATTCTCCAGCTCTTTACAGACGACATCATCACTGTCCCCATTGGGACTCACAATCTACATTCCCTATCAGAAAGTCGTTGAATTGTGGAAGAAAAGCGGAGAACCCAAAAGGAAACCCAAGCAAACATGGGGCGAAGATACAAATGCAATGGAAAGTAATTAAAATATATGTACCGTATATACTCGTGTATAAGCCGAGATTTTCAGCACCTTTTTTCGTGCTGAAAATGCCCCCTCGGCTTATACACGAGTCATAGGGCAGAAACCAGCGGGGGAGGGGATGCGGCGGCAGGAGCCGGTGGCTGGGACATCATACTCACCCTCCCCGTGCCATCGCTGAGCGTCCCTGCAATCCTGCGTTCTCCCCGTCTTCCTGCAGCTCTTCAGCACTGAGCGGTGACGTAATACCGCTCATTAAGGTCATGTAATATGGACGCGACGCCACTCCCATGGGCGTGGCCTCCATATTCATGGCCTTAATGAGCGGTATTACAGCACCGCTCAGTGCTGGAGAGCTGCAGGAAGACGGGAGAAAGCAGGATTGCAGGGACGCTCAGCGATGGCACGGGGAGGGGTGAGTATGATGGAGGAGAGGACAAGGAGCACGGAACAGGACGGGGGGGGGAGAACGGTGGAAGCATAGAGGAGGACGGGGGAAGCTGGAGCAGGACGGGGGAAGCATGGAGGAGGACGGGGGGGAGAACAGAGAACGGGGGAAGCATGGAGCAGGACGGGGGGGAAATCGGTGGACGGGGGAAGCATGGAGGAGGACGGGGGAAGCATGGAGCAGGACAGGGGAGGATGGAGGGCACAGAGGAGCACGGAGCAGGACGGGGGGAGAGGATGGAGGGCACAGAGGAGCACGGAGCAGGACGGGGGGCACAGGAGGATGGAGAAGGAATGGGGGAGCACAGAGGAGGACGGAGCAGGAGGGGGGAGTACAGAGGAGAATGGGGGAGCACAGAGCTGGATGGGGGAGCAAGGAGCAGGACGGGGGCAGCACAGAGCAGGGGGGCAGTTTATACACCCGATTTATACATGAGTCAATAATTTTTCCCAGTTTTTTGTGGCAAAATTAGGGGGGGTCGGCTTATACATGGGTCGGCTTATACACGAGTATATACGGTACCCTGAAATGGTACCAATAAAAGTGTCCACTCACCATGCAAAAAATCAAGCCCTATGGAGAATTTTTAAAAAAAAAAAAGTTACAGGTTTGAGAAAATAAAGATACAAACAAATTATTTTTACCCAAATTCTGAATTTTTATGACCGATAAAGTTAAAAAAAATAAAAATTCTACAAGTTTGGTGTCGCTGTAGTCATGCTGTCTTGCAGAATCATGTTACCAGGTCATGCCATAAAGACAACGACAAATGGGGGGAATTGTGAGCTTTTTTGTCACCATTTCACGCCTTTGGAATTTTTCCCTATTTTACAGTACATTATATATAGAGTCATACGTCTCTTCCTGCGAGAAGAAAAAGTATTAGGGCTTGGAAAAAAAGAGAAAGAAAAAATAAAATTGCAAAAAAATGAAATGTTCTTCGTCTTTTGTGACGGACCTGGATTTTGAGCCGGACTTTGAGTCATGATGTCACTTGTCGTGGCGGCTAATGTATCTCACGGCTCCTTATACAAATACGATCCTGTAATAGAGACTAGAAATAGAGCGAAGGTACAATCCCGACGTCTTCATAACTCAACAACTGAACCGGCTAAAACTTCAATTTTCCCCATTTCCAATTCACAGAATGTCTGGAGAAAAAAAAATGTGAGCGCAATTCTGAAACAATACATGATCCGTTCAAAGGCAAGGGATAATTATAATCTACTCAATGCAATTTAGTTAACTACCTTAATGTAAAATGGAATGAGATATGCTTGTGTAATTCTGTAATTTCAGCCATAGATTGCCTAGCTATACAAACTGTATGATGAGACTCGGTGACATTCATATCCAGAGTGAGTTATAAGCCTCGAGACGAGCCTGGCCTCTCAAGAAACGGCACAAGGCGACCGTACGGCACAAAAAGAAGAGAAAACCGCCACATTTAGCCGCTCATTGTGCTTCCAAGACAATCGTCCGGGAGTTTCTTCTGCCTTCAGAGCCGTTAATATCGATTTAGGAAAGGCAAAGAATATTCCCAAGAGCGTGCTCCAAAAATGAAGTCATTCTGTCGTAACTGGGGATGTTCGCCGTACATACCCGTGTTCAAGACAAAAGGAAATTTTACGATAATGAGGGGACGGCAGCGATGAATGTCTAATAGAGGGAAAGAGGTTTTACTGTGGCTTAAATTACTGGATGACGGCAAAGATTTTTATTCGTCCTGGTCCATGTCAAGGGACGGGGGATGGAATTTGTAAGAAATATGGACGACGCTAACAGAGTCATCTGGGAACAGTTATGAAGGATAAGAGGACGGTAAACTCTGCGAAAGACAAGTAAAATATTCCCAGAAGCAGATTGATAAAAACGGTCAGCGGAGAATTCATGAGATGAGCAACGGATGCACAGGGCAAAAGATGGGGGGCACCAGAATGGTCTTCTTCCTCTATGAGCCACGTACACCCACAGACCACTTTTGAAGACATCTCTACTAGGTTGAAGTGCAGTTTCCGCGTGACAGATACACTGCACAAATCTTAGCAAGCTTCACATAGTAATATATGATTATGTTACCGTATGAATTGTTCCCAATAGCTGCAGACATGATCCAAATTCAGAATCAGATGAGGTCATTCGTACAGTAACACCAATGTAGAAAGTGTAGAAGTTGCCAGAATAGGCCAGCTCCTGAATCGGATCGTGCCCCATAATGCAATGTCATAGAACGTGCAAACAGCAAAAGAAAAGCAGCAAATAATATGGCACCTAAATATCAGGGTCCTATAGCACCTGAATGACACTTCCACACTACAACAATGGCAGTGCTATACTGTGCCACTACCATACTGCATTTCTGTAAAATACACCTACACTTTTTAGTAACATTTTTTAGAATAAGCCGTCCTGTGGGTATACATGAGGCATGACACTATTTATGGCCATTACATGACTTGTATCTTCCATTTTCCCTAGTTTTCCCCCTTGCAGGCACAATCTTTCAATTTGAGGAGACCAGCTGCTAGGATGTCTCCCCCACACTGTAGACGCAGAGAGGGATTCCTGCTCTTCATTCCTTAGCACACAGAGAGAAGCAGCTGCATGGATGACCTTATACTGTAGTACTAAGCAGTGTAGCTGTGAATCTAGCTGTGGAGTGAGATATAACACTAAAGCTCAACAGAATCTGAAGGCGTCTCCTTTTGACTGATCTCTTACTCCTTCACTCTTTATAGAGTATAACAGAAGTATATCCTGGCACTTTACTTTGCCGGCAGTCTGTCTTGCCTCGAGCAAGATGGAGTTGAGTTTTCTGGAGTGGATGGTTCAGGAAACTGGGGAGGGGAAGAAGTGGGTCATAAGTGGAAAATTAATCAAACTTCTCTGCTAAGAAACTCTACAAAGTTTCTTCTATTAGCTTGTATAATTAATGCAAGCTTTGTTTAAAGTGATACTGTATAGTTCTTATAGGAGGATTCCAGTTACTAAGAGATATCATCCATCCTCAGGAGAGGTGATCAGCTGCTGGGGGTCTGACTGCTGACACCTCCACTGATCACTGCTTCATTTAACCTTTATTGTACTACCTGAGTATACATAGCTCGACTAGGATTCAGGTGTGTATAGGTGATAACTGGTAAATACCGGAAAGAGCCCTTTGAATGGAAGTGCCAAACAGCAGACCAATAAAATTCATTATTGTCGTCATAATGTATCCAAAAGATCAATAAAATAACCTAAATACTACCATACCGGGCTCAAACGGTGCTAACGCAGAGTAAGGTTGTTTGGGTAATAAGTTGACTTTGTAGCAGCTCTTTGAAGGCTAATCGGAAGCCTACGCTGTACTGATGAGGAGCAAAAAGTCAGAAACTGTGCTGACTCCAGTTTGGCAGATAAACCTAGTCTTCTGTACTGATGAAGAGTAAAAAGTCAGAAACTGTGCTGACTGCAAATCTCTTTAGTTTGGCTGATATCCCAGAGGGACAGGCGGAACAAGAGAATTCATCCTTGGGGAAGAGAGCCATTCTCCAGATTTGACACAAAAATTGGTCTTGGCCATGATGGGCTGTCAGTCGGTGCAGACGAGCTCTGAAAAGCATTTGCCGTATCAAGTCACAGATCCCTGAACATCATATGAGCTCCGTGTCCTCTAGGACAGGATGGTCCTGACTCTTCACCAACTGGATGTCCAATGTCAGGAACACAAAACTGAGAACAGGTAAAGCGGAAACACCTGCGTTGTCATCCATTTCAATTCCTCATCGACCGAATGTCACGGACGCGAGAAAGACTGAGTCCCGGAGAAGGACGTCGTTAAGATGGGGTATCGTTCTCTGTATCTTCTCCATGAAGCCGTCATTCATCTTAATCTGTCTGTCTAAACCAATCATTCATCTTAATCTGGGGAGAGCCCGCCGCTGACCTCTCTTTGCATAACCCTCTTGAGGAGCAATAAACCAGGCGCACTGCGGCGTCTCAGCTGTTTTCTAACATTTATTTTATTATTTAGGACATTTAATGGCTTCTGAAATTGATGGTTAATCAATATTTTGTCAAATATGAAGGCGCAGCCGGTCAATAATGCTTTCAGTGATTGTAGGCACATAACAATGAAATAAGCCGCTATCGATTCCAATCTGGAGATTCACCGTCAGGTATAATTATCCTGGCACCATGCATGAGGGTAATGGAGTATTGTGTAGTGCAGAGGCTGATACCCGGGGAATGAATGTGCGGAGTAAGGACATGCGGCCTCTGGACAGTGCCTTATTCTGAGATTCTAAGCACAGATTGTCTTCTTAAAGGGAATGTGACCATATTCTTTATGCTAATTTGGTCTAAGTTTCTGAGTGCAGTTTTATATTCTGTTCTCTGCACACAATTATTATACATTATTATTACATATACAAAGGCGACTGTGCAGGTAGGAGGAGATGAGCCTAAATATATCATATTGTGAATGTTGGATCCAGTGTTAGCTACTGTGTATGGAGATGCTATCAGTCATTGTACAGGAGGAGGAGGTGAGCTGTGACATCAGCTATTGTGAATGGTGGATCCTGTGTTATCTACTGTATATAGAGGTGTCATCAGTCATTGTACAGGAGGAGGAGGAGGTGAGCTGTGACATCACCTATTGTGAATGATGAATCCTGTGTTATCTACTGTATATAGAGGTGTTATCAGTCATTGTACAGGAGGAGGAGGTGAGCTGTGACATCACCTATTGTGAATGGTGGATCCTGTGTTATCTACTGTATATAGAGGTGTTATCAGTCATTGTACAGGAGGAGGAGGTGAGCTGTGACATCACCTATTGTGAATGGTGGATCCTATGTTATCTACTGTATATAGAGGTGTTATCAGTCATTGTACAGGAGGAGGAGGAGGTGAGCTGTGACATCACCTATTGTGAATGGTGGATCCTGTGTTATCTACTGTATATAGAGGTGTTATCAGTCATTGTACAGGAGGAGGAGGTGAGCTGTGACATCACCTATTGTGAATGGTGGATCCTATGTTATCTACTGTATATAGAGATGTTATCAGTCATTGTACAGGAGGAGGAGGTGAGCTGTGACATCACCTATTGTGAATGGTGGATCCTATGTTATCTACTGTATATAGAGGTGTTATCAGTCATTGTACAGGAGGAGGAGGAGGTGAGCTGTGACATCACCTATTGTGAATGGTGGATCCTGTGTTATGTACTGTATATAGAGGTGATATCAGTCATTGTACAGGAGGAGGAGGTGAGCTGTGACATCACCTATTGTGAATGGTGGATCCTGTGTTATCTACTGTATATAGAGGTGTTATCAGTCATTATACAGGAGGAGGAGGTGAGCTGTGACATCACCTATTGTGAATGGTGGATCCTGTGTTATGTACTGTATATAGAGGTGATATCAGTCATTGTACAGGAGGAGGAGGTGAGCTGTGACATGACCTATTGTGAATGGCGAATCCTGTGATATTACTGTATATAGAGGCGTTATCAGTAGAGATGGGAAAACCTGAAAAGCAAAGTACCGAGCACCTACTGTTCGGCTACAGACCCAGAACACAGACTTCACCAGGAAGTCTGTGTTTCTGTTTGGGTTTGGCACTCTGAACACCGGGTGTTTCTCGCGCTGTCATATGCATGACAGCACCGCAAACACTGCCTCTAAATCGGCGGTAAAATCATTACCACCAGTCAGAGAGCCGCGGTTCCAATGTTGTCAAATGACAGTGTGAGCCCACAGCTGTGACTCAAGGTAAAAATTTTACCTCCAGTCACTGGTGTCAGCTGATGGGACTACTACTCCCATCAACCTAAGCCTGCTCACGCTAATAGCAGTGAATGTAGGTGGGGGCTGATGGGAGTATTCATCAGCTGCTGTCTGCGCTCTTAATAAATCATTTAAAAAACTGGAGTGGGTTCCCCTGTTTTTTTGATAACCAGCCAAGGTAAAACTGATAGCTGCAGACTGAAACCCTCAGTTGTCAGCTTCAGCAATGCTGGTTAGCAAGAATAGAGGAGTCTCCATGCAGTTTTAAAAAATACATACTTTGCCGAGCTCTCCCCAGTTGCCCTGTGGCAAGTGGGGTTCATATTTGTGGGGTTGATGTCACCTTTGTATTGTCAGGAGACATCATGCTCACCTATCCATTACTAATCCTATAGTTATATGGTAAATAAAGACACAGTCAGAATAAAGTCTTTTATTTTAAATAAAACAAAACACATTTTTACTTTTAAAAATAAACACAGTTATACTCACCGAATGTCCATTACACTGAAGCCATGGTTTCCTGTAAAAGTGAGATCACTGCTAGCACAGTGAGAAAAAGTCTCACAATGCAGCGCTGAGCTCTGAGAGGTCACCAGGAGAAATTAGCAATATCCCTCACCTGTCAGTCGTTCCGTCTCACGCCATAATCCATGTCTGGGGATATAAAGTTTTCAACCTGGACGGTGCCAAGATGCGATCGTCCAGGCTGAGAACCACTGGGGAATGAGCTGCTGGGAGTGAAGCATCAGTGACATCATAGAGATTACCGCAGACACGGAGGATGCATTCTCAGCCGTGCTGAACTGCGGTGACCTCAGTGAGATTCCAGCTAGCACTGGGAGACTTTCTGTGTGCATTAAAATACATCCACAGGTGTATCTCTAATTAACTCAGATGTTGCCAAAAAGCCTATCAGAAGCTTCCAAACACACAACATCATCATTTGGGCCGTCCAGAATTGTTTACAGGCATAGTAGCCTTAGTGTATGGAAACTTCTGACCTTGCAGTAAGTAATAAAAAATGCCTTAAAATTCTCTCTCTCTCTCATTATTCTGGCATTTGACAAATATTAATAATTATGGTAATCCTAATTGTCCTAAAACGGGAAAGGTTTATTCTGATTTCAAGTCAGATATTAAGAAAAAGATGCAGATGTGGAAACTTCTGGTTTCAACTGTATATAACCACACACACAGTGTGTATATATATATATTTTTTACTGGAAACTCGAGTGCCGTGCGGTTTGAATAGCCGCATGGACTTGATAACGCAATATTAAATATAAATGGTGATACTATAATAGTGGTTCCATAGTAACAGTAATTGATCCAGTATCAAATAATTCCAATATTAACTATTTTTGTGCTATGGAATATCTGAATATTTCATATAAATTTCTGTATCTTATAGGTATTGTTTGATTTTATTTGTATATAATATTGCTTTTAATCATTTGTTTTTTTCATGTTGGAAAAGTCTTTGAGGATGGAACAACACCGCAAAGGGTTACAGCTGGCTATAGGGTTAACTTGGCTGAACTAAATCCACTTGGAATCTTCTATACACACCAGCCAGTTTCTAGAAAGGGTGACACCCAGAAATTCAGTGGTGTTTTCCCTGGCTTTATACCATATATGCGGTTTTGATTCACTCCTCACTTGGACCTGGAGGAAGACACATGTAGTGTTGAAACATGTGTCCAAAAGGGATTGACTACATGCAAAATTGTTATTGAAGAAACATGGAACTTTTTTAATGGATAAATAAAAGCTATATTTTACCCTACCATTGGACTGATCGCTGGAGAAACAATACTATTTCCTATATATATATAATATATATATATATATATATATATATATATAGTTTAAGTGTGATAATAAAAGGCAGATATAATATCAGTGATAAATTGTGGGCGATACATAGATTATTCCTGCCTATGATGATAATGAGATATCGTCTATTATTATTATTACACATTTATATAGCGCCATTTATTCCATGGCGCTTTACATATGAAAAGGGAAAATATAGACAGGTACAATAAACATGTGCTAGACAAGGGACACACAAGTACAGAAGGAGAGAGGACCCTGCCCGCGAGGGCTCACAGTCTGCAGGGATGGGTGAGAATACACTAGGAGAGGGTAGAGCTGGTCGTGCGATGGTTCAGTACACTGAGGATCATTGCCGGTTGTAGGCTTGTCGGAACAGGTGGGTCTTCAGGTTTTCTTGAAGGTTTCCGTTGTTGGTGAAAGTCTGATGTTTTGCGACAGGGAGTTCCAGAGTATGGGGGAAGCCCGGGAGAAGTCTTGTATGCGGTTGTGGGAAGAAGAGATGAGGGGGGAGTCGAGAAGGAGATCTTGAGAGGATCGAAGGTTGCGTGTAGGTAGGTAGCGGGAGACCATGTCACAGATGTATGGAGGAGACAGGTTGTGGATGGCTTTGTATGTCATGGTTAGGGTTTTGAACTGTAGCCTCTGGACAATAGGAAGCCAGTGAAGGGCCTGGCATAGGGGGGAGGCTGGGGAATAGCGGGGAGACAGGTGGATTAGTCGGGCAGCAGAGTGTAGGATGGACTGGAGTGGTGCCAGAGTGCTAGAGGGGAGGCAAGACAGTAGGAGGTTGCAATAGTCGAGGCGGGAGATGATAAGGGCATGCACTAGTTTTTTGTGGTTTCATGGTTGAGGAATGCGCGGTCTAGCACTAGTTATCTCTACAGAACAGGACTGGTCAGTCTTTTGTACTAAGAAAAAAAGTTTTTTGTTTGTGCATATTTGTTTGTGATATATGCGCTTCTTCAGAAACTTTTTTATACCGTTCCTGAGGAAGGGACCTAAGAAGTCCCAGACGCTGATGTTATTTTATTTTTGTTAGCCATTAGAAGGTCTCATAAACTACAAGGTTATCTATTATCTTGTTTTTCACGCTGAGAGCATTAGTCTCTTGTACGACTCTGGGCAGACGACAAGATTTTAGGATTTTATTTACACGTTCAGTTTATAAAGAAATTATTAATAAGAGAAAAATTTTAAAAAACATATTTGCATAGACGTGTTAAAGGGGAAGATAGAGACGGTACTTAGATAGGCAGATTATAGCACATTTTGTAACTTTCTGGACTCCGCCGATGCAGCCTGACGCTTCCAGAACCCACCCGAATGCTGCATTCCGTGGAACAGAGCCCTGGGGTGCAATTGTGCATTTGGGGGTCACAGGGCGAGTACAGCTGAGTACATACCGGTACGATAGGGCATCACCCACTATATTACAAGCAGACTGGAAATTTATTTTAAACTTCAGCAGAGATTTTATAATGGAGCAGCCACAGAACTGATTTGCTTTGATTCCCCTTAGAAAGAACAGTGTCTGTGTATCCAGATAACTGGACCCACCTGCATTGCCTGTGGCGCCCCCTTCAGTCTTGTTGTTCTTTCCCTGCTCTGACTAATGGAGTCAATATTGCAGACTATCAGTATGAGAGGTGAAGCCCCTCCGAGCGTCACTCGCACCCTGCACACATTAGATGGCGGCTAATCTGCGGGATCTGTGTTCGTTGTGAGCGACCCATACACTGCGCACCTTCCCCTGTAGTAGATTATTGTCATCAATCTTACAGGAAACGTACGGACCTGGCGGCCATAGAAGTGCAGCCAAGAACCGAGCAGAAAAAAAGCCTCTCTGGTATAACATAAGCAAATGTATGGGCTACTGCGGGAGCAGAAATAGGCACTTTTGCAGAGAGAATTTCCAGCAGAGTATTGGATCCATTCATCAACCTCAGAATTATAATTGGCATTACCTTGTATCTACACGAGACAATATTAATGGAATCATCAATGGAGTCAGACAAAATATGGAGGGAGGGGGCGACCGCCTGATTCTGGCACTGATCTAAGGATGCATTAGAAAAGGGTCTAATAGTAGAGGCTGTTCAGTAATGTCATACTATATCTGTACTGCAGACCTTAGCCCCAAATACCGTGTACAGATAGAAAGCAAAATGAGAACATTCTGACTGCAGTCTCCACTAGGACAGGTCAATAATAAGTCTGTATGCAGGGAGCTCCCCTAATGGTGACTGCAGGCAGAACCTTATCATGTATCTCTAGGGAGCTCCCCTAGTGGTGGCTGCAGACAGGATATTATCATGTATCTCCGTATACAGTGAGCTCCCCCTAGTGGTGGCTGCAGACAGGATCTTATCATGTATCTTTGTATACAGGGAGCTCCCCCTAATGGTGGCTGCAGGCAGAACCTTATCATGTATCTCACAGGGAGCTCCCCTAGTGGTGGCTGCAGACAGGATCTTATCATGTATCTTTGTATACAGGGAGCTCCCCCTAATGGTGGCTGCAGGCAGAACCTTATCATGTATCTCACAGGGAGCTCCCCCTAGTGGTGGCTGCAGACAGAACCTTATCATGTATCTCTGTATACAGGGAGCTCCCTCTGGTGGTGGCTGCAGACAGGATCTTATCATGTACCTTTGTAAACAGGGAGCTCCCCCTAGTGGTGGCTGCAGACAGAACCTTATCATGTATCTCAGTATACAGGGAGCTCCTCCTAGTGGTGGCTGCAGACAGAACCCTATCATGTATCTCTGTATACAGGGAGCTCCCCTAGTGGTGGCTGGAGACAGAACCTTATCATGTATCGCTGTATACAGGGAGCTCTGTTATGAATGTGCTAAAAATAGTTTCTGAGCAGAGGCTTCATCTGGTGGTTACTGACAGTACTGAACCTTTCAGCGAGGAGTGGTAATCTGGGATCACGGACTGGTCTGATATAAGGGAGGTTCCCTCCCATGATGGTTGCCGGTGATCAATTGTTCTTGTCTCAATTGTGGTTCCTGGTTCATTTGTAAGCTTGCTGAGTCTTGCCTGCATCTTCTGCTATCAGATAAGATATTTTCTGCTTTTATTTTTGTGCTTGCTTTTTGCATTGTTCCCTGCACTTCTGTGGAGGTCAGCCAGGTCCCCTTGGGGGGCTTGTGCTCCTCTCAGTTTGTCTGGAGCCACTGTTGTTTGTTCATTTGCTTTTTCCTGTTTTTTTCAGTGGCTGCGGCTTAGTTTTGTTACACCAGAAAACTGATTCAGGTGGTAGAGGTCGTGTGATCTCAGGTGTTTTTGCAATCAGTAGAGTTGGTATTTTTTAGGGTTTTTTTGGATTGCAGTGAGTATCCTTCCCTGTACTTTTCTGTCTAGACAGATTGGGCCCCAGTGTTTGCTCATTCTATTTTCTGTCTGTGTCCGTGTTTCTTCTTGTCTAACCGCCATTACATGTTTGGGGCTTCTTATTTTCTTTGGGGATCTGCTCCGGGGCAGATAGCTTTCATTTTTCTGCCTTTAGGTGTAGTTGTCTCTCAGGCTGTGACGAGGCGTCTAGGATCAACGTAGGAACGCTCCACGGCTACCTCTAGTTGTGTGGTTAGTTCAGGTTACTGCAATCCAATAGGTTCCAGCCTCTCTGGTGTATTGCCGTTTTTGCTTACTCTCCTCAGCTACCAAAACATAACAGAGCTCCCCCTAGTCGTGGCTGCAGACAGAATCTTATCATGTATCTCTGTACACAGGGAGCTCCCCTAGTGGTGACTGCAGACAGGATCTTATCATGTATCTCTGTATACAGGGAGCTCCCCTAGTGGTGCTGCAGACAGAACCTTATCATGTATCTCTGTATACAGAGAGCTCTGTTATGAATGTGCTAGAGATGGTTTCTGAGCAGAAGCTCCCTCTGGTGGTTACAGACAGTACTGAACCTTTCAGCGAAGAATGGCAATCTGGGTTCACTGACTGGTCTGATATAAGGGAGGTTCCCTCCCATGATGGTTGCCGGTGATCAATTGTTCTTGTCTCAATTGTGGTTCCTGGTTCATTTGGAAGTTTGCTGGAGTCTTGCCTGCATCTCCTGCTTTCAGATAAGATATTTTTTGCTTTTCTTTTTGTGCTTGCTTTTTGCATTGTTTTCTGCACTTTTGTGGAGGTCAGCCAGGTCCCCTCCTGGGGCCTGAGCTCCTCACAGTTTATCTGCAGCCACTGTTATTTGCTCATTTGCTTTTTCCTGTTTTTTCAGCGGCTGCAGCTTGGTTTTGTTCACACTGAGATCTGATTTAGCGGGTGGCGAGATCGTGTGATCTCAGTATTTTTGTAATCAGAATTGTTGGATTTTTGTAGGGTTTTCTGGGTTGCAGAAAGTAATCTCTCCTTCCCTATCCTATTTAGTCAGCTTGTGGCCCCAGCTTTTGCTCAATCTATTTTCTGCCTATGTTTGTATTTTCATCTTGTCTAACTGCCATTATATGTTTGGGGGCTTCCTATTTTCTTTGGGGAGCTGCTCCGGGGCAGATAGCTTTCATCCTTCTGCCTTTAGGTGTAGTTATCTCTCAGGCTGTGACGAGGCGTCTAGGATCAATGTAGGAACGCTCCACGGCTACCTCTAGTTGTGTCGATAGTTTAGGAATCTGCAACCCATCAGTTACCAACATCTCAGGTGTTCTGCTGCCCTGCTGTTGTTCCTGTCCTCCTCAGCTACGAACACAACAGAGATCCCCTAGTGGTGGCTGCAGACAGAACCCTATCATGTATCTCTGTATACAGGGAGCTCCCCTAGTGGTGGCTGCAGACAGGATCTTATCATGTATCTCTGTATACAAGGAGCTCCTCCTAGTGGTGACTGCAGACAGGATCTTATCATGTATCGCTGTATACAAGAAGCTCCCCCTAGTGGTGGCTGCAGACAGAACCCTATCATGTATCTCTGTATACAGGGAGCTCCCCTTAGTGGTGGCTGCAGACAGGATCTTATCATGTATCGCTGTATACAAGAAGCTCCCCCTAGTGGTGGCTGCAGACAGAACCCTATCATGTATCTCTGTATACAGGGAGCTCCCCTAGTGGTGACTGCAGACAGGATCTTATCATGTATCTCTGTATACAGGGAGCTCTCCTAGTGATGGCTGCAGACAGGATCTTATCATGTATCGCTGTATACAGGGAGCTCCCCCTAGTGGTGGCTGTAGACAGAACCTTATCATGCATCTCTGTATACAGGGAGCTCCTCTGGTGGTGGCTGCAGTGCAGACAGCTACCTCAACCTCACTGATTACAGCGCTGTGGCCAGTAACTGGCTGCTAGAATCACCTGTCAATATAAAACGTCACTGAACAGCAGGGGAGAATTGTTGCAGTATTAATGTGAAATTTGAAAGAGGATTGCATTTTTTTTTCCTTTTTTGAACTTTAATTAAAAAAATGATTTTTTTTTATATATTTTTGCAATGAACAAATCTATTTCTTCATTGTACAATCTATTTCTAATGAGGGAATCAGTTTCCATCTACCTTTGTGCCTTGTGACTGGTCCCATAGATTCGCTCACCGTTCCAGCTGAGAAAAACAAAAAACACTTCTGTAATGATTTTTTTTTTTGACAGCTGGTCAGGATTTGTAGAGCTGAGTGGCTGACACATTGATAAACGACCGGGGAGAAATGAATTCAGTTTTCCGACAAATCTGACCCTGTCATTCAAATGAGCGGCGCCGGCTCTGGGGACAGAACCTGATAATATGCTTTCTAATCAACAGACTTATAAAATATGTATTTCTCCATTACGGCCTAACGTGCTCATGAAAAATAAATAGCCCGATGTAGCAAAAAATACTGATCAGGCGATTTGCTGCAATGACTTCGTTTTCTCATTGCGGAACTTACTCTCCACCTAATCTCCTGGATATTACAATTATTAGCCAGATATAGTTACTCATCTACGTGTTTATCCAGCATGTATTTTATTTATTATCTATCTATAGTATAAACAAACAAGTCATATTTATTGATCTTATCTATCTACAGTATCCATGTAATTAGATATGTATCCATTTTCTATCTAGCATCTGTCTCATATCTGTGAATCCCCTGTCCAGGCTCCTGTGCTCGGCTCTGCACTTTCTTCCCCGGCGGGCCGATACTCTCCGCTTCTGTGCACATCAGGTAATTATGGTAACCCAGCGCACACCTCCGATATCATGTTTTTGGGCCTTTTCAGGCCTTATCATAGGGAAGCAACCCGCCTGAGTATTCAGGTAGTTAGAGGTTTGCTGCTACTATATAGCTGGGCACTGCCACACTGTACTTCATGTGTGTCTCCTGATAAACCCAGCGCCACTATTCCACGTGCTGCCCAGCATATCCATCTCCGCTGTTCCACGCACTGTCCAGCATATCCATCTCCGCTGTTCCACGTGCTGCCCAGCATATCCATCTCCGCTGTTCCACGCACTGTCCAGCATATCCATCTCCGCTGTTCCACGTGCTGCCCAGCATATCCATCTCCGCTGTTCCACGCACTGTCCAGCATATCCATCTCCGCTGTTCCACGTGCTGCCCAGCATATCCATCTCCGCTGTTCCACGTGCTGCCCAGCATATCCATCTCCGCTGTTCCACATGCTGCCCAGCATATCCATCTCCGCTGTTCCACATGCTGCCCAGCATATCCATCTCCGCTGTTCCACGTGCTGCCAAGCATATCCATCTCCGCTGTTCCACGAGCTGCCCAGCATATCCATCTCCGCTGTTCCACACGCTGTTCAGCATATCCATGTCCGCTGTTCCACGCACTGCCCAGCATATCCATCTCCGCTGTTCCACGCACTGCCCAGCATATCCATCTCCGCTGTTCCACGCACTGTCCAGCATATCCATCTCCGCTGTTCCACGTGCTGCCCAGCATATCCATCTCCGCTGTTCCACGCACTGTCCAGCATATCCATCTCCGCTGTTCCACGTGCTACCCAGCATATCCATCTCCGCTGTTCCATGCACTGCCCAGCATATCCATCTCCGCTGTTCCACGCACTGCCCAGCATATCCATCTCCGCTGTTCCACGCACTGCCCAGCATATCCATCTGCACTGTTCCACGCGCTGCCCAGCATATCCATCTCCGCTGTTCCATGCGCTGCCCAGCATATCCATCTCCGCTGTTCCATGCGCTGCCCAGCATATCTAGCTCTGCTGAACCTTGCTTCACTTCTGGTCCGTGCTGCTCATCCTGAGCTATAACACCAGGTGAGTCATAAGAAAATCTACAGTACATATTTCAAATAACTAATACCAAATGATATCTAATATATAAAGTTGAATGTATGTATGTGTGTATGTATGTGGGTATGTTTGTCCGGGATTGGAATCCGCACCGTCGCACTTACGGGCATGAAATTTTGCACGCCCGCACGTCTCGACCCCGAAAGAGTCCTAGGCTATGTTTTGAATCGAAATTTTAACCCCGCGCCTTCCAAATCGCCAAACAATTTTGGCCCTATCTACATAATGGGGAGAAAGCTGAATGCTTGTGTGTATGTCCGGCATAGGAATCTGCATTTACGGGCATGAAATTTTGCACACCCGCACGTCTCGACCCCGGGAGCGTCATAGGCTAGGTTTTGAGTAGAAATTTTAACCTCGCGCATTCCAAATCGGCAAATAATTTTGGCTCGGGATAGGAATCTGCACCGTTGTACTTACGGGCATGAAATTTTGCATGCCCGCACTTCTCAACCCCAGGAGCATCATAGGCTATGTGTTGAATGGAAATTTTAACCCCGCACGTTCCAAATCGCCAAACAATTTTGGCCCTATCTACATAATGGGGAGAAAGCTGAATGCTTGTGTGTATGTCCGGCATAGGAATCTGCATTTACGGGCATGAAATTTTGCACACCCGCACGTCTCGACCCCGGGAGCGTCATAGGCTAGGTTTTTAGTCGAAATTTTAACCCCGCGCATTCCAAATCGGCAAATAATTTTGGCCCGGGATAGGAATCTGCACCGTTGTACTTACGGGCATGAAATTTTGCATGCCCGCACATCTCAACCCCAGGAGCATTATAGGCTATGTGTTGAATGGAAATTTTAACCCCCGCACGTTCCAAATCGCCAAACAATTTTGGCCCTATCTACATAATGGGGAGAAAGCTGAATGCTTGTGTGTATGTCCGGCATAGGAATCTGCATTTACGGGCATGAAATTTTGCACACCCGCACGTCTCGACCCGGGAGCGTCATAGGCTAGGTTTTTAGTCGAAATTTTAACCCCGCGCATTCCAAATCGGCAAATAATTTTGGCCCGGGATAGGAATCTGCACCGTTGTACTTACGGGCATGAAATTTTGCATGCCCGCACATCTCAACCCCAGGAGCATCATAGGCTATGTGTTGAATGGAAATTTTAACCCCCGCACGTTCCAAATCGCCAAACAATTTTGGCCCTATCTACATAATGGGGAGAAAGCTGAATGCTTGTGTGTATGTCCGGCATAGGAATCTGCATTTACGGGCATGAAATTTTGCACACCCGCACGTCTCGACCCCGGGAGCGTCATAGGCTAGGTTTTGAGTCGAAATTTTAACCCCGCGCATTCCAAATCGGCAAATAATTTTGGCCCGGGATAGGAATCTGCACCGTTGTACTTACGGGCATGAAATTTTGCATGCCCGCACATCTCAACCCCAGGAGCATCATAGGCTATGTGTTGAATGGAAATTTTAACCCCGCACGTTCCAAATCGCCAAACTATTTTGGCCCTATCTACATAATGAGGAGAAAGCTGAATACTTGTATATAGATATAATCATTACAATTTGTTATAACTAACCGTAGTTAGGTACTATGCCCGGGCAGCGCCGGGCTCTTCAGCTAGTATTATTATATGGATATCTATTATTTTTCATTTCATATTATATCCCTTTATCTCGCTCATATTTAAGTGTCTGCCTAATATCTCATTTATCAGTCTTATCTTTTTATCTCAGATTTATGTCATTGTGTTGAATATCTATAAAATGAATCTAAAGATTTTATATCTAGATTTGCTAAATATTATAATCTTTCTCTGTGACTTCATTTCCTATCTATATATTAGTTATCTATTTATATCTACATTATATTCTCTTTTTCTAGCTCGTATGCTCTGTTAAGCAGTTTTCTTAGCGTTTGTCATCTAAGAAGTAATATAAGCGTTAAAATCAGGGGAGTATCACAAAAGCCGCAAGAGATGAAACATAAAATCTAGAAAAATAAACAAAAAATACATAGACTGGAATATTATAGATAATAAAAAATGGAAGTGCTTTATGACACAGCCCATTAGCTCTATCATTACAGAGAATGGAAGCCATCAGTCAGATATCCCTCTCCTAACCGCCATCACGTGATCTCACCTCCTCTGCACGTCCTGGAGACGTTCCCTGTAATATCACTTCTCGTTGGGAGCGTTTATATACATAGTGGCTTGACATTTTTCAAGTTTTGCTACCTCACAATCTGGAATGGTATTTTTTAGGATTGGCATCAGTTCATGTAAAGAACATGCCAACAACTGTGAACATTTGGTTTTCTTTTTTTTTTTTGAGAAGCAAACAAACAGGAAGAAATAACTGTAAACTTCCTTGTGCATAACTATTCACCCCTAAAGTCAGTACTTTGTAGAGCCTCCTTTTGTGGCAATTACAGCTGCAAGTCGCTTTGGATAAGTCTCTGAGTTTTTCACATCTTGCTATAGCAATTTTTGGCCATTCCTTAAGGCAAACCTGCTCCAGCTCCTTCAGGTTAGATGTTTCCTCTGGTGATCAGCAATCTTCAGGTCAGATTCTCCATTGGATTAAGGTCCGGGCTTTGACTAGGCCACTCCAAAACATTTACACATTTCCCCTTAAACTCTCGAGTGTTGGTTTAGCAGTATGCTTTGCGTCATTGTATTGTTGGAAGGTGAACCTCCGTCCCCATGTCAAATTACTGACAGACTGAAACAGGTTTTAGTCAAGAACATCCCTGTATTTTGACTTGAACCATTGTTCCTGTCTCTGCTGCCAAAAAAAAATCCCACAGCATGATGCTGCCACCACGTTTCGCTGTGGGGATGGTGTTCTTGGGGTGATGAGCTGTGTTGGTTTGGCGCCAGACATAGTGTTTACCTTGATGACGAAAAAGTTCAATTTTGGTCTTGTGGGAAATCAGGATTCATTTTGTCTTCTCAGTCCCCATGTTATGCTCTAAAACTATCACGCAGAACTTTTACACAGAAACCTCTTCCCCGACACATTCCAAGTCTCTGAAATTCTAGATCAAACCAGAAACTTAGACACTATCTCTGAATCCTACAAAACAGTTTCTTGCTTGTTGGTGTAAAGCCCTTTCTGGGGTGTATGTAAATCCCACCCAAATTTAACTGAAGTGGAATCTTATGCTAGACACTACGTGTGCGTTTACTGTATTGATCCTCCAAGCTCGTTCATCACCACACCTCTAATGTGGAAGGAACCACCCAGGGTGTGGAAGGGAAAGCCTTAATGGAAGGGAGAAAGACAAAGAGACCAGGAGCACAAAATAAAGAAATATCCTTTATTAATCAAACAAAAGGGCTCAAGAAAACAATGATAAAACCATATACTGAAAATATATTAAAAAAGACATCACGACTGATACAATGTAATAAACACACAATGATATGATTATAATATATCAACACACGTTGATTCAATAGACATATGCTGTGTTGAAACAATTTAGCTCGGATATAATAACCAGGAGGGCATTAAACTCCCCCTGACGAAGGAGTTATATCCGAAACGCCGTCGGGGCGCGTTCTGACACTTCACGCTGGTCTTTTGCTCCCAGGTATAGCGGCATTTTTCTCTAGTGTTTTGTATTTGTTCATTTGCCACAGTGGTCAGTACACACATACTTAGCGGTATTTGGTGTGTAAGTTTTTACTTTTTTCATTTATTCCACACTTTTTGTTGCACATCGTTAGTAATACGTCCTCATTAATACATTTAGTGTGCCATTGCACAGTTTAGATTATATGGTCATTTTATTGCACTAGTGTGATCATTGTTCACTAATTTTTATTTTTATTTTTTTAATTTTTTTCTGTCACTATATTTGAGCTGAGTGATTATGCACTAGTACACTCAATTTATTTTAATTTTTGATAATTTTTTATTGTTCTGCTGATCATTTGATACATACCAGTGCAATTATTATGTTACTACACTGCACATAATTTCATATTTTTTTCAAAATTTTTTATTTTTTTATTTTTTAGTGTCTTGTGTATCAGTATACACGTTTACACTTGTGTACTTTGTACGCCATTGCATATAATTTTATTTTATTAATTTTTTTCATCATTAATTTTTTATCGCTCTTGTTTGTATACACACTAGAGTTATTCTGTGTCAGTGCACAATATATTATTTCATCATTTTCTTCATCTTTTAATGCCCTCCTGGTTATTATATCCGAGCTAAATTGTTTCAACACAGCATATGTCTATTGAATCAACGTGTGTTGATATATTATAATCATATCATTGTGTGTTTATTACATTGTATCAGTCGTGATGTGTCTTTTTTAATATATTTTCAGTATATGGTTTTATCATTATTTTTTGAGCCCTTTTGTTTGATTAATAAAGGCTATTTCTTTATTTTGTGCTCCTGGTCTCTTTGTCTTTCTCCCTTCCATTAAGGCTTTCCCTTCCACACCCTGGGTGGTTCCTTATCTCCGGATGGTCTGCCATCCTTTTTGGTTCAGGTTATAGAGTCACAGATTGGTGTCAACATTATATTTATTTAAATATTATACATTGCAATTATTGTATATTCTATAGCATTTGAATTTCCTTGTCACACCTCTAATGTGGCCTTGCACGTCAACTCTGGTTGGCCCGTTGTGCCCACAGTTTCATCTGACCACAGACCTTCCTCCATACACTTGGGGAGTCCCCACATATCTTTTGACAAACTCAAAACTAGCCTTCCAATTTTTGTGCAATTAAAGGATTCTTTCTGCCCACTCTTCCATAAAGGCCATCTCTATGGAGTGTAAGGTTTATTGTGGTCGTATGGACAGACACTCCAGTCTCTGCTTGGGAACTCTGCATCTCCTTCAGGGTTACCTCTGGTCTCTGTGCTGCCTCTCTGTTTAATGCCCTCCTTGCCCGGGCTGAGAGTTTTGGAGGGTGTCCTCTCTGGGCAGGTTTGTTGTGGAACCATATTCTTTCTATTTGATGATAATGGATTTGATGGTTCTGCGGGGGATTATCAGAGATTGGGAGATTTGTTTATAACCCAACCCTGATTTGTACTTAACAACTTTGTCCCCAATTTGTTTGGACATCTCCTTGGTCTTCATGATGTTGTTTGGACATCTCCTTGGTCCTCATGGTGGTGTTTGGACATCTCCTTGGTCTTCTTGGTGGTGTTTGGAGATCTCCTTGGTCTTCATGATGTTGTTTGGACATCTCCTTGGTCTTCTTGGTGGTGTTTGGACATCTCCTTGGTCTTCTTGGTGGTGTTTGGAGATCTCCTTGGTCTTCTTGATGGTGTTTGGACATTTCCTTGGTCTTCATGGTGGTATTTGGACATCTCCTTGGTCTTCATGGTGGTGTTTGGAGATCTCCTTGGTGGTGTTTGGAGATCTCCTTGGTCTTCATGATGTGGTTTGGACATCTCCTTGGTCTTCATGGTGTTTGGTTAACTCTTGTTAATGGTGTTGCAGCCTTTCAGAAAAGGTAAAGTGTGTATACTGACAGACATATGTCACTTAGATTGCACACAGGGTGAACATCATGTCACTAAGCATTAGACTTATCAAGTGAATTGCTTGCACCAGAAATTTTTAGGAGCTTTGTTGCAAGAAGGGTGAAAACATATGCACATCCCAATTTTTAGTTATTTGATCCCATAAATTTAATGTATTCCTACTATTTTTCTCACTTCACCAACTTAGACTATTTAGCGCTGGTGCATCACACACAAATCGGATTACAGAAATATTTAAAACACAGGGTGTAATGTAACAAAATAGATAAAAAGCCAATGAGGGGGTGGGGGTAGGAATACTTTTGAAAACCACTCTAATAACTCAATATTATGCATCTCTTTGGGGGTTATATCTACCTGGGACACATTTTCATCTGAAAAAATCTGCAACAAATCCGTACCTAGTTTCTCAGGAATTTTCTGCAGGTTTCCTACAGATTACATTGCAATGGGTGAAATCCACTGGGAAATTCAGCAGCAGATATGACATGTTCAAGTATTCTGTGTATATTCTGGGTAGTATTAATCCACCGAAAACTTCCCTTCCTCAATACTCACACTGTAATAAGCTGCAGATTTCCTACCAGTAAAATTCAGGCAGAAAATAAGTAGAATATCTGATACTTGTAACCGTACCCTGAAAGGGAACCTAGACCCCCAACCAGTACCCTAAAACATCTGAGAGACATTTTTAGGAAATCTCTCCTGGTAGCGTCTCTTGCTTGAATTTATTTTGACTTCTCCTTTAAGACGATACCAGCTCTTATTCCCCGGTAGAAGGGACACGCTCAGCATCGCCGGCATCTTCTCTGTCAGATTGGAATCTTTTCTCCACCTCTCATTTTGTTCAGGTTCTTTATTTCCTACGTGCTCCACCAAGACAACAATGTCATCTTCCCTCCGTGTACGGAGGCTCCGCAAAAGGTTAAACGCTCCAATACATCGAGCGCTGAAAAATAAAACTCTCCGCTATATGGAATGAGGGAAGCGCAGTGATACGTATTTATTTATACACATTACAAATGTAACTCGTTCTGGAAAGGATTTACAAAAAAGGAACGGTTCACTGAATAAATATCAGCTGCCTCTAAAAGATACAGCTCCCAATGTCGGCACAAAGAAGCACCCGACTCAGAGATCTGGCCTGAGAGCCGTAGAGGAGAGGCACTTAGAGCCGCTGTCACTCTGGATGATCCTGCCTGCCCGTGCGTTACATAGCTGCCAGTCCCGTTCACTTCTCCTGCAGTCAACTGCCATGTCTTCCCTCGGTGGTCACAGCTGAGCATAAGGGGTTTCCTGAAGCAATCAGACAGGCTGGAATCGATATAAAAAGAGGCATGTCCCCTTTAACAAACTTTTTTTTGTTTTCTAGAATTACATCAGGTCTTGTCCTCCAATCACATCCAGAGCTGCATGGTGCAAAGGCCACATCTGAAAACTTAGCAGAGCACAGTCAACATGGAGGTCAAAGAAAAGCAGAAAGGAGCTGGACTCTAGATGCTGCTTTGGCTGTGAATGAAGCATAAGATAATACTATTGTGTTAGCCTGTGATGTTAGGTGAGCCGAGACTAATAACGGACCTCTGCCTTTTGCGGTTGCCTTGTTTGTAGTATGGTCCACTTGGACACAAATGGCGCTTTACACGCTGAACTTAGATGGGAAAAATTCCAACATGTTCCTCTTGTTTCTTCCCTGCTTTTCCTTGCTGGCCATCTTTTAATTTGCACTTTAAGTCTATTTTACATGTGTGCACCCATTTACATTTTTTATGTGCCTCATTGTGGGCAGGGTTTTGGGTTTCCAGATATTTGGAGATTATTCATCATTCACTGCTGCAAAAGTACTCCAGTACCCTACTAGAGTGTTGTACGTCCCTTTTTTATTACTTATTTTCCCTGCAGATTTTGTAACATTTTAGGTGGAACATGTGACCTTTCAAGCTAAAAAGTTACAAGAGATGTTAAAAACAAAGACCATTTTTTATTTCGGGCAAAATTCCTAAAACCGTTGAAAAATTTGTCGCAAAACCTTTAACAAGACAAGAAAAAGTAACTTAAAGATGCAAATGATGAATCAGGCCAAAAGTTTATTGGAATTTTCACCAATATATCAAACACTGTGGGCCCAATTTATCATTTGCGAGGGGTTAAGTCACGCTTCTTTTTGTCTTGGGTATCCGTTCATGTTCTTTGTGCCAAAACGTTGCATGTTCTGCCGAAAACTTTGCCAAAATCTGTGCAAAAAAAAATCAAGGTGCACATAAAATCACTCTAGGGTGTGGGAGAGGAGAATATTTAAAGTGAACCTGTCATGTGAAAAAAGCTATTAAGCTGCAGATAAGGGGTTGATCTGCAGGTTAATAGCATTGTGAACCTGAGAGGCACCGGCACTGAGAGCCCCACTGCTGGGAGAAAATCAACTTTATTCCTCCCGGTAGAGTTCCAGTTTCAGTCATGGGGACAGCACTTGCGCAGGTTCAGTGACCGCTCTGTGTATAGAGAGTGGCAGCTGTAACTGCGCCCCCGTCAATGACTGACATCCAGATCTAAAGCCGAGCTGCTGTCAGTCAGTGCCCCGGGCGCCGTTACAGAGCGGTGGGTGACTGAACTGGAGCCCTCCCGAGACTGAAACGTGAATGCTGCCGGGAGGAATAAAGTTGTGGGGATGCAAATAACACAACACTATTAGCCTGCACATAAACCTCTTATCTGCAGATCAATAGTGCTTTTTTCATGTGACAGGTTCGCTTAAACAAAAATGTTGTGACTTTTTAAAAAGTTACAATTCAAGAACTGTCCGGTAAGCTTATGAAAACAAAAAACATGCCCGAATGATAAAAAAAAAACATTGGCGAACACATAACAGACTTTAGAAAGCCGCAAATTAAATTAAGAATTTGTCGTAATTCAAAAATAGGCTAAAAACCACAAAAATGAAGGCAAAAAAAGGTGTAAATGTAAAAATTAATGGAGACCATAGCTTTTGTTGCTTTCGTTATTTTTTTTCCCACTGAGTTATAGGAAAAAGTTGCATTATCCTTTCAATAAGCTTTAAAATGTCACACATTAATCTTCAACTGCACGAAAATAAAATTAGACAGATCTGGTGCTGCTCAAGGCCCTGGGGTACAAATGTGCAAAAGCAAATTGCAACAGTTTGAAAAGCTGCAAAATGGAATGGGCTAAAACAAATAAAACGACATAACCAAGTAAAATAAACCTAAAAAGGTGCAAATTATATAATGAATAAAGGTGGAAGTTTATAAAAGTCAACAAAGGAACCAATTTTACACCATGAAAAAAGGCAAAAGTGCGATGATAAATCAGCCCCTGTGAGTGAGCCCAACCTTCCTGCACCACAAACTCCAGATGTAGCAGCGCTAAACTTGTTGCCTGGTATAAGTTACTGTGATATTGCAATATTATCGGTGGTTTTAATTAAAATCACACCGACATTATCGTGTCTCAACAAGTTGGTGCAAGAAAGCCGCAGTGTGGAAAATGAGCCCTTCGGCTCTGCTACATCCATAGGCTGCAATGGCTCTATACTGATTGTCCAGCACACAGTGTTATTTGGACGCTATTATCCCCATCTATGAAAGGATTAATCGTCTTCTTTTGTTCCCCGATCACACGGACACAGCCACAAATTGTTCATTTCCCATTTAATATTTCAGCACCTCCGCCGCCCCGATGACTCCGGCAGGAAGGAGCGGGGACCTGGTGATAATAATGACGTTACATCGCACTTGGAGCTCCGCATCTCCGGGGGAGAGATATTCATCTGATTGTCTCCAGTGGTGATTTGCATACAGATATTTATTAACATATATTACAATATATTTGTTCATTGTTCGGTAGGTGTAGCGGGCCGAGGGTCGGAGTACACAGGATAATACAAATTGCTGCAGACAATACTAGCACCTGCTACCAAAAAAAAAAAAAGATATTCAAGGGGGGTGTCCAATTTATAAAAAAACATTTTCATGCTCGCTATTAAAAAACTCAAAATTGATAGAAGGGGTCCCCCACTAAGATCCAAATTAGTTGCGTAGAGTGTCACTCTCTGGACGACCTGTCCTCTCCTGCATTATGCGCAACTCATTGATATGAATGGACACAGTGCAATGCGTCATTTCTCCAGTGGTGGCGCTGCAGGTAAATTGCACACTTACTGCCAAAGTTTGCCTTCAGATCACAGCTGATCGCTGGCGGTTCCAATATACTTTGTGATCAAATTGTTGTCAAAGACTATAACAAGTCAGGAAGGGAAAAAAGGAAAACCAAAGAAAAGTCCAAAAGAAGAGAACCTCATTAGTCCCTTCATGATTGGGTGATTTTTCATTTTTTGCACTTTTGTTTTTTTCTCCTTTTCTTCAGAGAGACATTTTTTTAATTGCTCCATCGACAGAGCCGTACGAGGGCTTGTTTTTTTGCAGGATGAGTTGTAGTCTGGGCAGTAGCTAAGCTCCAGTGTAAATGTGTGATTTGTGGTTTCAGTGGGGTTAAAAAGCTTGAACAAAAAGAAATGATAAATTAGTAATAAGAGACACGACCGACGTACGGTACATGAAAAGCTGATCTTAGTCATAGAGCCAGCTCTTTATACCCTCCAAAAATCAGCACGGAAATTGGGGGCAACTAATCGCAGATTAAATGTATTACAGGGCGGCCCCTCAAACCTGTCACCAATATGTAACTGATCCATGTCCTTATTGTGCTTCTGCTTCGATCTTTATCTGTCCACTCTGCTGCCGGTCTTAGATCTGACAACTGAAACCCAGCGAGAATCAGAACGGGAAATTGGGCACAACTAGGCATTTCCACTGTAGATGAAATGTCCCACATGGGGCCCATTCAAATAAAAATAAGTCCTGCAGTCACCAGTCTGGTGATCGATCAATCAATCGATCTCGCTCTCTTTATAATTTCTGTTCTACATCAAAAGCATTCTATCTTTATCCATTTGTTTCAGTCTTTCTTTCCTAGTTCCTCCCTACAATTCTTCTGACAATCTTTGCTTCTGCCTTCTTTTCTTTCCTTCTGTCAGTCCTTTCACTTCTCTCCCCTTCCTTCCACCCTTTTATCCCTTCACTCTACTTCCTTCCTTTCAACCTTTCCCCTTCCTTCCTTTTCACCTATTCTTTATTCCATTCTTCCCTCCATCCTTCTTCTCTCCTTTTCTTCCATTAAATCTTCCTTCTTTTCTCAATTTCTTCCTTCCATCCCCCTTCCCTCCTTTTGCTCCTCCTTTCTCTTCCTTTCTTCCTCTCTTCCTTTTCTTTCCATCCCCTTATCCTCCTTCTCCATCTTCTTCCTTCTCTCCTTTCTTCCATCCATCCTATCCTTTTCTACCTTCCATCCTTCTTATCTCCTTTTCTTCCTTCACTCCTTCCTTCTCTCATTTTCTTCTCTTCCTTCTCTCCTTTTCTTCCATCCATCCTATCCTTTTCTACCTTCCATCCTTCTTATCTCCTTTTCTTCCTTCACTCCTTCCTTCTCTCATTTTCTTCCTTCTATCTCTCCTTCCTTCTCTCCTGTTCTTCCTTCCTTTCATCCTTCCTTCCTCCGTCTCTCCTTTTCTGCCATTCCTCTGTGTCCATACATGACATTACCATCAGGTGTTATACCTGAGGGTTTGGGGCTTGACCCTTCCCCATAGATTTTCTTGGAGGAATAGAGTCTGATTAGCAGATGATGATGATGATGGGGACGGCAGGGACGTGGTCACCAATTCTCCAGCAGAATACAAATGTCTGGCAGCCTTAGATGTTGCAGCTTGGAGAGGAGCGGCTGCCGCATGCCTTGCCCATTAGATAGCATTATCTCTGCAGAATGCCAATTCCTCTCTCTTTGTGTGGTGCGGGCCTCTCACATACGGGATTTTAATAACCATCACGCTGTGCTATGAATCCATAATCAGAGCTGAAAAGCAGAGGAAGCAGCAGGACTAGATACTTCCATTATTACTCTTCCGAGAAGCAGGCGGCAGAGATTGTGCGCAGATCATAGATAGATTACAGGATCTGAATGGAAATGAACAATTGTTTCTTCTTCTATTTCTGCCGCGACCTCAGTAAGAGGATTGGGGCGTTCAGTGTCATGTGAGAGGGGTACAAGGGAGGACGCAGTGCGACTAATGGGACCCGTCCCCCATAGTCAGAGACATTATTGACACATGCCTTGGATAAGAGGACCCATATCCCCTACAAAGCAGCTTCTCAGACACTTACAGGCATCATTAAGATAAACGATTGGACCACAAGGGGCCCATATACTTCTCATACAGAGGTTCGGTTCTGTCCCCGTCCGCCCTGCTAATATCTATCTATGATTGGTCTATCCTCTAATCTAATGCGATATATATATTTCTATTCCATATGTATCTCGAGTCTATTATCCATCTTATCTTTTTTGGCTTCAGAGTCTCTTAACCAAGAACGTATTGGACTTTTTGGCAAGATCTGTAAACTCCTCAATGCGCAGATGGCATTTCGTGAAACGCCACTTCAGCTGCCCATCTCACTACGTCAAACTGTTTGGCAGCAGGAAAAACACAAAATCAGCATGTTAGCGGTGAGAATAATGACGGCCACGTGTCGCTGATTTTACCCTTTAGTTACGGGTACAGTTTGAGGACGGCGGCTTTTCTGGTGATTTTAGGACTCTTGTTTCTTATTCCCACCTTTTGGGGGACAGTGGGGAATTGGATGGAAGTTTTGGCTCCACTTCTGCGGATCTTCTATTTTGTCTACAGTCTTAATATTTTTTCCCTTCGTGATGTCCACCTGCCATCGAGAATCAAGAGTCCGATTGATAAACTCTTGCGCTCTATCAGATTGGGCCATGACCTCTCCCGTTTTGTGAGGTATCACTGCCATACAACACGGAGTTGAGCTTGTAAATGGCATCTCAATTTGGACAGCATCTATTCAATGGCCGCTTCGATCAAGGACTAGTTGCTGTTGTTTATCACTGCAGGTTCACCAATCTGGGAAGACGGTGCACAATGACCCTAAAATTCATCCAATTCAAACATCTATTCCCTCTGGGCTGTGCTTTCTTCTAGGCACCAGAGGTCCTAGCGTTTAGGGCGGCATTTAGTAGGAGGCGGCGTAGGAGCAAAAATAATTTCTTTCTCCAGCACCCAGCTACAGCCGGACTTGTTTTTACCTGTTTGCAGTGACCTACCCTAATAGTGACTGTATAAATATACATGCAGTGAGCTCCCCCTAGTGGTGGCTGTATAAATACATATGCAGTGAGTGCCCCTAGTGGCATCTGTATACATTTTTATGTCAGCTCCCCTATGGTGCCTAGCAGTGTCCTCTGTGGTGGCTGAATAAATCTGTATGTAGTGAGCTCCCCTAGTGGTGACTGTATAAATATATATATAGTGAGCTTCCCCTCGTGGGGGCTGGAAATGGTATAATATTAAATATAATTGGAAATATTGTACCCATATATTTCTGTATCAAGATAAAATATGGTCCTTCTGCACCATCACAACAGGATGTAGCTCACAATAACTGTCTAAATATGGCCTTACACTTTAGAAGAGGTCAGCGCTCACACGGGTACCCTCGGTGCTCACACAGGCACCCTCGAAGCTCACACAGGCACCCTCGGCGCTCACACAGGTACCCTCGGCGCTCACACTCGCACCCTCGGCGCGCACATGGGTACCCTCGGCGCTCACACAGGCACCCTCGGCGCTCACACAGGTACCCTCATGCTCCCGCTGCATCAATGCAATCCAATTCAATGGAAATCAAATCAATTAAAAAATGTGCGTTACCTCATGTGTCTTTATGTTAATGTACCCGCCATGATATGTGAGAGGCCGTTGCCGCCATGTTGCCGGAGCAGGGACGCACTGGGCGCTTGTCTGCCCAAAACAGGAAAGCAGCTTGAGGAAATTGACTTCATTGATGAGACGGAGGACGACCAGGAACAGGAACACGGACACGGTGCTGACGGCGAGCATGGGGACCCTCTACAAATAACAGCACGAGAGAGAAATATTAGACCGTAGAACACACGAGGATTGTGTGACAAATATATCACGTTAAACACACGCGGTTAGCTTCTTCCTACTCGTAAATGGTTGACAACATCGAGCAACAGCAAAGAGACAACTCAAAGAACAAAACACCGGGATCCCAGGTCTTTTCTATGAGACTTTTGTAGGCCAATAGTCTCTAAACTGCTGCTTTCCAGTTGCTGCGAAATATCAACTTCTAGTATGTATTAGGGCATGCTGGGAATTGTAGTTTTGCAACAAGTGGTAAAGAGATCTGGATGGTCTTACAAGGAAACACAATGAAAGAGCATGCATGTCATTGACTATGCGAGTACTGGTGTATGATCTCACCAGGCGAGGAGGATCCACTAAGCCTCTGGTCCGGGATGGCAGACGGACCTCAGGCGTTGGTGCAGCTTCCAGAGAACATGTGAAATTGTGAGGTCAAGGACTTACTGGAAATTCAGGAGCAGACGGGCAGATGGAGCGGAATCCAGCTGGGATGGGTGCGAGTTGAAATACAGTAGTACAGATAATGGAGCGCACCAAACTAGGAACGACGGAGTCTCAATCAAGACACAGGTCTGTGTGTCAATAAGCCTTAAACAGGTCTAGGGAGAGGATGATCCATGCCCGACGACCTGCAAAACCTGACGTGGAGCCTGGGATAGCCGGGACTGGTGTGTAACAGCTGGTGTGCTCAGCCAATGCTCATTCGGTGGACCTCTAATGTACATGCATGCTCATTTAGGTTGAGAATGCACGTTTTCACAAGAAACGGGAAGCCCCTTATTTCTTAAAAGGGCACTGAAGTACCACATGCCCACACCATTTCTCCTCCAACATCATGTGCCGGGGAAAAGTCAGCAGGCCTCTAAACCTATTAGATGGTCAGCTGGTAATGCCGAAGAGCGTCACATCCGGCTGAGTTCTCTAATATGTATGGGGGCCTGGGAGGGTTATTCCCTAAAAGTTATCCCCAATCTTTTGAATAGGAGATAAATTACAGAATGCGGTGACACAAACAATGCTAAACTATCCCAAGAGCGGGAATCTAGATCCCAGGAACCAATTTGTGCAGAGCTCAATCTCCGCTCTATTTATTGTCTATGGGATTGATGGAAACATCAGAGAACAGCGCTCAGCCGATACCGACAGTCCCTAAGACAATGAATGGAGGCCGAGCATGTGCCCCTCAGTTCTATTCCACATTCTGCTCAGCAACAAGGGGACAATAAGAAATAATGACATGTTGTCAGTTTTACATTTTCGGAACAAGAAGAGTCCTCTAAAAGGGGTTTTTCCAAAATAAAAGAAGGGATAGCATATCACTAGATTACGCCATTACTTCTTAACAGGTGGTGGCACCGTCTGCTGGGCTGCTCTCCTTCACAGTCTCCCCTGCAGAGCATCGCTCCTATCCAACTGCTGTGCACGGAGCAGCATCTTAGTAGCATTCGCTTCATTCCTAGAATCATGGCAATATTAGAGGATAAAAATACCCCTTTAAGAAACAGGAAACCACAATGCATCTCAAGTCGAATCCTACTGCCTCAATAACACAATGTATTTCTGCTTGTAGAGACTCTAGAAGAAGATAATATCCCCACCACTGTGCAGAGGTCACTGCTTTAGTATATGCCCAGTATGATGCCCATTCATCCCAACACCTACTGCTAGAACCCATATTACCAAGCCTCGCTCCGGTATAATACCCAGACCTTTTCTTTGTTCTTAATATCTGTCAGGAAAAATAAAAAAAAAAGTCCTACACAATTATATTAAAAGCTTTCTGCGAGTAAGATACAAGAGAAATTACCTGTAATAGCTTCCCTCGCTCCCAGAACTACCTAAGGTTTGCCTGCTCCATTTTATGGCGCCATTTCCCCTTTCCTCTTTGATGTCTGCCTTCCTCTCACATGTCTGATCACTTATGATCACTCTTCCATCATCACTGATTACTCTGAAGTCACAAAGAAAAAAAAATTCTTAAAAAGGAAAAAAAGCCTCAAAATGAATATTGTAGGTGGTTTCACTCCAGGTTCTCCATTATTATTGTCAAGGTCAGTGTCGTTAACCCAAGTGCAAAGTCAAGAGTTGAGCTTAAGGTCAAAGCTTTTGGGATAAACTACTATGGATTCAAGAAGTGGATCCATAAATACAAGTTTGACGCTGGATAAGCTAAAAAGCAAAAGTCTAAGCCGGAATCAGCTTGTTCTTTACTGAAGAACTCCCTGGTGAGTTGTGGGCCCTTTCAGATTCCCAGGTTGTGGTTCTCAGAGATGTCACCAGTTGGTGACCACTGTAAAATATCTGTAAGGGTGAGGAATCAATGTCAAGAGTGAAGCCAGGTGTTGACAATGGAAGAGTACTCAGGTCAAAACCAAATAACTGTCCAGAAGTCAATACTGGGGAGTCAAACGAAGAAAACCAGGGGACAAGCCAAAGAAGAAAAGATAAAGAGATGTCACCAATTGGTGACCATTTTAAGAATGTCTGCAGTGATGAAGAATCAAGAGTTGATGTGAAGCCAGGGCTAGTCTCCAGAAGACTACTCAGGTCACTATAAAAATGCTTTGAGTGGTGTGGAATCAGTCAACATAAAACTAGGGTTTGTCACTGGAAGAGTACTCAGGACATTACCCAGATAATTGACCAGATGTGAAAGTCAGGAGCCAGACAAGTAGTATCATCAGGAGACAGTCCAAAGGAGAAAAGCTATGGAGATGTCACCAGTTGGTGACCCCTTTAAGAATGTTTGGCGTGGTGAAGAATCAGAGTTGACGTGAAGCCTGAGCTTGTCTTGAAAAGAGTACTCGGGTCATAACTAGATAACTGATGAGAGATCAATAACGGGAGTAAAACCAGGAGTACTAAGGACCAATCGAAAGGAGAAAAGATAAAAACATATCCCCAGTTATTCACAATAAAAATGTCTGGAGTGGGGAGAAATCAGAGTCTACATGACGCCAGGGCTCATCACTGGAAAAGTATTCAGGTCATAACAACTGACCAGAGGTTAAAACTGAGTCAGACAAGACATAGCAGAGGACAATCCAAAAGGAGAAAATAAAAAGATTGGAGTTAGGGTCAAAACAGTTGAGAACCAGTTTATAAAGAATAAATATTGTACAAGTTGAAGACAATCCAGCTCTGTCTTCACTTTCTAAAGGTGCTGCCTATTGTTGTCAGAGCCAGTCATCATAAAGACCTGATTAACCAGCAGTTGTGTGAAGTAAGCCAGTTTCCGAGGGCAGGAGAATGGCACTGGAATATGTTAACATGAAGCATAGGCTAGAATGACTAGTACAAATGCATGGACTTGAAGAATACTAGGGTTGTCAAGTCAAGATCAGAAGACAGGATGGAGGTTAAGATTTCAGGCCAAGATGGAAGTCAATGCCAAGTGGTAGGTTGACAGACCCAGGTTCAATATTTGGAGGCACGACACTGTATTAGGGTACGGTAATATGCCCAGGTTGAACCTCAGAAGTGTAGACATGTCATTTTGGTGGTGAAAGGCAAGATCCGGGCAGCACGGTGGCTAAGTGGATAGCACTGCAGCCTTGCAGCACTGGGGTCCTGGGTTCAAATCCCAGCAAGGACAACATCTGCAAGGGATGTTTGTATGCTTTCCCCGTGTTTTGCATAGGGAATGTTGATTGTGAGCGCCACTAGGGACAGCGATGATTATGTCTGTAAAGTGCTGTGGAATTAAGTGAGTTAAATAAATAAATAAGAACACAGATCAAGCCAATATATAGAGGAAGAAGGACTATATGTGAAGGCATAATGCCTCCATAGAAGGTGAACATGAGCAATATGGAAGCAAACCTTTAGGACACCAAAAAAAGATGGCACTACAGGAAGCAATGTAATGTGACAGAGCACGTAAATCCACAGAGATTGTTTAGTCTGAACCGGCAGCAGGATGATCCGCTACCACACAGCAGCAGAAGGCAGAGGTGCGCGCTGACCTATAAAGCAGAGTCCACTAAATCACCATATCACACCATCATATCCAGACGATGATGAGTTACTGTTTCCTACTGTAGAATTTCAAGTATGAAGCCGAGAACTCCAGAGACTTCAGTCAATAGACTGAGTCGACATGATTGATTCCTACCTCATGGACATTTATAGCGCCAGTAAATATTTCTGGACAAGACGGGTTTCTATAGGCCGTTATCATAGCGGAGGAAAAATCCTCAGTCAGCCAGATCTTAGAATTGTACAATTGTCAACCTATTATATAGTTATCACAGAAATGATTATAACCAACCAAACCCCCCCCAGGATGATTGTCTAGAAACATTGCCCCCAAAACAATAACAGCCATGGTATGTCCTCAACTAGGACAGTCACGGTGCCCACCATAACAGTGACATCCTCGACGTGCCTATAACAGTGACATCCTCGGCGTGCCCACAACAGTGACATCCTCGGCCTGCCCACAACAGTGACATCCTCGGCGAGCCCACAACAGTGACATCCTCAGGGTGCCCACAACAGTGACATCCTCAGGGTGCCCACAACAGTGACATCCTCAGGGTGCCCACAACATGACATCCAGGGTGCCCACAACAGGACATCCTCAGGGTGCCCACAACAGTGACATCCTCAGGGTGCCCACAACAGTGACATCCTCAGGTGCCACAACAGTGACATCCTCAGGTGCCCACAACAGTGACATCCTCAGGGTGCCCACAACAGTGACATCCTCAGCGTGCCCACAACAGTGACATCCTCGGCCTGCCCACAACAGTGACATCCTCGGCCTGCCCACAACAGTGACATCCTCGGCCTGCCCACAACAGTGACATCCTCGGCCTGCCCACAACAGTGACATCCTCGGCCTGCCCACAACAGTGACATCCTCGGCCTGCCCACAACAGTGACATCCTCAGGGTGCCCACAACAGTGACATCCTCGGCGTGCCCACAACAGTGACATCCTCTGCCTGCCCACAACAGTGACATCCTCGGCGGGCCCACAACAGTGACATCCTCTGCCTGCCCACAACAGTGACATCCTTTTTTGTCAATTAATGGACATCACAGCGAAGGACCCACAACGATCTAACAATGGATAAACGATAATTTTTGTAGACTGGAATATCGCTTTAAGTAGCAGAAAAGAAGATAACATAATAAGTACATAGAACATTCTGATCTTGCAGAACACAGTTACAAATGTGGGACTGAGCCGAAATCATATTTAACCCCTGCAAATAATATTAATGCGCATTGATTGGCTCTGGAAGAAAAGTATAATTTGCTCCATGTCTAATCATGTTTTTATGAAACCGCAGTGAAAAATTAATGCCAAATCCTCCGTATCCCATGAAATGTAAATAGGCCACACTAAATATTTCTGTAGCCTTGATGATTCCCGTACATAAAATGAAATGGGAATACCGACGAATATTTGTATGCAAACGACAGAAACGAGGCTTATTAGTGCCGAGGTCAGCTAATTTCACATCGCAGTTCTGAACATGGTTGGAAGTTGGCCCGCTGCGAAATGCGTCGCTGGTAAAGAAAAGTAAATATGGGGGGGAACAATGTCAACCATTGTTTGGAGAGGAAGATTGAGCGCTGCGTGCAGTTCCTCGCTCGCTTCGTGTGTCTGGGTGGAGATAAGCAGAGAAAGTTACAGAAATACAATGTGAGCAGAATGATGCTCTTGTTCGACAATTCTTGAGGGCATCACTGGAACAGATGGTGAAAAAAACGAGTCCCAGTCGGTCGCGATGTATGAGTATAATAAAGAAAAAAATAAAGTACGGTAAATCTAAGAAAATTCTTCCCTTCTATAAATCTGTCACTGCTGACAAGCCAGCTTGTGGCCAATGCTGCAATACCAGGGGACACAGGTAGCAGAGAAAGTCCGTGTCCTGGGGTAGCAATTTGTTAGCCCCCTTACCGCTGCATTTTTTGATCATTTATTTATCCCAATCTTCCGAGAGCCATAACTTTCATAATTTTTCTGTAGGGCATATAATTTGCAGGACAAATTTTATTTTTTAATGCCACCATTTTGGGATACATACAATGTAGTTAAAAAAATGTATTTGTTTTTATTGGATAGAGGGAGAAAACAACGCTGCAATTGTATATACCGTAAATATATTAGTGGTGTGAAAAAGTGTTTGTTTCCTGATTTCCTATTCTTTTGCATGTTTGTCACACTTAAATATTTCAGATCACCAAACAAATGTAAATTAGACAAAGATAACACAAGTAATCACAAAATGCAGTTTATAAATTAAGTTCTTTATTATTAAGGGAAAAAGAAATCCAAACCTACAGGACCTGTGTGAAAAAACTGATTGCCCCTAAACCTAATAACTGGTTGGTTACCTTTAGAAGCAACAACTACAATCAAACATTTGCGATAACTGGCAATGAGTCTTTTACAAAGCTCTGGAAGAATTCTGGCCACTCACCTTTGCAGAATTGTTGTAATTAAGCCAAAACGGAGGGTTTCCAAGCATGAACCGTCTCTTTAAGATCATGCCTCAGCATCTCAATCAGATTAAGGTCAGTAATTTGGCTAGGCTACTCCAAAGTCTTAATTTTGTTTTTCTTAAGCCATTCAGAGGTGGACTTGCTGGTGTTTTTTGGATCATTGTCCTGCTGTATAACCCAAATGTGCTTCAGCTTGAGGTCGCAAACAGATGGCCGGACATTCTTCTTCAGCATTTTTTTGCTAGATGGCAGAATTCTTGGTTCCATTTACCACAGCAAGTCTTCCAGGTCCTGAAGCAGCAAAACAGCCCCAGACCACCACCATATTTTACTGATGGTATGATGTTCCTTTTCTGAAATGCTGTGTTACTGCTACACTCTACATAATGGGACATACTCTTTCCAAAAAGTTCAACTTTTGTCTCGTCAGTCCACAGAGTATTCTCCCAAGAAGTCTTGGGGATAATCAAGATGTTTTCTGGCAAAACGGAGACGAGCCTTTATGTTCTTATTGCTCAGCAGTGGTTTTCATCTTGGCTCTCAGGCCATTTTTGCCCAGTCTCTTTTTTTATGGTGGAGTCATGAACACTGACCTTAACTAAGGCAAGTGCGGTCTGCAATTCTTTGGATGTTGTTGTGGGATCTTTTGTGACCTCTTGGACGAGTCGTTGCTGCGCTCTTGGAGTAATGTTGGTGGGCCGGCCACTCCTGGGAAGGTTCACCACTGTTCCATGTTTTCACTATTTGTGGATAATGACTCTCACTGTGGTTCGCTGGAGTCCCAAAGCTTTAGAAATGGCTATATAACCTGTGACAGACACAGCATTTGTATCTTAAATAACCAGACATCTATTTTCAGTAAGCCAGTGTGTAGCCCTGGTGTGTAAGGCACACAGTACCCTGGAGGATGTGCGGAGAGGTAACAGTTTAATGCTCGATATCCATTCACTCCATCACACGCTTGGACACACCCATAGGGTATATAAGCTAGTGTCATACAGCAGAGTCAGTCAGTCAGTCAGACGGCCAGTCAGTCTGTGCAGGAGGAGAGGAGATCAGATTGCATTTCCTGTCAGAGCTCTGTGTGAGCTAAAGTCAGACAGACAGAGACAGCTTTGATGGAAAGAAGAGTTAGCAGCAGAAACTTCAGTCGCCTGTCCCAAGGACAGTGAAGTTCAGTCGACGTGCTCCTGAACTAGGAGAATACTGAGAATCTGTTAGCGAGCTCCAAGGAAGAAGCAAGAAAGGACTAACTTGTATTACCTTAGGAAGTGTGGAGTGCTTATGTTAAAAGCGCGAACAGGGCGAAGGGCGCAGTGGAAAGAAACAGAGAAGTGCCTTAAGGATTGGACTATCCGCACTGTTCACCGGTCACTGGGGACCGAAGTGTCGCTACAGCTTCAGGCGTAGTGACAGGAAAACCAGAGTCTTACTGGACCTTAGGTCGCAGAAAGCAGCCCTTGGAGTGTCGGTACGTAACAGGAGTCAGGTGGAATAGGGACTTTGAGTCAGTG
The DNA here is from genome assembly GCA_033576555.1 of Oophaga sylvatica. Classification (NCBI taxonomy): domain Eukaryota; kingdom Metazoa; phylum Chordata; class Amphibia; order Anura; family Dendrobatidae; genus Oophaga; species Oophaga sylvatica. Next base: position 73,918,665 of record JARQOD010000009.1, read on the forward strand.
CAAGACAAAAGCAAGAACCTAGTTCCATCACTGGAAGGCTCCGACCACAATGCTGACCGGGCAGTACAGCTATGGAGTAGCTGGAGTATTCGGAGTTAACTTAGCTCTATGCTAGTTGGACTCATCATATTGGAAGTAAAGGAGGCCTCTAACCTGTTCAGCTGTTATCTCGAAGCACATTCTCCAATCGACCAGCCTCCCTGGGACCTGCCTAAACCATCTGACAAGTAAAAGGTATGGAAAGACGCTGGATGGTGTGAGACTGATTCATTTATTTGCACCCTACATCATTAATACCATAGACTTTGAGGGACCAGTCCCACCTGTGGGGGACCCGTCATCTAGCTGCCACAACATCCCCTCAGAGATCTACTGCAGCGCTGGTCTTAGTGATCAGACAACTACAGGTGGCGTCACGAACTGTTATCTACTAAATCCCCTGTAAATAATCCCCCTTTAACGCCTGACCGCCAGGGACACGGACCGAGCCACGCTACCAGTGACATTCCCTATAGAAATCTACAGGCTCGGCTCCAAGTACCCCATATCCCTGGAAACCCACAATTGTGGTGCGTGGTCGAGACAAAAACTTGGCATCACGAACAGGATTCGAAACTTACAAGATTGTAAGCCCTGTGTGCCTAGATTGAACTGTTTGCTGTATGTTACTTTTGGCGCCAAATACCGCCATCTTTGTCGCCATATTCGCGCCCTGAGGCGCTGGTGAAGAAGGTGGGCGTATCTTCGTGGGCGTGTACCCCCTGTGGCGCGAAAGAAATGGCCGCCCTCTCCAAGTGTTATTACAATATGCGATCCTGCCCTACAGCAAAAGAGATCCGCCTCCTCTTCACCTTCCCTGCGAAGAGGAGGAGACGCAAACCCCGCCTCCACGGAAGAGACCAGACTGTTCTGGAAGAGGACGAGAGACGGACTTGGAGTATGATGGAGGCAGGACGTGTGCAGCCGAGCAGGGAAGCGGAGGAAGGCAGGCCCCGTTCCCCAGCCAAGCTGCCACTAGAACCGGAGCGATCTGTGGTCCGGCACCTGCAGCAAGCCTTGCTGGAGATTGGAGAAGAAAACGCAAGGTTAAGGAAAATGATCCAGCAACGACCTGGCGTGGAGGAGATTGAGAAACGCCGGCGTAACCAGATACAGCGGCGGCTGTGGGATGCGGTGTTCTCTCCCTTCGACGACCCTCCGCGGTTTGAATTGCCCAAATTTCTGCTGCCCAAGGCTAAGGAGCAACCGGAGGCTACCCCCAAAAGTACCGACCCTGATCCCACCGATGGAGCGGTGGAGGCGAAGGAGGTTGAGGAGGTCCTGCCCGTTCCGGAACGCCCGCCCGGCCAGGAGGCCGCAGCAGATGATTGTTCCCCGGTAGGGACACCGGAGGGATCCTGTCCGTCGCTGCCGGAGGTCGACTGGGACGCGATGGAGCGTCTTGATGACGTCGCATATGCCGTAAAATGGGAAAGTGCGTGGCAGCAACGTCAGGAGGAGCAGCAACGCCGACAGGAGGAAGAACAAGAGAGTCAGCGTAACCGACAGCGGCAGCATGCAGAGCTCATCGCGGACAAGGAGACCGTTCGCCGCGATAAAGGTACCCGGAGGGAACCACGACGTCAGGGGTGCGTCACCGAATTCCAGTTCCGCAAGGGCTGGGGTTTTATCCGGGAACCGGGACTTTACCCAGGGGTATTTGTGAGCCGACGCGATGTAGAGTCCCACCTACCACAAGGCCATCCGGGAAGGGACCTGGTTAATGGGGACATAGTCACCTACACACGGCACTGGGGTATGAAGGGATGGTATGCCCTTAATGTCACAATCGTCCGTGACCCCGTCTCTGACGCAGGTAACGTCACCATTGCCAGCGCGTCACAGTCCCGAGCTTCCGCTGCACCAGGCCGTGCCCCGGCATCGCCCCCTGAATGTCCATTGCAGTTTGAAGCGCCCTCGGCATATTCTGCTCTGCCAGTGCCTCGCACAAAATCGCAACCCGCGACCCCGTTCAAATCACAAATTATACCGCCGGACGTGGCGGCACCAGCAGCGATGCCATCAGTATCTTGTAAGGACGAGATACCCGTTGCGCCCCAAGCGGTTCGCACAAGAACTGTAGCGACCCAAACCCTGATAGCAGGTCACGACCTGTTTGTCATGTGCATTAAGGAGCATCGCATTGTTCCAGCCCCCGGGGTGGAAAATGTCATGGAAGTCTGCAAGAAAATGTGAAGACCGGTAGGACCCAGACAGGGGTTTACCGCAACTAAGAAGATGTAAAAAGTTTTTGATAAAAGAGATAATTGCTGTTTTGCACTTTATTGCTATGTATAGTGTTTACATAGTTTTATATATATGGAGTAGAATACCCGGCTGGGTACAAGAATGAAAATTTTGAAAAGTTGAAGAGTTTTGAGAAATTAAAAAAAGTAATATGTTGATTGCATAGTTTTACTTATAGAATACCTTGATTGGGTAAATATCGTTAGAATTATAATGTAAATATTGAAGTGAAAAGAATATATATGTGTCTTTTATTATGTCATGGACTGAGAGGCTGAGGACTGTGCCAGCCCAGAACTTATCTTTGTACATAGTTGCGCTTCAGTGCATTATATTGGTTTTACACGAAGCCACTATTACACAACTACCTCTGAACATAAAACCCGTATGGTGTGGCACTGAGCGAGGTCTGCAGTCAGATGTCCTGCAGCCCACCCAGGACCCACGTTGAAGGTTTGGTGCGGGTCCTTCACAAGAATACTGTGTATTTATTGAGTGTCTTGATGTTTTGATACTTTTGTATTTCCTACTGTACATAATGCAACGTTTTAAGAATCTCTTACCTCCCTGATGAGAAGAGTTTAATGTTTATTGTTAATGCAAAACAAAATGTCTTTCTTCTTGTATTTCACAGGCCGGGAGTGCTGTATTTTACCAAGGGGGAATGTGTAGCCCTGGTGTGTAAGGCACACAGTACCCTGGAGGATGTGCGGAGAGGTAACAGTTTAATGCTCGATATCCATTCACTCCATCACACGCTTGGACACACCCATAGGGTATATAAGCTAGTGTCATACAGCAGAGTCAGTCAGTCAGTCAGACGGCCAGTCAGTCTGTGCAGGAGGAGAGGAGATCAGATTGCATTTCCTGTCAGAGCTCTGTGTGAGCTAAAGTCAGACAGACAGAGACAGCTTTGATGGAAAGAAGAGTTAGCAGCAGAAACTTCAGTCGCCTGTCCCAAGGACAGTGAAGTTCAGTCGACGTGCTCCTGAACTAGGAGAATACTGAGAATCTGTTAGCGAGCTCCAAGGAAGAAGCAAGATAGGACTAACTTGTATTACCTTAGGAAGTGTGGAGTGCTTATGTTAAAAGCGCGAACAGGGCGAAGGGCGCAGTGGAAAGAAACAGAGAAGTGCCTTAAGGATTGGACTATCCCGCACTGTTCACCGGTCACTGGGGACCGAAGTGTCGCTACAGCTTCAGGCGTAGTGACAGGAAAACCAGAGTCTTACTGGACCTTAGGTCGCAGAAAGCAGCCCTTGGAGTGTCGGTACGTAACAGGAGTCAGGTGGAATAGGGACTTTGAGTCAGTGCAAGACAAAAGCAAGAACCTAGTTCCATCACTGGAAGGCTCCGACCACAATGCTGACCGGGCAGTACAGCTATGGAGTAGCTGGAGTATTCGGAGTTAACTTAGCTCTATGCTAGTTGGACTCATCATATTGGAAGTAAAGGAGGCCTCTAACCTGTTCAGCTGTTATCTCGAAGCACATTCTCCAATCGACCAGCCTCCCTGGGACTTGCCTAACCATCTGACAAGTAAAAGGTATGGAAAGACGCTGGATGGTGTGAGACTGATTCATTTATTTGCACCCTACATCATTAATACCATAGACTTTGAGGGACCAGTCCCACCTGTGGGGGACCCGTCATCTAGCTGCCACAACATCCCCTCAGAGATCTACTGCAGCGCTGGTCTTAGTGATCAGACAACTACAGGTGGCGTCACGAACTGTTATCTACTAAATCCCCTGTAAATAATCCCCCCTTTAACGCCTGACCGCCAGGGACACGGACCGAGCCACGCTACCAGTGACATTCCCTATAGAAATCTACAGGCTCGGCTCCGAGTACCCCATATCCCTGGAAACCCACAATTGTGGTGCGTGGTCGAGACACCAGGAGTCATTGACTGTTCTCTATAGTTAAATTTTGAATTTATGAGTTTTTTCTTCAGTTGGTCAAGAGTCTGAAATATTGACTCTTCTTGTAGGTTAAAGTGAACCTGTCAGCAGGATTGTGCTCAGTAACTACAGGCAGTGTCAGGTCGGCGCCGTTATACTCATTGCAATGATACCTGGTGATGAAATCCGTCTTTTGGTTGTTATTTAATCTTTATTTTCAGTTTTGAGTTAATGATATGCTCGTGTTCCGGGGCGGCCTGGAGAGGTCTTCATGTGGTGCTCTGATTAGGTATACATCTGTATGGCTTCTAACAGGTCACTGATCCACCACTGACCTGCCCCCTATTCTATATACGGATTATAAGTATTGGGGAAAAAAAAATCACATTCAGCAGGCAGGCGATCCGACAGATGCTACAGAGCAGGTGCCGACGGCACCATTTTGAGAAAGATTTTTTTTTTCAGAATAAATGTATATGACTAGATAAAACAATGAAGGTGCATCATAGAATGCTGTATATCAGCCCTGAAAGGTGGTGGTCTTACTTCACATTGGCTAAAACTGGTGACAGGTTCCCTTTAATAATAATAAGGACCTAAATTTAAAAACTCGATTTTGTGTTTGTGTTATTTTTGTGTAACATTTAATTTTGTTTGGTGATCTGAAAACATTAGTTGTGACAAAAATGCAACAGAATAGGTGTACTAGGATGGTTCACCTGCCATCACTGCAAGCAATTAACACCATGTACTGACAGTATGGGTAGGTTCATACGACCGATTTCTCAGATCCACTAAGACCTAATAGATACATATGAGGCTGTAAGTTTCAGGTCAGTAGACTCGCTGTAAGGGCACAGTCAGAAGGCCGTATAACATGGACGAAGATCGCATTACAATGCTCGGACTGGCCGGCGGCTCCCCCGACCTGAGCGTGGCAGCCTGTATGTCTATGCAGCTGTCATGCTTTGGTCAGGAGAGCTGACGGCCAGTCCGAGCATTGTAATGCGATCGTCGTCCGTGTTATAAGGCCGTCTGACTGTGCCCTAAGTCTGGGCATCACGGCCCGTATATGGACGAAGTATTACGCTTGTGTGAACTTGGTCTAAATGGCAGGTAATGCTCACAAATACTGAGGCCTGAGTATTATCCCCTCCATTATCATCACGATCACTATGGGAAGCCATTCATTATGAGCACGGCATGCTCAAATTTACACTGATGTTAAAAGGGATTTTTTTGGCGACATGTTTCCTTTAAAAAAATAAAAAATAAAAAGAGAGAGAGATTGACTTTGAAAAGAAAACCATATGGATCTCAGCGTTTCCATTAAATTTTGTGCGGCCTTCATTTCCTCATAAGGTGCAAATTTTCCGTGCAGTTTACATGCTGAGTGTGAAAAATCATTATTTCATAAAAAAAAAAGAAAGTGCCAAAAGAGTCAATTTAAACAATGTCGCAAGTATATTTTCGCTGGAAGCAAATACGATAATGTGATTTCTGAACAAAAGGCCCGAGCTGCTGAGCCGCGCCGCAGACGGAGTCACTGAACATTTCCAAATTATCCCCAAACCGCACAATGCAAATTATTCACAAAAATCGCGTGTCTCAGTGAAAGCGGCGACTTTGTAGTTTTAATGCTGTCACGTGTTACCCTGGTATGAACCCGCTGTCCTCCTCCGGCAGCAGAGCCGGTCTCCAGCTCCGCGCCGCCCCGCGCTGACAGTCACCAAGTGACTAATTATAAATGGTTGCACAAGACAAATCAATTAGCGGCGACGTTCTGTGGGATTACACACATGTTTGTGAGGAAATACAACATGGGAGCAGCCGCCTCGTGCTCTCACCCCTCGGCGACAAGCTCTGCGCCGTCACAATTTCACAGCAGGCTACAAAAATGCTTCTGATAAGCAGCAGAATTGACTGTCGAGCAACGACGCTAAAAAGGACGCGATCAACCCTAACGGGAGAGTGATGCTGCAAACTATGCGAGGGGTTGGAAACAGTCCAATAATCCGGCGACTCATAGTCTGGAAATCAATGCAGGAATGGACAATTAGAGGCCTAAAAATCAAAATCCATTTCCAAAATTTTAGAAGAAACAGACATTTAGCTAGTGTTTGGATTTGTAACTTGACATCCCTCTTTATTTTTTTGTTTTTGAAATTTATCAAAATTGGCGCAGAGCAGTTTCCCATAGCAACCAATCAAGAGGCTTGTTTCATTTTTCAAAGGGCCTCTGTAACATGAGAGCTGCAATCTGATTGGTTGCTATGGGCAGCTGCTCCACTCTTCCTTTTGGCCTAGTTTATGGTTTTGGCCACCATTGTGCTGATGAGGGCCGAGCACATGGCGCATTCACAGCCTTCATTGTGGAGTCACAAGTTTTTGTCAGATTTGATAACAAAAAAACGTCTTAAAAATCTTAAGGGAAAGCAGACCCCTGCTAAAATCAATCAAGTGACCACAATAAAAATGTGCCTATTTGTGTGTTTTATTCTGGTACTTAGGCAACAAAATGGAAAAAAAAATGTGATTAAATAGCACTGCCACAGTGTGGGAATAGTGACAAATTTCAGTACCCTTAAAAAATATTTAGATAAGCGCAGCCCCGAAAAACGCATAAAAACCACGAGGTATCGCTCCAGAGAATCAGTGATGATGTTTTTGGTGTGTGATGATTACTTTACACATTCATCTGTAAAAGCAGTAACCAAAATCCACACTGCAAAACTACAGCGAATCAGTTACCTTGTTTTACGGCGTGCTGCTGAGAAAAAAAAACAGACTTTTTTTTTATCAGACCCCTGGATCCGTTTTTTTCCCCATTTTTGATCCGTGTGTCCGTTCTTACCGTCTGTGTGCATCTGTTTTGGAAGTTGCTCCCAGCAATCAGTGCAAAACGGACCATGTTATTGTGCAACATGAATGGCAACCGAGTGACGTCAGTTGCCGTTTTTTTTTTTTTTTTGCAGACCTATTTACTCTGATTTTTACATACCACAGTAATTTATGTCTGAATTTGTGGCTTTTTTTTTGCACCAAATCCTTCAAAATGACTAACGTGGTTCATAAATTTTATGCAAAGTAAAAAATTGTCTTTATCTTTGGCGATTTCTCAGCAAAAAAAAAAAAAAAAAGTTGCATGTTTCCCAAAATGACATCAAAGACTGTTTAAAGGCTCGGTCACACTTTCGATGAAATTGGACGAGTGCAATCCGGTAAAAGCAATAGATAAATTATCGGAATACACTCAGCCCAATCTTAAACTATGGGGAAGCTCACAACTGCGATTATTTTCGCATGCTGCAAAAAATCGGATCATGAGCACCAATTCAAGTCTATGGCTGGAGTCACACACATCGTCTAAAAATTCAGACCGTTTTTGATGGCCGATAATCGCACAAATGTTTCCTGAACATCCGATTGTAATGCGAGGATGCGATCTTCTCGCATCTGAGCGTACGTTTAACATCCGTGTCACATCCGTCTTGCGACATTTTGTCGGTGGCTAGCAAAACCGACATATAATGGATCCAAATGACAGTTTTTAAATCACAAAAGAATAGATATATACACATAGAATACATATATATGTCATTGAGACATATATTATATATATATATATATATATATATATAATATATACATAATATTTTATAGTTCATACACTTCTACATAGTATAAGAGCCGCTAATTCAATTGCCGGTTTCTGTAAATTATTACAGAACCCGACATGAAATGACACATGGTTTACATACAGTTAACCATGTCATTTCATGTAGTTTGATATATGGTTTTCACTAACAATTACATGAGTGTATGTGTGCAAAATTTCATACATGTAGGGGTTATTTAAATTTGTAAATTCGTTGTAAAAAAATGTGTGGGCTCCCGCTGTATTTTCTCCACCAGACAGGGAAAGCCAGTGAGTGGGGGCAGATAATAATAGCCTACGGACGGTGCATTTTTTTGTGCCCCCCCCACCCCTGGCTACTAACATCTGCCCCCAGCCACCCCAGAAAAGGCACATCTATGATTAGATGCGCCTTTTCTGGCACTAAGCCTGTCTATTCCCATTGCCCTGTAGCGGTGGCTAATGGGTTAATAATGGGTTGGTTAAGGCCACCTTGCTATTGAAAGGTGACTTTAAGCCAGGTTAATAATTGAGAGTTGTCAATTAGACAACTATCAATTATTAATCCTATTGTATGAAATGAAAAAAAAATAACACACACACATTAATTAAAAATCATTTTAATGAAATAAATACACAGTTTTTGACCATATTGGTATTCCTTCGATTCCCTTGTTCTCCTGTAATAAAAAAAAATAATAAAACAACATTATTCTTACCTCTCTGGCGCTCAGTCAGGTCCCCCGCTGCAATCTATCTGAAAGGGTTAACAGTTTTACAGCGAGGACCGGAGCTAATGCTGCAGCCTGGCTGTAAGGCCCCCGAATTAATGAGCTCATCTCCCGGCTGACAGGAGATGAAGGGATTAGCTGGGAAGCTTAATTGATTGTTTCCCACGGTAATCAGTTCACTTCAGGTCAGCCGGGGACTCCGCACAGCATCAGTGACGTCAGAGGGAGTCCCCGGCTAACCTGAAGTGAACTGATTACTGTGGGAAACAATCAATTAAGCTTCCCAGCTAATCACTTCCTCTCCTGTCAGCCGGGAGATAGGGAGATTATTTCATTTTTCGTGCAGAAAACTCAGTAAGTTGCATTATACTTTTTTGGGGGTGGTTGGGGGGCACTAAACTTTATCAACATGCACAAGGGGCAAAATTTACCGGGTAAAAACGCAGCGGAAAAAAATTCAGCACAACCTGCTTTTTGTAAGAAGCTTCTTTACTGCCAAGAGAACAGGTTTTGCCTAAAAAAAAAGAAAAAAAAAAAAAACGCAGAAAAAAACGCAATGTGTGAACATAGCCTGAAACCGGTTTCTGGCACAATGCTATTCTTATTAAAGGGATTGTCACGCAGCTCCCCAGTCTCCTGTACGGTAAATCTCCAACCAGGTAACACATCCCACACACTGGAGTTTTCCTAATCGTGGCGGAGCTCCGAGCTTTTATATTCACCCTCTGTCAATGGTTAATAATTGCAATCCACAGGTGACCTTTCCAGTAAGTGATGCGAGGAACGCTGTGCGTGCGAGCTCCAATTTGCTGCTAGACATTACTGGATGTTGTGAGTCACACAAATTACCCGGTACACAGGGGAGCCGCTCTACCGCTCTACATATGCATGTCCCCGACCGCCACTGCGCCGTGACATCAGCCACATTTGCATGTACAAGAGAAAAGTCCCAGACTGGAGATCACAGAGGAAGACACTGCACAATCTGAACAACCTTTATCTGATGCTCATGTGTACATGGATGTAGCAGAGCCAAGTTTCCAAACACATCATCATCATATCATATTGTGCAAGTTATTTTTTTTTTTTGGATGGCGGTACATAGTCTCTATGGCTTTGCACTGCAAGGGCTCAGGAACACTGAATGCTGCCATGTGGTGCAACACACGTTACTACAGAATGCCCTGAATTACGCCATCCAATGAAACAGAGCAGGAAACCATACGTTGCACCACACTCTACCATAGAAACAATGCCCTTTGGAGAAAATACCTCTGAAAAATGGCATCCGATGAAATATAGCAGAACCATAAGGCAATCATATGCCGCCATATGGTGCAACATACAAAACCAAAGAAACAATGCCTTTTGGAGAAAATAACTTTGAAATATTTTATTCGATGAAACATAGCAGGGCCATAAGGAAACTATTTGCTACCATATGGTGCAATGCATGCACTCTACCATAAAAACAATGCATTTTTGTGAAAATACCTCCGTAATATGGCATCGTACTACAGAGTCATGAGGACTCTATATGCTGCCTTATGAAATCAGAGACATAAGGGAGTATTGTATAGCACCACAGATTAATACTAACCTTGGAGCCATTATACGTTCATGTGTACGAGGCCTCTCCTCCTCTTTAAAGGTGTGTTCCTTATGTGATCAAAGCTTAAAAGGATTGTCCATGACTTATAAATATATGGCCTATAATTAAGCCATGGATATCATCATATTGGTTGGGATTCACAACACCCGGCACCAGCACCGATCAACTGATTCCAGGTTCCATAGAGGCTGAAAGTGCAAAGTGTATGGAGTTGGGACAGCACAGCTCTACTCACTGATTTGTGGCCATTCTAGGTACTGCAGCTCAGCTGATATTGAAAAATGTAATCTGAGCTGTAGTATCAGGAATGGGCACTACACTGTGTATGGTGCGGTATTGTCCCAGCTCTGTACACTGTGTATATCCTGCCGCTGCAAACAGCTGATCAGTGGCGATCAGTCCTGAACTACCCCTTTAACCAGTGTATAATAAACCGATATCCAGTTTGAGGATGGCAACGCAATACTTGGACTGGCCAACGGCTCTCCTGACCCGAGTATGACAGCATGTATTTCTATGCAGCAGTCACGCTCGGGTCAGGAGAGCTGACGGCCAGTCCGTGCACTGCGATGTGATCCTCGTCCAACTTATATGGCCGTCTGACTCTTCCCTTACTAGTATACGTTGTGCTTCCATCTCTCATCATTTGTAAGATCTTTGCTTGCTGCAAGGAATTTTATTGTAGGTTACAGAAATGAAAGAAGTCGTAGTTTAATGTTTTATTATTATTTTTTTTTCACAGTGCAATTTTTTAGTTTACAAGCATTCATCTAATACATACAGTACATGCAATCACAGTATCAGCGCCAATGCAACATTTCCACATCTAGTAAATGACAGAACCTGTCCTTAAAAGTAAAGCTCTGGTAAGAAGTTATTTGCTCCTTATAATTATTCTCTGCTTGCTGTCAGTGAATGGGAACATTCATAGAGCATGAAAACTTAAAACAGACCTAATATTTTATTTTATTATTATTAAAAACACCCCCTTCCTAAGTTTCAGATACCTTACTAAGAAAAACTCAATGAGGGTCAGGACCCATCATTCAGGACCCTCAATGACAGGCGTAGCTAAAGGAGGACCTGTCATGTTCATGTATGACACATACAGTGTAATACATTATTTGACCTGTAGGAGTGCTGTAGGAAAAAATACACTTGCTGCAGGGTTCGACCATAGATTATAGCTGATCACTAATCTCACAATAGTAAAACATCTCGTGATCGCCCTTTAAACTAATGAACTTTCTAACCGCTAGAAATTCAGGGCTCCAACGTGGGCAACCCCTTCAAGAAGGGTATTGACCAAAGAGAAATATCTCACAGTGTTTCTGCTGTACACATAGCTTACACTTTGCTCTGGTGATTACTATAAAAGAATTGCAGATAATGTCCCAAGCCAGAGTGTCACTTTAAAGAGATACTCCACCTAGACGTATCATTCACAGTGTGGTCATGACGCTGGTTCCTTTCCATGCCTTGACGCTAGCACAGTCATGTTGTCAGGCAGAGGCGTATATTTCCTTGAGGTATGAGGCACGAGGTACATTATCAGACGGCAGCTCACAATATGGCTGCGCCAATTATCGCTAAGCATCCGTAATACTATAATTCCAAGATACATTATAGTTTGCATGCAGTTACACTCTATAACAAACATTTCCCACTTTGTAGCTCAAAAACTCCCAAAACGCGCCTGCGCATTGCAATCTTGAATTGCGCAAGCGCAGTATGCTTTGCCCGCAGATTGCAATGCGCATGACGCGTTATATGGAGGGCAACTACTACATTCCCAGAAATAATGGAGACAGCGGCGAACAACATGTTAAGGCAAGTACCAAAACACCGCCCATCTGACCTGACTGCCATCATTTAAATATCCGCCAATTTAGGGTGACAGATTCCTTTAACAACCCTTGGGTGATAGTGGAAGCCACCTTCCGCTTTCTTACTGCTCAAACATCTCAGTTGCTATAGAAAACAACATCTAAATGGTGAAACGGCCGGGATAAGAGACATCTCTGACGCACACCATTGCAGCGGGTGGATCAGCGATAACGCTGGATATCTGTTCTTGCAGAGGAGGGATGTAAGCAATGTATGAAGGAGAACCCTGCAGATCCTTACATTGATCAGTGGCCACTGTTGTTGACTACTGCTGCTTATCCTCCATTCACTTGAATAGGAAATAAGGAGCAGAACCACTAAACAATGTACGTAGCTGCGGTGTTCCTCTCTGTACACTGCTTACATCCGGCTGCTGTCACAGCAGATATCACCTGATCGGTGGGTGTTCGTTGTGTCAGATCCCCACTGATCACATATTGATGACCTATACTATAGTCCCAGACAACCCCTTTAAGGGGGATCTCCAGTTGGATGTAACAAATCTACACATTTTGCATAGATACCGAGCAAATAAACCCTTTCCTTCTCTCATATTCCCGATAAAGCAGATCTGAAATCTCAATAGTTGCCGAGTTTCATCCATTTTTTACTTGCGGCAGTTTTGAAAAAAAATTGCATTAGGCCTCGTTGCTCATAGCAACCAATCACAGTGCAGCTTTCATCTTCTCAGAGTTCCGCAAGAAATGAAAGCTGCGCTCTGATTGGTTGCTAGGGACAACGAGGCCTGTATGTTCCTGCCAGATAAGTGAAGGCAGATTTATTGATAAGAATATACAATTTTGAGAAAAATATTTTCTAAAAACATGTAAAACGTATCACCTCTGAGGAGATAGAACTTAAATTAAATTTATTAGGGGAAAATAGTGCAAATTTCTGGTGCAAATCTTTTAGTATAATAAGACGCCACTCAAAGTAAACACGGGCCATTGTGAGATGTCACTGGCGAGAGGCGAGTTTTCCTTTAACATAATTACATTCCCGTTTTATCTCTCCTCAGAAGATCCATATCTGAAGACCATTTATTAATGTAATAATATCTCCATCTCGTTGCTTAATTGTCTGTAATTTGCCAAATTTAACGTTCGATAAAACATAATATCCCGTATTACTGTCACACACCTGACCCGAAAATCTTCCCGGATCTCTTAAAAAAAAATAGTCCCGTCACATTAATTACTAAATGGGCTGTGTGCGCACTTCCCGGTCTCCGAGAGACGCAGTAATTTTGTTTAATTAGCAGCGAAAGCCAATGTTTCCAAAGTTCATTAGTAAAATAAAAATAAAGCTTGTTTGGAATGGCGGATTTACCAGACAGTAGGACTCCTGACAGAAGAAAAGCAATTAGCAAAGAACAGCCGGTAATGGATGAGCGAAAGGGTAATGTGTCACGGAAAGGAGCCGAGCTGTCAGAAGACTTCTCAAGTCAGAATGGTTTCAATAACTGGCGATAAAGCGCACACGCATCTGGTATATGGCGCTAAACATTTTATATCACTCGCTGAATTTTTCTCAGGTCTCGTCTGTTTTCTTCCCATTAACTCCTGATTTCTTTGGTCAGCCGTAAAGTCTGGAGAACTTCAAAAGTCTCATAAAAAGAAAAAAAGTCTTCACACTAGATATCCCGTTCTCCATATAAACACTCCGGCCCTCCATAATAAGAGGGAAACTTTCCACACCAGCACTCCGACTCTCCAAACCACCAGTCCCCGCTCTCCAAAAAAGCAGTCCCGCTCTCCACAACAACAATCCGGCGCTGCTAATGAGAAGTCCGATCCTCCACACTAGCAAGGTGACTCTCCATATCAACAATCCGGCCGTCCATAACAGAACTCCAGCACTCCAAGCCAACATGCCGGCGGTCCACATGAGAAGACCGGCCGTCCATAACAAGAGTCCGGCACGCCACACCAACAAAACCGCACTCCAAACCAGCAAGATGATGCTCCACATCAGCAACCCAGCACTCCACAACAGCTCCTCCAAGTCATGCACTTCACTAACATCTTCAGGGAAGGGTGAAGGCACGTTCTAAAACACACACAAAAAGAAGACAACCACTGGTCATTATCAGGAATGGCAACGGGAACAGATATAAAATATTCTCCTAGCTCTTATGAGCATGCATGCAAGACATATCTCCTACGTATTTGTACTTTTTATGTAGGGTTTTTTTTCTAGCAAAACCTAAGTTTTTGCATTGTTTTTATGCAAAAATGCTGCAACTAGGCTGTTTGCACAATGAAAGTTTTTTTGTACAGGTTTTCTTTACTTCTAAGCTTGATTCACACTGAGTTTTTGAGGTTTTGTTTTTAGTTGATCTGTTCCAAATCATCTACAAAAATTGTTTAATAAAGTTAAAAAAAAAAAAAACATTAATTCTTTGAAATGGATCCTGATGGAATCCTCAAAAAACTAGGATCTGACAAATCAAGAGACTGCAAAAAAGGAACGCTTCAGGGACAAAAGTTTTCCAAAAATCTTTTAGAATCACTTTAGAAATAGAAAAATCTCTCCAAAAACTCTATCCAAAAACAACACTTTTGTAAAGCAGTTTCCGCTTGAGAAACTTGTGATTTTTGAATGCCACAAGAAACTGTGAACGTAGCCTCATTTTCTAAAGAGGTTTTTGGAAGAGATTTTTTTTTCTGAATTGTTCTTTGCAACCTTTTGACTCGACAGGGGTTAGTTTGGAGCATATTCCATCAGGATTTGGCCACAACTGTTCATCCCTCTCCCATATTGACAGTTCTGCTTTACGTCACTTGTCTTACCATTGCACTATTCCTGTGTCCTGTTGTGTATAATAAATATGTGATTCTTCAGATTCTGCATTAGTCTTTGCCTGATGAAGAGACCTGAGTAGTCTCGAAAGCTGAAATTTGTTACCATCTTTTCAGTTAGGCTGGAATCACACACAGCGACTAAAAAAGCTGACCGTTTTAGTCGGTCGATAATCGGATTAAAATTTCATGAACATTGATGCGACTAGCATCCGATTTTTTGTAGTTGATGCGATTTAGTCGCATCTGACCGTAGTTGTCACATCCGATTTACATCCGACTTGCGAGAATTTCTCGCAGGCTTGCAAAAATGACATATAATGGATCCAAAAGAATAGTATTTAAATCACAATAGAAAGAATAGATATATACACATAGAAAACATATATATATATATATATATATATATATATATATACACATGTCATTGTGACATGTGTATATATATATATTTATAGTTCCTAGACTTCTACATACTGTACTAGCCGCTAATTCAATTGCCGGCTTTAGTGAAATCCCAGAAGCCGACATGAAATGATACATTGTTTTGACACAGTTAACCATGTAATTTCAAGTATTTTGATATATGTTTTAAACTTACAATTACATAAGTATATTTGTGCAAAATTTCAGACATGTAGGGGTTAATTAAAGGTGTAAATTCGTTGTAAAAAAAAACATTTTTTTACAACGAATTTACACCTTTAATTAACCCCTACATGTCTGAAATTTTGCACAAATATACTTATGTAATTGTAAGTTTAAAACATATATCAAAATACTTGAAATTACATGGTTAACTGTGTCAAAACAATGTATCATTTCATGTCGGCTTCTGGGATTTCACTAAAGCCGGCAATTGAATTAGCGGCTATTACAGTATGTAGAAGTGTAAGAACTATAAATATATATATATATATATATGTCACAATGACATATATATATATATATATGTGGATTCTATGTGTGTATATGTATTGATTCGATTCTTTATTAAACCTGTCAGTGTGCTTTTACAGTATAGGCAGGGATGAATTGCCGGCTTTTCTAAAGGACACTGATGCGATTTAATCGCAAGTCACACATGCAGTCCGTTTGTAATCAGATTTTTCATCGCTCCCATAGACTTGCATTGGCGACAGTCGACCCACAATCGGTGACAATCGCAGCATGCTGCGATTGCACTCGGACGTTTAAAACGGACCACAAAAAATCTGATACTGGGAGCTGCTCCATAGATTAACATAGGTCCGACTGCAATGCGATATTT
This sequence comes from Oophaga sylvatica, assembly GCA_033576555.1. Lineage (NCBI taxonomy): Eukaryota > Metazoa > Chordata > Amphibia > Anura > Dendrobatidae > Oophaga > Oophaga sylvatica. The sequence goes on from JARQOD010000009.1 coordinate 73,934,793, forward strand.
CATCGCATTGCAGTCGTCCGATTTAGTCGCCAGTGTGACTTCAGCCTTAGCCATTAAAAGGTATCAACCACTGAGGACTTTCAACTCTAAATATTTTTTTTTCACCAGGCATTTTTTCAAAATCTTTTCAGGTAAAATAAAACTCAGACAAAACCTCCTCCTATGAACAGCAAAGTGGTTTGCCCATATAAATGAACAGGAAGAGTTTTCTAAGCATTTCTGAATAATTTCTAGAAGATAACTTTGGAGCAGGTCTGCTCCAAAAAAATCCACAAAAAACTCAGTGTTAACAAAGCCACAATTTTTATTTTTTCTTGGTTGAAGTTTTTTCATGTGATTTACCATAGGCTTCTGAAAGAGAATTTAAGAAGGCATCTATCTATATAATTGCCTCGTAACGTTTTAATTTCCTGTTCTGTCCAGATGTCACCGTATCCCAGAATTCCAGGCGGAGTAAGTTCACCGACCGCCATATTGGGACACCCAAGTTATGGGTGTCTTAATATGGAAACTGCTGTTGGTACCAACCTATTGCGCAGTACTACTAGCGGAACACACACACACTCTATACGCCATACGCACCACACACACACAGAGAGACTCACACACTTACACTCACACACACACTCACGCAGCCTCTTGTGCGGTACCACACTGTCGCACTGCGCCTGCGCAAATTCACTATGCCTTTGTCTCTTCCCTCTAATTATGACGTACCCTCCTGGCTATTGACCTCGGACTACATGACTATCCCTACTCAAGGCTTGTCTGTGAGATGTGACTATTGACGTGAGAGGTATCACTGCCTGTTATGTTTCGGTAGCTGAGGAGTGCAGGCAAAAAAGGCAATACACCAGAGCAGTTGGAATCTATGAGATTGCAGTACCCTGACTAACCACCACAACTAGAGGCAGCCGTGGAGCGTTCCTACGTTGGTCCTAGACGCCTCGTCACAGCCTGAGAAACTAACTACACCTAAAGATAGATATAGGAAAGCTATCTGCCCCGGAGCAGAACCCCAAAGACAATAGAAAGCCCCCAAACATGTAATGGCGGTTAGACAAGATGAAATACTGACACAGAAAGAAAATAGTATGAGCAAACGCTGGGGCCCAAACTAACTAAATAGAAAAGGATAGGAAGGGTACTTACTGCAATCCCAGAAAACCCTGAAAGGCACCAACTCTACTAATTTCAAAAACACCTGAGATCACACGACCTCTTCCACCTAAATTAGTTCTCTGGTGTAACAAAATCAAAACAGCAGCCACTGAAAAAACTGGAAAAAGCAAAAGTACAAACATCAGTGGCTGAACTAAACTGAGAGGGCAGAAGCCCCCGGAGGGGACCCTGAAGGCCCCCACAGAAGTGCAGGACAAAATGCAAAAATATAGCACAAACACAAAAGAAGAAAATGTCTTATCTGTTAGCAGGAGATGCAGACACGACACAGCAGGCTACAAGGGAAACTGGAATAAAGGATTCAGACCAGAACAATTGATCACCGGCAACCCTGATGGGAAGGTGACTCCCTTATATAAGACCAGTCAGTAACACCTGATTCCCAGTCCTCACAATCTTCACTGGACAGACTAGCACCGCTTGTAACCACCAGAGGGAGCCTCTGCTCAGAACTCATCTCAAACCCATTCACAACAGTATCCCCCCCTTGAGGAGGGGTCACCGAACCCTGATTTGAGCAACCAGGTCGGTCAGGATGAGTTCTATGATACGCACGGATAAGTCTCCTAGCATGGATGTCCGAAGCAAACACCCAAGAATTGTCCTCCTGACCATAACCTCTCCATTTAACCAAATACTGGAGTTTCCGTCTAGAAAAACGAGAATCTAATATTTTCTCAACCACATACTCCAGATTTCCCTCAACCAAAACAGGGTCAGGAGGCACAGCAGCAGGAACCACTGGCTCAACAAACCTCTTCAACAAGGACTTGTGGAACACGTTATGGATCTTAAATGTCCCTGGAAGAAGCAAACGAAAAGAAACAGGATTAATAATCTCCATGATCTTATAAGGTCCAATGAACCTAGGCTTAAATTTAGGAGATGCTACTCTCATAGGAATATTCTTTGAGGACAACCAGACCAATTCCCCCACTTTAAACCGAGGACCATCAGTCCTATGCCGGTTAGCAAACCGCTGGGCCCTCTCCCGAGAGAGGGACAACCTCTCCACTACCTGGTCCCAAATCAGCTGCATACGCTCCACAACAGAGTCAACACCCGGACAGACAGAAGCCTCCGTCTGTCCTGAAGAAAATCGAGGGTGAAATCCAGAATTACAGAAAAACGGAGACATCAAAGTAGCAGAGCTAGCCCTATTATTAAGAGCAAACTCAGCCAAAGGCAAAAAAGAGACCCAGTCATCCTGATCAGCAGACACAAAGCATCTTAGATAAGTCTCCAATGTCTGGTTAGTTCTCTCAGTTTGACCATTGGTCTGAGGATGAAATGCCGAGGAGAAAGACAATTGAACACCCAGTTTAGAACAAAAAGTCCTCCAAAATCTGGAAACAAACTGGACTCCTCTGTCAGACACAATGTTCTCAGGAATGCCGTGTAAACGAACCACGTGCTGAAGAACAACGGCACCAATTCAGAGGAGGAAGGCAACTTAGGTAATGGCACAAGATGTATCATGTTGGAAAACCTATCACAAATTACCCAGATGGTGGTCATTCTCTGAGAAACAGGAAGGTCGGAAATGAAATCCATAGAGATATGGGTCCATGGTCTCTTGGGCACAGGCAATGGCATCAACAAACCACTAGAGCGAGAGCAAGGCTTGGAGCGAGAGCAAGTCCCGCAGGACTGCACAAATTCCCTGACATCACGAGACAAGGTAGGCCACCAAAAGGACCGACTAACCAAGTCTCTGGTACCAAAAATTCCGGGATGCCCAGCCAACGCGGAACAATGAATCTCAGACATCACACTCTTTTTCCACTGGTCCGGGATAAACAATTTTCCAACAGGGCAGCACTCGGGCCTATCCTCCTGACACCCCTCCAGAGCAAGTCTCAAGTTGGGCGAGATGGCGGAAAGAAACACACCCTCTTTCAAAATAACAGAAGGATCAGATAACTCAGGAGAGTCTGCAAGGAAACTCCTCGAGAGGGCATCCGCCTTAACATTCTTAGTGCCAGGAAGAAAGGAAACCACAAAATTAAAACGTGTGAAAAACAAGGCCCACCTGGCCTGTCTAGGATTGAGTCGCTTGGCAGATTCCAGATAGACCAGATTCTTATGGTCCGTAAGGACCACCACCTGATGTTTGGCTCCCTCCAGCCAATGTCTCCACTCTTCAAAAGCCCACTTCATGGCCAATAACTCCCGATTACCCACGTCATAATTACGTTCAGTAGGAGAAAATTTTCGAGAGAAAAAGGCACACGGGTTACTTTTAGAGGTCTCTGGATCTTTTTGGGACAAAACGGCACCTGCCCCAATTTCAGAGGCATCAACCTCCACCTGAAATGGCAGAGAAACATCAGGCTGCCGTAGAACAGGAGCAGAAGTGAATCTCTGCTTAAGTTCCTGAAATGCAGAGACTGCCTCAGGAGGCCAATTCACCACATCAGAACCCTTTCTGGTCAAATCAGTTAATGGTTTAACAATAACCGAGAAATTACCAATAAATTTACGATAAAAATTGGCAAAACCCAAAAATCTCTGAAGAGCCTTTAATGAAGTAGGTTGGACCCAATCACAGATGGCCTGAACCTTGACCGGGTCCATTTCAATAACAGATGGGGACAAAATGAATCCAAAAAATGAGATCCTCTGTACGCCAAAAAGACACTTTGATCCCTTCACATACAGAGCATTCTCTCTCAAAATCTGGAATACAGTTCGAACATGTTTCACATGAGAGTCCCAGTCATTAGAAAAAATCAAGATATCATCCAAATAAACAATCAGAAATTTGTCCACAAAATCCCTGAAAATGTCATTCATGAAGGACTGGAAGACGGAAGGAGCATTAGTGAGCCCAAAGGGCATCACCAGGTACTCAAAATGCCCTTCAGGGGTATTGAATGCCGTCTTCCATTCATCCCCGTGCTTAATGCGAATAAGGTTATACGCCCCCCTGAGGTCAAGCTTGGTAAACCAAGTAGCGTTTTTCACCCTGGAAAACAGGTCAGAAATCAAGGGTAACGGGTATTGATATTTCACAGTAATATTGTTCAAGAGACGATAATCAATACACGCCTTAATGAACCATCCTTTTTGGCCACAAAGAAAAAACCGGCACCTAAGGGTAAAGAGGATGGTCTGATATGACCCTTCTCCAATGATTCCTTGATATAAGACCGCATAGCGTCATGTTCAGGTACAGACAAGTTAAAAAGGCAACCTTTAGGGAATTTACTACCCGGCACTAATTCAATAGCGCAGTCATAGCTCCTATGGGGAGGCAAGGATGCAGATTTACTTTCGCTAAACACATCAGAAAAATCAATTAAAAAGTCAGGAACATCCTGAGCCTGGGGGAGGCAGAAAAAACAGGAGTGTTGGTATTAACACATTGGCAGCCCCAACTGGTTACAGACACAGATTTCCAATCCAAAACAGGATTATGAGACTGTAACCAAGGAAAACCCAGCACGATAATGTCATGCAGATTATACAAAACCAAAAATTTGCAGCACTCCTGGTGATCAGGTTCAACCCTCATTATCACCTGAGTAGAAAACTGGGGTTTATTCTCAGCCAAAGGGGTAGAATCGATCCCCAGTAGGGGAATAGACTTCTGTAGGGGTATCAAGGGAAATCCACAACGTTTAGCAAAATCATAATCCATCAGGTTAATAGCTGCTCCAGAATCAACGAAAGCCTGAGCAGAAAATGAGGACAGAGAGCATATCAGAGTGACAGTTAATAAAAACTTAGTCTGAACACTACCCAAGACAACTGAGCGTGCAAAACGTCTTCCCCGCTTAGGGCAGACTGAAATAGCATGAGAGGCATCACCACAGTAGAAACATAACCCATTGCGCTTTCGAAACTCATGACGCTGTGCCCCAGACACCACTCTATCACACTGCATGGGTTCAGAAGCTGGTTCACAAGGCAACACCATTCCACGCATACTTCTCCGCTCACGCAAACGTCTGTCAATTTGAATCGCTAATGACATAGAATCATTGAGACCAGAGGGGACAGGGAATCCCACCATAACATCCTTTACATTATCTGACAGACCCTTCCGGAAAAGGGCTGCCAAAGCGTCGTCATTCCATTTGGTCAGGACTGCCCACCTACGGAATCTCTGACAGTATAACTCAGCGTCATCAAGCCCCTGATTTAATGCCAACAAGGCTTTCTCAGCTTGATCAGTGACATTAGGCTCATCGTACAATAACCCCAAGGCCTGAAAAAATGCATCAACATCACTCAAAACAGGATCCCCAGGTATCAGGGAAAAAGCCCAATCCTGAGGATCGCCGCGCAGGAGAGAGATGATAATTTGAACCTGCTGCGCTGCGTTCCCTGAGGACTTAGATTTTAAGGCAAAAAACAATTTACAATTATTTTTGAAATTCTGAAACTTAGCTTGATCCCCTAAAAACAAATCTGGCATGGGAATCCTAGGTTCCACAACAGGCAACCCAGCAAGATAGATAGCAATACTCCGAACCTCAGTGGCAAGCTGATCCACACGGCCAGACAACTGTGCAAACTCCATTGAGAGAAAAGATCCTCCCCAGCACCCAGAGATACAGAGGGGAAAAAAAAAATGCAACAAACAGAAAAATATCTCTGACAATTCTGACAATATTTTTTCCCTTCTGTGAGTACCATACAATTTTCAATTTTTTGGCCGGTGATACTGTTATGTTTCGGTAGCTGAGGAGTGCAGGCAAAAAAGGCAATACACCAGAGCAGTTGGAATCTATGAGATTGCAGTACCCTGACTAACCACCACAACTAGAGGCAGCCGTGGAGCGTTCCTACGTTGGTCCTAGACGCCTCGTCACAGCCTGAGAAACTAACTACACCTAAAGATAGATATAGGAAAGCTATCTGCCCCGGAGCAGAACCCCAAAGACAATAGAAAGCCCCCAAACATGTAATGGCGGTTAGACAAGATGAAATACTGACACAGAAAGAAAATAGTATGAGCAAACGCTGGGGCCCAAACTATCTAAATAGAAAAGCATAGGAAGGGTACTTACTGCAATCCCAGAAAACCCTGAAAGGCACCAACTCTACTAATTTCAAAAACACCTGAGATCACACGACCTCTTCCACCTAAATTAGTTCTCTGGTGTAACAAAAGTAAAACAGCAGCCACTGAAAAAACTGGAAAAAGCAAAAGTACAAACATCAGTGGCTGAACTAAACTGAGAGGGCAGAAGCCCCCGGAGGGGACCCTGAAGGCCCCCACAGAAGTGCAGGACAAAATGCAAAAATATAGCACAAACACAAAAGAAGAAATGTCTTATCTGTTAGCAGGAGATGCAGACACGACACAGCAGGCTACAAGGGAAACTGGAATAAAGGATTCAGACCAGAACAATTGATCACCGGCAACCCTGATGGGAAGGTGACTCCCTTATATAAGACCAGTCAGTAACACCTGATTCCCAGTCCTCACAATCTTCACTGGACAGACTAGCACCGCTTGTAACCACCAGAGGGAGCCTCTGCTCAGAACTCATCTCAAACCCATTCACAACAACTGCCTATACAGAGCGCAACATCTGATGACACTCATTGCGACTGCTGCACGCTGCATAGACAGAGACCAATATGACAGAGGCTGAGCAAGTCAGCAATGGATCATGTGTACTGTACTGATCATGCGTTTTTTTTCAGCTTTTTTTAATGCATATTTTCAGCTGCATTTCACAGTACCAGCAAAGTCAATGAGATTTCAGAAATCTCACGCTCACACCTTGCTTTTTTTGTCCTGTTTTGTCATGAAAGCTTGGTTTTTGCGAAATGCAGCATGTGACTTGTTTCAGTGTTTTTCACCCATTGAAATAAATGAGTAGTGCAAAAACTAAGCAAAAAACGCAGGTATCAGATTTTGCTGCGTTTTTGGTGAAAAAACCTGATGAAGTTGAATCACTTTTTTTAATGCACTAGACCTTATCAGCATGCACAAGTGACAAATGTACCCTGACAAAACCTCAGTAAACAAAGCAGCAAAAACTAAGCAAACCTGCTTTTTGTAATCACCTTAACCTTAGCATTTAAAAAAAAAAAACATACAAAAACATAACATGTGAACATAGCCTTATTTAGGACATGGGCTAAGGCTAGGAATCGGATTAGGGAAATAAAATATTTGCATAAAAACACACTAAATACAATAGAAAAATTGGTCCATGGGTTAGGGCAGGGGTCCCCAACCGCCAGTTCGCGGCTCAGGACCGGGCCGTTGCAGTTCTGTTGCCGGGCCACGGAGCGACAGCACAGAACGCTGGACACAAATGGAGCCGGCGGCTGTAGCACTGTAGTGACAGCTACAGCCGCCGGCTTCATTAGACATCGATACTCACCTTCCGTCGCTGCATCCCTGTCAGCCGCGGCGGCTTCATCCAGTGCTGAGTGGTGACGTAGTACCGCTCATTAAGGTCATGAATATGGACGGGACTCCACTCCCATAGGCGTGGCAACCATATTCATGACCTTAATGAGCGGTACTACGTCACCGCACTGCACAGGAGGAAGCTGCCGCGGCCGACAGGGATGCAGGGACATGCAGCGACGGAGCGAGGAAGGTAAGTATGATGGGGGGAGGACGGGGGAGCCCAGCCATGCAAGGGTGGGAGCAGAGCCTTGTATACAAGGGAGGGAGCAGAGCCTTGTATACAAGGGAGGGAGCAGAGCCTTGTATACAAGGGAGGGAGCAGAGCCATGTATACAAGGGTGGGAGCGGAGCCATGCATAAAAGGGTGGGAGCAGAGCCATGTATACAAGGGTGGGAGCAGAGCCTTGTATACGAGGGAGCAGAGCCATGTATACAAGGGTGGGAGCGGAGCCATGCATACAAAGGTGGGAGCATAGCCATGTATACAAGGGTGGGAGCAGAGCCATGTATACAAGGGAGGGAGCAGAGCCATGTATACAAGGGTGGGAGCGGAGCCATGCATACAAGGGTGGGAGCAGAGCCATGTATACAAGGGTGGGAGCGGAGCCTTCTATACAAGGAGGGAGCAGAGCCATGTATACAAGGGGGGGAGCGGAGCCATGTATACAAGGGTGGGAGCGGAGCCATGCATACAAAGGTGGGAGCAGAGCCATGTATACAAGGGTGGGAGCGGAGCCTTCTATACAAGGGAGGGAGCAGAGCCATGTATACAAGGGTGGGAGCGGAGCCATGTATACAAGGGTGGGAGCAGAGCCATGCATACAAGGGTGGGAGCGGAACCATCATACAAGGGGGGAGCAGAGCCATGTATACAAGGGTGAAGCGGAGCCTTGTATACAAGGGAGGGAGCAAGCCACTTACAAGGGTGGGAGCGGAGCCTTGTATACAAGGGTGGGAGCAGAGACGTATACAAGGGTGGGATGGAGCCTTGTATACAAGGGTGGGAGCAGAGCCTGTATACAAGGGTGGGAGCAGAGACATGTATACAAGGGTGGGATCGGAGCCTTGTAACAAGGGTGGGAGCGGAGCCTGTATACAAGGGTGGGAGCGGAGCCATGTATACAAGGGTGGGAGCGGAGCCTTGTATACAAGTGTGGTAGCGGAGCCTGCATACAAGGGAGGGAGCAGAGCCATGTATACAAGGGTGGGAGCGGAGCCATGTATACAAGGGTGGGAGCGGAGCTTGTATACAAGTGTGGGAGCGGAGCCTGTACAAGGGGGGAGCGAGCCATGTATACAAGGGTGGGAGCGGAGCCTTGTATACAAGGGGGGAGCGAGCCTTGTATACAAGGTTGGAGCGGAGCCATGCATACAAGGGGGGAGCAGAGCCATGTATACAAGGGTGGGAGCGGAGCCTTGTATACAAGGTGGGAGCGATGTGAGGTGCAGAGCTTGTATACAAGGTGGGATCGGAGCCTGATACAAGGGGGAGCGAGCCATGTATACAAGGGTGGGAGTCGAGCCTGTATACAAGGGGGGAGCGGAGCCTTGTATACAAGGGTGGGAGCGGAGGCATGATACAAGGGTGGGAGCAGAGCCATGTATACAAGGGTGGGAGCGGAGCCTTGTATACAAGGGTGGGAGCGGAGCCATGTATACAAGGGAGGGAGCAGAGCCATGTATACAAGGGTGGGAGTGGAGCCTTGTATACAAGGGACGAGCAGAGCCTTGTATACAAGGGAGGGAGCAGAGCCATGTATAGAAGGGTGGGAGCGGAGCCTTGTATACAAGGGTGGGAGCGGAGCCATGCATACAAGGGAGGGAGCAGAGCCATGTATACAAGGGTGGGAGCGGAGCCTTGTATACAAGGGTGGGAGCGGAGCCATGTATACAAGGAGGGAGCAGAGCCATGTATACAAGGGTGGGAGTGGAGCCTTGTATACAAGGGACGGAGCAGAGCCTTGTATACAAGGGAGGGAGCGGAGCCTTGTATACAAGGGTGGGAGCGGAGCCATGCATACAAGGGAGGGAGCAAAGCCTTGTATACAAGGGTGGGAGCGGAGCCATGCATGCAAGGGTGGGAGCGGAGTCATGCATACAAGGGTGGGTGGGAGCGGAGCCATGCATACAAAGGTGGGAGCGGAGCCATGTATACAAGGGTGGGAGCGGAGCTTTGTATACAAGGGAGTCACATTCACATTATAAATGTTATAATTAAATGATAAGAATGCACTACTACTAAACTACAACCCCGTCCATAGCCCCACCCCTTATGACCAAAGCCCCACCCCTGCCACACCTCCATCCCCGCCCTACCGGGCCATGGAAGAATGGTCTTGCTTGAAGCCGGTCCCTGGTGCAAAAAAGGTTGGGGACCACTGGGTTAGGGGATGCAAAATACGGTACTTGCCTTGCCCCGGGTATTGGCATTACTTTTTTTTTATAGGAGTTATCGTCTAGATTTATATGATGACAATGTTATCCCCAATAGTGCATACATTTATATGTATGAGCAATTAGAAAGTAGCTGAACTTGAAAAGTAGGCACCGGCCCTTACAGTCGAATCTTACAGCGTCTCCACATTAAAGGGAAATGATGACTTGGTTACAGCCATTGTGGCAGTCTGGGTATCGAAAGTCGTACTGTAATCTGTAGTGAAATCCCTAGTGCTTCATCTGTCAGTCGCTACATGAAGATTTAGTGCGCATGGTTACAAATTAATTCCGGACTCTATTAGGCGCAGTATTTCCAGGGATGACCGACGCATGCTTCATTTGTGTATTTTATTTACTGGCAAAATGTTCCTAACCGTAATCTCCACCCTGCCAATAACGGAGCGCACTACAGCCTCGCGTCTACGTCTCCATCCAAACTGGATTATAAGAAATGTGCGAGGAAGCACAAATCTGGACGACTGAGGTGACGCTAAAAAACTGCAGCAGGAGATGTTCTTTTTTATTTGGGCTTTACCTGGAGTAAATGCCGCTGTTCTGAATCTGACCTTGTTTTCCTTTTGTTCCTGCACCGCTCCTGGAGAATCCCATTAATAGGTCATTGTTACCACACAATGAAAGCCGTAAGAAAAAGCCTCGAAACCAGTGGCGAAATTATTATATTTTTTTTTCACCATTTCATCACACTTGGAATTATTTTTTCACGTTTTTTGGCACATTATATTGTAGAGTGAATGGTGAATTTAAAGCTACAACTTACAAAAAACAAGCCTCATAGGGCTTTGTCAACAGAAAATTAAAAAAAAAATTATGACTCTTGGAAGAAAGGGAGGAAAAAATAAGAGTGAAAAATAAAAATTGTCCACGTCAGGATAAAGATTAAAAAGTTATGCAGAAGGACGAGGCCGCCACTGATGCAGCAGTGCTCATAAATGATCATCCACCATGATGGCTCATCTGTACATTTACCTTCACTTGGTTTTATCTGACCTACAAGTCCATGTTCATCCTGAGCCTTCTGATTCATGAATACAAATTAAAACTGCAGTGAAGACAGATACCTGCTATATAAGTAGTGCTAACTGCGGTGCCGCTGATGGTGATTGATCCACTTGTCCCTTTTTCATTCAGCTCATAGCTTAATTTTTGCAATGTCTTAATCGCGCCATTTTCGCTGCAGTCTTAAACAATGCTGTGCAGATTAAAAGAAATGATTTATCTGACGGTTTCCATTTTCTCCAGGCGATTTTTCAATTGCGTCTCCTGGTTATCTTCAGATGCCGGCATTATAGATTAAAATTGTATTTCCCAGGAACAGAAATAAATTGAAGTGGAATCAAAAAATAATAATGTGTCTTTGTCTACGCCAATCATGGAAATGGCGTAATAAATAGAAAAATCCTGGCAGAGGGGAACTACAAATCCCAGCAGAAATACTTGATGATTGTATGCCACATTGACACCAATGACTTCAGGTAGACTGACTCTGAGACAGTCCGTCTTCCTAAAGGAATTTTTTTTATGGTCTCTGTTTGCTGTCGGTGAATTGAAACATTCTTGTTTCCTTTCAAAAGTTGGTAATATGATTTTACATCTCAACAACACCTTTGTGACGATCACTGCAGGTCCATGAACTGAAACACCTGCCACCTGCAGCCACACAGCGACTATGGGACAAATGTGGCATTATGCAATAGCCAAACCAGCCCTCTTCTTGATTTATGCATGGGACGGACTATGTGCAGGGTGGGGGTGTGAAAATGAGCGCTCTTTCTGTATTCATAGGTTTATATATCAAGAAAATTGGGCTGGTTTAGCTATGGCAAACAGCCATACTCAAGATCCAGTTCTATAATCAATCTGGGCTTAAAGTGCAGATTCTCAGCTTTAATTTGAGGCATTCACATCTTGATTGGAGTAATGGTTTAGGAGTTACAGCTGTTTAATATTTAGCTGCCTCTTTTTAAAGGGACTAAAACTACTTGGACAATAATCTCAAAAGTTCTTTAGCTGGCTGCATGGGCTATTCGCTAGTTAATCCATCATCAATTAAGCAGGTGGAATGTCTGGAGCTGATTCCAGGTGTGGCATTTGCATTTGGAAGCTGTCGCTGTGAACCCACAACATGCGCTGAAAGGAGCTCTCAATGGAAGTGAATCATTAGCCTGAAGAAATCCATCAGAGAAATAGCAGAAATGTTAAGTTTAGCGCATTCTGAAAAAAACTGCACTGATGAGTTGGGAAGTCAAAAACGTCTGGACATCCAAGGAAGACAACAGTGGTGGAAGATCACATAATCCTTTCCATGGTGAAGAAAAACCCCTTCACAACATCCATCCAAGTGAAGAACACTCTCCAGGAAGACGGTGTCTAAGTCTATCATAAAGAGAGGACTTCATGAGAGCAAGGTACAAACTATTAATCAGCCTGAAAAATTGAAGGGCCAGATTAGACTTTGCCAAAGAACATTTAAAGAAGCAGCCCAGTTCTGGAAAAGCAAAACCAAGATCAACCTGTACCAGAATGATGGGAAGAAGAAAGTCTGGAGAAGGCTTGGAACGGCTCATGATCCAAAGCACAGCACATCCTCTGTAGCACATGGTGGAGACGGTGTGATGACGCGTGCATGCATGGCTTCCAGTGACACCGAGCCACTACTGATTATTGATGATGTGACAGAAGAGGAATCCTGTGTGTACAGGGCTGAAGTGTACAAGGATTCACGACAAAGTATTAAAAATGAACATTTGATTTATGCTAAAATTAATTTGTCCAATTACTTTTGAGCCCCTGAAAGTTGGAGTTGGAAGGGACCTCCAGGGACATTGTGTTCAATTCCTTGCTCAATGCAGGATTCACAAAACCATCTCAGACAGATGTCTGTCCAGCCTTTGTTTGAAGACCTCCAATGAAGGAGAACTCATCACATGAGGGGGCTTTGTAGAAAAATGATTGCAATTCCTAAACATTCCCCAGGATATTTTTGTTCAACCCCTTTAATTAAGCCTGAAAGTCTCCACTTCAATTATATCTCAGTTGTTTCAATTTAAATAAAAAATAGTGGTCTGCAGAGCTGAAATCACGAAGATTCAGCCGCTGGCCAAAGATTTCTGGATTTAATTTTATTACCGTAGTTTAATTTCTTTCTTTTTGTTTGACCGGTAACTCTCTCTCGTTTGCTGAGTGCTTGGATAATAATTGCTGAATTCTAGTTTGCAAATCTTGCTAAAAAGCCTTCTTTTGGGCACTTTTAATAAAGCTCCATGTACTTAATTTAGGACCAGAACTAAAGAGAACTTTCTTCTTGTAACAGAACAATTTTTGATTAATAACCAACATCCTCTTTCTTCATTTTTCCTTCAGAGTCGTGAATCCATCCTCTGCTCACAACTTTCCCCCGTTCCCGCGACCTCGTTGCTCCATATTTGATCGCTCCGGTCCCCTTGCTTTGAGGGAGCTTTCATGTACACTGAACCCTTTAATGGAGAATTTTCAGAGGGCGCACAGGAGAACTGACGGCTGCCGAGGGCACGGCAGAGCGGCAGCACCTGAGAGACCGGCACGTTATTTCGGAGCAGACTGGGTGACCTACTTTCCCCTCTCGTTTCTCCAGGCTCATAAATTCGGAGATGTGAAGTGACAGGATCTCTCTGGATTCATGGCTCTTCGCCATCTCATCGCACCAGAAACCTTGGTAATTCTTCTATTTAAGGACCGGACCATGAAACGAGTCTTAGATACCTGTCCGACGTGAATATGCGGAGAATTTACAGATGAGGCAGTATAGACGAGACTCAAACCCCTCTAACCTGGCGCTTTAGTTGTCATTTTGGGGCAAGATAAAAAAAAAGACAATTACGCAAGTGTGACCAAAGCCTAATCCCAGGGCCGGCTCCAGGTTTATGTGGCCCTTGAGTACAGCTCTGGGCCCATCTTTTGAGGGTATAACTTGTAGATTTTTCAGTCCGTAGAGTTGCACCAATCCTTGTTTTTTTGCGGTACGAGACGTACTTATTATTACACTGTTGATGTTCATACAACTTTCTGAACTATTTTTATTTTATTTTTTTCTGAAACAAAATGAGTAAAAAACATGAATTCTGCTACTTCTTTATTGTCCACCATCTTCGGTTAATATCAGAATATATTAGCTTGGGCAGTCACACACGTGGAGAGAACAAAGAGCGCATTGTTTTATTTTTTAGATTTTATTTATATTCTTATCATATTCTGATCATCGCCTGTTTGTAGCAGAGGAGATCGGACAAGTGCAGCTTCTCGTCTCCCATAGAGACTATTGAAACATGCAAAAAGTTTAAATAAAATTAAAAAAAATAAAAAATATATAAAAGTTCAAATCACCCCCTTTTGTCCCATTCAAAATAAAACAATAATAAAAAATCAAACAAACACATATTTGGTATCGCCATGTTTAGCATCGCCCGACGTATCAATATAAAAAAAGAATTAACCCGATTGCTAGATGGCATAACGAGAAAAAAATTCAAAACGCCAGAATTACGTTTTTTTGGTCGCCGCAACATCGCATTAAAATGCAATAACGGGCGATCAAAAGATTGTATCTGCACCAAAATTGTATCATTGAAAACATCAGATCGGTGCGCAAAAATAAGTCCTCAGCCAACCCGAGATCACGAAAAATGGAGACGCTACTGGCATCAGAAAATGGCACAATGTTTTTTTTTTTAACAAACTTTGGAATTTTTTTTCACCACTTAAATAAAAAAGAATCTAGACACGTTTGGTGTCTATGAACTCGTAATGATCTGGAGAATCATAATGTCCGGTTAGTTTTAGCATTTAGTGAACATGGTAAATAAAAAAACAAGTGTGGGATTTCACTTTTTTTGCAATTTCACTGCACTTGGAATTTTTTTCCCATTTTCTAGTATACAACGTGGTAAAACCAATGGTGCGTTCAAAAGTACAACCCGTCCCGCAAAAAACTACCCTTACATGGCCACACTGACCGAAAAATAAAAAAGTTATGGCTCTGGGAAGAAGGGGAGCGAAAAATAAAAATGCAAAACCAAAAATACCTCTGGTGGTTAAGGGGTTAATGTCAGTTTTCCTGCTGGCAGTTGTTTTGTTGCTGGTCAGCTGATGCGGGTGGTGACCACTCCCTCCATTATTAGTCACATGACACATCAACTGACTGTTGGTAATAGAGTTATTCTATGAAGACCAGCCTAGTAGTTTGGAGATCTCTGGTGCCAGCGGTTTATCTGCTGCTTTTCTGGAGTTTGGTTTCCCGATTCGGTGTCCTCTGCTGTGTGGAGCTTGGCAGTGGAGGCTGGAGCTAAGTTTCTTGTTTCCTTTCCTTGTCTGTCTCGTGCTTGTCACTATGCCCTGTGTTTACACCATCTGCAGTGGTGAGGCTAGCGTACTTGCCGGCCAGTGCACTAGCCAGGGTATAGTGAGGTGACAGCTAGGGAATAGGCACGTGACGGCGGTGGGGGGAAGGACCTGCATAGGGCGTTAGGGGAGCTTAGTGATAGGCACAGGTTGTGGTTAGGAGGTGCCCCATCCCTTGCTCCCTACTGTTAGGGCCTTCCCCTCCCCTTTTCCATCCCGTTGTTGGTGTTTGTTGTGTCGCCCGCTGGACTTACCCGTGTCGGTCCTGACATTAAGTATTAGGGAGGAGGGATACTGAGGAGCTGTCAGTCAAGCTAGGTTGGTGGAGGTGGAGTAGAAGCAAGAAGGGACACTGAAAAGCTTTCAGTGAAGCTAGGTTGTGGTAGATTTAACATCAGAAGGTAGAAGGGACATTGAGGAGCTGTCAATCAGGCTGGGTAGATGGAGAATAAGCAGCAGGGAGAAGGGACACTGAGGAGCAGTCATTCAGACTAGGTGGGAAGAGACTATTTGAACTGTCAAAAAGGATTTTACAGCCATTATGACGTTGACTTTGAAATGGAATACCCCAGCCTCATCAAGTCGACAAGATCTTGATAATATGTGCATTTGTATGTTGTGAAATGTGGTGACAGATCTGCTTTAAAACATGAAAACCTGCAGACTGTAAGGTTGTTATACACAGCAGATGAACATAGGCCGGTTTGGAAAAGAATCCAATGTGTGTCCGACGGCAGATGTTTGTTGTAAAAAGGAGGATCAGACATCTTGTATTTAAACATGTCTAATTCTTTATTCTCACGAGAAATAATCTAAGCCAGACATGTCTGACAGCGACTAATTACATCCCATCTTTGAAGTCATATGCATGCACAGCTGAACTGACCATGCATGTATATGGGATTGGGAGGATTAGAATGGCTATACGAACACTTGCCAAAAATCCTGATACTGCCTGGATAATCCTGTATATTGTGACACAGAAAGGACAGGATTTAGTAATCTCCTGCCAAAAAGTGGGCATATTGGAGGAAATTCGTTTGGCAAAGCTTCACGGTTCCAATTTTACTGTGTAACTCTTTGTATGTAGCTACTAGGTGTCTACCTGCGGTGTATGGCTGCTTTAGATGCAGCTGACTGACGCTGTGCGGTCATTTAGTCTATGATACGTAAGTGCAGCTGGATCCTCTTCGGGTTGTATTCCCCCCGGGACAAACGGCACAAGCAGATCATTACTACCCAGATCGTGTAAATGCAGGATATGAGAGGCCGCAGTCCTGTTACATAATGTAGGATGGTGTGAAGACCGTGGCCCCATCACTAGCGCCATAAGGAAACACTTTCCAAGGAGGCGCTAATATTGGGATGCGGAGCGGCATTATTTAACTACACAGAAGCCAAACACATTTCACTCCGCTCCCTCCACACCTCGCACAGGAGAGTCCCTGTAAATCTGAAATGTTTGATTTTTATTGCCACTTTTTTATGTTATGCAGAGAAGATACATCTTATAAATATGCCACCTAGGCCCTAACGGCACAAAAAAAGCCATCATTCTTCATCACAGAATATTTCTTCCTTTGTTTATGTTTTATCACAAGGCAACAATGGAGCTAACAATATACATTAGGGATCAATTTGCAAACATCCAGAGGCAAAATATGCACAAAATACAAAGCACTGCAAAAAAAGAAGTCACAAACCCTAAGGCCAGGTCACACAGGGACGCGCCAACCACGGGATAGAAAATACTACTTTAAAGAAGGATTATGACCATAAAAACTAATGATAAATTAATAGACAGCGCTATAAATGTATGTACGGGTGCTTCTATACTACACAGGAAAAAGTGCCCACACACCCAACTCTACCGCCCCACTTATCTTCTCTGCCATGTGAGCAAGAGGGGACATCCGGCCCCATCAGGCAGTTTATCATAGGGGGCATGCCCCTCGTCACATGTAACGCGCCATGGAATAAATGGACATATAATAATAAATAATGATATGGAGACATTAATGGTTGGAACATCGATTTATCCAACAGAAAATGTCATTACAAGTAATAAACCAGAGAAGATTAGAGTTATTCTTTCTAACAAAAAAAGAAAAAAACACTGCTCTTTCCCGTAGTCTGTGTCTGATTGTACGGCTTTCAGGAAACAATTCTGACATGAAATGACCGATGCAGGCTGAACAATACTGGGGCAATATCTCACTATTCTGCTGGTGCAGTCACTGTGTACATACATTACATTACTGATCCTGAGTTACATCCTGTATTATACTCCAGAGCTGCACTCACTATTCTGCTGGTGCAGTCACTGTGTACATACATTACTGATCCTGAGTTACCTCCTGTATTATACCCCAGAGCTGCACTCACTATTCTGCTGGTGCAGTCACTGTGTACATACATTACATTACTGATCCTGAGTTACATCCTGTATTATACTCTGGAGCTGCACTCACTATTCTGCTGGTGCAGTCACTGTGTACATACATTACATTACTGATCCTGAGTTACATCCTGTATTATACTCCAGAGCTGCACTCACTATTCTGCTGGTGCAGTCACTGTGTACATACATTACATTACTGATCCTGAGTTACATCCTGTATTATACCCAGAGCTGCACTCACTATTCTGCTGGTGCAGTCACTGTGTACATACATTACTGATCCTGAGTTACCTCCTGTATTATACCCCAGAGCTGCACTCACTATTATGCTGGTGCAGTCACTGTGTACATACATTACATTACTGATCCTGAGTTACATCCTGTATTATACCCAGAGCTGCACTCACTATTCTGCTGGTGCAGTCACTGTGTACATACATTACATTACTGATCCTGAGTTACATCCTGTATTATACTCTGAGGCTGCACTCACTATTCTGCTGGTGCAGTCACTGTGTACATACATTACATTACTGATCCTGAGTTACATCCTGTATTATACCCAGAGCTGCACTCACTATTCTGCTGGTGCAGTCACTGTGTACATACATTACATTACTGATCCTGAGTTACATCCTGTATTATACCCCAGAGCTGCACTCACTATTCTGCTGGTGCAGTCACTGTGTACATACATTACATTACTGATCCTGAGTTACATCCTGTATTATACCCCAGAGCTGCACTCACTATTCTGCTGGTGCAGTCACTGTGTACATACATTACATTACTGATCCTGAGTTAAATCCTGTATTATATCCCAGAGCTGTGCTCACTATTCTGCTGGTGCAGTCACTGTGTACATACATTACTGATCCTGAGTTACCTCCTGTATTATACTCCAGAGCTGCACTCACTATTCTGCTGGTGCAGTCACTGTGTACATACATTACATTACTGATCCTGAGTTACCTCCTGTATTATACCCAGAGCTGCACTCACTATTCTGCTGGTGCAGTCACTGTGTACATACATTACATTACTGATCCTGAGTTACCTCCTGTATTATATCCAGAGCTGCACTCACTATTCTGCTGGTGCAGTCACTGTGTACATACATTACATTACTGATCCTGAGTAACATCCTGTATTATACTCCAGAGCTGCACTCACTATTCTGCTGGTGCAGTCACTGTGTACATACATTACATTACTGATCCTGAGTTACCTCCTGTATTATACTTCAGAGCTGCACTCACTATTCTGCTGGTGCAGTCACTGTGTACATACATTACATTACTGATCCTGAGTTACCTCCTGTATTATACCCAGAGCTGCACTCACTATTCTGCTGGTGCAGTCACTGTATACATACATTACATTACTGATCCTGAGTTACTACTGTATTATACTCCAGAGCTGCACTCACTATTCTGCTGGTGCAGTCACTGTGTACATACATTACATTACTGATCCTGAGTTACCTCCTGTATTATACTTCAGAGCTGCACTCACTATCTGCTGGTGCAGTCACTGTGTACATACATTACATTACTGATCCTGAGTTACTCCTGTATTATACCCAGAGCTGCACTCACTATACTGCTGGTGCAGTCACTGTGTACATACATTACATTACTGATCCTGAGTTACATCCTGTATTATACTCCAGAGCTGCACTCACTATTCTGCTGGTGCAGTCACTGTGTACATACATTACATTACTGGTCCTGAACTGTATTTTTTTACACCAAGATTAAACTTTATTTATGAGACTCTGCCTCTCCTTTAATAGCGGAGATGACATTTAAGGGTAATTGTGTTGGGTTTGTATAGGGTATAAATCAGCTCCCGCGTGCTATAGACCGGGCTGCTGACAATACAGCCAGTGATGTGTGACCCATTTGTAAAGAGCCGGCAAGTTTGGGTTGAATTAAAAGTTAATGGATATGTAAAACCGATTATCATCTCAGGCTAAACATTCAGTCTTTCCACAGACAAAAAAGAGCCATCAGCTCATCGACCGACCGTACAATATTACGCTAGTAACATATTATGGGGGGAAAAAAAGGCAGAAAGATTGAAGACGCACTTACTTGCCCATTTTTTAAGAAAGCACAAAAAAAATTTGACTAGAAAACAGCATCAGCCGGTCCAAAAGAAGTGAAATGAGAGAATAGTGTTTTCTGTGAGTTATTTATCATTCGCCATCAAATTCCAACCAACATCGTTTTCTAATCTGCTTTTTACATTAATTAATATTTTACATAACAATACGCACTTTGTACTTTTGTAGTATAACAACTTGTAGAAGAAAATTCACTTAAACTAAAACAAGGACAGATTCACTGGATTAAAAGTTCAATTAAAAATTAAAAGTCTTTATACAGTGATTTTATAAAATAATACAGTTACGGCTCTTAAAATACGAATATAAGAAACTTTGTAATTTGAAATCTGCTTATTTCGCCAATTCTTCTGTCTCCAGAACTCACTATCCACTCAGAATAAAACCAGCTTAAATCCTTCTTGTCCAAGACAGACTGCGATCTCACAGTCATGTCAGATTGCATCTCATATTATATTCTATGGAGAAGTGAGGAGCAGAGTGAGATAACAAGGAGAGGGAGACACAGAAAAATTGTGCTGAGCTTTCTAACAAGAGATGGATTCACAGTTACACTGCTCAGTACTGCTGTATAATATATTCCATGTTGCTGCTAGTTCGGAACGTGTGCTACATAGAGACAGAAGGGTAGGAATGCCTTACGTCTGTGTATGGGAGACATGATAACAGCTTGTTTCTCCCCACTAGCTAAGAGTCAATTGCAAATTAAGAAATTGCACCTTCAGTGAGGAAACTGGAGAAAAATGCAGGATACATGTCATATAGTGGCCAGAAATAGTGTTCATACTCATGTACACACACAGGATGGTTTAGTCTCAAAAGACACTTGAATGTACAGTTACCCCTTAAGGCAGGGGTGGGGAACCTCAGGCCCCAGGACCATTTACGGCCCTTGATGACCCTTTATCCGGCCCACGGGCAGATTCTCAGGGACCGCATTCTTGGGCAAGGAGCTGTATTTTGATTGCCACCAGCTCATTAATTTCTTCTTGCTCTGTGTGCACACACACGAAGTGTTCACTACTGAACACTGAAGGTCAGGCAATGAAAGATTACGTCCTGACACCAGTGCCAGAGTCAGGATGTACTTTGTGGGCGGAGTTTGCACGGCCCCCGAAGGATGGTATAAATATCCAAATGGCCCTTGGCAGAGAAAAGATTCCCCACCCCTGCCTTAAAGGGACTTGGGGTCCGAATGCTGTGAACCTCACCAATCCCTGTTTAGATTGAATATACGCCCCTTTGTTCCATTTATTGGGTAAGAGATGATCTCAGGATCAGTGGGAGTTCTCATGGTCAGATATCATTATGGATATGGGATGATTTACAAACATGGTATAAATCCTAGGAAATTTGTCAGAACGTTTCTTTTAATGAATGCTGACACAGGAAGTGCATAGGAGGTGTGTCCATGTACTCCGGGTGCATCGCCACGCCCACAATGCACTTCCAGGCTAATATGCTTCAAACTTAGGCTGATTACTATGAGACAGGCGTTATTTTTATTGTTGTACCGCTAGTTTACTAATAAGGTCATCCTGGCCGGATCTTTACAAGGACAGTATAACTTCCCTTGGTTCACACTATGCCACACTCCGGATTATCGGAATGATCATTTATTCTTCCTTTCACACTTCCAAGTACGGCGCCATCTTCCTTCACTGCTTTGATTCGCTGCATGCAGATGTGCGAGATATAAATTGCTAATTTCTGATTATCCATCAAGTTCTAACGTTATAGAAAAAACCTGATAAATAATTTCCCTTTTATGACATGAAAGTCGGAAGTGACTACAGATCCAAACTCCTCCACGCCGCGCTCCCTACACCTCATTTGCATATGAAAACGAGACGAAGAAAGTTGGGCTGAAATTTCCCAGGATGCACTTCAGCCGCCCGCCGGAGATTAAAGCGACTCGCCCACCCGGCCCCCGTCAAGTGAAATAGGATTTGACACCTGCGACAGATTCTGATTTAATATCCGTCGGCTTTAGGAAAGAAGATTCCGAACATCAATGACAATAAAAGATGCTCTTAAATATTTTTTTACAAACAGATCGCTTTCTTCTGCCTTTTTTGCAGCAGAGACGTTTTTTTTAATAGGTTTTAAAAGCCCCAAGCAGAAGGTTTCATCTATAAACTGTGGGGACGCGATTATCAGACATCTTTACCGCTCGTCGCCAGAAGGTCCAAAGCGTTAAACGCTGCCGCTGTAAAACTGCAGATAATGGGAAATAATCCCGGCCGATTGAGAGGTCACCGTCATTCTGTGCCAGGTATCAAATGCCACAAACTTGGCTAATCCGATTGGGCCCTGACCTGCCCGGAGTCCGTGTGCCCGATGAAAGTCCTGCGTCTCGCCGCAGTAGATGGCTATCATCATCGTTTAATGTCATATTGATTTACATCAGGATATACAGAATTAACTAAACAGTTACTGAAGAACGGATGGAGCGAAGTTTAAAGCCAGGACATTTTATCCTCGCCAGTAAAAAACTAGTAAAAGAATTACCTTTTCCTTTATTTTGGAAGGATCTCCAAAAAAACAAAGGCTTTTACAGCTTGGGATCACCAGGGATCAGTATCAATCTACATGGGAACCTAGAAGTAGGCGCTTTGTTTTCCTGCAGTGCCTCCGCAGGGGAAATTAAGAATTACAAGGTGACTACTGAAATCAATTCCCCTTGGCCAGAAGATAGGAAGACATTCATTGTATCCATTCTTTACACTGACTTGATAGTAACTGTCCTCTAACCCCAAGTAGTGCCTGACAATGATGTGACTGCCTCCATATTGGTTCCTATGGCTGTGAGGACCGCCGGTCTGCAGTGTTTACATACAAGAGCAGCTAGGACCCCCCTTCTTAGCAACTGGGGAGGAGAATGAGGATATTTACAGATGTTTATGCTACCACGAAAACTTTAGGGACTTTTGGGAAATATTTATTAAGTGGCCATCCCCTTTAATTTACCCATTTGCAGATATAAGTAAAAAGCCTTGTCTGAAAAATCCAGTTTGCAAACTGTTATGATGTCTCCTATACACTGATCACACAGTGATTACTACTCACTTGTCTATGTGGAGCACATGCTCAGAAGCATCATGGAAATAACTGAGCAGTGTCCTGTGAATCCAGCTCTGGGCATGAGATAAACGCTTAGGAGAAAGGAAATAGCAGCACAGAGATCATTACACAAAAATTTGGAGAAGAGTATCTGTGGATCTAGCTCTGGGGTACGATAAACATTTATTTAAAACAAGTAGCACTGAGGTCTCTACTTTAAGTATTGAGCAGACTAGAAGCTCTGGAGTGAGGTAAACACTTACTGGAAAGCAGCGGCATCATGTAAGACATTATACGTCAGTTCTGAGAAGTGTAATTGTGAATCCAGGGCTGGGGTGAGATAAAATACTTACAAAAAAGCAGCAACAGCATGGAGAACATTATATAGCAATACTTACCAGTGTATCTGTGAATTCAGCACTCTAGTAAGATAAAACACTTACTAAAATGCTGTAACATACAGTATATTACACAGCAATACCAAGAATTGTAGCTGTGAGTCTAGGTCTGTGAAGAGTTACACACTGACTAGAAAGCAGTATCATGAAGTAACCTTCAGCATGGAGGACCCAGAGCAGAGAGTAAATTCAGCAGTATTAAGCAATATAGCTGTGAATCCAGCTCTGGGGTGAGATATATGTTTATTAGAAAACTGCAACAGGATCTGAGCACCTCTGTGCCTCTTTCATGTCCCTATACACCCTTCCCTCCATAGACTACAATAGATGGCTGTAATCTCAGAAAGATGGAAGACTGAGGGAGAAGTATTTTAAGATGATTTTCTAAATGAATGAGGAGTAAAGAAGGCAGGTGAGAAGACGTGGCTCATAAGTGAGTAAAGAAGCAGATTTCTCTGATAAGATACATTACAAAGTTTCTTATATTTGTCTGCACTATTGATTTATGTCATTTGATTCTTACAAACTATTAGTGCATAATCCCTGAAAATTCACTTTGAAAGATTTCCATAATCTGGACAGATCCTTTAATTTTATAATAAAATGGCAAGAAATCTAGAAATGACATTAATCCCGCGGCACGCCGTGCCCCGCTCGCTCCGTGTATAATTAAAACTTACAGAAATCCTGGCATCAGACTAAATAATAACTGTGATGTCTCATCTCCGGTGATAGATCATCGCCATCGTGATGAATGCTCTCAAAAACATTTGTAAATCTCTGCTGTCAGCAATAAAAGAACTTCTCAATTTCCTCTGATAATTTACGGGCTTTAAGGCGCAGCAGCATCTTCCGCCGTTAAATCTTCGACGTTTAACGTTTCCGTGTGACGGACGGAGGCGACGGTCTTTTGTTTTAAAGTCAACATTATGGGCAGAGGAAAGACTGCGCGCGGGGTACGGGCAAGCAATTCACGGGTCAAGGTTGCCACCATGAGGACTCAGATTGGAGATGCTGCTTTTTGGCGCCAGTACGTGCCCGGTAATATTACCACTTCATGTCTATAGCTGCAAAACTTTCTGCAACTTTGTGTAACGATTGATCTTTCCTAGTTGTCAGCGAGTGCAATGATTCTAGTTTATATCCAGAAGCTGAAAACAAAACCTGACTGTGTCCTGTTCTCACGGCTCGTTACAGTGTATCACTTCACTTGTGTAACCAGCAGCCTCAATGGTTCTCTTTACAATCTGCTGTTTTTTATTTGTTTTTTTTTTCCTTTTTCTCCCACATTTGTTCCCTTTTCATTTAATTGATTTGTTACTTTTTTGCATCCGATTTTTATTGCGCTCCCATAGACTTGAGTGGGCGGAGAGGACATAGGATGAGATCACAGACAGTGGGATGTTTTCATGGAAAGCAGATACATTTCATGTGTGAATATAACCTACTAAGGCGCCATACAGAAAGCGACTTGTGCATGTGATCACTGACAGTCGGCATTTTGGGGTCTTTCTTTGGTGCTTTTCCAGGTGATCCAGTGCAGCATAAAAGGGGTGGAAGAAAGCAGAGGCTCCCACACCTATATCCCTGCTAGCATCAACATCCGCTGCAACATTCACATTCTGTCTGACCAGTTTCTTCCTGTTTGGCCAGAATGCAAACGATCAGAGGCTGCTGATGGGCTGCAGCGGTCATATGATGCCAGGAGACCGGCTGGGGGCAGAGTAGGAAGGGCAGAGGAGCAGCGCTCGCTGGAGAGGCGAGTATTGCTTGTTTTCTTCCACAACGCCAGGCTCAAGAAAATGAACTTGTTTAAAAGAGGAAACCTCCTTTAAATTTCTTGGTTTGAGAGAAGTGAGGAGCTGAACATGCCACGGGTGCTCTGAATATTTCAGGTAGGCACCAAATATCTCATGGGGATCTGCTTGCCCACTTTTTTGCTGCTTCTGATGAGAAATACGCTCAGAAATTGCCACTTAAGCACTTGCCCTAAGTCCATGTTTACATCAGGTTAATGTGCAATGGGTAAAAAAGCAAATAAAATATTTAATTTTATTTATTTTTATTTTTTAACCAAATATTTATTTATTTTGTGGATATTTCCTTTCCTGTGACATCCTGCGTACCCCAGTGCATCGCACGCTGCCATAAAGTCTCTATATCTATACGATCTCCATCCTGATCCACTCACACTACACAATAAAATCTCGGTTTCTGCCTTTTGCAGCGGAATACAAACCGCGCACAAATATTCCCAATTCACAGAATATACTCAGAAAAAAACAGCAGAACAGTGACAGAGGAGCGCTGCATAAAATAATGGCGCCCCCATGAGGGATGAGCAGGGGACGCCACACAATGGAGCTCTGCTGCCCCTGGAGCATACAGTGAGTACTGCAGGCTGGAACATGCTCCCTATTCTGGGCCACACTGCAGACTGATGGGAAAGTCTCAGGGCCTGTTTTATCTCCACTGTAATGCTAGATCTTATTTATGACGTATCTGCATTAAATGGTCTTTTTCTTTCAGGTTTCGCTTCTTACACAACTAAGGTAAGAAATACAGAAAACTGGAAACTGCTAGGAAACTGCCGCAGACAGGACGGTTGGGACACATTCACATGTACCAGAATTGCTGAATTTTCAGTGGAAACAGTAACAGCAAAGTCAATGAGAAACAGACAAATATCATTATGCTGTGGAAATTTTGGGGCAGAATTTGACTTCAGAACCCACAACACGTCACTTCCAGCAATTTTGCGGATTGGTCGTGGACGCCACTGCTGATTTACTCCATCAAGTTTAAAACAAAGTTCAAACATTGTAGAAAATATCTGCTGTGGATTTAGTTACAAATTTGAGAGAAATCAGCAATAAAAACATGAAAACCCTCAACAAACCATTGTGTGTTACTTGCAGAATTTTGATGCTGATTTGACCGTGGATTTCAACCCACAGAGTTACAAAGCATTGCACAGGGTGCAAATCCACCACAAATCAGGCTGCAGATTTTCGTGCCGACATTTTTGCGCACCTGTGAATGCGACTTTGCAAAGTCTGCACATGTGGACAATCGTAAGGTATAACAACAGCCCAAAATGAAAAAGAAACTAGTAACTGCAACTCCTGCCTCGACAGTCTCTGCACCGTGGCATCCAATCAGTGGCGGGGGACCAGAGAGGTGCAATAAAGGGTGAACATAATTTTTTATGCAAATCACCAGTTTAAATCTTTTGTGGGAAAATTTGCACCAAGATCAGAATGATTTTCTGCAGGTTTTCTTAATGATTTCCCTTTGGATCCTGGGCAGCACTTACTATGAATTATCTGCAACAAATATGACACTGTGCACGTTCCCTGGAGCAGTTTTTACTATTACTTCACTTTTACATTGTTAAGGGTCACTTATTGATGTTCCCAAGAAAAGCCTTCGGGAGCAACGACACTGACGCTAAAAATGCACTAACATTTCTGGGCGTCTATTTCCCATTGTAACCATTTCCCATTATAACAATTGACAACACCACGCTTTCCCCCGTACCGGAGGTCCGCTGCCTTGGAGTAACCCTTGACTCTGCCCTGTCCTTCAAACCGCACATCCAAGCTCTCTCCACCTCCTGTCGCCTCCAGCTCAAAAATATTTCCAGAATCTGTCCCTTCCTCAACCCTCACTCTACTAAAATGCTTGTGCATGCCCTCATCATCTCCCGCCTCGACTACTGCAACATCCTTTTCTGTGGCCTCCCTGCTAACACCCTCGCACCTCTCCAGTCCATCCTTAACTCTGCTGCCCGACTAATTCATCTCTCTCCTCGCTACTCCTCCGCTTCTCCCCTCTGCAAATCTCTCCACTGGCTCCCACTCCCTCAGCGTATCCAATTCAAATTACTAATACTGACCTACAAGGCCATCTATAACCTGTCTCCTCCTTATATCTCTGAACTAATCTCCCAATACCTTCCCTCACGTAATCTCTGATCCTCCCAAGACCTCCTTCTCTCCAAACTTATTCGCTCCTCACCCAACCGCCTCCAAGACTTCTCCCGAATATCCCCCATCCTCTGGAATTCTTTGCCCCAACACGTCCGACTATCAACCACATTCGGATCCTTCAGACGGAACCTGAAAACCCATCTCTTCAGGAAAGCTTACAGCCTGCAATGACCCCGCTGCCTCCTCACCACTACCGGAGATATCGCCTCAACCAACAACGGAGCTGCTGCAATCCCCGACCTACTGTCTCCTTCCCCACCATCCCATAGAATGTAAGCCCCCCAGGGGCCGGGTCCTCTCCCCTCTGTATCCGTCTGTGATTGTTAGTTTACTGTAAGTGATATCTGTAATCTGTATGTAACCCCCTCGAATGTACAGCACCATGGAATCAATGGCGCTATAGAAATAAATATTAATAATAATAATAAATTGTGTAAAGTCAGACAGGTAACGGTGATTTTCTGATCAGATGCATGTTGTTGGCACACTCCTGCAGTGAGGGATGGCCTCCTTCCACCTTCCCCAAGCCTGTGGTGCAATGACTTAAGGAGAAGTTGTGAACTACAAAAAGAAGGATCTGCCTGTGTTCAGAGAGTCTACATTAGGCCGGGATCACACATGCGAGCAAATCGGCCGACACTCCGCATGTGAAATCCCAGCTCTGGCGCCGGCACTCAGGAGTGGAGCGCGCAGCTGCATAGAACTACATGCAGCCGCTCGCTCCACTCCCGAGTGCCGGCGCCAGAGCTGGGATTTCACATGCGAGTGTCGGCCGATTTGCTCGCATGTGTGATCCCGGCCTTACAGAAGTCATGGCATCATCACTCCAACTGAAGAAATACAGAGCTGTCACATTTGACCATCGCTGAACCATGGATATGTTTGGAGAAAGCCAGGATTGGGACCCGCCGGTCGCTAGCTCCATGGAGATGTTTGAAGAAGCCAGATTGTGGTCATTTGATCAACTGGCCTTGTACCTTGTATGGACTCAATGGACTGTCGTCTTCCTACCCTTGTCGTTACCTCCTCTCTGTGTGTGCCACAGGTGGGGTAGTCGGCCCTGGAAGATCTGAAGTCACAGCTGCCATTATCCCGGCGAGTCAGCGGAAGGCCGGTGTCACACTTGCGAGAAACTCACACGATTCTCGTGCGAGTCTCTTCACATCAACACCTGGCACTGCCACGGCACTCGGACCGGAGCATGGGGCCACATGTATTTCTATGCAGCCGCATGCTCCTGTCCGAGTGCTGGGTGTTGATGCGAGAGACTCGCATGAGAATCGTGTGAGTTTCTCACAAGTGTGACACCGGCCGAAGGGTGAGACTCTAATGTGCAGCATCTCGGGCATTTGCTGGGACTGTTCTGTATGCTATTGTGTGTTGTGGTTCAATAAAGTATTGTCACACTGTGTTACCCTCACCCTGTGTTGTCTGAGTGGTGTTACCCACACCCTGTGTTGTCTGAGTGGTGTTACCCTCACCCTGTGTTGTCTGAGTGGTGTTACCCACACCCTGTGTTGTCTGAGTGGTGTTCCCCTCACCCTGTGTTGTCTGAGTGGCGTTACCAACACCCTGTGTTGTCTGAGTGGTGTTACCCTCACCCTGTGTTGTCTGAGTGGTGTTACCCACACCCTGTGTTGTCTGAGTGGTGTTCCCCTCACCCTGTGTTGTCTGAGTGGCGTTACCAACACCCTGTGTTGTCTGAGTGGTGTTACCCTCACCCTGTGTTGTCTGAGTGGTGTTACCCACACCCTGTGTTGTCTGAGTGGTGTTCCCCTCACCCTGTGTTGTCTGAGTGGCGTTACCAACACCCTGTGTTGTCTGAGTGGTGTTCCCCTCACCCTGTGTTGTCTGAGTGTCGTTACCAACACCCTGTGTTGTCTGAGTGGCATTACCCTCACCCTGTGTTGTCTGAGTGGCGTTACCCACACCCTGTGGTGTCTAAGTGGCTGTCAGGAATCAAACCCAGTACCTCTTGTCCACCGGCCAGCAGCTCTACCATCTGAGCTATTCTGCTGGCTGCAAGGTTCCTTGCTGAACCCAGATACCATTGACTGTTCTTTCTGATCGGCTCCACCCAGTGCTCTCTTGATTGGCCCTCTGATTGCCAATTACACACCCTATATAAACCTGGCCCTGTGGGTGTGTCATTGCGAGATTATTGTGCTCCTAGCCTCTAGTCAAGCTCTTCCTGCTGTTCCTGATCCATTGCTACCAATACCGCTCTCCTGTGAACTGACCTCGGCCTGCCCTTCTGACTACGCTCTCCGCCTGATCCATTGCTACCAATACCGCTCTCCTGTGAACTGACCTTGGCCTGCCCTTCTGACTACGCTCTCTGCCTGATCCATTGCTACCAATACCGCTCTCCTGTGAACTGACCTTGGCCTGCCCTTCTGACTACGCTCTCCGCCTGATCCATTGCTACCAATACCGCTCTCCTGTGAACTGACCTCGGCCTGCCCTTCTGACTACGCTCTCCGCCTGATCCATTGCTACCAATACCGCTCTCCTGTGAACTGACCTTGGCCTGCCCTTCTGACTACGCTCTCCGCCTGATCCATTGCTACCAATACCGCTCTCCTGTGAACTGACCTCGGCCTGCCCTTCTGACTACGCTCTCCGCCTGATCCATTGCTACCAATACCGCTCTCCTGTGAACTGACCTTGGCCTGCCCTTCTGACTACGCTCTCCGCCTGATCCATTGCTACCAATACCGCTCTCCTGTGAACTGACCTCGGCCTGCCCTTCTGACTACGCTCTCCGCCTGATCCATTGCTACCAATACCGCTCTCCTGTGAACTGACCTCGGCCTGCCCTTCTGACTACGCTCTCCGCCTGATCCAGTGCTACTAATAACGCCTTTCCAGTGTACCGACCCGGTTATCCTCTGACCACGTTACCTGCCTCTGCTTCCCCTAGTGTTTGCAGTAACATCGGCTCCAACCCTGACGGGATCCTGACAGAATAATCTCGCGCCAAAATGGAGTCCGCTGTAAACACCCTGAGGCAGCAAGTTACGGAACTTCAGAATTTTTGTACTAACTATCAAGGAAAATATTCCAAGTTACAAACTGAGTTCACGGGTCTACAACAGGAAGTAATTGAGCTACAAAAACAACTTCTGGACGTGCGCAATTCAGGGTCCGAATCAAACGCGCGGCTGCCGCTGCCTGCAAAGTTCAGTGGGGATCGCCAGCAGTACCGAGGATTCCTCAATCAATGCCGCATATACTTCCAGATGCAACCTGCTCCCTTTACCAGTGAGAGGAAGAAAGTTTTTTTCATGATAAATCTCCTGACGGATGAAGCTCTTGCTTGGGCTTCACCTTATGTAGAAAAGGACTATGGCCTCCTTAATGACCTGGAAGCTTTCACCGCAGCTATGAATCAAGTTTTTGATGACCCAAACCGCTGTGCCACAGCAGAAACCAAATTACATAATTTGCGCCAAGGACGTCGCTCTGTTGTGGAATATACATCGGAGTTCCGTCGCTGGGTGGCCGACACCACCTGGAATCCAGCAGCCCAGAGAAGTCAATTTCGACGAGGGTTATCAGAACCAGTGAAAGACGAGCTTGCCAGGGTTGAGACCCCTGACCAGTTGGAGGACTTTATTCAACTATGTATCCGGATAGACCAGAGACTTACTGAAAGGAGAAAGGAGAGATTGCGAGCACTTGGGAATAGCCCTGGCTTCTCATTTTCAGCATCAGACCACCAAGAAAAGACGCAAGGCGTGTCGAACCGATGCAGATCGACGTCATCCGAAGACCACTCTCTGCACAGGAGAAGGAGAGGCGACGTGCAGAACATCTCTGCCTCTATTGTGGGGACCCTGGACACTATGCCATCAACTGTCCTAACAAAAGGACTATAGCCTTTACCAACAACAGGTCTGCCAG
Source organism: Oophaga sylvatica (assembly GCA_033576555.1). Classification (NCBI taxonomy): domain Eukaryota; kingdom Metazoa; phylum Chordata; class Amphibia; order Anura; family Dendrobatidae; genus Oophaga; species Oophaga sylvatica. Next base: position 73,966,075 of record JARQOD010000009.1, read on the forward strand.
CAATATGGACCTTTCTCAGCAGTCGGATTCCATCATGCAGACTATCTCATCAGTAACACCAGAAACAGACAAAATACATACTACATCATCTCATTTTGTAATCCCCATTCAGGTCGTAATGGGCACCCAAAAAATACAATGCTCTGCCCTGTTGGATTCGGGAGCAGGAGGAAATTTTATGGACTTAAAATTTACACGTGATAACAATATTTCCAGTAGGACCAAATTCACACCAATTGAAATGGAAACTGTGGATGGATCACCCTTGTCTTCTGGACCTGTCACGCATGAGACAATCGAACTTGAGATTTGTATCGAACCGGATCATCATGAAGCTGTCAGTTTCCACCTTATTTCATCTCTGAAATTTCCGGTTATCCTAGGGATAACTGTTATGTTTCGGTAGCTGAGGAGTGCAAGTAAAAAAGGCAATACACCAGAGCAGTTGGAATCTATGAGATTGCAGTACCCTGACTAACCACCACAACTAGAGGCAGCCGTGGAGCGTTCCTACGTTGGTCCTAGACGCCTCGTCACAGCCTGAGAAACTAACTACACCTAAAGATAGAAAGAGGAAAGCTATCTGCCCCGGAGCAGATCCCCAAAGAACATAGAAAGCCCCTAAACATGTAATGGCGGTTAGACAAGAAGAAATACTGACACAGACAGAAAATAGTATGAGCAAACGTTGGGGCCCAAACTACCTAAATAGAAAAGGATAGGAAGGGCACTTACTGCAATCCCAAAAAAACCCTGAAAAGCACCAACTCTACTAATTTCAAAAACACCTGAGATCACACGACCTCTACCACCTAAATTAGTTCTCTGGTGTAACAAAATCAAAACAGCAGCCACTGAAAAAACTGGAAAAAGCAAATGTACAAACATCAGTGGCTGAACTAAACTGAGAGGGCAAAAGCCCCCGGAGGGGACCCTGAAGGCCCCCACAGAAGTGCAGGACAAAATGCAAAAATAAAGCACAAAAACAAAAAGAAGAAAATGTCTTATCTGTTAGCAGGAGATGCAGACACGACACAGCAGGCTACAAAGGAAACAGGAATCAAGGATTGAGACCAGAACAATTGATCACCGGCAACCCTGATGGGAAGGCGACTCCCTTATATAAGACCAGTCAGTAACACCTGATTCCCAATCCTCACAATCTTCACTGGACAGTCCAGTACCGCTTGTAACCACCAGAGGGAGCCTCTGCTCAGAACTCATTTCAAGTCCATTCACAACAGATAACCTGGTTTTCAGTCCATAACCCTTCTATCAACTGGGCATCAAGGACCATCACCTTTCCATCTGACTACTGCAAGAATAATTGTCATAAGGAACCCCCTGTTCTCCAACAAGTCCAAATCTCTGAGATTTCGCATGAGAAGGAAGAGAAACTACCACCTCAATATCAGCAGTTCTCTGATGTCTGCAGTAAGAAGAAAGCAGATCAATTACCTCCTCACCGTCCTTACGACTGTCCCATTGAATTGCTGCCAGGAACAACCATTCCATTTGGGCGGATTTACAATCTTTCCGAACCTGAATTGAAGGTATTAAGAGAGTTCCTGGATGAAAATTTAGAGAAAGGCTTTATTCGACCTTCCACATCTCCAGCTGGGGCACCCCTGTTCTTTGTTGAAAAGAAAGACTCCACTCTGCGGCCATGTATTGACTACAGAGAGATTAATAATATCACCATCAAGAATCGCTACCCGCTACCCTTGATTCCTGAACTATTCGAGAGACTCCGTTCTGCGAAAATCTTTACGAAGCTGGATCTTAGAGGTGCTTACAACCTCATACGGATTCGCCCAGGAGATGAGTGGAAGACCGCCTTCAGAACGAGATATGGACATTTTGAATCTCTGGTTATGACCTTTGGCCTTAGCAATGCCCCAGCCACCTTTCAACATTTTATTAATGATGTATTTCGAGATTTCTTGGATCAATTCGTTGTGGCTTATCTCAATGACATTCTTATATTTTCAGACACCTTGGAAGAGCATCGCAGGCACGTCCAGTTAGTCTTGGAACGACTACAGGAGAACCATCTTTACATTAAACTTGAAAAATGTGAGTTTGAACAAACCAGTATCCAATTTCTGGGATATATCATCTCCCCAGAAGGTCTGAGCATGGATCCCGGCAAAATCAATGCTGTAGTGGACTGGCCTGTTCCAAGAAATTTAAAAGACGTCCAGCGTTTCATAGGATTTGCAAATTTTTACCGAAAATTTATAAAGAACTTTTCACGGATCATACTACCAATTACTACACTAACAAAAAAGACCAAAGCATTTTTCTGGTCTCCGGAGGCACAGGAGGCTTTTGACAAGTTGAAAACTCTTTTTACGTCTGCTCCATTGTTAGTACACCCAAATCCTGAATTGCCATTTATGTCGAAGTGGACGCCTCGGACTCTGCAGTGGGAGCCATTCTGTCTCAGCGAGTTGGGGACAAGATGCAACTTCACCCATGTGCGTTTCTTTCCCACACCATGTCATCTGCAGAAAAAAACTACGACATCGGTAATAAAGAACTGTTGGCCATTAAAGTTGCCTTCTCCGAGTGGAGACATCTTCTGGAAGGTGCCAATCACCCTGTGACTGTCCTCACGGACCACAAGAATCTTGAATTCCTCCGTACAGCAAAAAGATTGTCTGCAAGACAAGCACGATGGGCTTTATTTTTCTCAAGATTCAATTTTATAATTTCTTATCGGCCTGGTTCAAGAAATGGCAAGGCTGACGCCCTGTCCAGGATGTGTTCGGAACCTCAGGAGAGGTCTAGTAATGACGATACAATTCTAGGCCCTACAAATTTTTTGGGAATATTGCACTCTAAAGGACTATGTAATAGAATTAAAGTTGGATACCAAGAGGACTCTTTCCTTAACCATCCTTCGGAAGACGTCGATCTTTCATTCAAAGAGGGGTTTTGGATGCAGATACACAAAATATATGTACCTGAATCTTCTCACCTTGAACGTCCTCAAAAGTGTCCATGATTCTAAACTGGCAGGACATCCTGGAGTTGCAAAAACACAAGACTTACTACTTCGTTTCTTTTGGTGGCCTAATTGTAGGAAGGACGTGAGGAAATATGTTTCAACCTGTTTAACATGTGCACGAAACAAGACCCCACGATCGTCTCCTCTAGGACTCCTGCAACCACTCCCAGTTCCATCCAGGCCTTGGGGATCTATTTCCATGGATTTTATTGTGGAACTACCCCCTTCCAAACAGATGACCGTTATCCTTGTCATAGTGGACCGACTCACAAAAATGGCCCACTTTATCCCAACTGAAGGAATTCCTACTGCTGAAAAAACTGCAGAACTGATGATCAAAGAGGTATTCAGGTTACATGGAATTCCTGACAGCGTGGTTTCTGACAGAGGCCTTCAGTTTACGTCAAAATTTTGGAAGAGTTTCTGTACAGCCTTGGGAGTCACTGTGAATCTTTCGACCGCTTTCCATCCTCAGTCCAATGGCCAGACGGAGAGAACGAACCAGACTTTGGAGCAATACCTCCGTTGCTTCATTTCCTATCTTCAGGATGACTGGGTGGACTATTTACCAACAACAGAGTTTGCCTACAACAACTCCATACATAGCGCTACATCTCAAACCCCATTTTTTGCTAGTTATGGAGTACATCCAGTATTTATCCCTAATCTGCCAGTGAACACTCCCATTCCTGCTGTTAATGACAGGCTTGCAAAATTACAGGAATCCCAGAAGGAACTATCAGAGATGCTACTTAAGACCCAGGAAGAATATAAGGAAGCAGCAGATAAACATCGGAGAGTGCCCCGTGCTCTTCAGGTTGGAGACAAAGTTTGGCTGTCCACTAAAAATCTAAAGACACAGGTGCCATCCTCCAAATTGGGTCAAAAATTCATTGGACCTTTTCAAATTTCTGCAAAAATTAACTAGGTTGCTTTTCGTTTAAAACTTCCCAACAATCTAAAGATTCATCCAGTATTTCACATATCCTTGCTCAAACCCTTTTGTGAAAACCCGTTTCCAGGAAGAACTCAGCCACCTCCTCCACCAGAAAGGATCCGTGGTGAAGAAGAATACATTGTGGATAATATTCTGGACTCCCGAAAATTCAGAGGTAAACTGCAGTATCTGGTGCAGTGGAAGGGTTACGGACCAGAGGAAAATTCATGGGAACCAAAGGACAATGTCCATGCTCCTAGACTTACAAGAGCCTTTCATCAGAGGTACCCAGATAAGCCAGCTCCTGAGATGTCCAGAGGCCATCCTGGAAGGAGTGGAGTACTGTCAGGAATCGAACCCAGTACCTCTTGTCCACCGGCCAGCAGCTCTACCATCTGAGTTATTCTGCTGGCTGCAAAGTTCCTTGCTGAACCCAGATACCATTGACTGTTCTTCCTGATCGGCTCCACCCAGGGCTCTCTTGATTGGGCCTCTGATTGCCAATTACACACCCTATATAAACCTGGCCCTGTGGGTGTGTCATTGCGAGATTATTGTGCTCCTAGCCTCTAGTCAAGCTCTTCCTGCTGTTCCTGATCCATTGCTACCAATACCGCTCTCCTGTGAACTGACCTTGGCCTGCCTGTCACGCTGTCTAATGATATGTATACAATGTCAGTAAACTATTAATACAGGAACAACACTCTATACAACAACTAGTATAGCAACATCAGCATGTAAGTATAGAATAGATTTACCTGACACGATCTCTGCTGAACTCAGGGTTAATCTTGAGGACTTGATGAGCTGAAACAGGAAAGAGGTGGACCGGGATCTAACCTGACCCTAAACTGGGGTCCTAACTAATCCCTCACCTTGGAGGTACTGATAATGGTTCAGAGGTCCAAGTCTCCAACCTAACCCTGTCTCCTATCAGACCCTGAACCCTGTAATCAGTCCTAAGAAGGATCCTGACTACCACCAAAGGGATATGGGCTGATCTCAGCTAAATACACAGATTAGACATATAAGACAGACAGGATAACACTCGCTTGCATACACACTCAAACACCAAAGGAACATAAATGGTCTGGGAAATAAACTCTAACCAAGTTGAGCTTAGAACAACTAAGGAGCTCACAACTAAAGTCTATACAGATTCATTCCTATCTGTGGTCTGCATGAAGGTTTCACTGGCAACTCCCCAAACAGACAACCAGGAATTTAAAGGAAACCAATCAACAAATAATCAATTGCAGCCGGGAGAAACTGCACCCAGTCCCAGCACCGAGCACAGACAGAATTAACTCCCTAGCTGCCAAACACAAAGAAACAGCAGCTCAGCTGTGAGAAGTCAAAATGTGCAACCGCGACGATCTTCGTGGCAATGCACACATGACAGTACCCCCCCTTCTACGAGGGGCCTCCGGACCCTCAGGGCCAGGCCTGCCCGGGTGAGTTCTGTGGAAGGTCCGAACCAAACGATCTGCGTTAACATCAGACGCAGGGACCCACGTCCTCTCCTCTGGACCATACCCCTTCCAATGCACCAAGTACTGAAGGGACCGGCGATTCAGACGTGAGTCAATGATCTTTGATACTTGAAATTCCAAGTTACCATTGACCAACACAGGAGGAGGAGGTAGAGGTGACGGTATGACTGGTGCCACGTACCTCTTAAGTAATGACTTGTGGAACACATTGTGGATTTTAAACGTAGGAGGGAGGTCCAGACGAAATGCCACAGGATTAATTATGGAACTGATCCTGTACGGCCCGATGAATCTGGGACCCAGTTTCCAGGAGGGCACTTTAAGTTTTATATTCCTGGTAGACAACCATACCAGATCGTTCACATTCAGATCTGGACCAGAAACTCTCCTCCTATCAGCCATACGTTTGTAACGGTTCCCCATCGCACTCAGATTATTCAATACACCTCTCCACACAGAAGCAAGTGACGACGAGAAACGCTCCTCCTCAGGAACCCCAGAAGGGCCCCCCCCATTGAAAGTACAAAACTGGGGATGGAAACCATATGCCCCAAAAAACGGGACTTACCAGTGGACTCGCTCCGCCTGTTGTTAAGAGCGAACTCTGCCAGAGGCAAAAAGAAGACCAGTCCTCTTGGTTCTCTGAGACAAAACACCGGAGATATGTCTCTAAGCTCTGATTCAGACGCTCTGTCTGACCATTGGTCTGCGGATGAAAAGCCGAGGAAAATGACAATTGCATCCCCCGACGTAAACAAAATGCCCTCCAAAATTTGGACACAAACTGAGACCCCCTATCTGACACCACATCAGAAGGCAACCCATGAAGTCTAACGATCTCCCTAATGAACACCTGCGCCAGAGTTTTAGCATTAGGGAGTGCAGGAAGAGCAACGAAATGTGCCATCTTACTGAACCTGTCAACAACCACCAGTATGACAGTATTCCCTGACGACGGAGGAAGGTCCGTAATGAAGTCCATAGATAAATGAGTCCATGGACGCTCCGGAAGTTTCAAGGGTAAAAGGGTCCCAGATGGACGGGTATGAGGGGTTTTAGAGCGAGCACACACCCCACATGACGCGACAAAAGTTATAACATCTTTATTAGCATTAGGCCACCAAAACCGGCGAGAAAGGAGATCTAAAGTAGCCTTACTCCCTGGATGTCCTGCTAGAGCAGAATTATGATGTGCCTCAATAACCTTTTGTCTCAACAGATTTGGGACAAACAGTCTCCCTGGAGGTCCTGCAGGGGCGTCCCCCTGAGCCTCTAACACCTCCTCCTCAAGCTCAGAAAATACAGCCGACACTACCACCCGCTCCTGAAGGATAGGACTCGGGTCATCCGTTTTCCCGGCCCCTGGGAAACTGCGAGACAAGGCATCAGCCTTTACATTCTTAGACCCCGGGCGATAAGTGACGACAAAATTAAACCTGGTAAAAAACAACGACCATCGAGCTTGTCTGGAATTCAGACGCTTAGCGGATTCCAAATACAACAGGTTCTTGTGATCAGTAATAACGGTAACCGGGTGGACTGCCCCTCCAAAAAGTGACGCCATTCTTCAAAAGCTAACTTAATGGCCAAAAGTTCCCTATTGCCGATATCATAATTCCTTTCGGCGGACGACAATTTCTTAGAAAAGAAAGCACACGGATGCCATTTACCAGGGGACGGACCCTGGGACAATATAGCACCCACCCCTACGTCAGACGCATCCACCTCCACAATGAACGGCTGAGATGCATCTGGTTGGATGAGAACGGGTGCCGAAGCAAAACATTTCTTCAAAGAGGAAAAGGCTTGGCAAGCTTTGTCCGACCATTTAGAAAAATCCGTCCCTTTTCTTGTCATGTCAGTGAGAGGTTTGACGACAGATGAAATTACAAATAAATTTCCGGTAGTAGTTAGCAAACCCCAGAAAACGCTGCAGAGCCTTAAGATCCTCTGGCTGATCCCATTCAAGCACTGCTCTCACCTTTTCAGGGTCCATACGGAAACCGGAGGCTGACACCAAAAAACCCAAAAACTGAAGTTCCTGTACGGCAAATACACACTTCTCCAGTTTGGCGTATAGTTTATTGTCT
>JARQOD010000009.1:73973707-74097899 GCA_033576555.1 Oophaga sylvatica
GGAGCCTGGAGGAAGAGGAGGAAAGAGGAGCCTGGAGGGAGGAGGAGGAAGAGGAGGACAGAGGAGCTTGGAGGGAGGAGGAGGAAGAGGAGTACAGAGGAGCCTGGAGGGAGGAGGAGGAAGAGGAGGACAAAGGAGCCTGGAGGGAGGAGGAAGAGGACAAAGGAGCTTGGAGGAAGAAGGAAGAGGTGGACAGAGGAGCCTGGAGGAAGAGGACAAAGGAGCCTGGAGTAAGGAGGAAGAGGAGCCTGGAGAGAGGAGGAAGAGGAGGACAGAGGAGCCTGGAGGGAGGAGGAAGAGGAGGACAGAGGAGCCTGGAGGAAGAGGAGGAAAGGGGAGCCTGGAGGGAGGAGGAAGAGGAGGACAGAGGAGCTTGGAGGAAGAAGGAAGAGGAGGACAGAGGAGCCTGGAGGGAGGAGGAAAGGAGGACAGAGGAGCCTGGAGGAAAAGGAGGACAGAGGAGCCTGGAGTGAGGAGGAAGAGGAGCCTGGAGGAAGGGGAGGACAGAGGAGCCTGGAGGAAGGAGAGGACAGAGGAGCTTGGAGGGAGAAGGACAGAGGATCCTAGAGAAAGGAGGAGGACAGAGGAGCCTGGAGGGAGGAGGAAGAGGCGGACAGAGGAGCCTGGAGGGAGGAGGAAGAGGAGGACAGAGGAGCATAGAGGAAGGAGGAAGAGGATGAAAGAGGAGCATGGAGGAGGAGGAAGAGGAGGAGGACAGAGGAGCCTGGGGGAAGGAGGACAGAGGAGCCTGGAGGGAGGAGGACAGAGCAGTGTGGAGGGAGGAGTACAGAGAAGCCTGGAGAGAAGAGGAGGACAGAAGCCTGGAAAGAGGAGGAGGACAGAGGAGTCTGGAGGAACTAGAAGGAGAGGACAGAGGAGTGTGGAGGGAGGAGAACAGAGGAGTCTAGAGAGAGTAGTTAGTAGAATACTGCCACGACATGCCAACGACCTGCCACAGGCCGACCCGCCAACGAGATGCTCCAGACTGCCTGCCAACGAGATGCCCCAGACTGCCTGCCAACGAGATGCCCCAGACTGCCTGCCAACGAGATGCCCAGACTGCCTGCCAACGAGATGCCCAGACTGCCTGCCAACGAGATGCCCAGACTGCCTGCCAACGAGATGCCAGATGCCTGCCAACGAGATGCCCCAGACTGCCTGCCAACGAGATGCCCCAGACTGCCACACGAATGCCCAGACGTCCTGCCAACGCGATGCCCCAGACAGCCTACCAATGAGATGCCCCAGACTGCCTGCCAACGAGATGCCCCAGACTGCCTACCAATGAAATGCCCCAGACTGCCTGTCAATGAGATGCCCCAGACTTCCTGACAACGAGATGCTCAACTGCCTGCCAACGAGATGCCCCAGACTGCCTGCCAATGAGATGCTCCAGACAGCCTGTCAACGAGATGCCCCAGACTGCCTGCCAACGAGATGCCCCAGACTGCCTGACAACGAGATGCTCCAGACTGCCTGCCAATGAGATGCCCCAGACTGCCTGCCAACGAGATGCCCCAGACTGCCTGCCAACGAGATGCCCCAGACTGCCTGCCAACGAGATGCCCCAGACTGCCTGCCAACGAGATGCCTCAGACTGCCTGACAACGAGATGCCCCAGACTGCCTGTCAACGATATGCCCCAGATGTCTCCCAGAAAACCTGCCATGGATAGTCCTTTCCTTTCTTTCCATGTAGATTTTACCTTAGTATCAATGAAGAAGATCATTAAATTACCTGGAGTTAGGGATTGAATCTGTGCAGTGGCAGAAGGATTGGGTGACAGAAATGTGACACTTAATGGGAATGAATCGTTGTGTTTCTCAAGAACTTTATATGTTTTTTATGTATCAAATGTGACGCACTCTATGACGGAGTCCTTACAGTACAATAATTAGCTTTTTACTAATGGATCCTCGTTCTCATCAAGTGGAAGCGCCCTTGGTTGGTTCACATCCTCCTCTAACCTAATGAGTTATACAAGTAGGTGGGGGGTAAGGTGGCTGTCCGTCATGAAAGACCGCCCACTGGACTCCTAATTATAGAGAAGCACAGATCTCAGTGAATACTTTATAAAGTTAATGGCTCTTTTCCCATAAAACTATATACCATATCTATATCCCTCTTCTCTTGGATGCTCCAGCAGTCGTCTAGGGTCTTCACTGGGGGTCCTAGAAGCGTCTGATTTGCAGTTATCGAACCTATTACAGTACTGCATTTTTTATATAGTCGAAAGGTCAAAGTTTCGACATTGATTATAACAGCGACACCCAAACTACACAAACAAAAGAAAATTGTGAGCTGGAAAACCTACTTCCTATATCCAAACCACATGAAGACTTTCAGTAAGACCCACGAGACCCCGGTGTCAATAACGAGCGGTCGGGATACGAGAGCACAAGATGAGCGAGCAGAGAGCGAATCCTCCGCAGTATGCGCCCCTTGTCCTATCGATCTTACGACGAGCGGGTCGTCTCATATAAATAGAATCCAGTGTATCACACGGATAATGTCTCCTAAAGCCGCAGAAGGGGGGGACTGTGCCCTGAATATAACAACCAGATTCATCTTCCTGACAGGGACCTTGGAATTTGGGCTTTCTTTTATTTTTACCCCTCGTCCTGCAATGAAGTCCATTCATCATCTTTACTGGTAAATGGAGCAGAATTATGTCAAGTGCATTATGAATGGGTAGAGGTGAGAACAATGCAGCGAACCGCCGCCGAAATCCTGAGACACCGCTCGATAGAACATCCCAGGATCCGATCTCTAGGGGACGAGTACAAGGCAGCACAACATGCATCAGTCTCCCAGACTATCCGCCATTACCAATGTCCAGAGCATCTGGATCAGGATTACTCCGAGTAGAAAACAAGAAGCGACACGTTCACCAGCCAGGAAAGTTTCTGAAATTAACTATTTACATCAGCGCTCTTAGGGGAGTGTATGGCCTGCCTGCCCACTGAGGTGCCATAATACAGCGGTCTATAACAGTTTCTAAAGAAAGCAGGAGCAGATTGACAGATAGGCAGAAGACTTACTAGAAAGTATCAGCCCTTTCTGTAAGTGTTTATCTCACCTCAGTGCTGGATTCATACCTACAATAGTCAGTAAAGCTGTACTGTATAATGCCCTATATGCTGCTAATTTCTAGTAAGTGTTTTATCACACTTCAGTGCTGGATTCACAGTAACACTGATTAATACTGCTGTATAATGTCTTCCATGCTGCTGCTGCTGCTTTCTACTAAGTGATATATCTTATCTAAATTCTGGATTCACAGCTACACTGTTTATTACTACTGCATACAATATAATAAGTATTTTATCTATCCCAAGTGCAGGATTCACAGCTACTCTGCTCAGTACTCTCAGTACCGCTGTATAATGTCGTCCATGCTGCTGCTTCTGTGTGTATGTTTACTGTATATAGAGAAAGGAGAGCAAGAATCCCTCATGTCTGTGTGTTATATGTATCGGGGGGGGGGGGGGAGAGAAATGAGGACATAATTCCAACTGGTCCCAACTCCCTAGACCACTGAAAATTAGAGATAGAACATCAAGATATTTAATGGTCGGAATAGTGTTCTTCCTACATGCACTTGGTAGATTAGTCTGAACAGTAACCTGACATCACGTGACTGGTGCGCTTTGGGAAAGCCTTGACGCAGCAGCCACGTTTATAACCCCCCATCTCCCCCATAGTCATTGCTATGTAACTATTATCTGTAGCTGTATATTACTGAGGTCATTAAAGAAAAACATTTCAGACCAGACTGTAACTTTACCCACAATGGTTTGCTATGGAGGCAGAGAACATATACCGGTAGATGCAGTAAGTACAGTAATTATTTCATCTCAGATCTGTATATTTCATGTATCTAAAGTACAAGACGGGACAGGTCTCTGTCTGTGGCCACCATGAATTGTAAAACTAAAGAAGACCCCTGTAGACTGCTGCAGACCCCGGGGCCACAGGACATTTCCAGCTAGTAATTACAACGGACTGGCACTGACGGTCTCCATTTACTATGATGCATCTTCCCCTGGATCATCAAGAAACTTCTAGATCCTAAATAAGGACATGATTGAGCGATATGGATCCGTTTTCAGAGCCAAATTGATCTTCCAAAAATCATCTAGTGTCAAATGCAAAATCATGGAGTTATAACCTGACTGATCCCATCATTTAGATGTGGTCCCTGATCCTTTACATGGACATGGACAAAATCCACCCACCCATTAGTTCCCCAAAGACCGAGATGACTGGCGCAGCATTGGTTATGTGACTAACGTACTGGTGGGAATAGTACATTGCATGTTAATAACTGCATAAACTAAGCTGCTGTCACCATAGAAACCAGCAACCAGAAGAGACCTTGATACATTGTAACTAGGCTCAGTGGTAAACTAAGATACATAGAGAATATCACAGAAAATACCAGGATGAGCAGGAAAACAACAGATTATCTATAGTATATCTATAGAGCATCTCAGCTGCTGCAGAACATCATAACACACCTCAGCTGTTGCAGAACCTCATGACACACCTCAGCTGCTGCAGAACATCATAACACACCTCAGCTGCTGCAGAACCTCATAACACACCTCAGTTGCTGCACATCATAACACACCTCAGCTGATGCAGAACCTCATAATACACCTCAGCTGCTGCAGAACCTCATGACACATCTCAGCTGCTGCAGAACTTCATGACACACCTCAGCTGCTGCACAACATCATAGCACACCTCAGCTGCTGCAGAACCTCATAATACACCTCAGCTGCTGCAGAACCTCATAACATTCCTCAGCTGCTGCAGAACCTCATGACACACCTCAGCTGCTGCAGAACATCATAACACACCTCAGCTGCTGCAGAACATCATAACACACCTCAGCTGCTGCAGAACATCATAATACACCTAATCTGCTGCAGAACATCATAACATTCCTCAGCTGCTGCAGAACCTCATGACACACCTCAGCTGCTGTACAACATCATAACACACCTCAGCTGCTGCAGAACATCATAATACACCTCAGCTGCTGCAGAACCTTATAACACTCCTCAGCTGCTGCAGAACCTCATGACACACCTCAGCTGCTGCAGAACCTCATGACACACCTCAGCTGCTGCAGAACTTCACAATACACCTCTGCTGCTGCAGAACCTCACAATACACCTCATCTCCATAAATTCCATTTGAGGAGAGTACTCTTCAAAAAGAGGTTCTGCAGCAGTTGTGGTGTGTATTATAAGGAATACCTCCTACTGTCAATTATAAGGACAATTAGGAGCCATCTTGGAGGTCCACGGCTCGTGCTGATTTCCTCGGCTTACAGGTTTGGGCTTTATATGGTCACAGAACTCCCTGGTATCGTCTATTAACAGTAGGGGGCGTTATCCTGTACATGGAGCAGGTGGGCGGCCAGGAGCAGGGATCCACAGGAGAAGGTGAGAGTCGCAGCGTGCAGCGCTATCCATCTGCTGCACAGGGGACGACGTTCTGCAGACGTCCCTCGACTCGCTGATCTCAGGATTTCCAGGAGTCTTCTGTAGATGCCAGGGGGCATAATATCAGAAAAGGGGGGCACAGAAGAAAACGAAAAATGGTTCCAGAGTCAGTGGAGCCGCGGCAATTGGATGAGGGATTAAGGTAAAATAAAAAAAATCCAGCGGAAGGTCGTATTTATAGGAAGCTACAACATCACCGTTCTTGTCACAAGACCGCTGCGGTCTGTGATTGGGGGCAGCAGTCAGGTGAATAGAATGAAGTGTCGTCAGAGAATATCTGCTCTGTTCTAGTCGCATGACCACTGCAGCCAATCACAGGTCTTAGTCATCTTTGAATGGAAGACCGATGGCTTCTGGGGTTGGTGATGACACAAAGCAGCTAGCGGTGAATTTATGGTTTGCAACTAATCAGTCATGTTTTTCTGGGTACAGATAGAATGAAGGGGTTAATTTAAGGACGCCGACAGCATGATATTAATTTATTAATTGTTAATGTCAAGCTCTCCGCCATACCCTTAATTATAGAAATCCCTATGATCCGGGGAATAAGAGCAGATCGACAGTGCGGGGGACGTATCTGCTCTACCCTCACTGACGAGCGCCGCCGCACCCCCAACAAACTCATCAAAGGACGTTCATTAATAGTTTTCTGTCCGCGATACTCTGAGCGGCGTGGATATCATGTACATGTTCATTTCCACCATGGCAAAAATGGCCGCTGCAATGATACTAATAAAGCACTAATAAATGGCCAATTTCACATTTTAGGTGAAAATAGGTTTATTTGGAAAGTGTCATCTCAGGATAAACCCTTGTGCATGCACCCAAAGAATATATAGATTTCAAGGGGCCGGGGCGCACGTTCAGGACTCTCCGATATGTGTCGGAAAGTATTTCAAGGACGTCAATTAACTGGAATAATCGCACGCTAATGCTCCAAGCTGCAAAAAAAGTATCTAGATGGGAATCTCTGACAGTCTTGTAAGGAGACAGTCGTAACGGTCAATCAATGCTTTAAAGGATTATCCAGCTTGGACAATGTCTTTCATTGAGGATGTCCCTCTGCTGTGCCCCCGAGCAATCAGATGCAGTGTGTGCGGGACCTGGCACCAGGGGAGCCATAATCCAGCGGCGTCTCTGCAGGTGAGACAAGGCATTACACCGTCTCGATGTCAGCAGTGGACAGCAGGTGTAATGTACGGGCAACGCCTGGTCCTCCAGGGAGAGAGCGATGCTCCTTGTAGCCACTGGCTGATACAGGAGGGTCCTGAAAGAAGGACTCCGCACTCCTAACTCAAAAATCAGTAATGGAGTATTTCATAGAGCACGCAGCTCAATAATCCAGACTGAGGAGATTGCCCAAAGTCCAGTATAATAAGGAGCTGGATTGTGATATATAACGCAGTCCTTCCGGCCTTGACACTGCTGACTTCAAAGTCTTCTTTCGTCAAATCCTTTCAACTTAAGGATCCAACTCACTGAATCGTGGATACAATGAAGAGAGGTCGGTGATTTGACCCTTCATCTGTAGCTTCGTCTCAAAGGCGTTTCATAAAAGAATCCTTTCTGTAAAATCCCGTATCTGATCCATGTAATCAGCACTGATTTTCTGTCATCTCTCCTTCTCAGGATCACAAGTGCAGATAATGAATGAAGAGACTAATGGATCATAGAAGATCTCAAGGAGTCAAGTACACGAAAGTACAAAGCAGCCGGGATGAAAGTCAGCAAGAAGTACGGCTACTGCAAAACTACCACTGCCTCCATGCGCTGACAGTCTGTGGGTTTGCAATGGCTGGAGATCATCGATTTAGGCCTTGTATTATAGACTTTTGCAAACCCCATTTTTTTATTACTCCAATGCACCCAAAATAAAAGGAAGCAACTTACCAAATAGTCGTCAATAAAAGTCTGATTTCTTTTTGTGTATGCAGCTCCCACGGAGTCTCTATGGTTGCAGATCACATATTTGATCCTACCATACGATTTCATGGATACAACTGTTACCAGAGCTACATCTGAATTTCTACATTTGAACCTTCGTTCTCGGATTCTCCGATAATCACCCTCAAAAAAGCTCAATGGACAGGAGGACAGAAATGGGCAACTCTGTCCGTGGTGCTGAATTCTGAGTCTTGCTACAAACCACTGACGTCTTCAGTATAACTGGCTCTTTCTCCATAATCCGGATTACCTGAAGTATCAGAATGAAGTCTTTGCAGAAAATCTTCAGGGAGAAGGATGAGATGTGTCTGTCCCTGGATATTCTGTTCTCCGGCTTTCGCCAAAGATGGGGCTGCCATTAAACCTCAGCAGGCTCACAATCTGCACTTCTCTCGTATTAATTCATTCACACAATGTATTTCATGACGTCTAGAAGATTTGGAAACAATGCGAGAACTCATTCATTAGAAGTGAGGACTAAATCAGATTCCAATGATTTCTCTTGGTATGATCAGTTGTGGTTGGCTTCCGGTTACAGACAATGTCATTTGCAAGGTAAAGACTTTGCAATTAATTCTCTACATTGCCAGGAACTGTGCAGATTCCACTTGGGTTACTTTGTGGCCGACCAGAAGAACTTATTCTGAAGGCCACCTCCACTACTTATAATCTTCCACTTCTCTTGCATCATATTCTTTTTTTCCCCATGGTAAAGATCTCCATGCTCTGAAGAAACCTTCAGACCAAACACTCCGGGCTGATGGCTATTAGATGTCCACCATAACTAAGCACACTGCCCTAGGCTGGCGGGAAGGAGGAGGTGAGTATTCAATGGGGACAGAGAGACAAGTAGCTGCCATTTACTTCCACCAGTGATGTATCGGCCACTGGGACAAAGGATGTGGTAAGTTGGAACCCAACATGTCTGACTGTTCTTTCTTCTGACATCGGAGAAAAGTCTCGTGACCCCATAGACAATAGATGGCTGGGCGATCTCACCAAAATCATCAAGATGGAGGAACATTTACTGAATGAATATAGGAACTTGCATTTGTTATTTCTGTTACATGCAGTCATTTCCTAATGAAGGATGTTTCCCGCTGGTACGTTGGTGCCCATCTATGTGCCGGAGACACCGGTGGATCCACTCTGGTGAGATGAACCAACACTGCCTTGAATCCCTCTGTGCATTTCATGCCACGGTGGATCAGTGGTTAGCATTGTATGGTGGTTCAGTGGTTAGCGCTGTACGGTGGTTCAGTGGTTAGCATTGTATGGTGGTTCAGTGGTTAGCGCTGTACGGTGGTTCAGTGGTTAGTACTGTTGCTTTGTGGTGCTTCTGGGTTCAAATCCCACCAAGGACGACATCTGCAAGGAGTTTGTATGTTCTCTCTGTCTTTGTGTGAGTTTCCTCCAGGCTCTCCGGTTTCCTCTGGGCTCTCCGGTTTCCTCCGGGCTCTCCGGTTTACTCCCACACTCTCCAGTTTACTCCCACACTCTCCGGTTTACTCCCACACTCCAAAGATATATGGATAAAGAATGTAGATTGTGAGCCCCAATGGGGACAGCGATGATAATGTCTGTAAATCGCTGCGGAATTAATGGCGCTATATAAGCAATGCAAAATAATAAAGGTCTTTGTAGTGCTCTGCTGCTTCACAAATCCTATGGCCATAGTCCATAATTCCGACACTACATACGTGTCCATTTTGGCGTCTACCTTATGGATTGCTCACGTCTTCGGATTTCCTCCTAATTCTTCTCGCAGTTTTTGCTCATTTTGTGGATTCCCATCATACTTCGTACAATGCTATTTTATAGGTTGTTGATCTTTTTTACATTATCTCTGCCACCCATCACTGCCGTCCTTCAGCCATTTTTTCTTCCTTTTCCAGGTGCCAGGAGAATAACATGAAACCTACAGACTCTCGTCTGTGAAGAGGGAAATTGCTTAGAATTGACATGCTGATTGGTATCTCGGCGCGGAGACTCCTGCTATTTGCTATAACAATGGGGGACAAGCGATCCGCAGAGTGAATACTTCTTCAGCTCTTTTTGGCATTTATTAGCTGTTGTCGGAGACTCGTGTATGAATTATTGAGGACACATGGGGAGCAGAGAGTGCATGCTGCGCCCTGTGAACAGACTCATGGGGGAAGCACTCAGCAGAGCGCGAGGACCCGGTATTACAGAGCATAGGAGGCCACTAAAAGCTTCCTGACGAGAAGATTCAGGGACTCTAGAATCCATTCCCTGCTTTGGTCTTTGCGTTGTGGCATCAGAGGATTTACGTGGAGGATAGTGTTTGACAAGACAGAGTATGACAACTAGAGTTTCTAGAATTGCTCTATCGATCTTATTAAGTGTCAATCTGTCGTCCGTCAGTAAGAGAGCGCCTGCAGCTTTCACATAAACCAGCACTTCAACAAAACTCCTCGAGTGATGAATTCCCTCCGTATAGGCCGGGATTCTTCATAGAGCGGAGTCATTCCTCCTGCCATCGGCACATCAACATGTAGGAGACAATGTGACATTTTGCTGTGTCACCTCGTTCCCATCATGCAGGATGATGGCAGGACGCTCCGCTGCCTCATTACTCCGCCAGACGACCCCCTGCTTTCTAAGCTCCTTTGAATGGTCACGGGTATTTTAGAAATGTGGCAAAATTCAATAGAAGAAGCAAATATACAAAACATGAAAAACAGTTTACAAGTGAAACCTGTTTCTATCTACACTTATGAGCCGCTTCTCCCCACATCTCACTCTGAAAAGAGCTAAATATCCATCCTGCTCAAGATGAGAGAGACAGGCAGCTCTCTGAGAAAAAAAAAGCTGCTGCCTACTTAAGTCTATGGGCATGGGAAGGAGCAGAGTGATCGAGAGAGGCACACAGACCTACCTTACTGCTTTCTAGTGTTTTATCACTCCCTAAAAGTTGGATTCACAGCTACACTGCTCTGTACCTACTGTATAATGTCCTTTATGCTGCTGCTTTCTAATTAGTCTGCATCTCACCCCAGTGCCGGTTCACAGCTACACTCCAAAGTACAGCAGTATATGTTCTCCATGATGCTTTCTAGTGTCAATCTCACCCTCAGTGCTGAAGTCACAGCTACACTGCGCAGTATAGCTGTGTATGTTCTCCATGCTGTGTTCTAGCAAGGGTGCATCTCACTCCAGTGCTGGACTCACACTTACATTGCTCAATGCTGCTATAGTCCCTCTATACTTCGGCTTTCTAGTAAGTGTTCATCACCACCAGGAGCTGGATTCACAGCTATACTACTCAAAACTGCTGTATAATGTCCTCCATGCAGCGGCTACTTCTGAAAGTTTTTTATGAAGAAACAAGAGAGCAGATTTCCCTCCTGTCTGTGTTCTGTGCAGAGTATGTGAGACTTCATAGCAGCTAGTCTTTACCCATTCAATCAGAGACTAATGAAAATGAAAGATAATGCCTGCAAAGGGGAAAATTACATACCACCATCTAACATTACTACTACCATCCAAAGGATAGACAACATAAAAGGCATAGTGTGGATGGAGGGCAAAATAAAAATACTTGTTGCTGCAATCTCACAACATTGGCTAAACTCAAAAATTAGATCTGTCATAGAGACCCAACCTATGACTTATGAGAATTATTACAAGTAATTTCCTATTTTGGCAATCCTTTTGTTTGTTGTTGAAATAGTTTTCTATTGAGCTGATCGATCACTGTGCCCTTCTCATCTGCCATGAAACATGGCGGCAAGTATTCAATTCCTCTGCAGTGCCCCCGCAGGAAAAAGGAAGCATTACAATGTTCTCATTAACATACTATCACGCTGTATAACAGTTATAGATAATGTCAGTAATCTATATCAAGTGGGACAACATTCTATATAACATATAAATAGGTTATATCAACATGAACATATAGTATTTGATAACATAGTATTACCTGACATAATATCCGAAGTACTGAGGAACTATACTGGATCTGTTTCACGCTGTCTCAGGCTAGAGGTGGACCGGGGTCTATACTGACCCTAAACTGGGGTCCTGACTAGTCCCTCTACCTGGAGGTACTGTTAATGGTACAGAGGTCCAGGCCGCCAGCGTAACCCTATCTCCTATAAGTCCCTGACCACTGTAGTCTAGTCCTTAGAAGGACACTGATTACCACCACAGGGATATGGGCAGGTCACTGCTTAATAAATAGTAAAGACAAACGAGACAGACAGGGGATAAAGTAAATACTGTCTTGCATACAACACTTAAACACAGAGGGAACACAAAAGGTCTAGGAGATAAACTATAAGCGAGGAGAGGAGAAACCACAAAGGAACTCTTAGCTTAAGTCTTCTCAGAACCGATCCTAACTGCAGTCTGTATAAATGCTTTCACCGGCATCTAACCAGCAGACTGGCAGCTATATAAAGGAAGCTAATTAGTGCATAATCAAACTGCAGCCGGGCGAGGCTGGACCTAGTCTTAGCACAGAGCTAGGTAGAATTAACTCCCTCACTGCCAAACACAAAGAAACAGCAACTCAGCTGCGAGAAGTCAGAATGTGTAATCGCGACGATCTTCGTGGCGATACACCCATGACAGTACCCCCCTTCTACGAGGGGCCTCCGGACCCTCAGGGCCAGGTTTGCCCGGGTGAGTTGTGTGGAAGGTCCGAACCAATCGATCTGCGTTAATTCAGACGCAGGAACCCACGTCCTCTCCTTAGGACCATACCCCTTCCAATGAACCAAGTACTGAAGGGACCGGCGATTCAGACGTGAGTCAATGATCTTCGACACCTGAAATTCCAAGTTACCATTGACCACCACTGGAGGAGGAGGTAGAGGTGACGGTATAACTGGTGCCACGTACCTCTTAAGCAACGATTTGTGGAACACATTGTGGATTTTAAACGTAGGAGGGAGGTCCAGACGAAATGCCACAGGATTAATTATAGAACTGATCCTGTACGGCCGATGAACCTGGCACCCAGTTTCCAGGAGGGAACCTTGAGTTTAATATTCTTGGTAGACAACCATACCAGATCGTTCACACTAAGGTCCGGACCAGACACTCTCCTCCTATCAGCCATACGTTTGTAACGGTTCCCCATAGCACTCAGATTATTCAGCACTCCTCTCCACACTGAAGCAAGTGACGACGACAATCGTTCCTCCTCAGGAACCCCAGAAGAGCCCCCCCATTGAAAGTACAAAACTGGGGATGAAAACCATATGCCCCAAAAAACGGGGACTTACCAGTGGACTCGCTCCGCCTATTGTTAAGAGCGAACTCTGCCAGCGGCAAGAAAGAAGACCAGTCCTCTGGTTCTCTGAGACAAAACACCGAAGATATGTCTCTAGGCTTGATTCAGACGCTCTGTCTGACCATTGGTCTGCGGATGAAAAGCCGAGGAAAATGACAATTGCATCCCCCGACGTGAACAAAATGCCCTCCAGAATTTGGACACAAACTGAGACCCCCTATCTGACACCACATCAGAAGGCAACCCGTGAAGTCTCACAATCCCCCAATGAACACCTGCGCCAGAGTTTTAGCATTAGGAAGAGCAGGAAGAGCAATGAAATGTGCCATCTTACTGAACCTGTCAACTACAACTAGTATGACAGTTTTCCCTGACGACGGAGGGAGGTCCGTAATGAAGTCCATAGACAGATGAGTCCATGGACGCTCCGGAATTTTCAAAGGTAAGAGGGTCCCAGACGGACGGGTATGTGGGGTCTTAGAGCGAGCACATACCCCACAGGACGCGACAAAAGTTACCACCTCTTTATTTAAGTTAGGCCACCAAAACCGGCGAGAAAGGAGATCCACAGTTGCTTTACTCCCTGGGTGTCCTGCCAAAGCAGAATTATGATGTGCCTCGATAACTTTTTGTCTTAACTGATCTGGAACAAACAGTTTCCCTGGAGGTCCTACAGGGGCGTCCCCCTGAGCCTCCAATACCTCCTCCTCAAGCTCAGAGCATACAGCCGACACCACAACTCCCTCCTGAAGGATAGGAACCGGGTCATCCGTCTTCCCGGCCCCTGGGAAACTACGAGATAAGGCATCAGCCTTAACATTTTTTGACCCAGGACGATATGTGACGACAAAATTAAACCTGGTAAAAAACAACGACCATCTAGCTTGTCTGGAATTCAGACGCTCTGCAGATTCTAAATACAGGAGGTTCTTGTGATCAGTAATGACGGTGACCGGGTGGACTGCCCCCTCCAAAAAGTGACGCCATTCCTCAAAAGCCAACTTAATGGCCAAGAGTTCCCTATTGCCGACATCATAATTCCTCTCGGCGGACGACAATTTTTTAGAGAAGAAAGCGCACGGATGCCATTTACCAGGGGACGGACCTTGAGATAATACCGCACCCACCCCTACGTCAGACGCGTCTACCTCCACAATGAACGGTTGTGATGCATCAGGTTGAATAAGTATGGGTGCTGAAGCAAAACATTTTTTCAAGGAGGAAAATGCTTGACAAGCTTTGTCAGACCACCTAGAAAAATCCGTCCCTTTTTTTGTCATGTCAGTGAGAGGTTTGACAACAGATGAGAAATTACGAATAAATTTCCGGTAGTAGTTAGCAAACCCCAGGAAACGTTGCAGTGCCTTAAGATCCTCTGGCCGATCCCATTCAAGCACTGCTCTCACTTTCTCAGGGTCCATACGGAAACCGGAAGCTGACACCAGGAATCCTAAAAACTGAAGTTCCTGTACGGCGAATACACACTTCTCCCATTTGGCGTACAGTTTATTATCTCACAAGATCTGCAACACTTGTCTCACATGCTCCTGATGAGACACAAGATCTGGCGAGTAAATTAAGATGTCATCTAAATAAACGACCACAAACTGCCCCACAAGGTGGCGAAAGATGTCATTAACAAAATGTTGAAACACCGCCGGGGCAGTAGTCAGACCAAAAGGCATGACAAGGTTCTCATAATGTCCCTCCGGAGTGTTAAACGCCGTCTTCCACTCATCCCCTCCTTTATCCTAATCAGATTATACGCCCCCTGAGATCCAACTTAGAGAACCATTTGGCGCCCACAATCTGATTGAAGAGATCAGGAATAAGTGGGAGCGGATACGGATCTCGGACAGTAATCCGATTAAGCTCACGGAAATCCAAGCAAGGGCGTAGGCCTCCATCTTTTTTCTTCACAAAAAGAACCCCGTGGCACTGGGGAAGATGAAGGTCTAATATGCCCTTGGCAGACGTTCCGAAATGTAATCTGTTGTGAATGGGTTTGAGATGAGTTCTGAGCAGAGACTCCCTCTGGTGGTTCAAGCGGTACTGGTTGTTCAGTGAAGATTGTGAGGACTGGGAATCAGGTGTTACTGATTGGTCTTATATAAGGGAGTCACCTTCCCATCAGGGTTGCCGGTGATCAATTGTTCTGGTCTGAATCCTTCATTCCTGTTTCCCTTGTAGCCTGCTGTGTCGTGTCTGCATCTCCTGCTAACAGATAAGACATTTTCTTCTTTTTGTTTTTTGTGCTATATTTTTGCATTTTGTCCTGCACTTCTGTGGGTGCCTTCAGGGTCCCCTCCGGGGGCTTTTGCCCTCTCAGTTTAGTTCAGCCACTGATGTTTGTACTTTTGCTTTTTCCAGTTTTTTCAGTGCTGCTGTTTTGTTTTGTTACACCAGAGAACTAATTTAGGTGGTAGAGGTCGTGTGATCTCAGGTGATTTTGAAATTAGTAGAGTTGGTGCTTTTCAGGGTTTTTTGGGATTGCAGTAAGTGCCCTTCCTATCCTTTTCTATTTAGTTAGTTTGGGCCCCAACGTTTGCTCATACTATTTTCTTTCTGTGTCAGTATTTCTTCTTGTCTAACCGCCATTACATGTGTGGGGGCTTTCTATTATCTTTGGGGTTCTGCTCCGGGGCAGATAGCATTCCTATTTCTATCTTTAGGTGTAGTTAGTTTCTCAGGCTGTGACGAGGCGTCTAGGACCAACGTAGGAACGCTCCACGGCTGCCTCTAGTTGTTGTGGTTAGTCAGGGTACTGCAATCTCATAGATTCCAACTGCTCTGGTGTATTGCCTTTTTTACCTGCACTCCTCAGCTACCGAAACATAACAGTATCACCGGCCTAAAAATTGAAAATTGTATGGTACTCACAGAAGGGAAAAAATATTGTGAAAGAAAAAAGGTTGTCAGAGTTGTCAGAGATATTTTTCTATTTGTTGCATTTTTTTTTTTCCCTCTGTATCTCTGGGTGCTGGGGAGGATCTTTTCTCTCAATGGAGTTTGCACGGTTGTCTGGCCGTGTGGATCAGCTTGCCACTGAGGTTCAGAGTATTGCTGCATATCTTGCTAGGTTGCCTGTTGTGGAACCTAGGATCCCCATGCCAGATTTGTTTTTGGGGGATCGAGCTAAGTTTCAGAATTTCAAAAATAATTGTAAATTGTTTTTTGCCTTAAAATCTAAGTCCTCAGGGAACGCAGCGCAGCAGGTTCAAATTATCATCTCTCTCCTGCGCGGCGATCCTCAGGATTGGGCTTTTTCCCTGACACCTGGGGATCCTGTTTTGAGTGATGTTGATGCATTTTTTCAGGCTTTGGGGTTATTGTACGATGAGCCTAATGTCACTGATCAAGCTGAAAAAGCCTTGTTGGCATTAAATCAGGGGCCTTATGACGCTGAGTTATACTGTCAGAGATTCCGTAGGTGGGCAGTCCTGACCAAATGGAATGACGACGCTTTGGCAGCCCTTTTCCGGAAGGGTCTGTCAGATAATGTAAAGGATGTTATGGTGGATTCTCTGTCCCCTCTGGTCTCAATGATTCTATGTCATTAGCGATTCAAATTGACAGACGTTTGCGTGAGCGGAGAAGTATGCGTGGAATGGTGTTGCCTTGTGAACCAGCTTCTGAACCCATGCAGTGTGATAGAGTGGTGTCTGGGGCACAGCGTCATGAGTTTCGAAAGCGCAATGGGTTATGTTTCTACTGTGGTGATGCCTCTCATGCTATTTCAGTCTGCCCTAAGCGGGGAAGACGTTTTGCACGCTCAGTTGTCTTGGGTAGTGTTCAGACTAAGTTTTTATTAACTGTCACTCTGATATGCTCTCTGTCCTCATTTTCTGCTCAGGCTTTCGTTGATTCTGGAGCAGCTATTAACCTGATGGATTATGATTTTGCTAAACGTTGTGGGTTTCCCTTGATACCCCTACAGAAGTCTATTCCCTACTGGGGATCAAATTCTACCCCTTTGGCTGAGAATAAACCCCAGTTTTCTACTCAGGTGATAATGAGGGTTGAACCTGATCACCAGGAGTGCTGCAAATTTTTGGTTCTGTATAATCTGCATGACATTATCGTGCTGGGTTTCCCTTGGTTACAGTCTCATAATCCTGTTTTGGATTGGAAATCTGTGTCTGTAACCAGTTGGGGCTGCCAATGTGTTAATACCAACACTCCTGTTTTTTCTGCCTCCCCCAGGCTCAGGATGTTCCTGACTTTTTGATTGATTTTTCTGATGTGTTTAGCGAAAGTAAATCTGCATCCTTGCCTCCCCATAGGAGCTATGACTGCGCTATTGAATTAGTGCCGGGTAGTAAATTCCCTAAAGGTCGCCTTTTTAACTTGTCTGTACCTGAACATGACGCTATGCGGTCTTATATCAAGGAATCATTGGAGAAGGGTCATATCAGACCATCCTCTTCACCCTTAGGTGCCGGTTTTTTCTTTGTGGCCAAAAAAGATGGTTCATTAAGGCCGTGTATTGATTATCGTCTCTTGAACAATATTACTGTGAAATATCAATACCCTTACCCTTGATTTCTGACCTGTTTTCCAGGGTGAAAAACGCTACTTGGTTTACCAAGCTTGACCTCAGGGGGGCGTATAACCTTATTCGCATTAAGCACGGGGATGAATGGAAGACGGCATTCAATACCCCTGAAGGGCATTTTGAGTACCTAGTGATGCCCTTTGGGCTCACTAATGCTCCTTCCGTCTTCCAGTCCTTCATGAATGACATTTTCAGGGATTTTGTGGACAAATTTCTGATTGTTTATTTGGATGATATCTTGATTTTTTCTAATGACTGGGACTCTCATGTGAAACATGTTCGAACTGTATTCCAGATTTTGAGAGAGAATGCTCTGTATGTGAAGGGATCAAAGTGTCTTTTTGGCGTACAGAGGATCTCATTTCTGGGATTCATTTTGTCCCCATCTGTTATTGAAATGGACCCGGTCAAGGTTCAGGCCATCTGTGATTGGGTCCAACCTACTTCATTAAAGGCTCTTCAGAGATTTTTGGGTTTTGCCAATTTTTATCGTAAATTTATTGGTAATTTCTCGGTTATTGTTAAACCATTAACTGATTTGACCAGAAAGGGTTCTGATGTGGTGAATTGGCCTCCTGAGGCAGTCTCTGCATTTCAGGAACTTAAGCAGAGATTCACTTCTGCTCCTGTTCTACGGCAGCCTGATGTTTCTCTGCCATTTCAGGTGGAGGTTGATGCCTCTGAAATTGGGGCAGGTGCCGTTTTGTCCCAAAAAGATCCAGAGACCTCTAAAAGTAACCCTTGTGCCTTTTTCTCTCGAAAATTTTCTACTACTGAACGTAATTATGACGTGGGTAATCGGGAGTTATTGGCCATGAAGTGGGCTTTTGAAGAGTGGAGACATTGGCTGGAGGGAGCCAAACATCAGGTGGTGGTCCTTACGGACCATAAGAATCTGGTCTATCTGGAATCTGCCAAGCGACTCAATCCTAGACAGGCCAGGTGGGCCTTGTTTTTCACACGTTTTAATTTTGTGGTTTCCTTTCTTCCTGGCACTAAGAATGTTAAGGCGGATGCCCTCTCGAGGAGTTTCCTTGCGGACTCTCCTGAGTTATCTGATCCTTCTGTTATTTTGAAAGAGGGTGTAGTTCTTTCCGCCATCTCGCCCAATTTGAGACTTGCTCTGGAGGGGTGTCAGGAGGATAGGCCCGAGTGCTGCCTGTTGGAAAATTGTTTGTCCCGGACCAGTGGAAAAAGAGTGTGATGTCTGAGATTCATTGTTCCGCATTGGCTGGGCATCCCGGAATTTTTGGTACCAGAGACTTGGTTAGTCGGTCCTTTTGGTGGCCTACTGTCTCGTGTGTCAGGGAATTTGTGCAGTCCTGCGGGACTTGCTCTCGCTCCAAGCCTTGCTCTCGCTCTAGTGGTTTGTTGATGCCATTGCCTGTGCCCAAGAGACCATGGACCCATATCTCTATGGATTTCATTTCCGACCTTCCTGTTTCTCAGAGAATGACCACCATCTGGGTAATTTGTGATAGGTTTTCCAAAATGATACATCTTGTGCCATTACCTAAGTTGCCTTCCTCCTCTGAATTGGTGCCGTTGTTCCTTCAGCACGTGGTTCGTTTACACGGCATTCCTGAGAACATTGTGTCTGACAGAGGAGTCCAGTTTGTTTCCAGATTTTGGAGGACTTTTTGTTCTAAACTGGGTGTTCAATTGTCTTTCTCCTCGGCATTTCATCCTCAGACCAATGGTCAAACTGAGAGAACAAACCAGACATTGGAGACTTATCTTAGATGCTTTGTGTCTGCTGATCAGGATGACTGGGTCTCTTTTTTGCCTTTGGCTGAGTTTGCTCTTAATAATAGGGCTAGCTCTGCCACTTTGATGTCTCCGTTTTTCTGTAATTCTGGGTTTCACCCTCGATTTTCTTCAGGACAGACGGAGGCTTCTGTCTGTCCAGGTGTTGACTCTGTTGTGGAGCGTATGCAACAGATTTGGGACCAGGTAGTGGAGAGGTTGTCCCTCTCTCAGGAGAAGGCCCAGCGGTTTGCTAACCGGCATAGGACTGATGGTCCACGGTTTAAAGTGGGGGACTTGGTCTGGTTGTCCTCAAAGAATATTCCTATGAGAGTAGCATCTCCTAAATTTAAGCCTAGGTTCATTGGACCTTATAAGATCATTGAGATTCTTAATCCTGTTTCTTTTCGTTTGCTTCTTCCAGGGACATTTAAGATCCATAACGTGCTCCACAAGTCCTTGTTGAAGAGGTTTGTTGAGCCAGTGGTTCCTACTACTGTGCCTCCTGACCCTGTTTTGGTTGAGGGCAATCTGGAGTATGTGGTTGAGAAAATATTAGATTCTCGTTTTTCTAGACGGAAACTCCAGTATTTGGTTAAGTGGAGAGGTTATGGTCAGGAAGACAATTCTTGGGTGTTTGCTTCGGACATCCATGCTGGGAGACATCATCCGTGCGTATCATAGAACTCATCCTGACCGACCTGGTTGCTCAAATGAGGGTTCGGTGACCCCTCTTCAAGGGGGGGGTACTGTTGTGAATGGGTTTGAGATGAGTTCTGAGCAGAGACTCCCTCTGGTGGTTACAAGCGGTACTGGTCTGTTCAGTGAAGATTGTGAGGACTGGGAATCAGGTGTTACTGATTGGTCTTATATAAGGGAGTCACCTTCCCATCAGGGTTGCCGGTGATCAATTGTTCTGGTCTGAATCCTTCATTCCTGTTTCCCTTGTAGCCTGCTGTGTCGTGTCTGCATCTCCTGCTAACAGATAAGACATTTTCTTCTTTTTGTTTTTTGTGCTATATTTTTGCATTTTGTCCTGCACTTCTGTGGGTGCCTTCAGGGTCCCCTCCGGGGGCTTTTGCCCTCTCAGTTTAGTTCAGCCACTGATGTTGTACTTTTGCTTTTTCCAGTTTTTTCAGTGACTGCTGTTTTGATTTTGTTACACCAGAGAACTAATTTAGGTGGTAGAGGTCGTGTGATCTCAGGTGATTTTGAAATTAGTAGAGTTGGTGCTTTTCAGGGTTTTTTGGGATTGCAGTAAGTGCCCTTCCTATCCTTTTCTATTTAGTTAGTTTGGGCCCCAGCGTTTGCTCATACTATTTTCTTTCTGTGTCAGTATTTCTTCTTGTCTAACCGCCATTACATGTGTGGGGGCTTTCTATTATCTTTGGGGTTCTGCTCCGGGGCAGATAGCTTTCCTATTTCTATCTTTAGGTGTAGTTAGTTTCTCAGGCTGTGACGAGGCGTCTAGGACCAATGTAGGAACGCTCCACGGCTGCCTCTAGTTGTGGTGGTTAGTCAGGGTACTGCAATCCCATAGATTCCAACTGCTCTGGTGTATTGCCTTTTTTACCTGCACTCCTCAGCTACCGAAACATAACAGTAATCCTTCATAGCTTGCCTCTCAGGACCAGAAAGGTTATATAACCTAGATTTAGGTAACTTAGCATCAGGAAGCAATTTTATTGAACAGTCATACGCGCGATGAGGAGGTAATTCTTGACACCCCTCCTCAGAGAACACATCCTCAAAGTCCTCCAGAAAAGGAGGCAAAGTTCTAGGCACGACCGCACTGATGACCGTGTTCATGCAGTTACTCTTGCAAAATTCACCCCACTGGCTTATCTCTCTGGATTGCCAATTAATCACTGGGTTATGTTTAGCCAACCAAGGAAGTCCCAACACAATAGGAGTAGGAAGACCCTCCAACACATAACAAGACAATCGTTCTTTATGTAATGCCCCTACTCGAAGATCTATGTTATGAACAGCTTGTACAAAGCTACCTTGACCGAGAGGCCTGGCGTCAATAGAGAAAATAGGGATCGGTTTGGCCAATACACTCAGTTGCATACCTTGCACCTGGGCAAACCGAGCGTCCACCAGATTAGCCCCGGACCCACTATCAAGAAGAACAGAAATCCTCTCAGCTCTCGTACCTACCACCACCTCCGCTGGTACGAGAAACTGAGACGGACCTGGGGACGAAATACATACTCCCAGGTTGTCGTCCACCACACAACCTGGGATTAACAGTTTTTCGGTGACTTTTTTGCTCAATGAGGCACGGGAGGGACACCCCTCAACAAAATGTCCCTCTCTCCCGCAGAAGAAACACTTTCTTGTCTTGCGGCGCACCGCCGATCCCCTCCCTCGAAAAGATGTCCCTCCCAACTGCATAGGTTCCTCAGAACAGACCAGGGGAACCTCAATATAAGGGACTTTAGTAGTGGGTGGAGTCATAACAGGGGGCGGAGTTACCTCGCACCTCTCCCGAAGCCGTCTATCAATGCGAATAGCAAGGGCCATAGCAGCCTCCAGTGATGGAGGAGAATCATACTGAGCCAACACGTCTTTTAATTTGTCAGATAACCCTTGACAAAACTGGCTCCTAAGAGCTGGGTCATTCCACTGAGTATCTGTGGCCCATCTACGGAACTCAGAAGAAAACTCCTCCGCCGGACGATCTCCCTGCTGTATCTTACGTAACTTCGTTTCAGCAAGGGAGACCCGATCCGGGTCATCATATACCAGACCCAGGGCAGTAAAAAATCGATCTACTGACTGAAGAGCCGGGGAGCCCGGAGGAAGAGAGAACGCCCAGGATTGAGGGTCCCCTTGTAAGAGCGAGATGACAATTCCCACCCTCTGCTCTTCACTCCCGATGACCGAGGCCGAAGCCGAAAATATAACTTACATGCCTCCCGGAAGGTAAAAAATTTGTCCCGCCCACCAGTGAACCTGTCTGGGAGAGCAACTTTAGGTTCAGATCCGGATTGCTCCGGGGGGAACAAAACCTTGGACTTAATGTCCGTCAGCTCCATGGACAAACTCTGCAACTGCTGAGCTAACTGGGCTACTGGATCCATGGTAGCTGGGGAGAATCTTTTTAGTATGGCCGGTGAAAATATCACGCTGTATAACAGTTATAGATAATGTCAGTAATCTATATCAAGTGGGACAACATTCTATATAACATATAAATAGGTTATATCAACATGAACATATAGTATTTGATAACATAGTATTACCTGACATAATATCCGAAGTACTGAGGATCTATACTGGATCTGTTTCACGCTGTCTCAGGCTAGAGGTGGACCGGGGTCTATACTGACCCTAAACTGGGGTCCTGACTAGTCCCTCTACCTGGAGGTACTGTTAATGGTACAGAGGTCCAGGCCGCCAGCGTAACCCTATCTCCTATAAATCCCTGACCACTGTAATCTAGTCCTTAGAAGGACACTGATTACCACCACAGGGATATGGGCAGGTCACCGCTTAATAAACAGTAAAGACAAACGAGACAGACAGGGGATAAAGTAAATACTGTCTTGCATACAACACTTAAACACAGAGGGAACACAAAAGGTCTAGAAGATAAACTATAAGCGAGGAGAGGAGAAACCACAAAGGAGCTCTTAGCTTAAAGGGTATGCCACACTAAACAACATCGCTAACGGGATCGCTAAAAAACGTCACTATTTAGCGATCCCGTTAGCGATGTTGTTGTGTGCGGCATCTACCAGCGACGTGGCCCCTGCTGTGATCTCGTCCGTCGTCCTGATCGTTCCGGACCCTATTTTCATCGCTGGCGTCCTGCTGGTAAGTATCTAATCGCTGAGTGTGGCACCTTTTTTAGCGATTTAGCGGTACTTTTGTACCGCTAAAGTCCTTAACGATATCGCTAAATTAGGTAGCTACTAGCGATATAGAAATAATCCCGCTAGCGATCTCATTAGTATGCGACGCTAACGAGATCGCTAGCGGGATTGTGTAGTGTGGCAGTACCTTAAGTCTTCTCAGAACCGATCCTATCTGCTGGTCTGTATGAATGCTTTCACCGGCATCTCCCAAGCAGACTGGCAGGTATATAAAGGAAGCTAATTAGTGCATAATCAAACTGCAGCCGGGCGAGGCTGGACCTAGTCTTAGCACAGAGCTAGGTAGAATTAACTCCCTCACTGCCAAACACAAAGAAACAGCAACTCAGCTGCGAGAAGTCAGAATGTGTAATCGCGACGATCTTCGTGGCGATACACCCATGACACATACAATGTGTGTAATGTATGAATCTGCCTGGTCCTCCAGAGAGAGGCGCTCATTGTAGCTACCGATTAGTGACAGAATCAAGCAGCCCCAATCCTAACCCCCAGAAGCTAAGAATCTGACCACGGCACCTACTAATAACTAAAGTGACGGACAGGACACCTGCAGGGACCTGTCAGATGAGATGACAACATTTATCTTCTGCTTTATTAGAATACTATCCCCTCTTTAACCTACTGAAGTATTTGCAGTAATAAGGTCACCTTTCCATTATGGCAGATCGTATGTGACCTTTACAATATTGTACTGCCCTGCAGAAACCCGTGCTCTTTTCAAGTCATTAATTAGTAATTGTGCGGAATTACAAGACGTGGCAATGGAATTTCATTCTTGGGGGATCAGCGCTGACAAGGTTTTATTTTACCCCTCATAAGATGATACTAATCTCTTGCAACAAATGACAAAGTTCTCTCCTTGTCTGATCTGATCCCAACCATGTGATCGGCCCAAGAGTCACAACTTTCTGGATGTGTCGCTGTCTGCACAAGACTTTGTAATAAAACAATAGTGACACTGGCAGAATACATAAATGGCAGATGGAAAAATGAAAAAACAAAGTATAACCTATGTTGAATGCCAATACATGAATGCCAAATGGACTGTAAACGACCAACTGCTAAATAGAATATACAAAACAAACAAAGACACGCACTGCAGTCAATAGGTCAATGAAAAATAATTATAAATTTATTGTATACATTATTAAAAATAGACACAATGAATTGGAACCATATGGGACAAATGGCATCACAATGTGCGCATGATAGATGGGCTATCAAGACAGCAAGGCACCGCACATGTATATATATGATAATACAATAGAAAAGAACCAAAACAAAGGATAGTACCTTTGTCTTATGTCCATACTCAGAATAGTTAATGTTTCAACTGATCCAACTAGCACATACTATAATATATAGGGACAAATGTCACATAAACATTAACATCAGAGCAGAAAATAACAATAGATGGCATATAATTACCAGCGTTAATATAGTCGATGCAGATGCCTATCGCCCGACAGCCCTCCCCGACGCGCGTTTCGGAGTGACAGCGCACTCCTTCCTCAGGATCAGTTGAAACATTAACTATTCTGAGTATGGACATAAGACAAAGGTACTATCCTTTGTTTTGGTTCTTTTCTATTGTATTATCATATATATACATGTGCGGTGCCTTGCTGTCTTGATAGCCCATCTATCATGCGCACATTGTGATGCCATTTGTCCCATATGGTTCCAATTCATTGTGTCTATTTTTAATAATGTATACAATAAATTTATAATTATTTTTCATTGACCTATTGACTGCAGTGCGTGTCTTTGTTTGTTCTGCACAAGACTTTCCAGTGTCCTCTGATGATGGTGTGTGTGTCACGACCCAACAGTGGTCGATCCAGCGGATGGCACAACACACAAAAGGGATGGAAAAAAGGAGAGGAAGGCCCTAACAATAGGGAACATCCTAACGCCCTATGCGGGTCCTTCCTCCCGACGCCGTCATGTGCCTAGCCCCTAGCTATCACTTCACTATACCCTGCCTAGTGCCCTGGCCTGCAAGGACGCTAGCCTCACCACTGCAGACAGTACAACACAGGGGGTAGTGACAAGCAAGAGACAGACAAGGAAAGGAACAACGAAAAACTTAGCTCAAGCTTCTGCTGCAAGCTCCACACAGCTGAGAATAGGAAACCAGGACCTCAAGCAGCTGATACAGTGGTGGCGCCAGAGAACAATTCCACGGCTGGTCTCCAGAGAAAAACTCTATTACCAACAATCAGCTAATGTGGTCATGTAAAGGATAGTGGGAGTGGTCACCACAAGCATCAGCTGACCAGCAACACAGCAGCTGCCAGCAAGGAAACTGACATTAACCATTAAAGCAGAACCACAGCTGTCACGACTCCAAAAATGAGTCGCGACAGTACTCCCCTTTCAATGAGGGGCCTATAGTGAAAAAAATTGGTTTAAAAGTAAGACAGACAAAAGTGGCCAAAGATGTGCTGGTTGTATCATCCGGCATGAACCACTGCGGCCCTTTTTCTGACTGTTTAGTCTACGTTTATTAGACAGTAAAGATAAGCAAATCGATATGCAAAACCGCGGCACCGCTGGGTGGGAGCCATGCGAACCACCTCATACCTGCCGACATCCCCGGTGTCTGGCGCGACGTCATAGTTGTGGTGTGACGCACACAGGTAGTCGTGTCAGGACGGCACGGAATTTTAGTAAGGAGGTGATTTGAAGGGCTCTCACCCAGCTGCCACAGAATCTGCTGCACCAGCGTCTTGGTCATTTCTATTAGATGGGATTAGGCAGAGCATAGATTAGGCCAAAAGTGTGTTCTTGTGATTGCAGGAACTTTACTATACAAAGGCCATAAATAATGTCTACCATGTTTTCTTCTTCTTTTATAAAAGGTCACTTGCTCAGAAGCCTCCATCCGCTGCCGGCACATTCGTCCTGAGTGTATGCACAGATGCAGTGTGAACAGAGCCTGAGTACACTTGCCCTATATCTGATGCTACTTCTTACGGGCGTCTCACAAGAGATCACAAGACTCAAAAAAAAAACAGACTCCAAAGAAAGCAACGTTTCCGATCACATCCTTGGAGAGAGTTTACGTTTTATCTCTCTTGTCACTTTACAATAATAAAAACAAAAAACATGGAGCGCTTCCAAAATGCATCAGACGAATGCCCGATGGGCGCCTGGAAGTTTCTCGTAAATGTACAATCATTATAAGCGGGTGAAGTTTTTACAAGTAGACCCTGGGAGACGAGACGCATTTTTCGCGCTGTCAAGTTAAAAAATAATCAGCTTTTCAGAGCCATGAAATAAACCCCGCGAGCGGAGCCGTCCTTCCACCGAGAACAGACTCGGCCAATTACAGCAGGAACATTCTCGAGCCCGAGCGTACGGGCGATTATATAAAGATCATTAGCACATCTCCTCCCGCGTCGCTCACCGCCAGTCCTATAATTAGACATGCTAATCAGCCCTCGTTAATGATCATATAAGAATATTTATTAATGATACCGAGGCAATAGATCAAAGTGGTTTGGTTGTGCTTCCAGTAATTGGCTCGCTCTACTATTTTACCCTGGGAGTTCATTTACTGCCGTCCGCGAGGGGCGAGACTTCTCAGGAGCGCGGGGCCCCATATACAACAATTAAATATTTGTTTTATGAATATAAATTTCTGAATAATGATACGACCGTTATGTAGGGCAAAGATAACGACGCCCTGTGGACAGGTCTGCCGGGAGGACATTATGTAAATGCTATTGTTATAGCGGATTTGTATCATTATAATTGGACACTTGTATCGTTGCTGGACCACCTTGTTACAACGTAATGAGGACGCTAAAAATACAATGTAGCGATTAACAGCTTCCATCCACTAGTGCAGCTGGGTGGGGGGGGTTTATATATGGGAAAAGTAGAAATTCCAGGAAAAGTTTTACAATGTTCCCCTAAACTTTCTATCAGGGGTAAGTTGATCAGAGTTGTCCATAGTGATGCAGGAACGCTGGGCAGCACGGAAGGTTTTGTAAGTGCACCCCCTCTCGGTTCCTTAGTGTTCTTACCATAACTATTTGTATACAAATGATATTCAGGTACAAATTCTGAACTAATTAATTCCTTAAAGGGGTTGTCCACCTTGGAAAACATCTTTTCTTTAGAAGTGTCCGTCCAATGATGAATGGACCACAGGATGTGTCACTGTTAAAACCTCCTGTGATCTGTACAGAAACCTGGCAGCAAAGGTTCAACTTCCCTGCAGCGCCCCCAAAAGGGAAAAAAAAGTGTTACACAGGGTCCAGTCAAATTAAAGGGATGTTCCTTTTGGTGCATGGACAGCGCAGGTCCTCCAAACTGGAAGACGCTCTGGCTAATGGGTACAAGTCCCGAGTGTGGGTCACTCTTTTCCCTCATAAATCCCTAAAAGAGCATTTAAAAAGTGCAACCCCTTTAATATACCGGTATCTTGTTCGGTGTCAGAGAACTATTTTCTAACATTTTTATTTATATTATGATTTTGCTTATACAGCGCTATCTTATTCCGCAGCATTTTACACATTATCATCGCTGTCCCCATTGGGGCTGACAATCTAGATTCCCTATCAGTATGTCTTTGGAGTGTGGGAGGAAACCGGAGAACCCGGAGGAAACCCACCAAACAGGGGGAAACATACAAACTCCTCGCAGATGTTGTCCTTGGTGGGATATAAACCCAGGTCTCCAGCGCTGCAAGGCTGCAGTGCTAACCACTGAGCCACCATACAGTGCTAACCACTGAGCCAACTTTTAAAGTGTAGCTGCACTTTCAGAAAACTTTTTGATGTGTTATAGAGACAAGTGAGGAGTTTTGATCGATGGGGGTGAGGAGGCCACCGATCACTAAAAGCTGCTCCGCATTATGTGACTCCTCTCCGAGGCGGAGCGTCTATGAGATCTATCTTCAGCCTCTGCTCCTTCACCAGTTCAGGTCGCAGCACTCGGACCGCCACCGATCACTAAAAGCTGCTCCGCATTATGTGACTCCTCTCCGAGGCGGAGCGTCTATGAGATCTATCTTCAGCCTCTGCTCCTTCACAGTTCAGGTCGCAGCACTCGGACCGCCACCGATCACTAAAAGCTGCTCCGCATTATGTGACTCCTCTCCGAGGAGGAGCGTCTATGAGATCTATCTTCAGCTCTGCTCCTTCACCAGTTCAGGTCGCAGCACTCGGACCGCCACCGATCACTAAAAGCTGCTCCGCATTATGTGACTCCTCTCCGAGGCGGAGCGTCTATCAGATCTATCTTCAGCCTCTGCTCCTTCACCAGTTCAGGTCGCAGCACTCGGACCGCCACCGATCACTAAAAGCTGCTCCGCATTATGTGACTCCTCTCCGAGGCGGAGCGTCTATGAGATCTATCTTCAGCCTCTGCTCCTTCATCAGTTCAGGTCGCAGCACTCGGACCGCCACCGATCACTAAAAGCTACTCCGCATTATGTGACTCCTCTCCGAGGCGGAGCGTCTATCAGATCTATCTTCAGCCTCTGCTCCTTCACCAGTTCAGGTCGCAGCACTCGGACCGCCACCGATCACTAAAAGCTGCTCCGCATTATGTGACTCCTCTCCGAGGCGGAGCGTCTATGAGATCTATCTTCAGCCTCTGCTCCTTCACCAGTTCAGGTCGCAGCACTCGGACCGCCACCGATCACTAAAAGCTGCTCCGCATTATGTGACTCCTCTCCGAGGCGGAGCGTCTATGAGATCTATCTTCAGCCTCTGCTCCTTCATCAGTTCAGGTCGCAGCACTCGGACCGCCACCGATCACTAAAAGCTACTCCGCATTATGTGACTCCTCTCCGAGGCGGAGCGTCTATCAGATCTATCTTCAGCCTCTGCTCCTTCACCAGTTCAGGTCGCAGCACTCGGACCGCCACCGATCACTAAAAGCTGCTCCGCATTATGTGACTCCTCTCCGAGGCGGAGCGTCTATGAGATCTATCTTCAGCCTCTGCTCCTTCACCAGTTCAGGTCGCAGCACTCGGACCGCCACCGATCACTAAAAGCTGCTCCGCATTATGTGACTCCTCTCCGAGGCGGAGCGTCTATGAGATCTATCTTCAGCCTCTGCTCCTTCACCAGTTCAGGTCGCAGCACTCGGACCGCCACCGATCACTAAAAGCTACTCCGCATTATGTGACTCCTCTCCGAGGTGGAGCGTCTATGAGATCTATCTTCAGCCTCTGCTCCTTCACCAGTTCAGGTCGCAGCACTCGGACCGCCACCGATCACTAAAAGCTGCTCCGCATTATGTGACTCCTCTCCGAGGCGGAGCGTCTATGAGATCTATCTTCAGCCTCTGCTCCTTCACCAGTTCAGGTCGCAGCACTCGGACCGCCACCGATCACAATTTCTGTGGGATGTTTTCTGAAGCTTCAACACTTTAAATGACAACATTCTGGACGCCTTTTGCCGCCACCACGGGGAATTGAGCCGCTGACAGTTTATACATTGAACTTAACGTATTATTAGGCAGTAAGTGCTGCTGGAGAACAGACATTCACTTCAATCACTTCCCAATTAGACGCTGCCACGGAATGCTGAAATCCATACTTCCAAATGCCAAAATTCACAACATGCCCTAAAAACGCATCTGGCAGAGAAGGACGCAGACTGCATCTAATAAGCCAGCGACAGCATTGTCCGTGTGGATCAATGATCCTTAAAAATTAGAAAATGCAAAGCTTGGAAAACAAGGGGAGGACGAGGACAGAGGCGCCCCGACTGATCCCCACCAGATCAGCTTGATTGACAGGTCTCCCCCTTTTGTGTAAAGAAGTTTTGAAGATATTTTTTGCTGCCTTCTGATTGGATATTGCCAAGTTTAAAGGAAATTTCAACAAATGTTGCTTTAAAGAAAAGAGATCATCCGTGGAATTGGTAGATGGATAGTCCGGCATTTGCAATGTCATCAGGAGCTTGCTGTGCATGCACCTCCCGGTCCGAGGAGATGGCTCTGGGCAATGACAGCACCTGCACAAAATCCCGGGAATGGGAGGCAGATCACCGAGACAAGAGAGACCTGTCTATCATGGAGCAGAGGCCGCGGATGGTCGGGAATTAGGGGGTGAGGCAGGAGCACTGGAAGTGCCGCCATCGCCCCGCTCAGCCTGCGGCTCAACAGCATATGATGTAAATGTGGGAATTCTGCATAACTTCAAAACTAAATCCTACAAAGAAGGTAAAGATGTAACCAGCATTAAAGGGCCATTATTATGTGAGGACAGGACATCCAGATGACAGGTTCCCTTTAAAGATCTGACGGGCACTTTCCTTTTCCCCCATTAGGCCTTTCTTCAAAACCCAAAGCAGAAAAAAAACATTGAAAAGACTGAAAATGTGAACAGCGGAGCGGTCTGATATTAACAATCAATAAGAAGAGACTTTCAAGCATTTTTTAAGCAATTTTTTCAGGCATTTTTGTGAAGTCAAAACCCTTTGAGTGCACATCTCCAAAGGGGCAGAAAACGGCCCAAAAATGGCCGCACTTCTGACAATTAGGGATGGGATCCCAGACGGCGGCTGCGGTTCCTGGATCCTCATTAGTTACTGTCACTGAGCGTCGCTTGGCCAGGACGAGGTGACCGGCCAGGAATCCATCAGAGGACGAGTCTGCAGCCTCCGCAGATCTCCTGAGCTTCTCATGCTCCACAGTCAGGCGGAGGCTTCCCTCATCATGAAGGAAATGAGCTTCCAGGCGTCTGCAGGAGCCCAAACAGCTAATTAATGCTAATTGCTACCTGGAATCTTCCCAACGCAAAGAAACTCATTTACAGCTGGCAGGAGCCACTGCTGAACTCATTTCCATCCCAGCGGAGAAGTTCTGCACAAATC
This sequence comes from Oophaga sylvatica, assembly GCA_033576555.1. Classification (NCBI taxonomy): domain Eukaryota; kingdom Metazoa; phylum Chordata; class Amphibia; order Anura; family Dendrobatidae; genus Oophaga; species Oophaga sylvatica. The sequence continues at coordinate 74,004,454 of JARQOD010000009.1, forward strand.
ATCACACGGATGTGATCTATAATTGTATCCATCACACGTCTCCTCCGACGCGGCCGGAGACAGAGCCGCGGAATATTCCGCACCGACTCCTGATGATACTATGTAGCGGATTGTTTCCAGATCATAATGGAGACCTCAGGCTCAGAGAACGCCATCTAGACATTTTTGGTTGTTTTATTAATTGTGTCAGGACATTAAGGTCACGTTCACACCAGACTCTTACGTTCTGGAGTAGAAATACTGCAGCAGTCAATAGTATGGAAGATTTAGCGGTAGATGATGTGGTTTCGCTGCACCTCCGCCCCATTAATATGCAGAGCAGTGGACGCCGACACGCTGACGGGGGATAATTATGATTTTCTCTTTCCTGATATCGCTCTCATAATCTGCTTTTATGGTAAAATGCAGCAGATTCTGTGCCGAAATCCACAGCACATTCACCCAGCGACACGGTCACACGTCCCGAAATGTCAAAATCTGCAGTTATTACGTGAGAATTTGTTGTGGGTCTTCCTGCAGATTTTTTCAGGAGTCGTCGCTGTAGGAGGACGCCGGCGCTCGGGTTCTGGTGTTTTTGCAGTGGCCGGCATCTTTTACTTCTACTTTCAAGAATGCCAAGGACCCTTTATTTAACTCCTTCAGGGTTTCCGATCCAAGAAGTGGTTAAAAGACGTGACGTAAGACAGGACACGTTCACAAGCGTGGATTCGGCTCTTCTGGGCATCATGTTTATTTATGGGGCGCTTCTACGGCTTGTTTTAAGGCGGATTCCGGGCGAAAGCCTGCTGAAAAAGACGTTGTGTGCACCTCACCTTCCGGTAAGACAGGTTTTCTACTCCTGGGAAGAAACAATGAGGTTTCCTTTCATTAACAGCAAGCAGAGATCTTGGCTCGTTGACTTGTTACATTTCAGCTTTTGTTTTTTGTTTTTTTTCTGTCCATTCAGCATTTTTCAAAAGCAGCAAAATAAAGGAGATTTTTTAAAACCTTATTCACACATTGAATTTCAGCCTTTTTCCTCATTGAGTCTAAGCTGCAAAAACGTTACAATAAAACACACAGAAAAGCCATAAAAAAATGCACATTTTAAAGCAGAATTTTCGCTGCATTTTACTATCACTTGTCGGCTTTTTTTGCCTTGAATTTATAAAATTGTAGTAAACAAAAACAAATATAAATTTTTGCAGTGACTTTCAGAAATGGTGGTATTACGCACATTTGAAAAAAAAAAAAAATGCGAAACAAAATGCCATAAAATTATGTTCCCATGATGTTGTAATCATTTTTTTTAGTAATTTTCCAAAACTGTAATAAAAAAAAAAAAGGTATTCGCCACAATTTGAAAAAAAAAAAACAAAAGGCGCAAAACCTGGTGGTTTTAATGTGAATGTGAATATGGTTCTTCAAAAAAAATGTAACTCCCGGGCAATGCAATCTAATAGATGAAAGGGTACAAACATAAAGCTATGGGAAAAACAGCGCCACTCTTGGCCTTGGTTTGTGTCTGGTACTGCAGATCAGCTCCATTCACTTTACATGGACTAAGATGCAATACCTGACACAGCCATTTAACTAGAATGGCGCCATTTCAAAAAAAAAGGAAGAAAAGACGTGAGCCGAGACTTTATTCTGATCTCATAAGTCTCTTTAAGATTCAGTTGTCAATGAGAGAAAGGATTTATTATGGTATTCAAATCATTTTCGGGAACAGTACGGGAGCGGGGGTGGAGGGATTGTAGACGGTGAACACTGCCAGTGCGCAGCCTGTAAAAAGACACAGGACAGTTTTCAGGAGATCACTACCTGCGGTTCAAGCGGGATGAGGGGGAGGCGAGCACAATGCCGACACAATGCAGCTCCTCCACCAAAGGCGGATAACAAGAAAAACTCTCAGAAAGGACAAAAAGAAAAAAAAAGGAGAGTAATCCTGATCTTCTAATGTTCAGAAATGTCGTCAGGCAGGAGGCAGTCACCGCGGAGCTGCAGCGCAGAAGCCGCTCAGGATTATTAGTCCGTCTCAGAACCATCTACAATGGCCAGCTCTATGTCTCAGGGACCCAAACCGCTCATGTGCGGCACGGACAGGTCAACGCAAGCGGACGAGGGATCAAACAGCTCCACCATCTAGGGAACTGGATTGAAAAGATTCTGAATTTTAATGAGGAGACACCTGTACAAAAAAGTGCAAAGCTCAAAAAATGAATAAAATATGCTCGCATTGCTGAGAATGATTAAAAACAACTGATAAGACACAAAATCAGACACGACAATTAGGTGAGCGCTGACACCGCACTCCTAGATGTAGGAGCAAAACAATAAAGAATATAGTAATTAATACCGAAGAATTGAAGCCGGATACTCGTAAAAGAAGAAATCACAAACCTGGAGGTCATTAATGCTTTAAACATAATATTAGCTCCCCCTGACGAAGCTTGATGCGAAACGCGCGTTGGGTGCCTTTCTTATAGGTCGTGTGTTCTGGATACCACTGTGTATGTACTGTAGTACAGGTGACACCCTCCGCCTTTTTCACTAATCATTGATGACCTTGGGCGCTTTGATGTTTTCTTTTATTAGTATCCGGCTTCGATATTATTTATTTTGTATTGTTTTGCTCATATACCCAGGAGTGCGGTGTCAGTGCTCACCTGCTCGTTGCGTCATTTTAGGAGTCTGATTTTATTTCAATTGTTTTTAATCTATGTCAATAATACGTATATGTTTTTATCTATTTTTTGGGTGGGTATTTCTTGATTTCGATGTTCATATAAGCTTTATACTGAAGCTGAGGATACTAGTGTAGGTTTGGTATTTTTAATGAAGTGGTCCAGTACGGTCCATCCTCTACACAGGCCCAGGAGAGCGTTTCCCATATCGGTACGCCCTCACTGCAGTGTAAAGGGGGCTCATTTCATAAGCTAGCCTGGACCGCACGCATGGGCTGTGACGGAGAAGAGGGCGGGCTGAGAGCTTATTTTAAAATCCAAGCCAGCCCCCTTCTTGGTCCTGTATCTTATGCACTGAGCAGTCCTATTTATGGCCCAACCTATTGGAAGCATCTCCAGACAGAACAAAGATCACTTCTGATCTAGTGCAAAAATTAACGAGCGCATAGTTTCTCTGTATTGAATTCAAACGGAATTATCCTCCTGCTGAACCCCCAAAAAGTGACTTTTATGAAATGTATTTGTTCTCTGGCTGCAGCTTTGTAGATCGCTGCTGTGCCTGAACCTGACAGCTGCACATTTCTACAGCTCCCATTCACTCTGTATGCAGTCAGCACTCAAGCTCCCCTAGTGGTGGTCACAGGCAGCAAAAATCTAAATCACTTTGTATCTTGAAAAAAAAAAAAAAATGTTAGACCTATGTAGACTAAAAATAAAAACCCCACAAAGAATTGTTGAACCTATGTGATAATGTGGCGTTCTGTACAATACTGAATCCCTATCACTGGCAGCACTGCTTGGTCCTGATTAGTCAGCCGCCAGCTATGAATCCGTCGTACGAGTCATGAAGACACCAGATCTTATGAGATCGTCACATCCCAGAGGACGGGCGATCCCCCGCTAACCAGTATACTAGATTGCAGAAATTGTTCAGCTATCGCAACGCTTTAAAAGCTGAGAGAGGTCCAATAATGCAGCTGTATGAGCCGCACACACGGGGAGTTCAGGCTTCTGATAAGGGCAAAAATAAAAGGAAAACAACTGGACGGATGAAGGCAGTAAAAAGGTCACTAATGCAGTCAGACAAGTGACCGGATAAGCGGCCGCCATGATTTATGTCTCCAATTCCAGCAGATGCGCTGACAATAACGCGGATAATATTACATTCGGGACGCCTGCGGCAATCTCTTAATACTGTATATGTACAGGAGAAGAGGGAGGATTGCGGCATTTCTGTGTCACATTGCAGAATTCTTTATTAATTTTCTATATTGTCTCCAAAGTGATTTCCATTAAAAAAAATAAAAATTTTCAGGGCTATTCCAGGTAAAGTCAAGCCTGTGAACCCGTCCTTCGCTCCACCACCCACAAGGCCGCGACAGGGAAGACTTGGAATTGAGTGGATATCCAACAACTTAAAAGATTAAATATAAAGAATTGTTACAATGCTGTAAATAATAAACGATAAAGTAATAAAAACACCTTACTGATCCCCCGGTGATCCCGGCCCAACACTTCCAGGGTCCTCCGCTGCGCTCTGAACGTCCTGCTCAGCCCCAACGCTCATGTGACTGCTACAGCCAATCACTGGCTGGAATACTGACTGGTGGATCACATGTCTGTCCAGACCGAGCAGGAGGCACACAGACCAGCAGCGGAGCAAAAAAGTAGTTGGATGGGAGTGTTGGGGGGGGATCAGTAAGGGGAGTATCATTTCATTATCTATTATTTCATAGTATTCCAGGAGTTGTCTTTTCTTGGAGATTTGGACACCCCCTTTAACCCGCTCTTAGCCACAGTCTTGAGAATAGAGGGAAAGGGACAGGGCTGCTTGTTCTGATGCCCGGATGGGCTCCCAAGAATCGTGAATTTCACCCCTAATGGATAGGTGAATAGGACGAGACCCAGAATAAAATATTTACACGGAGAATCGCACCCAGAAATCCACTGACGTTTGACGTCAACCATTCGGTTCCTCCAGCATGAGATAAACAGGACAGAATAATCTCCTATCCCAATAATTGCCCTATTGTAGGGAAATTCAGTAATAGATCTGCTCTCGGAGGCGGACAGCTGATACCGCGTGGGCTCCTGACGATAATCAGACAAGACAATTCTCGCTGATCTGTCATCTGATGGAAATGTTCCCAAAGGATTCTTAGCATTATCAGACTAGATCTGTATCTCACATCACAAGCAGATAAAGTTAGAAACTAGAGTTAACCCATGAAACTATTTCAGAGAGAATACATCTAATAGATGGGGAAATTGCATTAGTTACAAGTGACCTAAATCCCCTCTATTGAGAGGCTGCGGCATATAAATAAATGCCCCCAAAGGCATGCAAGCTATACTCCAGTGATAATAATGACCATACTACTAGTCAAAACCAGGCGCCCTGGAAAAGGAATCAATATAAAATGAAAGGTAAGGGTATATGAAGGAACTAGCCACCAAACAGAATTTGCTACCAATAATTTGGCTCCTCATAGAGTAACAGTTAATGATAGTAAAGGTTTTCTATTGGAGTAGTTCCTAAACTCCCCAAATATTCATAGGTGTAAAGTAACATACCTATGTTCTACATATCATTTTGCTCGCTATGTCTGCCACACCAATAATGAAACATGTTTAAAGTGCAAAATCTCTCTCTTCAATGCACCAACTTTTTCATATGCAAAATAAAATCTCTAGCTGGGTAGGTTCGGTCAATATAAAACTAACAACAGGTTTAAGAATATGGGCAAATAATTTTAACTAAAGCAGATCCAAAAAGGAAACTTTTGCTCTCACTGCATTAAGTGGAGGCATCCTCAGCCATCTCAGGTTGCATAAATGTCCTAGACAGATGTTATTTTCATCTTGAGTAACAGCTAATGCAATTACTGACAATCTATTGGAGTAGTTCCTAAGCTCCCAGAGCACTCATGGGTGTAAAATTAAATATCTTCATTTTCTATATTTTGTTTTGAACATTACTGCATGAACTTCAGAATATTCTTCTAGACCGTATTAACTTTTTAATTTACAAAAGATAATATCAAGAGCAATAGGTTCTGGTAGGATAAAAGTAACAGAACTAACAAAAGTTTATTCCATCAAACGGGTCAAAACAAAACAAAAAAAAACTTGGATTAAGGGCTTTTTTCACATATCGGGTTTCTTCGTCCATGAATCCGTAACAAGTTACAATCAAGGTGCCTTTTCATATGTCCTTCTTTTTGCAGACTGATTGTCCACAAAAGAAAAAAATAAAGGAGGGGAGAGACAAATCCTACTATTATTGCTTTACGGAGCGCTTAGTATGCATTAGCCGGCACACTATATCATACTCTGGAGCGGGCCAGTAGATGCCGCGGCAGGAGCGCACCTACTATTACTGTGCTGCTAAATCCCATCTCTTGGGAGTATGTGTCTGACCCTACTTTTACACCAGGCACATACTGCAGGACATGTGGACCTGACGCGCATTTTGCCAGAATACTGGTGTAAAGCGCCATGACGCTTTCTGTTGACCCGATTACACAAACCACGACTGAGTATCCTCTCAAGCCCATTATAAGACTAGTGGGTTTTTTGCTCAGACATTCATTTTATAAAGGTGTGAAGGAGAAAATGGCTAATGAAATTATTAACCTTACATAAGCTAGTAATATATGCGGTGTAGCAAGATGGCGTCTACATCCTGGAACTACGTCCTGGAATCCTTGGAATGTGAGATGGATACACTGAAGACCATGTATGGAACAGACCTAGCATGGACCTAACACAGACTGACACAATGGCTGCTGGGAAGCTGTGCAACGCCCTCTTCCTGCCGGCTACATGATCTTTTGTTTATACTAGTAAAGTTCAGTTCTGTGCCAGCTCTTGCAGAGAGAGGAGCTCACATATGACCCTGTGTCCAATGTCTTTCTTCTATGCATGCACTTGGCTCATATTCATCAGGTCAGGGGCAGGTAATCACTAAGATCTCACCTTAAGAGATCATCCCAACAAAGGCTCTGCACCTCCAACATGAGTAATATCCCTCTCTCATAGTCACTCAATTTATATGACCCCATACCATTAATTAAATCTGTCACATTTAAACCCTGGCCTTGCAATTATAAGGGACATTGGTCAGGAACTTATTGAAATATACTCATATATACACACCTGGGCAACACCACCGGGATGCTAGTGGATCACAACTGTCTAATTAATAACATAATATACATACAGTAGTGACCAATATACACTCTCAATTGGGTGTATGATATTTTATTTACATTTTTTATATTAGACAATAAAAGTTATACTTTAATTTATTCACATACTTTATTCTTCTTTCCCCTTCCCTTATGACCTATATCCTGATTTACACTTTGGTGAATTAATGTTCGATGAGATCTGACAATTAGTTTTCTATTGAGTTTACAGAACTTCAATTTGAGAAGTTCCCAAGCTCCCCAAGTATTCAAGGGTTTATAATTATATAAGTAAACGTTCACTTTCTACAGCAGTTGTTACAAACAAACTTCAGAAGTGGAAAATATTTCTATACACTGAATAAACTTCACGTAGAAATGAAAACTCTCCAGCTCAGTAACTTCTGATAAAATAAACGCTCTGAGAATTTGGATCAATACGGTTTGTAAGGAGCTCACTAAATCCCAAGTATAAGACGTAACGCTGATTATTCCTGTATTTTTTCCTTGAGTAACCTTTCTACACATGAAATATTTAGCGACATTTCTGGCACTGGATGGCGATTATGTATTCACTATGTAGAGTGTGTACAAGTTTCTGCTGCTGACAATATTTTTTTCTTTGCATACTAATTACGCATTTTCAGCAGCATGCTCAGGTCAATGCTAAAATGTTAACATTAATGTTAACATTTGCATTTCTACATTGCTAAATGGCGGTTAAAAGCTTTTGTGCCCAGATGGACAGGCACTGCAATATCAACCCAGTTTAAAGGGGCTGCTGAAAAAAAAAATCAAAGTCGGGAATGAGTGAAATTAGATGGTTTCCCTAATTAAGACTTTAAAACAACAATGGCTACAAGAGTGATGTGAAGGACTCACAAGGTTTCTGAGATAGTTTACTAATTTAATTGCAACTGTTTAATGTTTCCACTTTGGTATTTGTCACTTTACTACTTTAATTAGTTCCTAAGCTCACCAAGTATTCATAGGTGAAAAATTACACAACTATGTTCTACGTTTAGTTTTGAATTCTGCATCTTCCACACAAATAACTAAAGAGGTCTAAAGTGGAAAACCATCTCTTCAATGCATCAATGTTTTCACATGCAAAATATAATCTTTAACTGGATAGGTTCTGTCAAGATAAAACTAACAGAAGGTTTCAGAGGGTGGGCAAATAATTTTGACTAAAGCAGATCAAAAAGAAAAATTTTGATCTCATTGCATTAAGTGGAGGGCTCCTCATCCATCTCAAGCTGTATAAATGTCCAAGAGAGATGTTGTCTTCTTGAGTAACAGCTAATGCAATTACTGACATTCTATTTGAGTAGTTCCTAAGCTCCCAGAGCACTCATGGATGCACAACCACATGTCTGTGTTCATTTTCTACATATTATTTTGAACAGTACTGCAGTGGTCAGTTTCGCAGATGTTTCACTGATTTATGTGTAACTGTTTAAGGTTTTCTCAGTGGTGTTTCTGCCCCTTGGCTACTTTAAGTTATTCCTGAGCTCTCCAAGTATTCATAGGTGTAAAATTACATACCTATGTTCTACATATTGGTTTGAACATTGCATCGGCAACAAAAATAACTAAAGTAGAAAATATTTCTCTACAATGTATCAACTTTTTATAAAAAAAAGTAATTAAAAGATTCTAAAAAAAAAAAAAAAATGAGGAAGAGGCAGTTGACTAATATATGGCTGAAGGATCAGACTAAACTGGGTTTGTTTGTAGTCTGTAACCTTGGAGACACATAGACCTGCATAGGAGATGTATTGATAAAACGGTAGATTTATGAGAAATGCAAATTACAGATTCTTTTTTAAATTATCGATGCATTAGAGCACGTTAAGTTGGATATAAATATTAGATAGCTGCTCACCTCCACATGGGAAGGTGTATGGAGCTGACATCCCGGGATGTCGTCAGGCGCCTTCTAGAACATGGCCAGCAGGCAATAAATAAACGTGCACTCATCAAAGCAGGTGCAGAATTATCCACCTTTTCCACGTGCCCTATTCTGCTTTTCTATTCAAAGTATTTTAACTCAAGTCATGAACAGAAATCCTTCTATCGTCAGTTCCTTTGGCATCTTCTTCCACTCTTGGATCAGACATTTTCCTTAACATCCAGCAGATGACACGAGGAGGTTCTTTACAGCGTCATCCGGAGTCGCGCTTTCCTGCTTTTTCTAAGCAGAGCTTTTCCGCATGAAGGAACGCACTATACAGTCTCCTGTAAAGCTTGTTCTACTGTAAAACTCTGCAGCTTCACATGTCGAAAAAAAAAGCAAAAATCAAAACAAATTTTGTTGGGAAAAATAATTTTGGAAAAACAAAAAATAACAAGGGAGGTGCGTGACAAGGTGGGAGCACAGCAGAGCTCAAAGTGAGTAAGTCTGGGGCTAAAGGATGTCGGAAAAAACGTATGTAAATGTGACCAAGAGGGATAACTGCGTCCCAAGAAGACAGAGCAACAAGAAGGCAAACGATACCGCTACTAGAATAGAAGATGTGCAGGAATCTAGAGAAAGATGAAGGCACGGGGCCGGCGTAGAATCGGGCCTCATTCACACCTGAGTTTGATACATGAACACCCGATTCTACAGTCAAACATGGTGGAGGGTCACAGATGTTTTGGGGTTGTTTTGCTGCCTCTGGGTGCCTGACTGTGTGCAAGGCATCAAGAAATCTGAAGATTACCAAAGGATGTTGGGTCACAATGTAGTGCCCAGTGTCAGAAAGCTGGGTTTAAGTCCTTGGTCATGGGTCTTCCAGCAGGACCATGACCCCAAAAAGAAGCATCCAGACATGGATGGAAACAAAGAGCTGGAAAGTTCTGGAGTGGCAGCAATGAATCCGGATCTAAAACAAATTGATCACTTGAGCAGAGATCTTAAAATTGCTGTTGGGAGAAGGCGCCTTCACATATGAGAGACCGGGAGCAGTTTGCAAAAGAAGAAGAATGGTCTAAAAGTCCAATTGAGAGGTGTAAGAGGCTTGTTGGTGGTTATAGGAAGCGACAGATTGCAGTTATTTATTCCACAGGGTGCAATCAAATATTAAGATGGGAGCGCCAACAATGTCCGGCCCATTTTTGCAGTTTTATGTGAAATTATGTCCAATTTGTCTTTTTTTCTCATTTTGTTTGTGTTGTTCCAATACACACAAAGGAAATAAACCCTGTGTATAACAAACATGGGAGAAATGCTTCATTTTCTGGAACAATTTAAAGGGTGCCAACATTTTTGGCAATGACTGTATATGAATATCTATATACACACACCCCTAAGGATGTTACTACCCCAACTGCTGAATATGAGAATACTCCCAATTTCGGGGCAATGGTTGCTCTTGAAAACTCAGCGTTGACAAACTCTTTCATCGGCGTAAAAATCCTTTACGGAAACAAAGAAAACAAAATCAGCAAAATGCATTTACTGCACGGCTGCGAATCTGAGGAGCCGAACTTTATTTTTAAAAGAGCCTCACACAGCAGATGGCGAGGAAGAATAGCGCAAATGAATCACACAAAAATCACATCACACAAGGCGAACTCAGCTGCAATGCGTCACCGGGGGAAAAAAAAAGCAATTAAAAGTTTTCCAGAAGAATGAATCTCCTTCCATCTGCCGACCTCGGCTGAGCCCGGCTGAAAGCCCCCCAAAGTCCCATTAATGGGTCGAAGAATCGAACGACTGCGAGTTCACTTTAATTACATGGATTAATATTCCTCTGATTCAGCAGGTACCGGATCACACTGATATTACATCTGCAAACTGGGATATGAAAGCAGGGCGGCTCTGGTCACTGGTCTCTACTGGGGCAATCTACAAGCCCCCTCAATGTGAAGAATGGAAGGTGAGACCCTTCCTATGGTAAAAGGTGGGAGGATAGTGATGTCATCCTCGCGGTGGCAGCCCCTATTCCTTGTGAGAAAGACGTGCGGGGACACAACACCTTTAAGAGGACCAGTCATCCCTCCTGCCATCTTCGCTTTAGTATCTAATCACTTTTTCCATATTCCAATATCTTTTCTCAGAAGTCTTTGTTTTGTTTTTCCTCTGTTATTCCTCCTGGAAAAGTATTAATATAAGTTGTTACCATTCCCTTTGTAAGTAGGGCCTGCCCTATAGATACCTACGGTGACCATACGCCTTATACAGCTGCCAAAGAAAAGCTCACTCAGCTGACGGTCCTGACACCACCGTACACGTGCATGCTCACTTTAGCCAAGCGTGCACATGTGCCTTGCTTTGGATTATCCTGTATCCCGTGCAGGATATGTCAAAGCAAGTCCAGTATTGTGATGCTGTTGCTTTTTGTAGTGCTCACTTCCACTGTGGTGCCATCTCATACATAGGTGCCATAATGGGTGGCGTGGCCCCGTACGTGTCCTCACACCTGGTGTATTGTAGTGACAAGTAATAATGAGGGAGATGGAGTATCCTGTAACGTAAAAGACTGCAGGAAATTCCAGAAAACTCAATCCTCACCCAATCACTGGGTTCTACGACAAAATTGTAAAGTGCTTTCTAGGCAGCTTCCTGGCGCTGACATTGTGTGACGCTTGTCTAGCTGGCCGCTCCTTACCGTGATGATGAGGCCTTTCTCCTGGAAGTAGTTGACCAGCGGGACCGCGTTCTGCTTGAAGTTCATTAATCTCCGCTGAATAGCTTTCAGGTTGTCGTCCGGTCGCCCTTGCTGCTCCGCGCGCTTCAGCAGCCGATCCTTCAGTTTGTGATTGGCACAAGAAAGAAAAACAACAAGATCCGGAGTACAGATCTGTGGGGACAAAAAACAAGAAGAAATGGAGAAACTTAGATAAAAAGAAACAATATAGAAGTGAAATCCAAGTGCCATCACGGATACTATCCTGTCAGCCAGAGGGTGGCGCTATTCTTTCCATCAAAGCGACAAACACCATAAGGAAACCCAATACATCCCACTATAGTATCTGCTAGCAGTGGTTTCCAAGTATCAAAAATGGGAATTATGGTCGTACAAAGCCCTAAAAATGTAGCAAAACAGTAAAGGTCAAGGTCTTATTTAATAAACTCTGCATAAATCATAACCACAAGGTCATAAAAGAAGCTTCATAGTATCTCTTATCAGACAAATCGGCTTCTTTCTCCACTTATGAGCCACTTCTCTTCTGACCACCTCCTGAATTTATCATTCACACTAAAAAAAAAAAATCATCTTGGTAAAAAAAAAAATGGATTCCCAGTGTACTGAGGGATCAGATTAGTTTTCTATTGAAGTCTACGAAAAAAGGAGCAGTAAGTAAGGAGAGGAGCTGAGAGAGAGAACAGAAATCGCAAGACACAAACAGATTGGAAAATATTTATCTCACCCAAATGCTAAATTCACAGCTACACTGCACAGTACTGGTGTGCAATGCCATAGCTTTCTAGTAAAGTGTTTTTCTCACGCTGATACAAATAAATTCATCAGCTAGCACCTGACTAAATTCCAGTACACTGCTCAGTATGGTGTGTAATGCCACAGCTTTCTAGTAAAGTGTTTTTCTCACCCTAGTACTAAATTCACAGCTACACTGCTCAGTACTGGTGTGAATGCCACAGCTTTCTAGTAAAGTGTTTTTCTCACCCTAGTACTAAATTCACAGCTACATGCTCAGTACTGGTGTGTAATGCCACAGCTTTCTAGTAAAGTGTTTTTCTCACCTTAGAATACTAAATTCACAGCTTACAATGCTCAGGTACTGGTTGGTGTTAATGCCACAGCTTTCTAGTAAAGTGTTTTTCTCACCCTTGTACTAAATTCACAGCTACACTGCTTAGTGCTGCTGTGTAATGCCACAGTCTTCTAGTAAAGTGTTTTCTCACCCTATCACTAGATTCACAGCTACACGGCTCAGTACGACTGTGTAATGCCACAGTCTTCTAGTAAAGTGTTTTTCTCACCCTAGTACTAAATTCACAGCTACACTGCTTAGTACGGCTGTGTAATGCCACAGTCTTCTAGTAAAGTGTTTTTCTCACCCTAGTACTAAATTCACAGCTACACTGCTCAGTACGGCTGTGTAATGCTGCAGCTTTATAGGAAGTCTTTATCTCACCTTTGTGCTGTTCCTTCTGAACAGTTGCTAAAAAGAGACAGGAGAGAAAGAAGCCCTCATGTCTGTGTGTGCTGCGTACGGAAGACATTATATTGCCTAGTCTTCTCCCACGAGCTGAGAGACAACTGAAAATGAGAGAGATCCTGTAAAGGGGAAAATTGGTGAACACTGCAGGATACAAGTCATAATATGGTGACTAATAGGGTTACGCCCCATGGGCATACATTACAGCTTATTCTGAAAAATTACTAGCAACAACAGGTAAATGTTAAAAAAACAATAATTTGTGTTCCAACATAGACTGTGGCCCCTTCACAGACCGTCTGTGCTCTGTTCTGTGGGCTGAAAAACCACATTATCTCCCACGGTAGATCTGGCAGATAACAGAACACCAGAGTTGGGAGCAATCTGATGTTGTCCATTACATGCAATAAAAATGTCTCACCATCATTCATTTATCTGCGTTCATAGGTTCCAGTGGTGTCAATTGCTCCCTATTCAGCTATTTTGGTCCAAAATATCCTGATTGCCCATAGGAAGAGCAGTGATGAATTCTGCATATTGAACACACTGTGCAATTACCAAACCTCCGCTGCCTAAGAGACGATACGCTTTATCACACTTGTGAGGTCTACGCGCTGTCAGTGCCACCGTGCCCTCAAGATACTTGTTTTTCAGCTTCAGAATCAGAGTTTTAAAGGCTATCACCTTCACATAGATTTTTTTTTTTTTATAAATTATTCATTTGCTTTCTAAATGTAAAAGCTAAGAAACTTTCGGAATAGTCTTCAGTAAAATTTTCTACCATTTTCCTGTGGCAGTCCTTCACGAAGCTGAGTGCGCTGCATGACTGATGCACATCTACTAAAGCTCTGGCTAATGACAGCCCTATCAACGCTCTCCTCTCTTCTCTCAGTGTTAGTGACAGCAGCAGGGAAGGGGCAGACAGATCTCCACAATGTGGAAAGGGAAGAAAGCATAGACAGTTTCAAGGAGGGTGGAGAAAACATACTAAAGAAAAGGAGGAAAGCACATGGAGAGGAAATTCATACAGGATAGAAGCTGTATAAAAGCCATGCAGTTATATGAGCTAATGAAGACAACAACACTGTGCATAAAAATAGACCTCACATCCAGCCTATAAATAAGTGGGAAACACAAATCTCACACCCAGTATGTATTACCGGCAGAAACACACAGGCCTGACATCCAGCCTATATTATTACTGGGGAAGACACACAAAAAGCTCACACCCAGCTTATATTACTGGAATAGACACATAGAGCTCACATCAAGCCTATATTACTGGGAGAGACACACAGAGCTCACATCCAGCCTATATTACTGGGAGAGAGACACAGACCTCACATCCAGCCTATATTACTGGGAGAGACACACAGAGCTCACATCCAGCCTATATTACTGGGAGAGACACACAGAGCTCACATCCAGCCTATATTACTGGGAGAGAGACACAGACCTCACATCCAGCCTATATTACTGGGAGAAAGACACAGACCTCACATCCAGCCTATATTACTGGGAGAGACACACAGAGCTCACATCCAGCCTATATTACTGGGAGAGAGACACAGACCTCACATCCAGCCTATATTACTGGGAGAGAGACACAGACCTCACATCCAGCCTATATTACTGGGAGAGACACACAGAGCTCACATCCAGCCTATATTACTGGGAGAGACACACAGAGCTCACATCAGCCTATATTACTGGGAGAGACACACAGACCTCATATCCAGCCTATATTACTGGGAGAGACACACAGACCTCACATCCAGCCTATATTACTGGGAGAGACACACGGACCTCACATCCAGCCTATATTACTGGGGAGACACACAGACCTCACATCCAGCCTATATTACTGGGAGAGATACACAGAGCTCACATCCAGCTGATATTACTGGTAGATGCACACAGAGCTCACATCCAGCCTATATTACTGGGAGAGACACACAGACCTCACATCCAGCCTATATTACTGGTAGATGCACACAGAGCTCACATCCAGCCTATATTACTGGGAGAGACACACAGAGCTCACATCCAGCTTATATTACTGGTGGAGACACACAGACCACATCCAGCCTATATTACTGGTAGATGCACACAGAGCTCACATCCAACATATATTACTGGTAGAGACACACAGACCACATCCAGCCTATATTACTGGTAGATGCACACAGAGCTCACATCCAGCCTATATTACTGGGAGAGACACACAGAGCTCACATCCAATCTATATTACTGGTAGAGACACACAGACTACATCCAGCCCATATTACTGGTAGATGCACACAGAGCTCACATCCAATCTATATTACTGGTAGAGACACACAGACCACATCCAGCCTATATTACTGGGAGAGACACACAGACCTCACATCCAGCCTATATTACTGGGAGAGACACACAGAGCTCACATCCAGCCTATATTACTGGTGGAGACACACAGACCACATCCAGCCTATATTACTGGTAGATGCACACAGAGCTCACATCCAACCTATATTACTGGGAGAGACACACAGACCTCACATCCAGCCTATATTACTGGTGGAGACACACAAACCACATCCAGCCTATATTACTGGTAGATGCACACAGAGCTCACATCCAACCTATATTACTGGTAGAGACACACAGAGCTCACATCCAACCTATATTACTGGGAGAGACACACAGACCTCACATCCAGCCTATATTACTGGGAGAGACACACAGACCTCACATCCAGCCTATATTACTGGGAGACACACAGAGCTCACATCCAGCCTATATTACTGGGAGACACACAGAGCTCACATCCAGCCTACATTACTGGGAGATACACACAGAGCTCACATCCAGCCTATATTACTGGGAGAGACACACAGACCTCACATCCAGCCTATATTACTGGTAGATGCACACAGAGCTCACATCCAGCCTATATTACTGGGAGAGACACACAGACCTCACATCCAGCCTATATTACTGGGAGACACAAAGAGCTCACATCCAGCCTATATTACTAGGAGAGACACACAAACCTCACATCCAGACTATATTACTGGGAGAGACACACAGAGCTCACATCCAGCCTATATTACTGGGAGAGACACACAGACCTCACATCCAGCCTATATTACTAGGAGAGACACACAAACCTCACATCGAGACTATATTACTGGGAGAGACAGACAGAGCTCACATCCAGCCTATATTACTGGGAGAGACACACAGACCTCACATCCAGCCTATATTACTGGGAGAGACACACAGACCTCACATCCAGCCTATATTACTGGGAGAAACACCCAGACCTCACATCCAGACTATATTACTGGGAGAGACACACAGACCTCACATCCAGCCTATATTACTGGGAGAGACACACAGACCTCACATCCAGTCTATATTACTGGGAGAGAAACACAGAGCTCACATCCAGCCTATATTACTGGGAGAGACACACAGACCTCACATCCAGCCTATATTACTGGGAGAGACACACAGAGCTCACATCCAGCCTATATTACGGGGAGAGACACAGAGACTTCACATCCAGCCTACATTTATTGGATAGATATACAAACACACAGAACTCAAAAGAAGAAATTTTGTATCAGTCTGCAAACTTAACATTAGGGGGTCTGAAATTAAACATTGCAGACAAAAATGCTCTGAAATTTTGTTAACCAATAGCATACGTAAAATTAACCTTTCCATTTCAAAAGTGCCTATAGCCTTTAAGGCTTTTCCACCAGTAGGAAGTAATTTCAGAGCATGAAAACGGTTTTTTAAACCCACTCCTATAAAGCGGACATCCAGCTCTGAGCAGCAGAGAGGAGCCACATGCAGAGAAATGTCACTGAGGAGCAGAGTTAGAAATCACCATTCCTTCTAGGATTACCAAGTGTCAAACACCGAAAAGAGAACACAGGGCGATTACTGAAAACGAGTTTATATGTGCAAGACGCGGGTAATACATACACGGCTGTCAGTAGGGGTCATATCCGATGAGTGAGAGTCGGCCCAGCCACGGTGGACTAGTAGAGGATGATTACCGCAGCAAATCTGCAAACAGACCGCAGGGAAATCTGAAGTAATATGCCGCAAAAGCAGCAACATTACATCACTGGCAGATGCGATTGCAGATTTTAATTTCCTAATTAATATCACTGGGAATTACCGGTAATCTGTAAAATAATGACCAAGCAGATTAAAGGAATCCGCCGTGCATGGCCAACTTATACAGGGTTAATTTTTTATGCAGATTTGTGCTGTCGATTTTGCAGCCAATTAAATGCTGGAGGATATAATTACTCAGGATGTTAGAAAGTTCCAAAAACATTTTTTATTATACAGTGGTAACAGTGTACCTGTCATTTCAGAAGACTTTTCACAGAAAGATGTTGTGTGTGAGCGCACATGTGGAATTACACTATCACTGACCATTATTTGTCTTGTATCCTTCATGTTTCATCAATTTTCCCATCTCCAGGCTCTCTTATTTCCACTTGTCTCTGGCTAGTGAGTTGAGACTAGTTGCTATGACTTCTCCCACACACAGCACATACAGAAATGAGTCATTACCGTTCTCTTGTCTCTATGTAGCAGATGTTCAGGAAAAGTAGCAGCATGGAGGTCATTATACAGCAGTACTGAGCAGTGGGGATGTGAATCTAACTCTGATGTGAAATAAAACAAATACTAGAAAGCAACAGCAAGAAGAATCCATTACTGGATGATGTAACACACTAACTGTAGTGCTGCATCATGGAGAACAATATACAGCAGTACTGAGCAATGTAGGTGTGAATCTAGACTAGAGTAAAATAAAACACTTATTGGAAAGCAGCATCATGGACGATGTTATACAACAGTGCTGAACAGTGTAGCTGTGAATCCTGCACCAAGGCAAAATAAAATAACTGGAAAGCAGCAGCTTAGAGAACATTATGCAACAGTACTGAGCAGTGTAGCTGTGAATCCAACAAGGGGGCAAGATAAAACACAAGCAGCAACACCGTAGAGATTAAAGTCCATTGTAATCTGATCTCTCAGTGAGCGGGCAGTCTTTCTTGTTTTGGCTAGGGTGGTTTTTAGCTGTTTTTGCAGAGCAATGGTACATTCGGGAAGAGGCAAAGTGAAAAAATGGCATATTAGGGGAAAGAAAAGCAGATTTCTCTGAAAAGAAAAAAAAACTGCTACACGCTGTGACAGTTTTTAGTACGGAAGAGGGGCCTCAAACTGGAACTGGGATCCTAACTATCCCTGTCTCGGGGTACTCTTGAAGATACAAAGACCCAGGTCTCCAGCCTTACTATGCTCCTGCTAAACCCTACTCTGTCCCCTCCCCATCTCATGAGGCTTGGGACAGAAATGTAATGTGAACAAGACACACAAGACAAATCAGGGATAACAGAAAACCTCCATCATACTAAAGGGAGGAGGAAACAGACAGACTGGGAGGAATAAACTAAATGGGAACAGGGACCAGGAGATGAACACACAGGTACTACAGCAAACCTCAGAACACTCCTACAACTCCACTCAGCACAGGAAGAGGAATCTTTCACCGGCAAGAACTAAACACCCAGAGCTAGTATATATAGAGGGAGTAAATGATAAGCAGTTGCAGCTGAGAACAACCAGGCTGTATGGTCTCAGTCAGCAAGGAAAGAGTCCTTAACCCGCTCAGCACTGAAGGAAAAGAAATCCATTTAAAATAGGACATGAATCACACCATCTCTAAAGAAGACCTGCCATTCATTACCCTACGTGACCACCTAACTCCAGTTTTTCCAGGGGGACGTGACACCCTCCTGTCAGTAACACAGGTTTTCCTTTAAGCTTCATTTACACATGGCTGGATAATCCCTACAATGGTCCCCAGTATATCAGACTCCTATCTCAGCATTATTTAATCTTGGGTATTTTGGCGACTTCTTACTGTCTTGCATTCATCTTCCATTAAAATGTAAATTATTGTTCCTGTCCACACAAATATCCTAACTCCATTGCTATCAGCTCTCCCCTCGGTCTGCAGGCTTCTCCTACAGAAAGAGCAAATTGAAAACCCATCAAATTCTTCACACGTTCAACAACTTTCTACATCCAGGAAAGAAGATGATTGCAAATATTTAGTGGCCTGATGACAATCTGGCGCAGAGCGGCTGACACGTTATCTCCCCAATTCCCACAATGTCCCTTTGATCTGAAGCTTCAAGTCTTGAGATTCCAGGCACATCCCGGGATGCAGAGATGAGAGCGACTTTACTGGGCACCCGCCTGCTGGGCTGAGGATCGGCGGCGGTCACCGGCAGTGAGTGACCTCCGCCTGGTAAAGGCAGACGGGTCCCGCAGTGCGGAGCAGCCATCATTATTATGGGCTGGCATAATGAAAACACCAACAATCAGGCCGGCAGTGGCCCGTCTCCTCCTCACTGGCCCGTCTCCTCCTCACTGGCCTGTCTCCTCCTCACTGGCCCGTCTCCTCCTCATTCGCCCGTCTTCTCCTCACTCCGCTTATTTCGCTCTTGGTCACAGTCAGGATTTCTACTCCGCATTAAATTACCGTTAATAATGTCACAATTAGCTGCTGAGCCCGTTCCTTTGCTTGTTAGCTGACAATATGGAAGTGCCCATTGTTACAGGAGCAGATGTTACACATTTATCCATATGTCCTCATTATAGATCGCACGCACATAAAGGGATTATCCAGTCCAAATAGCAAAACTAAAAAGCCACATCCTCCTGGAATAATACATGGCCTTATTATACATGCAGCCTTGTCTCTGTATGCTGGTACAACAGAGCTGAATTTGTCACTTATCATTTCTGCAGAAATGCAGGTACTTCTCCTGGCCCCATCTCTTCTGTTCCGCTGCTACACTGTATCACCATTACAGACTCCGCTCTGCTACATCAGACACTGTTGCAATTCTGCTAATCCAGTCATTTCTGTCCCAGCTATGCTACATCAGTCATCACCAGGTGAGAAATAACATCAGGGATTCCTGCTCTCCTGTCTCTATGTAGCAGGTGTTCAGAAACATCAGGATACTGGAAAACAGTATGCAGCAATACTGAGCAGTGTAGCTAGGAACCCAGCTCTTGGGTCACATAAAACAATTTGTAGGAAGCAGCAGCATGGAGTGCATTACACAGCAGTAGTGAGCAGTGTAGGTGTGAATCCAGCAATGGGGCAAAATAAAACACTTACCGTACTAAAAAGCAGCAGCATGGAGTACATTATATAGCAATACTGAGCAGTGTAGCTGTGAATAAAGCACTGGAACTACATACAACACATACTAGAAAGCAGGATGGAGTGCATTATATAGAACTACTGATCGGTGCAGCTGTGAACACAACTCTGGAGTGAGATATAACACTATAAAGCAGCTACAGCATGCAGATCATTATACAGCAGTACTGAGCAGTGTGGTGGGAGTGGAGATAAACACCTAATAAAAAACAGAAGCATGGAGGACATTCTACAGAAGTAATGTGCAGTGTAGCTGTGAATCTAGCACTGGATCTTTGAGACTCTCTCTCTCCTCCTCTACTCCATCTTCAAGGAGGCAGAGGGAGAAACTTCATAAAAGTAGAGGAAGAAGCAGTTTCCTCTGATAAAATATATTATGACGTTTCTTATATTCACTTGTACTATTTATTTATGCAAAGTTTTAGGTCAGAAAAGTGTCCCTTCCCTGAAGTATCAGATGCAAAATCTGTGCCTGGGACAGAGAGTAATAACAATCAGAGATGGCACCTTGAAATGTCATTTTTATGCATATGACAGCTCCGCACTGACCGACTTCTCTTCATCTCTTCACATGTATTGCACGTCCGCTACTTATCTTACGCCTCATTCTTTAGGGAC
Source organism: Oophaga sylvatica (assembly GCA_033576555.1). Classification (NCBI taxonomy): domain Eukaryota; kingdom Metazoa; phylum Chordata; class Amphibia; order Anura; family Dendrobatidae; genus Oophaga; species Oophaga sylvatica. The sequence goes on from JARQOD010000009.1 coordinate 74,025,300, forward strand.
CCTCGCTGGCGATGTTACAAACAGCCTATTACCCGCTATTCAATAACTCAGGCCACAAACGCAAACATCATTAAGGGAAGATTAATCTCACCTCTCCCTGTTGGTAAAGCGATTATCAGAGCAGAACCTGATTGTTTCCTGCAGTGAATCTCACATCACAAATTAGATCCCTCCAGAATAAAAGGATGAGAAAGGTCCTTACCTGATCCTCAAAGGACAGCGCCTGAGCCACATCCCGGGGAAATCCGTCTATAACGATCCCCTCCGAGTCTGGAATTTGCATTAATGTCTGTTTAATTTCAGTGATTGTGGTTTCCTATAAGAAAGCGGAGGAAAGAAAGGAAACATGAATGGTGCGGGTAATGCATTAGGGGCAGGGAACGGCGGAGGTGATGCAGCCGTACCTGGGGGGCTAATTCGCCCGTGGTTATTATCTTGGCGATCAGGCTCCATTTTCTGTTACTACTCGTATTGTGAATCTTTTTTCGCAGCAGTTCGCCCACTGATATGTATTCAAATCCATAGCGTTCTGCTATTTTCAGGCTCTGGGTCCCTTTACCGCTCGCAGGACCACCTAGAAGTAACAAATACTCATTAGTTTACAATGAAACATTTGAATAAGAAGGATTATAACTTTCAGACACTGATGGGTAAATGGTCCACTCTACATGTAAGGGCAATACCCGTGCCCAATAGTATTTGTCTGTATCATATATGATCCAGAACAAGCCCGTGCACCTAATGTGATAATAAGAAACACATACTGCATACTTTATTAAACAGCTCTCTTATACCTGATGAAACTGGTGTACTTACTGTAATAATTCATGCCAGAATGCTGTATAATCTCCACCCACGCAGCCTGATTGACAGCTCCTCAGTGTCCCACCTCCCTGCTGCTGAATCTCCATCCACCTGGGCTGATTCAGTAGGGAGGAGGGAAACTAAAGAGCTGTCAATCGGGCTTGGTGGGTGGAGAATTGGTAGCAGCAGAGAGGAGGGACACTGAGGAGCTGACAGTCAGGTTAGGTGGTGAGAGATTCAGCAGCAGGGAGGAGGGACACTGAGGAGCTGTCAGTCAGGCTAGGTGGTCAGAGATTCAGCAGCAGGGAGGAGGGATACGGAGGAGCTGTCAGTCAGGCTAGGTGGTCAGAGCTTCAGCAGCAAGAAGGAGGGACACTGAGGAGCTGTCTATCTCCACACACTGATCCTGCTTGTCAGCTCCTCAATATGCCTCCTCCCTGCTGCTTCTGAATCTCCATCTATCTAGCTTGATTGACAGCTTGCTCATGGAATAAAAGATCTGTTCTCTTACAGGAGGTCAAAGCTTAAATGGGCAGTTTTTGTAAAAAGGGAAACATTTTTCAGTAGGACCCTGCCTCCATGGATTGCGCTGAGCCTGCATTCATCTGCATCGCCTAATGCTTTGGCATTACACAATATTTATATAAATCTACCTAAAACAGATGAGCCGGATAATAAAATTAGAAAAAAAAATACAATTTATATAAAAAAAAATGTAATAAAATGTAATTAAAAAAAACCTGCGCGATTTCATGTAGAGAGACCAGTCAATCACCTGCAGCGGTGCTGGGGTGAGCCGGCCGGGCAGTCGGGTTGGATCTCCATTGTGATTTCTTATAATAATACACCTCGCTGCGTTTTTGGCAGCATGAATCACCTGACGGACTTCAGTTAAATCCCCCGCGTCCCAGGGTACTGGCGATGCACAGGATTTATATGAGCCATATACATGTGCAGCATGACAGCCATCCATGAGATCGGTTCATGCATAGATCGCTCTACATCACTTGCATCAGTTCTGTGACATCGAACATATCTCGCCGTCTAGTCTGGGACTAAGGGAGGTGATGAAGCTGGACATGAAATTAACATTTCATACAAAACCTTCCAATATGATATTCCCAAAGTCAGAGGATAACGTATAGATCACTGACGGTCTGACCGCTGGGACCCTATAGAGATCCTGAGAAACGGGGCTGTAGATCCCGGGATCTGGACTCTGTAACCCAGTCCTGAATGTTGTGGAGATGCCAATGCCTTACCTCCGCTCCACTTATTGTCTATGGGACTGCCGGATATAGTGGAGCACTACTAATTATCTAAATATTGTTGTAAATGTATGAGATGGAAAACCCCTTAAAGTAAAATCTGCAATCAGTCAATTTGCAGATAGAAAAGTTTGCAGATGGCGTAACATGGGGTAGTTTTGGCCATAATCCGATTTCTGGACTAAAACCTTTCCTCGTTCACCATCTTGGAGGATCCTTGCTGTCATAAGCAGTTTCTTGCTTTTTTATTTCCCGTGATCGCACAGCTGATTGGATTTTACTGCGTTTTTCCACAATTACCTGCGCTGGAGTTTGTGCAGCTTCCTCCAGCTCGGAGTCTTTGCTCAAGTCTTAATCGGTGGCTTTATGACTAAATCAATTTGGACTCGGTTAATTACCTGATGTCAAACGAGACTTCAACATCAAAAAATGAATTAAGAACAATGTGTAGTCACGTTCACTTCTGCCCTCACTAACAGAGACGTGAGCGGACAAGTCATTGTATCCCCCGTGATCGGCGCAGTCAGCCTCTGAAATACTCTGCGCTTCTGCTGCTGGATGACAATGTAGCTATTTCTTGACTTTCCTCTTCTCATAATATGGCACTGCCCCTGTCCAAAAGTCCTGACTTCACTGATGTGATTACATAAATCAGACAGGTCACTGCCTCCTGCAAGATCAGCATACTCTCCTTCCGCTGCTGTCATAACCATCAACATTAGCTTTGTGTTTATACTAACGGCTGACGCTCCCAACACTGTGCTGCCAAAGCTTCACTGGACAGGTCATTGTCTTTCACAAGATCAACACACTCATCTCCTGCTGCTGTTGCAATCTCCACGATCTAGGTGTTTTCCCCCTCTTCTTTTCACAATGCTGCCTCTTTCACATACTTTCTGATATAATCACAGGTCACTGAATCCCACAAAGTCTGTACACCCCTCTGCTGCTGCTGTCATACTTTCCATTACCAGCTCTGTCGTACATTTTATAATACATGCTACATTTGTCAGACGCGGCTCTGTTCTTACTGACAATCATATGAATGAGCAGGGTACTGCCTCCCACAAGATCAGCACACTCATCCTCTGCTGCTATCATTGGCGCATATTATTAAGGACATTGGCTTTTATCTATGACCATTTAATGACACTGTCCCGTCACATGCAGACCTCTCTCTTTAACATAATCAAATGGGTGTGGACAAGTCACTGTCTCCCACAAAAAGAGCACACTTCTCTTCTGCTGCTGTCATCATTACCATCATTTAATTTGCCGCATAGATGACTATTCCCATCCTTTTATGTCACTGCACTTACTCAAACAGCCATTTCCCCACTAAAATAAATGCTTGAGTGGACAGGTCACTGTCTCAGACAAAGTCAGCACACTCCTAAAAATATTCAGTATTAAAAACATCATGCATAAATCTTCCATCTGTTCTGCCTTTCCACACGAAATGTCTTCACAGCAGGATCCGTCACTGTGGTCACAGAAGAAAGTGATGTGCGAAACCTTCTGTGAGCGACCAGAGCGCCCTGATCGGGGGCAGGCAGGCACCCGAGCGGGGGCAGGCAGGCACCCGAGCGCCCTGATCGGGGGCAGGCAGGCACCCGCTGTGCACTCATATTTAATTAGCAGCCGTGGCACAAGGGTGATTCTCACATTGATGCCTCAGGAACTTTTTAATTGCTGCTGATTAAACATTTACAGGGTTCAGATCAGATACTTTTTATGCTTTGATAGTTTAATGCAGCAGAGCTTTACAAACCCGGTCTGGGGGATTACTGAGCTGTGTGTGTTGGCAGCGGTTCCTGTACCTGAGCCTTATGGTGAGGACTTTCACACCAACACTTTATTTGCTTTCCCTCGATGCAAAACATGGGTCGGCAGCGGTAACTCACAAGTACAGAATTAATATGGAAATGAAAGACGCTTGTGTGAAGAAAGACTTAAAGGGGTTTACTATATAAGACTACCCCCTTACCTGGAGGCGGCTCCATAGGCAGTGCATCCTCAAAAGCATGCATTTCTCTCTCCAGGTGACATATAGAGCCCCTTTATGATTTCCATAGTCATATAGGGCACACGGGCAAGACCTGTTTCTGAGTGGCCAGTCGCGTTCAAGGAGTTGTCCTAACTTTAGCAAGTTAAAGCTGCAGCCAGTCCCATAGACAATGATAGAGTGCTAGTTTGCAAAAACGACCATCACTACAGTAAAATCCGTTATCGAAATCAGTGACACCCACAGCCAACAGAAAGCTATCAAGTTAATGTTAAAACTATATATATTATACATATATCTCTGGATTCACAATTCACAACAGGTGATATCACAGCTCATCTCCCCTCTCTTTGCATAATGACCTCTGCACAGGTCAAAGAGCATGCCCACTACACACACTCCTAAAAAATAGATGATGGTTATAGTCCTTCCCCTCTTCCTCCCTGAACAGTAAGCTCTGCACAGGTCACAGAGCATGCCCACTACATTCTCCCATAGAAGATAATAGATGGTTATAGCTCTTCCCCTCTGCCTCCCTGCACAGTAAGCTCTGCACAGGTCACAGAGCATGCCCACTACATTCTCCCATAGAAGATAATAGATGATGCTTATAGCTCTTCCCCTCTGCCTCCCTGCACAGTAAACTCTGCACAGGTCAAACAGCATGCTCACTACAGTCTCACATAGAAGATAATAGATGATGGTTATAGCTCTTCCCCTCTGCCTCCATGCACAGTAAGCTCTGCATAGGTAACAGAGCATGCTCACTACATTCTCCCATAGAAGATAATAGATGATGGTTATAGCTCTTCCCCTCTTCCTCCCAGCACAGTAAGCTCTGCACAGGTCACAGAGCATGCTCACTACATTCTCCCAAAGAAGATAATAGATGATGGTTATAGCTCTTCCCCTCTTCCTCCCAGCACAGTAAGATCTGCACAGGTCACAGAGCATGCCCACTACATTCTCCCATAGAAGATAATAGATGATGGTTATAGCTCTTCCCTCTTCCTCCCAGCACAGTAAGATCTGCACAGGTCACAGAGCATGCCCACTACATTCTCCCATAGAAGATAATAGATGATGTTTATAGCTCTTCCCCTCTGCCTCCCTGCACAGTAAACTCTGCACAGGTCAAACAGCATGCTCACTACATTCTCCCATAGAAGATAATAGATGATGGTTATAGCTCTTCCCCTCTTCCTCCCAGCACAGTAAGATCTGCACAGGTCACAGAGCATGCCCACTACATTCTCCCATAGAAGATAATAGATGATGTTTATAGCTCTTCCCCTCTGCCTCCCTGCACAGTAAACTCTGCACAGGTCAAACAGCATGCTCACTACATTCTCCCATAGAAGATAATAGATGATGGTTATAGCTCTTCCCCTCTTCCTCCCAGCACAGTAAGATCTGCACAGGTCACAGAGCATGCCCACTACATTCTCCCATAGAAGATAATAGATGATGTTTATAGCTCTTCCCCTCTGCCTCCCTGCACAGTAAACTCTGCACAGGTCAAACAACATGCTCACTACATTCTCCCATAGAAGATAATAGATGATGGTTATAGCTCTTCCCCTCTTCAGCAAAGCATTTGACAAAGTATCTCACATAATCCTTATTGAAAAAACGACTAAGTATGGAATGGACAAGGCAACTGTTAGGTGGATTCATAACTGGCTTAGTGATCGGACCCAAAGAGTGGTCGTAAATGGCTGCACATCCAGTTGGAAGAATGTCTCAAGTGGGGTACCACAAGGCTCTGTTTTGAGCCCTGTATTGTTCAACATCTTTATCAATGATTTAGATGAAGGAATTGAGGGTAAACTGATCAAATTTGCTGATGACACAAAGCTAGGAGGGGTAGCTAATACTAGAGAAGAGAGAGAGAGGATTCAAAAAGATATAAATAAACTGGAGCAGTGGGCAGCAACTAACAGAATGGATTTTAACAGGGAAAAATGCAAAGTACTACATCTGGGCAATAAAAATGAAAAAAGCATATACAAAATGGGAGGAATAGGGCTAAGTAACAGCACATGTGAAAAAGACTTGGGTATACTAATTGATCACAGACTGAACATGAGTCAACAGTGTGATGCAGCAGCAAAAAAGGCAAATGCAATTCTAGGATGTATCAACAGAAGCATACAGTCTAGATCACGTGAGGTCATTATTGCCCTCTACTCCTCTTTGGTCAGACCTCATCTGGAATACTGTGTCCAGTTTTGGGCACCACATTTTAAAAAAGACATCAACAAACTGGAGCAAGTTCAGAGAAGAGCCACCAGAATGGTGACCGGTCTGCAAACCATGTCCTATGAGGAACGGTTACAGGATTTGGGAATGTTTAGCTTGCAAAAAAGAAGACTGAGAGGAGACTTAATAGCTGTCTACAAATATCTCAAGGGCTGTCACATTGTAGAAGGATCATCTTTATTCTCATTTGCACAAGGAAAGACTAGAAGCAATGGGATGAAACTGAATGGGAGGAGACACAGATTAGATATTAGAAAAAACTTTTTGACAGTAAGGGTGATCAATGATTGGAACAGGCTGCCACGAGAGGTGGTGAGTTCTCCTTCAATGGAAGTCTTCAAACAGAGGCTGGACAGACATCTGTCTGGGATGATTTAGAGAATCCTGCTTTGAGCAGGGGGTTGGACCAGATGGCCCAGGAGGTCCCTTCCAACTCTACTATTCTATGATTCTATGATTCTTCCTCCCAGCACAGTAAGCTCTGCACAGGTCACAGAGCATGCCCACTACATTCTCCCATAGAAGATAATAGATGATGGTTATAGCTCTTCCCCTCTGCCTCCCTGCACAGTAAGCTCTGCACAGGTCACAGAGCACGCCCACTACATTCTCCTATGGCAGATAAGGCTGCAGTAAAGTAAACCTCTAAGTTAAATCTACATTTAGAAAAAAAAAATAAAAAAGAAAAAAAAACTAATATTAAAATATCACTAAGATTTCACTATCTGGTTTTAAGGGGGCTGAACTGGACATATATATTGATGACCTATCTCTGGGTACTGCAGATCAGATCCTATAGAGGTGAATGGGAGCTGAGCTAAAGTCCTTGAGAACGGCCACTGCACAGCGCTGCTGCTCCAGTTTTGGACATTGTGTGGGAGGTGCACATTTATAGAGGGTAGTACCCTAACAGCACCGAGAACAGCTGATCAGTGGGGGTGCCGGGTGTTGGACCCCCACAGATCTGATACTGATGACCTATCCTTGGAATAGGTCATCAATATAACAGTAGAGGAGCAAAAATCCTGCGTCCATTGTCCACGGTTTTGGCCGCATGCTGCAGCCCGATGACCGAGCCTGGCTGCCGATACTGGAGTCCTGGCTCATGCAATAATCTACCAAAATATCTACACAAAACAGTGAATTATATAAAAAACATTGCAGAGATATAGCAGATGTGTCTATGATTTCTATATTCAGCTTTGTGTTTCCTAAATGAGGGAAACTGAGAATTCTGCACTAATTGTAGCTGCTTTTAGGCCAATTTCGCACACGGCTTTTATATCATTTGATTAAGGTGGAACCAGAATAGTCGTCTGAGATGTTATTAAATTAGAGCAATTACACAGTGTAATAGGATTAGACCTCGTCCTGCCAGAAGGCAAAAGTCATATCTAGACGAGTGACAGGGACCTCGCGTGGCGTCACGTAGACCAGATTGAAAAGCAGCAGATCCTCTGATCGCCTCCTTATGGGCCGTTAGTAAGTCCCAATCCGTCCAATTTAGATATTAGGTCACACCGAGCAAAGGCAGCAACTCAACAATCTGTATAACTGGGCAAGGCACAGATTGTACTGGATCCCTGCCTCGCCATGTAAATAATGTAGGCACAGATAGCACTGCTTCCCTGTCTCTCCATGTAAATGATGTAAGCACAGATAGCACTGCTTCCCTGTCTCTCCATGAAGGCACAGATAGCACTGCTTCCCTGTCTCTCCATGTAAATGATGTAAGCACAGATAGCACTGCTTCCCTGTCTCTCCATGAAGGCACAGATAGCACTGCTTCCCTGTCTCTCCATGTAGGCACAGATAGCACTGCTTCCCTGTCTCTTCATGTAGGCACATGTAGAACTGCTTCCCTGTCTCTCCATGTAGGCACAGATAGCACTGCTTCCCTGTCTCTCCATGTAGGCACAGATAGCACTGCTTCCCTGTCTCTCCATGTAGGCACAGATAGCACTGCTTCCCTGTCTCTCCATGTAGGCACAGATAGCACTGCTTCCCTGTCTCTCCATGTAGGCACAGATAGCACTGCTTCCCTGTCTCTCCGTGTAGGCACAGATAGCACTGCTTCCCTGTCTCTCCATGTAGGCACAGATAGCACTGCTTCCCTGTCTCTCCATGTAGGCACAGATAGAACTGCTTCCCTGTCTCTCCATGTAGGCACAGATAGCACTGCTTCCCTGTCTCTTCATGTAGGCACATGTAGCACTGCTTCTCTGTCTCTCCATGTAGACACAGATAGCACTGCTTCCCTGTCTCTCCATGTAGGCACAGATAGCACTGCTTCCCTGTCTCTCCATGTAGGCACAGATAGCATTGCTTCCGTCTCTCCATGTAGGCACAGACAGCACTGCTTCCCTGTCTCTTCATGTAGGCACAGATAGCACTGCTTCCCTGTCTCTCCATGTAGGCACAGATAGCACTGCTTCCCTGTCTCTCCATGTAGGCACATGTAGCACTGCTTCTCTGTCTCTCCATGACATGTAGGCACAGATAGCACTGCTTCCCTGTCTCTCCACGTAGGCACAGATAGCACTGCTTCCCTGTCTCTCCATGTAGGCACAGATAGCACTGCTTCTCTGTCTCTCCATGTAGGCACAGATAGCACTGCTTCCCTGTCTCTCCATGTAGGCACAGATAGCACTGCTTCTCTGTCTCTCCATGTACACACAGATAACACTGCTTCCCTGTCTCTTCATGCAGGCACATAAACAACTGCTTCCCTGTCTCTCCATGTAGGCACAGATAGCACTGCTTCCCTGTCTCTCCATGTAGGCACAGATAGCACTGCTTCCCTGTTTCTTCATGAAGGCACATAGAGCACTGCCTTCATCCCTGTTCATAAATTCTAGGAATCCAGTGTCACGCTGTATAGCAGATATATATATATGTGATGTCAGTAATCTATATCAAAAGGGCAACATACTATATAACATGCGCATAGATATATGATAATATAGAATTACCTGACAGAAAGTCCAGTGGGTCAATACGGAATCCGTTATACGCTGTCTCCGGCTAGAGGGTGACCGGGGTCTATGCTGACCCTAAACTGGGGTCCTAACTAATCCCTCTACCTGGAGGTACTGTTAAAGGTACAGAGGTCCAGGCCACCAGCGTAAACCCTGTCTCCTATCAATCCCTGCCAACTGTAATCTAGTCCTAAGAAGGACCCTGATTACCACCAAAGGGAATGAACAGGTAACGGTTAATGAACAGAAAGACATACAAGAAAGACAAGGAATAAAGTAAATAAAGTCTTACATACAACACTCACACACAGTAGGAACACCTAAGGTCTCAGAGAAAAACTATAAGCTGTAAGAGTAAAAACAACTAAGGAGCTCTTAGCTTAAGTATTCTCAGAACCGATCCAGTCTGCTAGACTACATGAATGCTTTCACCGGCGTCTAACACCCAGACTGGCAGGAATATAAAGGAAACTAATTAGAACATAATCAAAAGCAGCCGGGCGAGGCTGCACCTAGCCTTAGCAAAGAGCTAGGTAAAATTAACTCTCTCATTACCAAAAAACAAAGAACCAGCAACTCAGCTGTGAGAAGTCAGAATGTGCAATCGCGACGATCTTTGTGGCGATGCACCCATGACAGTACCCCCCCTTCTACGAGGGGCCTCCGGACCCTCAGGGCCAGGTCTGCCCGGGTGAGTTGTGTGAAAGGTCCGAACCAATCGATCTGCGTTAACATCAGACGCAGGGACCCACGTCCCCTCCTCAGGACCATACCCCCTCCAATGAACTAAGTACTGAAGGGATCGGCGACTGAGACGTGAGTCAATGATTTTCGACCCATGAATTTCCACGTTATCATTGACCACCACTGAAGGAGGTAGAGGTGACGGTATGACTGGTGCCATACTTTTTAAGTAATGACTTGTGAAACACATTATGATTTTTAAACGTAGGAGGGAGGTCCAGACGAAATGCCACAGGATTAATTATGGAACTGATCCTGTACGGCCCGATGAATCTGGGACCCAACCTCCAGGAGGAAACTTTAAGTTTTATAATCCTGGTAGACAACCACACCAGATCGTTCACCTTCAGATCTCGACCAGAAACTCTCCCCCTATCAGCCATCCGTTTGTAACGGTTCTCCGTAACCTTCAGTCTTAACTGATCTGGAACTATCAGTCTCCCTGGAAGTCCCACAGGGGCGTCCCCCTGAGCCCCCAATACCTCCCCCTCAAGCTCAGAGCATACAGCTGACACTACAACTCCCTCCTGAGGAATAGGAACCGGATCATCCATCCTCCCGGTCCCTGGGAAAGTACGAGATAAGGCATCAGGAAGCAACTTTATTGAGCAGTCATATGCGCGATGAGGAGGTAACTCTTTACACCCCTCCTCTGAGAACATCTCCCCAAAGTCCTCCAGAAAAGGAGGCAAAGTCCTAGGCACAACCGCACCGATGACCGTGCTCATGCAGTTATTCTTGCAAAATTCACCCCACTGGCTTATCTTTCTGGATTGCCAATCAATCACTGGGTTATGTTTAGCCAACCAAGGAAGTCCCAACACAATAGGAGTAGGTAGACCCTCCAACACATAACAAGACAATTGCTCTTTATGTATTGCCCCTACTCGAAGATCTATGTTATGAACAGCTTGTACCAAGCTACCTTGACCAAGAGGTCTAGAATCAATAGAGAGTATAGGGACCGGTTTGGCCAATACACTCAGTTGCATACCATGCACCTGGGCAAACCGAGCGTCCACCAGATTAGCCCCGGACCCACTATCAAGAAAAACAGAAATCCTCTCAGTTCTAGTACCAATCACCACCTCCGCAGGCACGAGAAACTGAGAGGGATTTGGGGACGAAATACACACTCCCAGTTAACTCCTTGGCTCAAAGAGGTCCGGGATGGACACCCCCCAACAAAATGTCCCTCTCTCCCGCAAAAGAAACACCTTCTAGTCTTGCGGCGCACCGCCGATTCCCTCCTACAAAATGATGTCCCTCCCAACTGCATGGGTTCCTCAGAACAGACCAGGGGAACCTCAGTATAAGGGACTTTAGTAGTAGGTGGAGTCATCACGGGGGCGGAGTTACCTCGCGTCTTCCCCGAAGTCGTCTATCAATGCGAATAGCGAGGGCCATAGCAGCCTCCAGTGATGGAGGAGAATCATACTGAGCCAACACATCTTTTAATTTGTCAGACAACCCTTGACAAAACTGGCTCCTAAGAGCTGGGTCATTCCACTGAGTATCTGTTGCCCATCTACGGAACTCAGAAGAATATTCCTCCGCTGGACGATTTCCTTGCCGTATTTTACGTAACCTTGTTTCAGCAAGGGAGACTCGATCCGGATCATCATATACCAGACCCAGGGCAGTAAAAAATCGATCCACTGACTGGAGATCTGGGGAGCCTGGAGGAATAGAGAACGCCCAAGATTGAGGGTCCCCTTGTAAGAGCGAGATAACAATTCCCACCCTCTGCTCTTCACTACCAGATGACCGAGGCCGCAGCCGAAAGTACAATTTACATGCCTCCCGGAAAGTAAAAAATTTGTCCCGCCCACCAGTGAACCTGTCCGGGAGAGCAACCTTAGGTTCAGATCTGGTTTGCTCCGGGGGGACAAAACCTTGGACTTAATGTCTGCAAATTCCATGGACAACCCCTGCAACTGCCGGGCCAGCTGGGCTACTGGATCCATGACAGCTGGGGAGAATCTTTAGTTGGGCCGGTGAAAATGTCACGCTGTATAGCAGATATATATAAGTGATGTCAGTAATCTATATCAAAAGGGCAACATACTATATAACATGCGCATAGATATATGATAACATAGATTTACCTGACAGAATGTCCAGTGGGTCAAAACGGAATCCGTTATACGCTGTCTCCGGCTAGAGGGTGACCGGGGTCTAAGCTGACCCTAAACTGGGGTCCTAACTAATCCCTCAACCTGGAGGTACTGTTAAAGGTACAGAGGTCCAGGCCACCAGCGTAAACCCTGTCTCCTATCAATCCCTGCCAACTGTATTCTAGTCCTAAGAAGGACCCTGAATACCACCAAAGGGAATGAACAGGTAACGGTTAATGAACAGAAAGACATACAAGAAAGACAAGAAATAAAGTAAATAAAGTCTTACATACAACACTCACACACAGTAGGAACACCTAAGGTCTCAGAGAAAAACTATAAGCTGTAAGAGTAAAAACAACTAAGGAGCTCTTAGCTTAAGTATTCTCCAGAACCGATCCAGTCTGCTAGACTACATGAATGCTTTCACCGGCGTCTAACACCCAGACTGGCAGGAATATAAAGGAAACTAATTAGAACATAATCAAAAGCAGCCGGGCGAGGCTGCACCTAGCCTTAGCAAAGAGCTAGGTAAAATTAACTCTCTCATTACCAAAAAACAAAGAACCAGCAACTCAGCTGTGAGAAGTCAGAATGTGCAATCGCGACGATCTTTGTGGCGATACACCCATGACAGTACCCCCCCCTCTACGAGGGGACTCCGGACCCTCAGGGCCAGGTCTGCCCGGGTGAGTTGTGTGAAAGGTCCGAACCAATCGATCTGCGTTAACATCAGACGCAGGGACCCACGTCCTCTCCTCAGGACCATACCCCTTCCAATGAACCAAGTACTGAAGGGATCGGCGACTGAGACGTGAGTCAATGATTTTCGACCCATGAAATTCCACGTTATCATTGACCACCACTGAAGGAGGAGGTAGAGGTGACGGTATGACTGGTGCCACATACTTTTTAAGTAATGTCTTGTGAAACACATTATGAATTTTAAACGTAGGAGGGAGGTCCAGACGAAATGCCACAGGATTAATTATGGAACTGATCCTGTACGGCCCGATGAATCTGGGACCCAACCTCCAGGAGGAAACTTTAAGTTTTATATTCCTGGTAGACAACCAAACTAGATCGTTCACCTTCAGATCTAGACCAGAAACTTTCCCCCTATCAGCCATCCGTTTGTAACGGTTCCCCGTAACCTTCAGTCTTAACCGATCTGGAACTATCAGTCTCCCTGGAAGTCCCACAGGGGCGTCCCCCTGAGCCCCCAATACCTCCCCCTCAAGCTCAGAGCATACAGCTGACACTACAACTCCCTCCTGAGGAATAGGAACCGGATCATCCGTCTTCCCGGCCCCTGGGAAAGTACGAGATAAGGCATCAGGAAGCAACTTTATTGAGCAGTCATATGCGCGATGAGGAGGTAACTCTTTACACCCCTCCTCTGAGAACATCTCCCCAAAGTCCTCCAGAAAAGGAGACAAAGTCCTAGGCACAACCGCACCGATGACCGTGCTCATGCAGTTATTCCTGCAAAATTCACCCCACTGGCTTATCTTTCTGGATTGCCAATCAATCACTGGGTTATGTTTAGCCAACCAAGGAAGTCCCAACACAATAGGAGTAGGTAGACCCTCCAACACATAACAAGACAATTGCTCTTTATGTATTGCCCCTACTCGAAGATCTATGTTATGAACAGCTTGTAGCAAGCTACCTTGACCGAGAGGTCTAGAATCAATAGAGACTATAGGGACCGGTTTGGCCAATACACTCAGTTGCATACCATGCACCTGGGCAAACCGAGCGTCCACCAGATTAGCCCCGGACCCACTATCAAGAAAAACAGAAATCCTCTCAGTTCTAGTACCAATCACCACCTCCGCAGGCACGAGAAACTGAGAGGGATTTGGGGACGAAATACACACTCCCAGGTTAACTCCTTTGCTCAAAGAGGCCCGGGATGGACACCCCCCAACAAAATGTCCCTCTCTCCCGCAAAAGAAACACCTTCTAGTCTTGCGGTGCACCGCCGATTCCCTCCTACAAGAAGATGTCCCTCCCAACTGCATGGGTTCCTCAGAACAGACCAGGGGAACCTCAGTATAAGGGACTTTAGTAGTAGGTGGAGTCATCACGGGAGGCGGAGTTACCTCACGTCTTCCCCGAATTCGTCTATCAATGCGAATAGCGAGGGCCATAGCAGCCTCCAGTGATGGAGGAGAATCATACTGAGCCAACACATCCTTTAATTTGTCAGACAACCCTTGACAAAACTGGCTCCTAAGAGCTGGGTCATTCCACTGAGTATCTGTTGCCCATCTACGGAACTCAGAAGAATATTCCTCCACTGGACGATTTCCTTGCCGTATTTTACGCAACTTTGTTTCAGCAAGGGAAACTCGATCCGGATCATCATATACCAGACCCAGGGCAGTAAAAAATCGATCCACTGACTGGAGATCTGGGGAGCCTGGAGGAATAGAGAACGCCCAAGATTGAGGGTCCCCTTGTAAGAGCGAGATAACAATTCCCACCCTCTGCTCTTCACTACCAGATGACCGAGGCCGCAGCCGAAAGTACAATTTACATGCCTCCCGGAAAGTAAAAAATTTGTCCCGCCCACCAGTGAACCTGTCCGGGAGAGCAACCTTAGGTTCAGATCTGGTTTGCTCCGGGGGGGACAAAACCTTGGACTTAATGTCTGCAAACTCCATGGACAACCCCTGCAACTGCCGGGCCAGCTGGGCTACTGGATCCATGACAGCTGGGGAGAATCTTTAGTATGGGCCGGTGAAAATGTCACGCTGTATAGCAGATATATATATATGTGATGTCAGTAATCTATATCAAAAGGGCAACATACTATATAACATGCGCATAGATATATGATAACATAGAATTACCTGACAGAAAGTCCAGTGGGTCAATACGGAATCCGTTATACGCTGTCTCCGGCTAGAGGGTGACCGGGGTCTATGCTGACCCTAAACTGGGGTCCTAACTAATCCCTCTACCTGGAGGTACTGTTAAAGGTACAGAGGTCCAGGCCACCAGCGTAAACCCTGTCTCCTATCAATCCCTGCCAACTGTAATCTAGTCCTAAGAAGGACCCTGATTACCACCAAAGGGAATGAACAGGTAACGGTTAATGAACAGAAAGACATACAAGAAAGACAAGAAATAAAGTAAATAAAGTCTTACATACAACACTCACACACAGTAGGAACACCTAAGGTCTCAGAGATAAACTATAAGCTGTAAGAGTAAAAACAACTAAGGAGCTCTTAGCTTAAGTATTCTCAGAACCGATCCAGTCTGCTAGACTACATGAATGCTTTCACCGGCATCTAACACCCAGACTGGCAGGGATATAAAGGAAGCTAATTAGAACATAATCAAAAGCAGCCGGGCGAGGCTGGACCTAGTCTTAGCAAAGAGCTAGGTAAAATTAACTCCCTCATTACCAAACACAAAGAAACAGCAACTCAGCTGTGAGAAGTCAGAGTGTGTAATCGCGACGATCCTCGTGGCGATACACCCATGACATCCAGCTAGGAAACGTAGTGAATAATAATAAGGGGAAGGCCATACTCCGGAGCACAAACCGTAGATAATATGGATCTTTCACATGTACATATTGTGTTCAATGGAAGCACAAAACAGTTATACTGGGCACAGGTCGAAGGACATATGACTACAGGATCTGTAACCACGGAGACACATAGGTCAGCATAGGAGCTGTATACAGAAAAGCAGTAGGATTATTTACAAAGATCATTAACATCTTTTTCATCATTAAAGCAATACAACATTGGTTGTGAAGATGGAAATAGCCTTTAAAGGAGAAGCGAAACTGACTAAATGAGAGGGAATAAATTTGTAGCACCCAGGTTCATTGGCCACGTAGCATCTGTGGCCGGTGGACAGGACCCCCGAGAGCTGCCTCCTATCTACCAGCATCCATAGGTCCTCTTTTGATTGGCTGGAGTGGCGCGATGTCATGTGTGCACGTCACATTGTGCCAGGCCGGCTAATCCAAAGGAGCCGGGATGACGGCAGGTAAGAGGTGTACAGGGCTCCAGTCCACTAATGCTGGACCCGGATCCTGGACATTGGCTGTAGACTTACGGCAGTCCTCAGCTAAATGGTCAGGTGTGGATTATTCCCGGACCACTGAGGTCTTCCATGCTTGGACCCCCCACTAATCATAAAGGGTCCTGTGTCCCTCATATGAAGGGTTATCTCAGCATGTGCACGACTGACGGAGATAGACAAATACTGTATTTGGGGTCTCTGTCAGTCCCATGGGCGTTAAAATCAAGCAAAACTGTTTCTATCCAACCATGGCTCCATGCAAATGGGGGAGAGTTCTTGAGGTCCTTTCAGTCAATTATCACTTAAATGAGAGGGAACAGTAACAAGTGTTAAGTTTCCCTACAGCACCCCCGCAAGAAAGATTAAGTATTACACAGTGCTTATGGAAATCAAGGGGATGTCCATGTAACAGATGAATGTGCCGGGTCCTCCAGGGCAACAGGTAATTTCAGCAATCTCCATCTACTGCGAATACTTTAGAAAAAAACATTTTCTAGATTAGAAAAAAAAAAACATTTTTCTAATTTAAACCACATTCATTTAAAGCAAAATAAAATCTCGGATAAACCCCAAAACTTCAAGTGGAAAAGGCGCTCACGTACCGATCACCAGTATGATTTTAGGGTGCGGTCTCGAGGGGTCGAAAACTTCATATTCTTCAATGAGCTCGGCCGTCTCGGAGAGGTCAGTGTCACTTTCTATGGAGAACTGGTGAATAGGAGGCAGCCGGTCATACCGCCGATAAGGAAAATTACAACTTTCCGGCAACACTGAGAAAAGAGAATAACAGTGAATGAGTATATGGCCCGAACACACAGAATACTGTCAAAGAAACCTATGATGTGCAAAGTTTTCTCAAAACCAGGGCTGTGGAGTCAGAGTCCTGGAGTCAAAGTCGTAAATCATTTTGGTGGAGTTGGAGTCATGGAAATTGAGGGGTTGGAGTCGGAAGTTTGGCTTACCGACTCCACAGCCCTGGTATGAGGGAGTCGGAGTCATGGAAATTGAGGAGTCGGAGTTGGAGTCGGAGGTTTGGCTTATCGACTCCACAGCCCTGGTATGAGGGAGTCGGAGTCGTGGAGTCATGGAAATTGAGGAGTTGGGAGTCGGAGGTTAGGCTTACCGACTCCACAGCCCTGGTATGAGGGAGTCGGAGACGTGGAGTCGGAGTCATGGAAATGGAGGAGTCGGGAGTTGGAGTCGGAGGTTAGGCTTACCGACTCCACAGCCTTGCTCAAAACAGGGCCGTTCTTCTGCCGAATGGTGCAACGCTCTATTGACACCCGCGTCAAGGTATGTTCACACGGAGTAAATACACTCCGCAAAAATCTGCTTCAGAATCTGCTGCGGTTTTGCAGTGGAAAATTTGGATTTGCTGCATTAATCGAAATTTTGCTACCCGCTGCAGTTTTGGGTTGGAATCCAGAAAATGTAATTCCCAGATGAAATCGAGGTTAAACCTTAGCTTATTGCTCACCATTTCTGAGGAACGATCTTCGCCCTTGTCCACCATTGAGCGGGGGTAAATTTCTTTTGTCTGGTCCCACAAACGTGTCCCATTTGACTTTTTCCGATCCTCCCAATTCCCTTACTTTCTGTAGACAGTTTTCCAAGTAATCCACTGGATCCTCGGGTCTGTAGTACATTAATCCATTCAGAAGCCCCTGAATAATTGGGATAAGAACACGGATTACGTTACATGCCTCCATACTAATCTGCGAGTGTTGGCGCTTCTATAGCATGAAGATTAACAAATAAAATGAGATAATGCGATTATAAAGAAGAGAGAAAAATATGAATCTTCACATTGATGGAATTTATGATGATGATAGGAGGTGAAAATTACGATCCAGGCAGGACGGCCATTAAGATTCAGTGACGAAAATACTTAACTCATAAAGGGAAAGAACCGTCTGCTTAGAAAGTCTGTGATACAAAGACACTGAGTCGTTCCAACATGAAATATGTGCGAATGCTCAAGGCATGAGCTTCTAAGCGCGCGCGAGTTTCCGCTGCCGGCATCTGCTCATGAATTGCCCGTATCTGCTGATACGCGAGTTTCTGCTGCCAGTATCTGGAGATATGCGAGTTTCTGCTGCCAGTATCTGCTGATACGCGAGTTTCTGCTGCCAGCATGTGGTCATACGCGAGTTTCTGCTGCCAGTATCTGGACATACGCGGGTTTCTGCTGCCAGTATCTGCGCAAACACGAGTTTCTGCTGCCCGTATCTGCTGATACGCGAGTTTCTGCTGCCAGCATGTGGTCATACGCGAGTTTCTGCTGCCAGCATGTGGTCATACGCGAGTTTCTGCTGCCAGCATGTGGTCATACGCGAGTTTCTGCTGCCAGTATCTGGACATATGTGAGTTTCTGCTGCCAGTATCTGCGCATACGCGAGTTTCTGTGCCAGTATCTGGACATATGCGAGTTTCTGCTGCCAGTATCTGCGCAAACACGAGTTTCTGCTGCAGCATCTGGTCATATGCGAGTTTCTGCTGCCAGTATCTGTGCATACCCGAGTTTCTGCTACCAGTAACTGTGCAAATGCGAGTTTCTGCTGTATTATCTGCTCAAATGCAAGTTTCTGCTGCTGGTAACTAAGTACACGCGAGTTTCTGCTTCCAGCATCTGCCCATACGTGAGGCTCTGCTTCCAGCATCTGCTCATACTCGAGTTTCTGCTTCCAGCATCTGCCCATACGTGAGGCTCTGCTTCCAGCATCTGCTCATACGCTAGTTTCTGTTTCCAATATCTGCACATTCGTCAGGTTCTGCTTCCAGCATCTGCCCATACGTGAGGCTCTGCTTCCAGCATCTGCTCATACTCGAGTTTCTGCTGCCAGTATCTGCTCATGCGTGAGCTTCTGCTTCCAGCATCTGCTCATACTCGAGTTTCTGCTGCCAGTATCTGCTCATGCGTGAGCTTCTGCTTCCAGCATCTGCTCATACTCGAGTTTCTGCTTCCAGCATCTGCCCATACGTGAGGCTCTGCTTCCAGCATCTGCTCATACACTAGTTTCTGTTTCCAATATCTGCACATTCGTCAGGTTCTGCTTCCAGCATCTGCCCATACGTGAGGCTCTGATTCCAGCATCTGCTCATACTCGAGTTTCTGCTGCCAGTATCTGCTCATGCGTGAGCTTCTGCTTCCAGCATCTGCTCATACTCGAGTTTCTGCTGCCAGTATCTGCTCATGCGTGAGCTTCTGCTTCCAGCATCTGCTCATACTCGAGTTTCTGCTGCCAGTATCTGCGCATACACAAGTTTCTGCTGCCAGTATCTGCTCATGCGTGATATTCTGTTGCTAGTATCTGCTCATGCGTGAGCTTCTGCTTCCAGCATCTGCTCTTACGCAAGTTTCTGCTCATACACGATTTTCTGCTGCCAGTATCTGCCCATACGCGAGTTTCTGCTGCCAGCATTTGCTCATATGCGAGATTCTGCTGCCTTTATCTGTTCACGAGCACATACATGAGTTTCTAATGCCTGTATAAATTATACTCCCAGACACTGGGTGGTTTGTTCTCTTTAACGCCGCTTTTCGGGAAACATATCTAAATATGAAGTGACTTATTTTCCCATTAAAAAGCTTCACACAAGAGAAAACTCAGTGCCTTAAATTTATTTGTGAAAAAGGGAAATTTTCTTTATATCTGTTCTATCAATATATCTTTAAAAAATAATCCGCATTTAAAGGGGCGGGGTGGCCTAAAGTGTTTAATTTTTTTGTTTGAAAGAAAATCAGCTTATATTCATCACGCTGTTCACAGGAAGAACAAGCTCCATTTTATTTAAAAAAAAAACAGTAAGAAAGATCATTATATATAATTCTATGAATACATCTAAATCAAATCTTTTATAATTGGAGTGGAGAACCTTTGTATCTACTGCGCTGAAATAAAGAGTTCTGTGACACAAAGAAATTCATATACAAAGATCATAATGAATATGGAAACTTTTCCCAATTCTTTTGTGGAATAGTAATCAGATCAAGTGAATCAAGCAGATCAAGAAAATAAGCTGCTTTCTAAATAATTTTAGAGCTCTATAATAATATATTTTGCAGTTTTAATTTTGATCTTGCTGGATTTTATCTGTGTTTTTATATATAAAAAAGTTCCTTACGCATGCAGTCTGTGTGTTGTAGCGATGCATGGCATGTAAGAAGTAAATCAGGCAAGGATTGAAGTGGTTAATCTCTCAGCGCTAAGCAAAAGTTTAATGGTTACAGAGCATGTAACCTGCGCTTGGTGGTTTATTCTCAAAGAGGAACTGAGCTTTGCATTTACACACTTGGATGCACTGATGTTGGGGTTATCGTACATTGGATGCAACTGATCTTGGCGGTTTGCTACTTGGATGCACTGATCTTGGCGGTTTGCTACTTGGATGCACTGATTTGGCGGTTATGCTATTGGATGCACTGATGTTGGCGGTTATGCTACTTGGATGCACTGATCTTAGCGGTTATGCTACTTGGATGCACTGATGTTGGCGGTTATGCTATTGGATGCACTGATGTTGGCGGTTATGCTACTTGGAGGTCTGAGCTTGGTGGTTATGTTATTAGAACACACTGAGCTTGGTGCTTACACTACTAAGAAGCACTGAGCTTGGTGGTTATGCTCCTAGAGTCACTGACCTTACGATTACACTACTAGGAAGCACTGAGTTGGTGGTTTCACACTAGGCGACATTGTGCTTGGCAGTTACGCTACTGGAGACACTAAGCTTGGTGGTTATACTATAGCAACACTAAGCTTGGTGGTTACACTACTAGGAGACACTAAGCTTGGTGGTTACACTACTAGCAGACACTAAGCTTGGTGGTTACACTACTAGGAGACACTAAGCTTGGTGTTACACTACTAGGAGACACTAAGCTTGGTGGTTACACTACTAGCAGACACTAAGCTTGGTGGTTACACTACTAGGAGACACTAAGCTTGGTGGTTACACTACTAGGAGACACTAAGCTTGGTGGTTACACTACTAGCAGACACTAAGCTTGGTGGTTACACTACTAGGAGACACTAAGCTTGGTGGTTACACTACTAGGAGACACTAAGCTTGGTGGTTACACTACTAGGAGACACTAAGATTGGTGGTTACACTACTAGGAGACACTAAGCTTGGTGGTTACACTACTAGAGACACTAAGCTTGGTGGTTACACTACTAGCAGACACTAAGCTTGGTGGTTACACTACTAGTAGACACTAAGCTTGGTGGTTACACTACTAGGAGACACTAAGCTTGGTGGTTACACTACTAGAGACACTAAGCTTGGTGGTTACACTACTAGCAGACACTAAGCTTGGTGGTTACACTACTAGAGACACTAGCTTGGTGGTTACACTACTAGGAGGCACTGAGTTTGATGGCTATGCTATTAGAAGGCACTAAGCTCGGTGGTTAGGTTACTAGTAGGCACTGAGTTTGATGGCTATGCTTATTAGGAATACTGATTGTTGGCGGTTATTCTATTAGTAGGCACTGGGCTTGGTGGTTAAATTACAAGGAGGCACTGAAGTTTGCAGTTGCAATTAAAAAGGAAATGTATCTTTCATACTAACATTAAGCAATTTTCATCAACAACAAACATAGCCTAACAATACACAACACACGTTATTTTTGAAGACCACAGTCTCCCTTTTCCCTAGTAATAAAGATCTCACCACAGGTGGGCTTAGGGCAAGCAAGCTGGAGCAATCACACGCTGCGGGTCACTTCTGGGAGTCTACTGGCCCAGTGACTAGAACTTAACCAACATAGCGGAACACTGAGAGCTAAGTCACCAAGAAGGAAGCGGCCAGTAACTGCTCACCATTACCGCTCTCCATCGACCTCTCAATGGTGGTGTAATGGGACAGCAGTTCTGAGCATTTCTCGGCCTCTCATTGCGCTTTCTCCAGACAGAGCTCCCCTGGATGACGGCCCTCAGTCTCACACATAATTAATAACAATCTCTATTATTTTCTGTGCCCGATCACAAGGTGCCAACGTTCCCTGATTTTTTTGTTTTCGTCTCCAGACCCGCCTAGATCGGCGTCCAGCACCGATGACAAGTGACCTCGATGAACCTGTGCCCAATAAAGCTCAGCTCCTGCATCAATCATATAAATCTATGCTCCCATATACCATAAAGCGCGGCCTGCTCACTATTACATACAGAAGCAACAGCAAAGAACCTGGTGCACTCAACCGAAACAGCACGAACACGACACAGCGCACGCCGGCCAACTCAACAATACCGCTCAAGGCCATGTCGTCTTGGTGGGAATGATTGTCAGTCCAACCCCCTGACAAGTGTGTAGCTGTCATCCAGAAAATTAAAAAGCTTTTACTAAAAGGTAATTTTCAGCAGCGGAACGCCAGGCATGAAGCTGAGGATCGGAGATAACCATTAATAATAAAAACAAACATATTTGCCTTTAGATTCCAAACATGAATCCGGCCCCATTCTCGCATCTTCTTAGCTTTCTCCACTTCTTTCCTCCTAATTAGCAGTTTCCTCGGTGTTTGCAGTGTGTGCACACATCGCGTCCTGACCTCCTCTTCCCCTGATCATTAGCGATGTCACTTCTGTGCAGTCATTACAAGTGTCAATCCTCCGTTATTATCCGTATCGCCCAGGTCCGGGTTGTGTTGGTAACCATATTCTGCCCGTCCTTTCTTCTGGTCCACACAACAATGCTAGACTGATAATGTAACCAACTAAAACATAAGCAAATGTGCAGAAAAGTCTCATCCGCACACAGTAATAATGTGGTTGCATGAATGTGAGACAAAAGAAAGCTTAAGTAAGGCCTGGCATAACTGCAGTAATGGGCGATGTTGTTTCAACAAACTTTACATAAATCAATAGTTCAAGTGAATATAAGAAACTTTGCAATCTGTTTCTTTCTCCACTTATGAGCCTCTTCTCCCTCCTAATTTCAACATTCACTCTGAAAAACTCAAATCCTTTTTGGTAAAACCTACAAAGACTATGGAGAGTGGAGGGAGGAGGAGAAGTGAGGAGCGAGAGACCTGGCAGACACAAGCAGATCGGGCTACAGTTTCTAGCAATTTATTTCATTTCAAAGTGGGATTCACAGTTACATGGCTCAGTATTAGTGCATATATGTCCTGTACCATTTTGGATCACTGTGGCAGATTTCCTAGAGAATCCATGTGGATCCACCGCACCACTGGTCGGGCTTACCCTGGAGGACCATGACTAAAGGGTATGCCACACTGAACAATATCGCTAACGGGATCGCTAAAAAAGTCACTATTTAGCGATCCCGTTAGCGATGTTGTTCAGTGCGGCATCTGCCAGCGACGAGCTAGCTGCTGTGATCTCGCTCGTCGCTGACATCGTTCCGGACCCTATTTTCTCGTCGGCGCTCCCGCTGGGTAAGTATATATCGCTAGTGTGGCACCTTTTCTTAGCGATTTAGCGGTACTTTTGTACCGCTAAAGTCGTTAAGAAGATCGCTAACGGCGATAGCGTCGTTAACTATATCGCTAAATGTGGCCGCACTGGGGCAGGAGCAAAAGAGGAAGCACAGAGGGCACAGACAGAGTCAGACAGTCGGAGCTTGGGGCAGACAGTATAGAATCATGTTACAAAGCCGGGTCAGAAGCGGAAAGATCTTACAAAACAAGGAAACAAGCAGGGTCGTCAACAGGACAAAAATATAATTCACCTTGATAGGATAATAGAAACACATTGCAACTAGGACCCTAAGTTCATGCAAGGAGTGGAGGGAGGAGTGACCTAACATATCCCTTGCTGGACAGGCCAGAGAAGCAAAACTCAGCGGGTTAAATTCCTGCAGAGTCCGGCTGCCGGGAGGAGACTCTCCAGCAACAGGGGAATGCAGCAGAGCTGGGAGTGCAGCAGAGCTGGGAGTGCAGCAGAGGAATGCAGCAGAGCTGGGAGTGCAGCAGAAGAATGCAGCAGAGCTGGGAGTGCAGCAGAGGAAGGCAGCAGAGCTGGGAGTGCAGCAGAGGAATGCAGCAGAGCTGGGAGTGCAGCAGAGGAATGCAGAAGAGCTGGGAGTGCAGCAGAGGAATGCAGCAGAGCTGGGTGTGCAGCAGAGGAATGCAGCAGAGCTGGGAGTGCAGCAGAGGAAGGCAGCAGAGAAATGCAGCAGAGCTGGGAGTGCAGAAGAGGAATGCAGCAGAGCTGGGAGTGCTGCAAGAGGCAGTTCAGTGCGATGCCCTGACACTGGGTGGAGCAGAGCGATTAACGCGGTGAGTAGGACGGTGCTGAGGAGGCGTACGAATTACCGGCGTGACACCATGATTATGAATATATATAAGTTTCTGCACGTTACATTAAGTGTCAGATTAATGTGATATTCTACCCCAGAAGCACTGCTTTGAAAGGATAAGGTGCTGTACGGATGCACCATAAGGCGGCTCACCAAGTGCTTACAGCTCCATAGCGACTTTGTCTATTTTGTACTGACAGCCTCAGTTTTCAGTCTTTTCAGCGATGGTAATTTCATATTGTCGACATGCACTGATTATATGATCCATTCTTTTGCATTTGCAGATTTTCCACACCACGCTGCCTTTTCCATGAAGACAGCTGAGTGACCTTGGATACTTGATTCTGCACTTGCTTTGTCTCGGCTGAGGATGTGCGGATGTGACAGTGTTGTGGAGAAGGTATTTCACTGCAGCTCAGAGTGAAGAGCACATATCAGAGTTGGCATTTCTGGGTTAACGGGTGATTGTGAAGCGTAAAAAGTCCATCAAAACAAGCCTTAGGGGGTGACCTAATTACTAGGTATAAATATATACACATCCGTCCAATGATCAAAATGGGAAATGTGACAATGGTTTGTGCACCACATCGAAAAGGGAAGATTTATGGTCATCACAGAATCGGACCCTCCGCCGGATGAGCTGCATGATTATGGACAGTCCTGCTGTCACAGGTGGTCGTCAGTAAGAAGTCACATACCGTATGTTGTTTGAAGCAACATATAATGTAAGTAAGTGCCTGTTCACACCTCTACAACACCTGACATCTTTGCAGACTTATTACCTTGACTATCACCATAGCGCTGGTACAGCAGCTCCAGCGGTCGTCTTCGATCCTACAGCGATGACTTTATGCTTATTCGCTTATATGCCAATTTACCAAGTTTTTCCACAGCCACAACCCATCTGCAGGCCACGTCCCTTCCACGCCCCATTCTTAGCCCCCTTAATGTGCGTCTGGAGTCCGGTAGGCTCAACCTGACGATGAAGCATCCCAGCACGAAGCACGGCGCAAAGAAAGGTTCCACCAGGTCTCGGCAATGCCCGGACATTGGCTACTTCTTCCAGGACTTGGGACCTTTGTTTTCTTTAAGACTACTAGACATTCCCGGAGGCTAGGAGAGTATGTCCATTGTTTGTTACCACTGCAGCCAATCACTAGCCTCAACCATCACTTTGACATGTACTGAACAGGACCGCTGAGGTCAGTGATTGGTTGCTGAAGTCATGTGAACAATGGATGTAACATTATCATAGAAGGATCAACATGAAGCTGCACATTACTAGCTGTTATTTTGGTTTAGCTTTTTTTTTTTTAAGCGTATCTGTAATTTCTGTTGACTGTTCAGAACGTGTCTGAACACTATTTGTGGCCATTATATGACCTGCCTGAATCATGCATTTATTTCAGTAGTTTCCTCCGGTAATTTTCTGTTGTCTCTGAGCTAGTGAATGGAGACCAGCTGCTATGATGTCTCCCATACACAGCAAACACAGACATGAGGGATTCCTGCTCTCATGTCTATATAGCACATGTTCGTATGCTACAGCAGCATGGAGGACATTATATGACATTGCTGAGCAGAGTACCTGTGAATTCAGCTCTGTGGTGAGACAAAATACTTACTAGAAAGCTGCAGCACCAAAGAGAACATTATATAGCACTGCTGAGCAGTGTACCTGTGAATCCACCTCTGTGGTGAAACAAAATACTTACTAGAAAGTTGAAGCAGCATGGAGGACATACTGAGCCGTGTAGCTGTGAATCCAGCACTGGGGTGAGATACAACATTTACTAGCAGCAGCACAGGACTGACTTTTTCTACTTCTATGCAGAACTCCAACTCATACGGATAAATCTGATGTAACCAATCAGAACAGATTGTTGGACCTGATAAGTAGATGATGGTAAAAGTTGGATGTTCACTTCATGAAACTTTTGTACAGTTTACACAGTTTTCAGGCTCCAAATGACTGGCAGCATGGTCAGATATTACCCGATTTACCCGACAGTATATTTCTATCCTTCAGCATCAGACCTGTGATTAAATCCTGCACTCCTCTCAGATGTCATCAGCCGGAGGCGCGGAGCTACATCAGCGCTGGATCCCTGCTGTCTGGAACGACATGCCTACAGGGCCTTATTAGTAAGAGCGCAGTATCGACCGTTATGCAAAACACACGGAGAGGAAATGTAAGGGAATTTCTCAAATTAATGAAAAACGAGACAAAAACCGGAAAAGGGCAATTAAAAAAATCTTCAATTCCCCGCAGGTCTAGCGCGCATCTCTGGTGGTCCTCACTTGGCTTTGCTTACTTCCTGCAGCGACCACATACCATACATAATTTTCATGACCGCTGCAGCCAATCATTTGCCTCAGTGGTGATGTCTGCATGTACGGCACATCACCAGAGGCCAGAGACTAGCTGCAGCGGTCATGTGATTGCTTACTGCGTGCTGGAGCAGTAGTTTTTGTTTTTTTTAAATCCAGGGTGGATGGAGATGACATTCAGAAGGGTCTCGTAATCCACAAGATGCATTGATAACATCGACCTGCTGGGCAGATTTTCCAATACCCCCATTAGTATTGCAGACGTTGACCACCTCGGCAGCGGCATGCACTTATTTCTATCCTTATCCATTCTTGGAGAAACCTTCAGAGCTCATTCACACTCAGCAGATTTTCTGAGACTTTACCTTTGGGATTTGCAGCAGGAGGCAAGTGAATGCAGTTTTGTAAATTTTTCATGCAGAAAAACTAGCAGGTTCATTGATTTGGAAATGCGTCACTTAAATGTGGATTTTACTACTTGTATCAGGGGCGAAATCTGCGGAGAGTCCTCCGTAAACTTGTCAGTGTTGTACAGACCTGACAGCGCACGGGCGCATTATATTCTCTGGGACTATTCACAAGGCTGTTTTTTTTTTTTTTTTTTTTTGCAGACTGATGGGTTTCATAAGGAAAGACGTCTTAATTTCCAGACCAAACCTGGCCATTAAGGGGAATGGGTGCTACAAAAAATGGGCCACGTGAATGTACAAGTTTTGGGACCTCTGGTCAAAATTACTGTTATTGTGAACAGTTCAGCAAGTTGAAGATGAAATGATCTCTAAAAGGTCTGAAGTTACAGAGGACACATTTCCATTGTATTTTAGACAAAAAATATATATATTTTTTCATTTTTTACATTTGAAAAATTGCAAAAAAGAAAATGGGCCAATGCAAATGTTTGTGCACCCCTGCATGGTTAGTACCTAGTAGCACCCACTTTTGAAAGTATCACAGCTTGTAAACGCTTTTTGTAGCCAGACAAGTCTTTCAATTCTTCTCTGAGGGATTTTCCTCCATTCTTCCTTGGAGAATTCCTCCAGTTCTGTGAGGTTCCCGGGTCGTCTTCCATCCTCCACGATTTTGAGATCTAGCTACAGATTTTCAATGATGTCCAGATCAGGTGACTGTGAGGGCCTTTGTAAAACCTTCAGCTTGCCCTTTTGAGGTCATCTATTGGGGATACTGACGTGTTTAGGATCATTATCCATTTGTAGAAGCCATCCTCTTCCTCTTCTTCTTTTCACCTTCAGCTTTTTACAGATGGTGTTATGTTTGTAGCAAGAATTTGTTGAAATTTAATTGAATCCATTCTTCCCTCTACCCGTGACCTTCTGATGCTGAATTATATTGTGAGGACGCAGGAGAGGTTTTCTTCTGATGACTCTTCCTTGGATACCATACTTGTGCAGGTGTGTCTGAACAGTAAAACAATGTACCCCAATTCCAGAGTCTGTTAAATCTTTCTGAAGGTCTATTGGAGTCAAGCAGGGGTTCTGATTTGTCTCTCCAACAATCCTAAGAGCAGCCATCCCTTGCTTCGTCTTCCAGACCCTATATTGACCTCCATTGTTCCTTGTAACTGTCATTTCTTAATTACATTTCGAACTGAAGAAAGGGAAACTTGAAAACGCTTTGCTATCCTCTTACAGCTTTCTCCTGATTTGTGGGCCTCCGCCATTTTCATTTTCAGAGTGCTCGGCAGCTGCTTAGAAGAACCCATGGCTGCTCTTTTTTGGCACAAGGTTAAAGGAGGCTGGATTCTTATAAAGATGGGAAATTTGCATCACCTGACATTTCCTAACGATGATGGTGAACAAACCATAACCTTAACAGGCTAACTAAGGTCAAAAGTTAGAGTCAAAGTTATCTGAGCACACAAATCTACAGGGTGCCCAAACTTTTGCATTGATCAATTTATTTTTGACTAAAATTCAAAGGAAATGCGTCATCTTTAACTTAAGCCCTTTTAGAGATCATTTCATCTTCAACTTCCAATAAGACGCCCAACTAACATCACCACCATCACTTATGGTAGTGCACTCCTGAAGAAGGATATTTTGGGCCCCTCGGGCTCCACGTCTGGGATGGTCCGCGCCCTCTGTAATTACACCGCTCACTCCACGGGTACATTGACCGCACTGACCCATTGATCAAGGCTTAGAACTTGCAATTAAGCAGATAAATCTTTACTTTGCTCCTACATTCGTGAAAGTGAGTCAAGACAAGAGATCAAAAGATAAGTAACATTTTTAAGAGCCGTGTCACCGGTAAAGCATCCGCCGCTGCGGCTATTTACAGCTCCGAGTAATAGAAAGCCGACAATGAGACCCCATTCACCATGGAGAATGGGTGTGCTACACGGTATTTGTGGCACAGAACGGACTTAATGATACAGACGAGTTATACCGTTATATTTACCGCACTACAGCCACAGAACGGGTTATAATGTGACATTATGTGATTACAGTGCAGAATTATACTCATCCCCCAGGGAGGGGAGTCTGCAGCCGGATACGCTATAACCGTAAGCGGCTGTGTTATTACCGAGGGTATCAGGCAGATATAACACCAGGACCGATAACACATAGGGTCCTTCATTACAGCCAAGCGTATTCTATGGCAGTTATAGGAATCACTGATAACCAGGGGCAGCTCCCGCAGAAATCAAAAAGTTCACAAAAGTAAGGAAAGAAGACTTATTTTAGTACTTGCTTATATTTTACATTTCTTAATTTCTTTCTTTAGTTATATCTGTTTCCTGGAAAGTTGTGTTATCCAATATGGTCACCATGTGGCGGTATTACGCCTCCATACAAAAGCTATGATTCTGCAGCCATTGCAGTGTAAGAGATGACAGATGTAAGAAGGGATTTCCATTGCATTCTGGACATATTCTTCCCCAGAAGTAATGCCCCTGTAATATGGTGGCCACTGAGTGCCTACCGGTCCCTTGCAGGGAGCTAGATAGACGCTGTGCGTCACCACATACGGGTTCTGCGCAGACGACACTTTACAGCTGTCACTCGGCTTCTCCCCGTCACTTAAAGGGATCTTCCAGTCTTATAACTCCCATAGAAGCGGAATCATCCATCGTGCGGCGGACAGGCTGTGGATCGGAGGGATCCTGTTCCGCAGATCGGTTTGTTCCCATACGCAGGACCTGCCTGTCACATATTTCTGCCATATATATCTCAAGAACATAAATTCTGGGGTCACTATATCTATCAG
Source organism: Oophaga sylvatica (assembly GCA_033576555.1). Classification (NCBI taxonomy): domain Eukaryota; kingdom Metazoa; phylum Chordata; class Amphibia; order Anura; family Dendrobatidae; genus Oophaga; species Oophaga sylvatica. The sequence goes on from JARQOD010000009.1 coordinate 74,055,353, forward strand.
GAACAGGGTCTCCACCCAAGCCACAACTTTTCAACCTTCTTAAAGCATCATGACTTGTTCGCATGTGATACGATCAATGCACTTTTCACCACATGATTTTTTTTTAAGAGGAAAAAAAACATTTTACAGTAACAGCAAAATAAATAAGATTTCCAAAAATCGTATTCAAACATTCCATCTTTCTGTCTTGTGCTTTTAAGACAAAGAAAAAAGATGTAGAATGTCGATTCTTTCAGTTTTTACTGGCAATTTTCCCCATTGAGATCAAAATGCGTTATCACCAAAAATGCATGTAATCTCCACTGCAGTTTTCTGACCGTAGCCTGCGGTTTTCATGCAGAAAAAAAAAAGCATAAAAAAAGCCACAGGTGAACGTACTGTTAAACATTCAGTCATTTCTTACTTATATCGGATCTTGGGAAAGATGAGTGACAACAATATTGTCATTAGAGCTCCAGCAAGAGTTGCCAGCTTACTCACCATCCTAGTTACATAGGGATTGTTATTAGGAAAGATTCCTCCCCGACTCCACATATGGGAATCAGTATGAAAATCTAGTGCCCAGAACCCATCATGACGAAGGGCGTCCAGGCCTCTGTGCTATTGATCTCCAATAACGTGTATTACTGGGATGGAGCATCCGGCCGGGCACACTGGGACGTCACGGGTATCCTGGCACTGCACTCATTGTGGACATTTAGGATTTAATGCTCTGCACATAATAAACCACAATCACAAGAAGAAACTGGGAACACCCAAGACAAACATGTCGTTTCCTAACGATCCGGTCTTCCACCCGCGCAGAGGACGACACATCAGGCGGAGATGGATCCTGCTCAGACAGGTAATGGCAGAATGCAGTGGGCACTGACGCTGGCAGCGCACAATGTGGAGCAGATGTATAACTGTGTACAACGACGGCATCAGATGGCACATCACGCTGCACTGGCAACCGCCGCTCTCTATGGCACAAGGATTACTCCGAGTCTACTGGTAATAATCTATCCAACACGAAGCGGAAATCTACAGCTGCAGGGGATTTACTAGAAGGTGACACGGGAACATGATAGCCATTTACCAGGCGTTTAGCTACATCGATTCGCTAACTGATACACTGTTACAAAAGTACAAGGAAGGCAGCATATAGCGGTACTATATATAGGAAGCTACACTATCCCAGCGGTACTATATAGGAAGCTGCACTATCATAGCGGTACTATATAGAAAGCTACACTATCCTAGCGGTACTATATAGGAAGCTACGCTATCCTAGCGGTACTATATAGGAAGCTGCACTATCATAGCGGTACTATATAGGAAGCTACACTGTCCTAGCGGTACTATATATAGGAAGCTACACTATCATAGCGGTGCTATATAGGAAGCTACACTATCATAGCGGTACTATATAGGAAGCTACACTATCCAAGTGGTACTATATAGGAAGCTACACTGTCCTAGCGGTACTATATATAGGAGGCTACACTATCATAGCGGTGCTATATAGGAAGCTACACTATCCTAGCGGTACTATATAGGAAGCTACACTATCCTAGCGGTACTATATATAGAAAGCTACAGTATTCTAGCGTACTATATATAGGAAGCTACACTATCCTAGCGTACTATATATAGGAAGCTACACTATCCTAGCGGTACTATATATAGGAAGCTACACTATCCTAGCGGTACTATATATAGAAAGCTACAGTATTCTAGCGGTACTATATAGGAAGCTACACTATCATAGCGGTACTATATATAGGAAGCTACACTGTCCTAGCGTTACTATATATAGGAAGCTACACTATCCTAGCGGTACTATATATAGGAAGCTACACTATCCTAGCGGTACTATATATAGAAAGCTACAGTATTCTAGCGGTACTATATATAGAAAGCTACAGTATTCTAGCGGTACTATATAGGAAGCTACACTATCATAGCGGTACTATATATAGGAAGCTACACTATCCTAGCGGTACTATATATAGGAAGCTACACTATCCTAGCGGTACTATATATAGAAAGCTACAGTATTCTAGCGGTACTATATAGGAAGCTACACTATCCTAGCGGTACTATATATAGGAAGCTACACTATCCTAGCGGTACTATATATAGGAAGCTACACTATCCTAGCGGTACTATATATAGAAAGCTACAGTATTCTAGCGGTACTATATAGGAAGCTACACTATCATAGCGGTACTATATATAGGAAGCTACACTGTCCTAGCGTTACTATATATAGGAAGCTACACTATCCTAGCGGTACTATATATAGGAAGCTACACTATCCTAGCGGTACTATATATAGAAAGCTACAGTATTCTAGCGGTACTATATATAGAAGCTACAGTATTCTAGCGGTACTATATAGGAAGCTACACTATCATAGCGGTACTATATATAGGAAGCTACACTATCTAGCGGTACTATATATAGGAAGCTACACTATCCTAGCGGTACTATATATAGGAAGCTACACTATCCTAGCGGTACTATATATAGAAAGCTACAGTATTCTAGCGGTACTATATAGGAAGCTACACTATCATAGCGGTACTATATATAGGAAGCTACACTGTCCTAGCGTTACTATATATAGGAAGCTACACTATCCTAGCGGTACTATATATAGGAAGCTGCACTATCCTAGCGGTACTATATATAGGAAGCTACACTATCCTAGCGGTACTATTATAGGAACTGCACTATCTAGCGGTACTATATTGGAGCTACACTATCCTAGCGGTACTATATATAGAAAGCTACAGTATTCTAGCGATACTATATAGGAAGCTACACTATCCTAGCGGTGCTATATATAGAAAGCTACAGTATTCTAGCGGTACTATATAGGAAGCTACACTATCCTAGCGGTGCTATATATAGAAAGCTACAGTATTCTAGCGGTACTATATAGGAAGCTACACTATCATAGCGGTACTATATATAGGAAGCTACACTATCCTAGCGGTACTATATAGGAAGCTACACTATCCTAGCGTTACTATATATAGGAAGCTGCACTATCCTAGCGGTACTATATATAGGAAGCTACACTATCCTAGCGGTACTATATATAGAAAGCTACAGTATTCTAGCGGTACTATATAGGAAGCTACACTATCATAGCGGTACTATATATAGGAAGCTACACTGTCCTAGCGTTACTATATATAGGAAGCTACACTATCCTAGCGTTACTATATATAGGAAGCTACACTATCCTAGCGGTGCTAATATAGAAAGCTACAGTATTCTAGCGGTACTATATAGGAAGCTACACTATCATAGCGGTACTATATATAGGAAGCTACACTATCCTAGCGGTACTATATAGGAAGCTACACTATCCTAGCGTTACTATATATAGGAAGCTACACTATCCTAGCGGTACTATATATAGGAAGCTACACTATCCTAGCGGTGCTATATATAGGAAGCTACACTATCCTAGCGGTACTATATAGGAAGCTACACTATCATAGCGGTGCTATATAGGAAGCTACACTATCATAGTGGTATTATATAGGACACTACACCATCATAGCGGTATTATATATAGGAAACTATACTATCATAGTGGTATTATATAGGACACTACACCATCATAGCGGTACTGTATACTGTAGGGGGGCTACATTGTTATACTGGTACTAGATAAACTACATTGTCACAGTGGTGCCAAGTCATGTATATTGTCACAGAGGTGCCACCGGGACACAATGTTACACTGTGGCAGATACTGGCATGATATACGGTAATATGCAGAATTGGGCACCACACCTGATGCATTTGCTGTGTCACAATGTGGGATTACAATAGTACACAATGCCCTATAATACTCCAGGGCAGGAGGAGCACAATCCTGTGCAATGCAATATTATGTACTAGTGGAACAGACAATGATTGCACAGATACAGGAGATCCTTACCTCGAAAAGCTGCGGGATCTCCCTCCTGGCCAGGTATTCCTTAGGGTCAGTGCTGTTCATGTCTGCAGACAGTGATGATGATGATGACGAGTCCTCTACTGTCCCCTCTGCAAGTCTTCAGCTCGATGTCACTAGTGTCCAGGCATCAATGTCCACAAACTCCCGCGCCGGCTCTACAGATCAGTGTACAGACATCCCAGTGCTCAGCTGCCAGTCCTCCCCTTGTCCCGGTGACACAGCCCTCCCTGACTCACAATCCTCCCAGTGTCAGCACCAGTACCAGCCCAATGACTGCACACAGGGGCTGCCGCCTGGATGGCGGTGCTGTCCTCATCCACACAATGTGCTGCTGCCTGCACTGCAATGTAACAGCTGAGCAGCACAGATTGGAGCAGCTGAGCCGACTGATCACACACGCACCCCAGACACCAGGATGCGCCAGGTCCCTGCCCTCTCCCTAAAGCTCCTCCAAGTTCAGACACTCGCATGTCAAGACGACTAGGAGCAGCCAAGAGCAATCCTCCGACCAGCCGGCCCTATGTCACGAAGGATGGCTCATGTGCACTGTGCTGCTCCTATTAGGGGTCACTCCTCTGCCAGTATCGGGGTCACTCCTCTGCCCCCATCAGGGGTCACTCCTCTGCCCCATCAGGGGTCACTCCGCTGCCCCATCAGGGGTCACTCCGCTGCCAACATCAGGGGTTACTCCTCTGCCTCCATCAGGGGTCGCTGCTCTGCCACCATCAGGGGTCACTCCTCTGCCTCCATCAGGGGTCACTGCTCTGCCCCCATTAGGGGTCACTCCTCTGCCAGATATCGGGTCACTCCTCTGCCCCCATCAGGGGTCACTCCGCTGCCCCATCAGGGGTCACTCCGCTGCCACCATCAGGGGTTACTCCTCTAACTCCATCAGGGGTCGCTGCTCTGCCACCATCAGGGGTCACTCCTCTGCCAGTATCGGGTCACTGCTCTTCCCCCATCAGGGGTCACTGCTCTGCCACCATCAGGGGTCACTCAGCTGCCCCCATCAGGGGTCACTCAGCTGCCCCCATCAGGGGTCACTCCTCTGCCCCCATCGGGGGTCACTGCCCTGCCATCATCAGAGGTCACTACTCTGCCACCATCAGGGGTCACGCCTCTGCCCACATCGGGGGTCACTCATATGCCTCATCAGGGGTCACTGCTCTGCCACCATCAGGGGTCACTCAGCTGCCCCCATCGGGGGTCACTGCTCTGCCTCCATTGGCGGTCACTGGTCTGCTACCATCAGGGGTCATTCCTCTGCCCCCATCACGGGTCACTCCTCTGCCCCCATCACGGGTCACTGCTCTGCCCCCATCGGCCGTCACTCCTCTGCCCCATCAGAGGTCACTCCTCTGCCCCAATCGGGGGTCACTGCTCTGCCTCCATTGGCGGTCACTGGTCTGCTACCATCAGGGGTCATTCCTCTGCCCTCATCACGGGTCACTCCTCTGCCCCCATCACGGGTCACTGCTCTGCCCCCATCGGCCGTCACTCCTCTGCCCCATCAGGGGTCACTCCTCTGCCCATCAGGGGTCACTCCTCTGCCCCCATCACGGGTCACTCCTCTGCCCCCATCGGCCGTCACTCCTCTGCCCCCATCGGCCGTCACTCCTCTGCCCCGATCACGGGTCATTCAACTGCCCCCATCGGGGGTCCCTCCTCTGCCCCCATTGGCGGTCACTGCTCTGCCCCCATCAGGGGTCTCTGCTCTGCCCCATCAGGGGTCACTCCTCTGCTCCCATCGGGGGTCACTCCTCTGCTCCCATCGGGGGTCACTCCTCTGCTCCCATCGGGGGTCACTCCTCTGCCCCATCAGGTGTCACTCCTCTGCCCCATCAGGGGTCTCTGCTCTGCAGCTTCCGAGCCTGGAAGTGGCGGTGATAGTACATACAATACGTATAACGTAAGATAGTTTTTCGGAACAAATTCAGGGCCTCTTGGTTTAGTAAATTGGCCACACTACACAAAACCCACGGAAACACGGGGACAAGAAGCAACGTAACATTCAGCTGTTCCTTCGTTATATTTATGACCATCATTAGCCTTGCCAGTTAACACCCAGCTTTCCTGAACTTCTGAATGGCAAATCTTTCTATTAATCCAGATTTACGGCTAATGCGCCAACATGGGCGATCACCCAGCTTTCCTATTATTGAATAACAAATGTTATCACTACATTGATGGGGCTTGTGGTACACGTCATTATTTACAAGGGTGGTCTCACTTATCTGGACACCCCTCCTGTAAACGAGGACTCGCCGGCAATCAGCTATTTGCTGTAGATCGGAGAACTGTGGGCCATGAATGGTCGGCTGTATAATAGATAATGTGCAGAGTCCGGAGACAGAGAGGCTCTTTGGGGGTCATCTGAATGTATAGAGGGGTGGAAAGAAGTGCCGCCCAATGCTGCTGGTTACACTTCCCCTGACGAAGCGAAAATTGGTCTGACAGGTAGAAATTCAACCTGATGTGCCAGCAAGCTGCAGCTGTTGGGTAATGCAGGAAGTTGCCAACTACTGCCCTAAGACCGGATTCAGATAGCCGAAAACAAAACCATCTGCTTTAAATCCCAAAAAAAGGCTATTTTTCACCAGTTTTGTCACTTGCCCTTTATTTTTCTTTCAAGTACACACAAAAATATCCAACTTTTTAATATGTGTTATCAGAGAAATCAGCTTCTTTGCTCTCCTGGGATGATCATTCACTCTTGTTTATGGGTAAAGTCTGTAAAATCTGTATTCCGTGAAGATAGATGATCCCATCGCTGAACAGGGGATGACAGTTGGTGCTTTTAAAATTCTATGGAGGGAGGAGCTAGATGCAGACACAGCCATTCTGCTGCAAGTTCTCCTGACAGTTACAGCTCTGCATAGAACTGTCATGGGTGCATCGCCATGAAGATCGTCGCGATTGCACATTCTGACTTCTCACAGCTGAGCTGCTGTTTCTTTGTTTTTTGGTAATGAGAGAGTTAATTTTTCCTAGCTCTTTGCTAAGGCTAGGTGCAGCCTCGCCCGGCTGCTTTTGATTATGTTCTAATTAGTTTCCTTTATATTTCTGCCAGTCTGGGTGTTAGATGCCGGTGAAAGCATTCATATAGTTTAGCAGACTGGATCGGTTCTGGGAATACTTAAGCTAAGAGCTCCTTAGTTGTTTTTACTCTTACAGCTTATAGTTTATCTCTGAGACCTAAGGTGTTCCTACTGTGTGTGAGTGTTGTATGTAAGACTTTATTTACTTTATTTCTTATCTTTCTTGTATGTCTTTCTGTTCATTAACCATTACCCGGTCATTCCCTTTGGTGGTATTCAGGGTCCTTCTTAGGACTAGAATACAGTTGGCAGGGATTGATAGGAGACAGGGTTTACGCTGGTGGCCTGGACCTCTGTACCTTTAACAGTACCTCCAGGTTGAGGGATTAGTTAGGACCCCAGTTAGGGTCAGCTTAGACCCCGGTCACCCTCTAGCCGGAGACAGCGTATAACGGATTCCGTTTTGACCCACTGGACTTTCTGTCAGGTAAATCTATGTTATCATATAGCTATGCGCATGTTATATAGTATGTTGCCCTTTTGATATAGATTATTGTCATCACATATATATATCTGCTATACAGCGTGACATTTTCACCGGCCAGTAAACTAAAGATTCTCCCCAGCTATCATGGATCCAGTAGCCCAGCTGGCCCGGCAGTTGCAGGGATTGTCCATGGAGTTGGCAGACATTAAGTCCAAGGTTTTGTCCCCCCCGGAGCAAACCAGATCTGAACCTAAGGTTGCTCTCCCGGACAGGTTCACTGGTGGGCGGGACAAATTTTTTACTTTCCGGGAGGCATGTAAATTGTACTTTCGGCTGCGGCCTCGGTCATCTGGGAGTGAAGAGCAGAGGGTGGGAATTGTTATCTCGCTCTTACAAGGGGATCCTCAATCTTGGGCGTTCTCTATTCCTCCAGGCTCCCCAGATCTCCAGTCAGTGGATCGATTTTTTACTGCCCTGGGTCTGGTATATGATGATCCGGATCGAGTCTCCCTTGCTGAAACAAGGTTACGTAAAATACGGCAAGGAAATCGTCCAGCGGAGGAATATTCTTCTGAGTTCCGTAGATGGGCAACAGATACTCAGTGGAATGACCCTGCTCTTAGGAGCCAGTTTTGTCAAGGGTTGTCTGACAAATTAAAAGATGTGTTGGCTCAGTATGATTCTCCTCCATCACTGGAGGCTGCTATGGCCCTCGCTATTCGCATTGATAGACGGCTTCGGGGAAGACGCGAGGTAACTCCGCCCCCGTGATGACTCCACCTACTACTAAAGTCCCTTATACTGAGGTTCCCCTGGTCTGTTCTGAGGAACCCATGCAGTTGGGAGGGACATCATTTTGTAGGAGGGAATCAGCGGTGAGCCGCAAGACTAGAAGGTGTTTCTTTTGCGGGAGAGAGGGACATTTTGTTGGGGGGTGTCCATCCCGGACCTCTTTGAACCAAGGAGTTAACCTGGGAGTGTGTATTTCGTCCCCAAATCCCTCTCAGTTTCTCGTGCCTGCGGAGGTGGTGATTGGTACTAGAACTGAGAGGATTTCTGTTTTTCTTGATAGTGGGTCCGGGGCTAATCTGGTGGACACTCGGTTTGCCCAGGTGCATGGTATGCAACTGAGTGTATTGGCCAAACCGGTCCCTATACTCTCTATTGATTCTAGACCTCTTGGTCAAGGTAGCTTGGTACAAGCTGTTCATAACATAGATCTTCGAGTAGGGGCAATACATAAAGAGCAATTGTCTTGTTATGTGTTGGAGGGTCTGCCTGCTCCTATTGTGTTGGGACTTCCTTGGTTGGCTAAACATAACCCAGTGATTGATTGGCAATCCAGAAAGATAAGCCAGTGGGGTGAATTTTGCAAGAATAACTGTATGAGCACGGTCATCGGTGCGGTTGTGCCTAGGACTTTGCCTCCTTTTCTGGAGGACTTTTGGGAGAAGTTCTCAGAGGAGGGGTGTAAGGAGTTACCTCCTCATCGCACATATGACTGCTCAATAAAGTTGCTTCCTGATGCCTTATCTCGTACTTTCCCAGAGGTCGGGAAGACGGATGATCCGGTTCCTATTCCTCAGGAGGGAGTTGTAGTGTCAGCTGTATGCTCTGAGCTTGAGGGGGAGGTATTGGGGGCTCAGGGGGACGCCCCTGTGGGACTTCCAGGGAGACTGATAGTTCCAGATCGCTTAAGACTGAAGGTTACGGAGAACCCTTACAAACGGATGGCTGATAGGAGGAGAGTTTCTGGTCTAGATCTGAAGGTGAACGATCTGGTGTGGTTGTCTACCAGGAATATAAAACTTAAAGTTCCCTCCTGGAGGTTGGGTCCCAGATTCATCGGGCCATACAGGATCAGTTCCATAATTAATCCTGTGGCATTTCGTCTGGACCTCCCTCCTACGTTTAAAATTCATAATGTGTTTCACAAGTCATTACTTAAAAAGTATGTGGCACCAGTCATACCGTCACCTCTACCTCCTCCTTCAGTGGTAGTCAATGATAACGTGGAAGTTCATTGGAGGGGGTATGGTCCTGAGGAGAGGACGTGGGTCCCTGCGTCTGATGTTAACGCAGATCGATTGGTTCGGACCTTTCACACAACTCACCCGGACAGACCTGGTCATGAGGGTCCGGAGGCCCCTCGTAGAAGGGGGGGTACTGTCATGGGTGCATCGCCATGAAGATCGTCGCGATTGCACATTCTGACTTCTCACAGCTGAGCTGCTGTTTCTTTGTTTTTTGGTAATGAGAGAGTTAATTTTTCCTAGCTCTTTGCTAAGGCTAGGTGCAGCCTCGCCCGGCTGCTTTTGATTATGTTCTAATTAGTTTCCTTTATATTTCTGCCAGTCTGGGTGTTAGATGCCGGTGAAAGCATTCATATAGTTTAGCAGACTGGATCGGTTCTGGGAATACTTAAGCTAAGAGCTCCTTAGTTGTTTTTTACTCTTACAGCTTATAGTTTATCTCTGAGACCTAAGGTGTTCCTACTGTGTGTGAGTGTTGTATGTAAGACTTTATTTACTTTATTTCTTATCTTTCTTGTATGTCTTTCTGTTCATTAACCATTACCCGGTCATTCCCTTTGGTGGTATTCAGGGTCCTTCTTAGGACTAGAATACAGTTGGCAGGGATTGATAGGAGACAGGGTTTACGCTGGTGGCCTGGACCTCTGTACCTTTAACAGTACCTCCAGGTTGAGGGATTAGTTAGGACCCCAGTTAGGGTCAGCTTAGACCCCGGTCACCCTCTAGCCGGAGACAGCGTATAACGGATTCCGTTTTGACCCACTGGACTTTCTGTCAGGTAAATCTATGTTATCATATAGCTATGCGCATGTTATATAGTATGTTGCCCTTTTGATATAGATTATTGTCATCACATATATATATCTGCTATACAGCGTGACAAGAACTTCATAAGCACCAAGTGTCATCATCTATATTAGTCATGGGAAAATCTATGATCAATTAATGATTTTACCCATGATTTGAGGATTTTGAGACTGAATGATCTGTCCAGGAAGAGACAGTAGCGGATTTCTGTGATGAGATACAATACACAGTTTATTGATTTCACAAGTACTATTCGCTTATGAAAAAAAAAATTAAAGCATCATATATTCTTTAAGATCTATTTCAAGATATAATACACCCCCTCCCTAACGAACTACATTCCCATCATCCGCCGCTGACCCTTTCAGTTGCAATCTTAATTGGTAACACATATCTTCTCCATCTCATCTGTCCATGAGGTTTATTCTACCCCGGTTATATCGGGCAGTGCCCCAGAAGACCCGTCAAGGAGAATTTATCCACGTACTGAATAATGAGAGCTGAGCAAAATCAATACCTCTAGGACAGGGGTCAGGAATCTTTTTCTGCCAATAGCCATTTGGATATTTATACCATCATTTACGCCGTAAAAAATTATCCACTTGAAATTTATCTTGCTGCATATGGTCAAAGAATTAATTACGTCCCCTGTAAATGTGAAGGCTGGAGATGCTTCTCTATGGTGAGACGTGTGATGTTTGGTGGGATTGATGTTGATACTCACACCTGTTCTTTCAGGTTTGCGTCTGTCAGGAGCGCAGGCGACTCTTTGCGAATAGAAGTGTTGTAAAGAACTGATCGCAGCAGTAAGTTCTACCGACCACAGATGTATAGTATACTGCAGGTCTCCTCACAGTGAGAAATTCACCACTGCTCATGCTACATTTACAGAACTCAAGCAGTGGAAGATCTGCAGTATACATCACATAGGAGACACGAGACTGCTGTATGCATCACATAGGAGAGAACGAGACTGCTGTACATACATTACATAACAGACACGAGACTGCTGTACATACATTACATAGCAGACACAAGACTGCTGTTTACATCACATAGGAGAGACCGAGACTGCTGAACATACATTACATAGGAGACACGAGACGGCTGTAAACATCACATAGGAGAGACCGAGACTGCTGTACATACATTACATAGCAGACACGAGACTGCTGTATACATCACATAGGAGAGACCGAGACTGCTGTACATACATTACATAGGAGACACGAGACTGCTGTATACATCACATAGGAGAGACCGAGACTGCTGTACATACATTACATAGGAGACCCGAGAATGCTGTATACATCACATAGGAGAGACCGAGACTGCTGTACATACCTTACATAGCATACACGAGACTGCTATATACATCACATAGGAGAGACCGAGAATGCTGTACATAGATTACATAGGAGACACGAGACTGCTGTATACATCACATAGCAGAGACCAAGACTGCTGTACATACATTACAATGGAGACACAAGACTGCTGTATATACGTCACATGAGACACGATTCTGCCGTATACATCACGTAAGAGAGACCGAGACTGCTGTACATACATTACATAGGAGACACTGAGACTGCTGTATACCCATCACATTGGAGACAAGCGACAGCCTCAAAATTTTAATGATTTAGAGATGATCTGCAAAGAGGAGTGGAGCAAAATTCCTCCTGACATGTGCGCAAACCTCATCATCAACTACAAAAAACGTCTGACTGCTGTGCGTGGTAACACGCTGGGAGAGACGGGGCCGGCGGTTACACGCTGGGAGCGACGGGGCCGGCGGTTACACGCTGGGAGCAACGGGGCCGGCGGTTACACGCTGGGAGCAACGGGGCCGGCGGTTACACGCTGGGAGCAACGGGGCCGGCGGTTACACGTTCGGAGAGACGGGGCCGGTGGTTACACGCTGGGAGCGACGGGGCCGGCGGTTACACGCTGGGAGCGACGGGGCCGGCGGTTACACGCTGGCAGCGACGGGGCTGGCGGTTACACGCTGGGAGCGACGGGGCCGGCGGTTACACGCTGGGAGCGACGGGGCCGGAGGTTACACGCTGGGAGCGACGGGGCCGGCGGTTAAACACCAGGAGCGACAGGGCTGGATGTTATAGGCTGGGAGTGACGGGGCTGGATGCTGTACACTGAGGGTGACGAGACCAGTGGCTATACACTGAAGACAATGGGGCTAGAGGTAATACACTGGGGGCAATGGGAGAGACCGGAAATCAATGATTAAGACATGTGACCCAAATCTTTTTGCCATATTGCATGTAAAAGTACAATACCTGTGACATCTCATACATTATAAATATATAAATTTTAGATTATGCTAGCGGTGAAGTGGAGCTTTTGCGACTATGACGCTTCATACACATCTATAGAGTGGATGATGGTATGAGGAAAAGAAGTTGTGTGGCCCCCAACCAGGATTTTAGACAGGCCCCCCAGACATGGCATCTCAGCAGGATGTCCCATAACCTTCTGCTGTCACTGGAATTGACAGCACTTAGCGGCAGGAAATTAATACCCTAAATAACTTTCCTCCTCCCTAAATGAGAAGAAACAAATGCAGGAGGTGCGTCTCGTATTGTAGCTGGAAATGAGACGTTTACCCTAGAAAAAGATGGTAAGCTCATTAGTCAGATCTGCAAAGGTCTCCTTCTCTAGGAGGGATCCGCAGAAGATGATCCTGTTTTGAGCTTTGATTCATCGCTGGCAGTGACGAGAATAGACTGGAGGAGGCTTTGTCTGCAGCCAAGCTGTGAGATGAACGGAGCTGCTCACACTTCCAAGGCAACTGCCAGCTTCTGTGGGAGAAGAGCGCGGTTTACTCCGGCCGACTCTACATCATCTTCACTCATTAAAGTGGCAGCGGTGCGGAGGGGGGGGCGGAGGACAGAGGAGTCTGGGGGAGGACAGATGAGCCTGGGGGGGCGGAGGACAGAGGAGCCTGGTGAGGCAGAAGACAGAGGAGCCTGGGGGGGCGGACGACAGAGGAGCCTGGGGGGGCGGAGGACAGAGGAGTCTGGGGGGAGGACAGATGAGCCTGGGGGGGCGGAGGACAGAGGAGCCTGGGGAGGCAGAAGACAGAGGAGCCTGGGGGGGGCGGACGACAGAGGAGCCTGGGGGGACGGAAGACAGAGGAGCCTGGGGGGGCGGAGGACAGAGGAGCCTGGGGGGGCGAGGACAGAAGAGTCTGGGGGGCGGAGGACAGAAGAGTCTGGGGGCGGGAGGACAGAAGAGTCTGGGGGGCGGAGGACAGAAGATCTGGGGGGCGGAGGACAGAAGAGTCTGGGGGCGGAGGACAGAAGAGTCTGGGGGGCGGAGGACAGAAGAGTCTGGGGGGCGGAGGACAGAAGAGTCTGGGGGCGGAGGACAGAAGAGTCTGGGGGGCGGAGGACAGAAGAGTCTGGGGGCTGGGACAGAAGAGCCTGTGGGGCGAGGGACAGAAGAGTCTGGGGGGCGGAGGACAGAAGAGTCTGGGGGCTGGGACAGAAGAGCTGTGGGGCGAGGGACAGAAGAGTCTGGGGGCGGAGGACAGAAGAGTCTGGGGGGGAGGACAGAAGAGTCTGGGGGTGGAGGACAGAAGAGTCTGGGGGGCGGAGGACAGAAGAGTCTGGGGGGCGGAGGACAGAAGAGTCTGGGGGGTGGAGGACAGAAGAGTCTGGGGGGCGGAGGACAGAAGAGTCTGGGGGCGGAGGACAGAAGAGTCTGGGGGGCGGAGGACAGAAGAGTCTGGGGGGGAGGACAGAAGAGTATTGGGGAGGGAGGATCAGAAGAGTCTGGGGGGGAGGACAGAAGAGTCTGGGGGGCGGAGGACAGAAGAGTCTGAGGGCGGAGGACAGAAGAGTCTGGGGGCGGAGGACAGAAGAGTCTGGGGGCGGAGGACAGAAGAGTCTGGGGGCAGAGGACAGAAGAGTCTGGGGGCGGAGGACAGAAGAGTCTGGGGGGGGGACAGAAGAGTCTGGGGGGCAGAGGACAGAAGAGTCTGGGGCGGAGGACAGAAGAGTCTGGGGGTAGAGGACAGAAGAGTCTGGGGGGCGGAGGACAGAAGAGTTGGGGGGCGGAGGACAGAAGAGTCTGGGGGGCGGAGGACAGAAGAGTCTGGGGGGCGGAGGACAGAAGAGTCTGGGGGGTGGAGGACAAAAGAGTCTGGGGGTGGAGGACAGAAGAGTCTGGAAGAGGAGGACTAGCAAGTCTGGAGGAGGACAGAGGAGTCTGGAGGAGCATAGAGGAGTCTGGAGGGAGGACAAAGGAGTCTGGAGGAGGAGGACAGAGGAGTCTGGAGGAGGAGGAGAAAGGAGTCTGGAGGAGGAGGACAGACAGGTCTGGAGGAGTGGGACAGAGGAGTCTGGAGGAGGAGGACAAAGGAGTCTGGAGGAGGAGCACAGAGGAGTTTGGAGGAGGAGCACAGAGGAGTCTGGAGGGAGGACAAAGGAGTCTGGAGGAGGAGGACAGAGGAGTCTGGAGGAGGAGGACAGAGGAGTCTGGCAGCAACTCACTCATAAAGAACACAGAAACCGAGCGTCCCTTTGTTTGGGGGAATCAGGATGTATAGCCATCAGCGGAATGGGGGTCTTTCACTTGATAAAAGTTTTACAATAAAGAATATTCGTATGGAGGAATTGGGAGAGATCGACGACAGTTGATAGATATAGAAAGTGCATGTGGACCTTAGAAGATTATTCTTATCTCTGCCTTTCATGGCTGCAGCAGTGACACCTCGGTCCAGGCTCCCGACCGCTGGAGGTAAAGCTACACAATCAGCTGAAAATACTGATCTAGGCCTTTTCCATATCCCCTATAGTAAGTAAGGTGGATACGGAAACAGCGTCACTTGCAATAAATCCTATATATTATTTAAAGCAACGTAAAAGCAAGTGTTACCTGTGAAGTTGTATCCATAAAGCCCCAGGACTATCAGTCCTGTAACCTCGGTACAGCGGATCCATTTGACTGTTCAGAGGAGACGGGATTGCTGCTAGCTGACGATTTACCTGGAGACACAGGAATAGAATAGACAGGTGTGAGGAATATCAGACGAGACAGCGAAAGACTGAGAAAGCGAATACATGAAAGGCAAAGAAGAAAAACTGCTAAACCCAACATTCTAGATGAACACACGGGTTATTATCTGAGAGTCACTGCATATTAACACTATTTACTATAATTGGACAAAACCGAAGATAAAAACAAAATGAGCAAATACCCTGCAGTGAATGAGTCGTAATAGCGCATGAAGATATCTTATCTAACATTTATCAAAAACCATAAAAGTCATCCCACACCGTCAGAAAACTGTCGCTTACCCATTGCTCCCTGTGCTACGTGTGTGCCCCACAGGGAGCATTGGGTAATCAGCAGCTCTCTGACCATACAGTCATGGCCAAAAGTTTTGAGAATGACACAAATATGATATTTTCACATGATCTGCTGCCCTCTGGTTTTTATGTGTGTTTGACAGATGTTTTTATCACAGACAGAAATATAATAATTGCAAACATATGAGTAACAAAAGCTTATATTGACAGTTAGAATGAGTTAATGCAGCAAGTCAATATTTGCAGTGTTGACCCTTCTTCTTCAGGACCTCTGCAATTCTCCCTGGCATGCTCTCAATCAACTTCTGGACCAAATCCTGACTGATAGCAGTCCATTCTTGCACAATCAATGCTTTCATTTTGTCAGAATTTTTAGGTTTTTGTTTGTCCACCCGTCTCTTGATGATTGACCACAAGTTCTCAATGGGATTAAGATCTGGGGAGTTTCCAGGCCATGGACCCAAAATCTCTATGTTTTGTTCCCTGAGCCATTTAGTTATCACCTTTGCTTTATGGCAAGGTGCTCCATCATGCTGGAAAAGGCATTGTTGATCGCCAAACTGCTCTTGGAGGGTTGGGAGAAGTTGCTCTTGGAGGACATTCTGGTACCATTCTTTATTCATGGCTGTGTTTTTAGGCAAGACTGTGAGAGAGCCGATTCCCTTGGCTGAGAAGCAACCCCACACATGAATGGTTTCAGGATGCTTAACAGTTGGCATGAGACAAGACTGGTGGTAGCGCTCACCTTGTCTTCTCCGAATGAGGCGTTTTCCTGATGTCCCAAACAATCGAAAAGGGGATTCATCAGAGAAAATAACTTTACCCCAGTCCTCAGCAGTCCACTGCCTGTACCTTTTGCAGAATATCAGTCTGTCCATGATGTTTTTTCTGGAGAGAAGTGGCTTCCTTGCTGCCCTCCTTGAGACCAGGCCTTGCTCCAAGAGTCTCCGCCTCACAGTGCGTGCAGATGCACTCACACCTGCCTGCTGCCATTCCTGAGCAAGCTCTGCACTGCTGGTAGCCCGATCCCGCAGTTGAAACACTTTTAAGAGACGGTCCTGGCGCTTGCTGGTCTTTCTTGGGCGCCCTGGACCCTTTTTGGCAACAATGGAACCTCTCTCCTTGAAGTTTTTGATGATGCGATAGATTGTTGACTGAGGTGCAATCTTTCTAGCTGCGATACTCTTCCCTGTTAGGCCATTTTTGTGCATTGCAATGATAACTGCACGTGTTTCTTTAGAGATAACCATGGTTAACAGAAGAGAAACAATGATGCCAAGCACCAGCCTCCTTTTAAAGTGTCCAGTGGTGTCATTCTTACTTAATCATGACAGATTGATCTCCAGCCATGTCCTCATCAACACCCACACCTGTGTTAATGGAGCAATCACTGAAAAGAGGTTAGCTGGTCCTTTTAAGGCAGGGCTGCAATGATGTTGAAATGTGTTTTGGGGATAAAGTTCATTTTCTAGCCAAATATTGACTTTGCAAGTAATTGCTGTTAAGCTGATCACTCTTTATAACATTCTGGAGTATATGCAAATTGCCATTAGAAAAAGTGAAGCAGTAGACTTTGTAAAAATTAATATTTGTGTCATTCTCAAAACTTTTGGCCATGACTGTACACTGTGTCTTTGAATTTTTTTTTTAACTGTAATTTTTATTAAAATTTTCAAATTTTAACAAAAGGATGTGAGTCCCAACATACAATTATTTTCAAGGGGGACAGAGGGATCTGGAGGACGGAGACAAAGGGGTCTGGAGGAGGGAGACAGAGGGGTTTGGAGGAGGGAAAGAGGGGTCCAACCAATCAGATAGCACTTCTCAATTCTCATACATCAGAACACACTATGGAAGCCTAGATCTAATTGGTTGTTAGGGGCAGCAGCTTCAATTACAGCCAATCACATCACAGTTCTGATTACTATTCCGCAAATGACAAAATGAAAGCCTAGATCCGATTGGTTGCTGGAGAGTAACCACACTAATTTCCGTCCTGTTTTCACGGGAGGCTCATATGAAACTGACCATATTTTCACAGGTGCAGTAAAGCTTCATATTCTATTCTGGGACTAGTAGTTCCTCCAAACGCCTCCTGAGTCCTGACCAGAGCTACAAGCATCGCTTCCAGCTTCCTTACCCGGCATGCACTGCGCTGGATAGCTTGACAAGTCACGTGATATATTCAGCGAGTCATGTGACGCGGAAGTGCCTCCTGTCACCTAGGAGGGAAGATGGCGGCGCTCAGTAGCGGGTGCCGGGCTCTGGTGTGTACGCTCCTGCTTGTCCTCGGAGTGAGCGCTCAATATGCGGAGGTGAGAGGAGGCCGCCATTACTGTGCGCAGTGAGGTGATGTACAGAGCGGGTCCGGGCCGTTCATTGTGGTGTCATTCCCTGCAGACATCACACAGTGCCTGACATGGGAGGTGCGTGTCCCGGTATAGTGCTGATACCCATGGCAACAGCGCGATATATGTCCCCAAACGTGGACAACCCCTGTAATTAAAGGGGATGTCTGCAGAAACGTGACGCCTCACTCACTCAGTGACTGGGAATGTTCCTATCTGCATATTGCAGACCTCACACTGCTCACAGCTGAGGGTTTGTTACACTTGTATCCAGCTCAGGGCTTACACAGGGTACCAAAATATTAGAACAGAGGAGAGGTTTGTGCTCCCGGCCTCCCTTTGGTGTATGGGGCTCAGTTCAGGCGAGACCCCCAATACGGCTGTGGCCCAGGTGTGCACATACAGGGTTGTGGGCAGCAATTCAACCTCTGTGTCTGGAGAAGAAAATCTGCCGGTGGTGTAGATGCGTACGGTGGATTTGGTGTGTTAATTCAGTTAATCTCGATGAGGTTTTGTTTTTTTGCAGGAAGTGCTTACAGTTCTGCAGATGAGTGGGACAGTGACTGTAATCTGCCCCCAATCTGCTGACAGTCGATATATTCTGAAATCAGAGCGTTCCCTGCACTTCCTCCAGTGTATAGTGAGGGAAGGGGCCCTGACCACACGATCTCAAGAATAAGGCCGGCGTCACACTGGCGACAGAATCGGACGACTGCAATGCGATGAAAAATCGCATTGCAGTCGGACCTATGTTAATCTATGGAGCAGCTCCCAGTATCAGATTTTTTGTGGTCCGTTTTAAACGTCCGTGTGCAATCGCAGCATGCTGCGATTGTCACCGATTGTCGGTCGACAATCGCCAATGCAAGTCTATGGGAGCGATGAAAAATCGGATTACAAACGGACCACACTGTGTGACTTGCGATGAAATCGCATCGGTGTCCTTTAGAAAAGCCGGCAATTCATTCCCTGCCTATACTGTAAAATCACACTGACAGCTTTAATAAAGAATCGAATCAATACATAACACACATAGAATACATACATATATATATATATATATATATATATATGTCATTGTGACATGTGTGTTATAATATTATATATATATATATATATATATTTATAGTTTCTACACTTCTACATACTGTATTAGCCGCTCATTCAATTGCCGGCTTCTGTGAAATCACAGAAGCCGACATGAAATGATACATTGTTTCCACACAGTTAACCATGTCATTTCCTGTATTTTGATATTTGTTTAGAACTTACAATTACATGAGTGTATTTGTGCAAAATTTCAGACATGTAGGGGTTAATTAAAGGTGTAATTTCGTTGAAAAAAAATGCGTGGGCTCCCGCTGTATTTTCTCCACCAGACAGACAAAGCAAAGCGAGTGGGGGCAGATAATAACAGCCTAGGGAGGGTACATTTTTTGTGCCCCCCCTGGCTACTAACATCTGCCCCCAGACACCCCAGAAAGGGCAAATCTATAATTAGATTCGCCCTTTCTGGCACTTTGTCCGTCTATTCCCATTGCCCTGTAGCGGTGGCGAATGGGTTAATAATCTCACCTTACTGTCACCTTAGTATTGAAAAGTGACCTTAAGGCAGGTTAATAATTGAGAGCTGTCAATTAGACAACTATCAATTATTAATCCTATTGTATGAAAGAAAAATCAAACACACACAGTTTAATAAAAAATAAGTTTAATTAAATAATCACACAGTTTTTGACAATATTTTATTTTCCTGCTAAAACCATTTCCTGTAATAAAAATAAAATAAAAAAGCAAAATTATACTTACCAATCCGATGTACAGTCAGGTCCCACGCTGTAATCCATCAGAAAGGGTTAAGAGGTTACAGTTAGCAGGGAGATAATTCTGTCTCCTAGCTGTATCCCCCTGAATGAATAAGTTCCTCTACCACAGAAAGTAGAGGAATAGATTCATGAATGGAGCTTAATTGATTTATTGGCAATTTAACTTTAGTGACCTGACCTAAAGGGAAAGTGGACACAATCAATTAAGCTTCATTCATGAAACACATCCTCTCCTGTCGCCAGGAGAGGAACTTATTCATTCAGGAGCTTTGAGCTGAGCATGCAGGATTACTTGCACTGCTTGGCTCAAAGCTAGTTAACCCTTTGTGAAGGATTACAGCGTGGGACGTGACAGATCAGCGGAATAGGTAAGAATAATGTTTTTTTATTTTTTTTTCTTTATTTTAGGAGATCAATGGCTTCGCACGGATTAAGTGTAAAATAAAATATGGTCAAAAAAATGTGTTTTTATTTCATTAAAATTAATTTTTATTAATGTGTGTGTGTTTTTTAATTTACTTCAATAGGATTAATAATTGATAGTTGTCTAATTGACAGCTCTCAATTATTAACCTGCCTTAAGGTCACCTTTCAATACTAAGGTGACAGTAAGGTGAGATTATTAACCCATTCGCCACCGCTACAGGGCAATGGGAATAGACGGGCAAAGTGCCAGAAAGGGCGAATCTAATTATAGATTTGCCCTTTCTGGGGTGTCTGGGGGCAGATGTTAGTAGTCAGGGGGGGCACAAAAAAAAGTACCCTCCCTAGGCTATTATTATCTGCCCCACTCGCTTGCTTTGTCTGTCTGGTGGAGAAAATACAGCGGGAGCCCACGCATTTTTTTGTCAACGAATTTACACCTTTAATTAACCCCTACATGTCTGAAATTTAGCACAAATACACTCATGTAATTGTAAGTTCTAAACAAATATCAAAATACAGGAAATTACATGGTTAACTGTGTGGAAACAATGTATCATTTCATGTCGGCTTCTGTGATTTCACAGAAGCCGGCAATTGAATTAGCGGCTATAACAGTATGTAGAAGTCTAGGAACTATAAATATATGTATATATACATGTCACAATGACATGTGTGTATATATATATATATATATATATATGTGTTCTATGTTTATATATCTATTCTTTTTTTGTGATTGAAATACTATTCTTTTGGATCCATTATATGTCAATTTTGCAAGCCTGCGAGAAAATCTCGCAAGTCGGATGAAAATCGGATGTTACAAGGTACACACACATGCGACTAAATCGCATCTTTGAAGGAAAATCGGATGCCAGAAGGATGTGTGATGTTTGCATTTTGATCCGACAATCGACCGTCTAAAACGGACCGATTTTTTGTGGTTGTGTGAGACGCCGGCCTTAGTCTCTGATCCCGTTCTGAATTAATCGGATGTGCATACTCTCAGCCTCCGCTCCGTTCCCTGTCTATGGAACTGCTGGAGAAAGCCAAGAGCAGCAAGCCACTATTTCCAGTATTCCGATAGAGAATGAATGGAGCGTCAACCAAGCACATGCCCCTCGGCTCCATTCAGGATGGGGCAGTGAAGAGCCCAATTATCGGGATTGTTGGGGGTCCCTGACCCACTTATTTTGCTAATAACCCTTTAATCAACCCCTTTATTCACCAGCTGATACCATACAGCACCTCTTTTCCCGGAGAACTGATTTTTGTTATTACGGTTATTAGCTTGCTTTTCATCTGAATGGTTGACAGATAATGTTTAAGTGCAGTTGAACTATCTGCCCTCAGGTCTGACTCCCAAAATTCTGGATTATCAGCTGCTGTTAAAGGGGATTTTAGAAATCAGAGCTCATAATCTTTCTTTAGGGATGCGGTTGACTTGCTGTGCCAACCTCTGTGAAGAGGTGTATTAGTGGTCATTAAAGGAGTCCTCCAACCTGAAACAATCTATATAATATCTGTTATAAATGTAAAAAATAGAAATGACTATCCTTTATCAAATTTACACTGTTCATCCTTGTCTGGACCCCCGCTGGTGCTGGACTCTCCTCTTCCACATTCGTTTTGACATGGATAGAGGGTTCCCTGTGCAGCTTTTTTTTTTTTGTGTGTTGACACCAGGGCTGTGGAGTCTGAGCTAGTTTAGGTGGTAGTTAACGTTGGTAGAAAGGTAGCGATTCCAACTCTACCTTAAGAGAAAAAATGTATATACGGTAGTTTTATAAAAAAAAAATTATTATATTTCTAAAATTATTCATTTTTATCTTTAGACAATTTTAGAAATGTTAATAACTTTAATTTATGTCCTATAATCTAATGTCCCTGTTTATAAAAAAAAATTGATAGTGATGTCACTATTTCACTTCAGTAAATGTATTACTATTTTTTGCTCATTTGTGAAGGCGTTGGAATCTTTGCTTGCTGACTCCACAGTCCTCTGCATCACTTCATGAAGGGTGATGACTTAGCTATTGAGCAGTCAGCCCCTTCTCCATCATGACCGATGCAGCAGCACTGTATACATTTTATGAGGGAGCTCTATTTTGATGGAGTAGTCTCTTAAAGCAACCTATGTCTATATGGCGTAAGGATATCACAGAGGGGTCCACCATTCAAGGTCCCCTTCTATAAACCAGAGGAAATAACAATTCCACATGAGCATCTACAGGACTCGCAGGCTCGAGCCATTCTTGTATTAGATTGGCGGCCATTTATCTTGATGCCTGATATGGAATTGTGCTTTTCTCCTGCTGAGAATATAATTGAATGGCCACTAGTGATGAGCGAGTATACTCGTTGCTCGGGTTTTCCCGAGAGGCTCAGGTGACCTCCGAGTATTTAGAAGTGCTCAGAGAATCAGTTTCTGTTGCTGTAGCTGCATGATTTGCGGCTATTTGACAGCCTGAATACATGTGGGGATTCCTTAACAAACAGGCATTCCTCACATGTATTCAAGCTGTCCAGCAGCCATAAATCATGCAGCTGCAGCAACAGAAACTAAATCTCAGAGCACTTATAAATACTCAGACACCACCCTAGCGTGCTTGGGAAAACCCGAGCAACGAGTATACTCGCTCATCACTAATGGCTACAGCTTCCACCGCAGCTGATCGAGGAGCCAGACCTGGGGCAATCTGCTGGAGGCCCTGGGGGATTGCTGGCGACCGGATCTGTGAATACGTCCATTCGAAGTGAGATTCATTTATTATTAACTAATGGTAGAAATTCCCTGTTAACCTGCAGGCCCCTCTTGAATTTGCTGAACTCTGAATAGTTTTGATAAAGTAAGTTTCCTGTATTATCTTGTATTTGTAGAATAAGGCGGAACACTTCTTCAGAAGCGGACACACAAATAACTGGGCAGTTTTGGTAAGTGTTATGTTTTTCTTGCTTTCATTGAGGCAATGATGCTGTAGATCTTCACACAAATTTAAAGTGACTGTCTCCACCATTTTCTAATGTCATAGATGGGCAGCCCACTCACTCAGGGTCCCCTCTGTTAGCAGAGATCTGCTGGACTGGATGTTGTTGTCAAATTGGAAACACAACACTTTAAATTTGGGTTGTCTGGTAACTCAAAAAGTTGTTTTAATACAAGAAGCATTACTTAAATATTCAGCGCGCCTCTCCTCCAGCACCAAAGAATATTTTTAATCATTGCATTATTACAAGTGAAAAAACAGCGTTCAACCCCAGCCCTTGTGTAACTGGACTGGTCCAGGAGCCCCATCATTCATCCCTGCATTTCGCTGGTATCGCACCGACAGCTATCGTGTGCAGGTTCTCATACAAGTTCAGGGCATACAGTAACAGTAATCATGACTGTTACATTAGGAGGTTGGGGCACGCTGTGAAGGTGATGAGATTTTGAGATGGAAATGTCGTATTACCGATCTATATTGTTACCTATAAAACTCTATAAAACAATACTGCACCAATATTGAAGGAAAAAAACTGTAGTAAGCTCTGCTGAATGCCGTTATTTGGGGCAAAGTCTAGCTGCTGTGATGGCTCTCATACACGACGCACACAGACATGAGGGCATCCTGAAGGCCGAGGAGTAGAAGTGGTGCAAATGACAGCGACCATTTAATACAGAGGTTATTGGTTATTTATTTTATTTACTCGCTTATATAGCGCCATCATATCTACAGTGCAGTACAGACATCACTATCGCTGTACCCATATCTGTGTACACATTGGGGTTCACAATCTGTATTGAGAATCCGGAGGAAACCCACTCAAAATGCGGAATTCATTTAGAGTCCTTGCTGACGGCTGAGCCTCGGTGCTCTACAATGTGCTGAATCAATCACTTGATGTATAGTATCAGGGTTCTTGTATTCTACATATTAGGCTCTTGCTGCTTATATTTGGGTATTGCTAATACTTGGCACTATTGTTCTTTCTCAGGTTTGTACGTCTCGATTTTGGTTCAATTACCGACATGTGGCGAATACTCTTTCCGTGTATAGAAGTGTAAAGAGACTTGGAATCCCCGACAGGTGAGAGCGAGCTTATCATTTCTCTGCATATACATCCTTTATCACTAAATCCTATGATATCGTTTGTAGGTAATGGTAATGTGTATACAGTGATGGATATATTGCCTCTGAGGTGCAGTTGTCTCTTATTTCAGTGAGCAATATTGCAACACAACGTTCTCTTTTCAATATTATTCCTAATTTCCTAATGATATAGGGCCAAATAATATGAGAACTGACCCTGTGCTCTTTTTTCTTAATGCTCTGGGTCCAGTGAATGTTTTCTGGCTTCAGCCTCTGACATTAAGGACATGTGGTTTCTTGATGTCCTCTGGTCCTGGTCAGATCCATCATCATCCCTGCCCTAGATATTTATCCACAGTGTACGTCATAAATCTATGATAGGTGGGACCCAGCAGGAAATATCTCCAGCATGGGGGTCTTAGTGTTAACCTACATTACCACCTCCATTTATTCTCCTCCTAGATGTGGCAGCTGGTGGGGTCTTCCATAGTGCTGTCGTCCATCCATTCACTTTTCAACTTTTTCAACTTTGTGCATTTTTTTTTAATCTGGCACAAGTTTATTGCTGGAAATAAGACATGAAGAAGCCTCCTCACGTTCTTTTGGATGCCTTAACTACTTTATTCCTGGAGTGAGAATTTGGTGCCAAAAATGACTGATAAAAAAGAATCCAGGGAGCTTTCTGTATTCATGAGCCGATTGTTGTCGCTGCTTCATCCCACCTTCTTTAGCAATGATTAAAACCTGACAGATACCTCAGCGCTGGTGTGAGGGTAGGGGGTGCATCAATCCAACGGATCATTTACCATCCTCTCGCTCTATTCTTTCTTAGTATCCATTACAGTAGATGCTATCCCATAAAGTATGATGGCTCACTGGTCCTATCACTGTTATATATGACGCTTTAATAGGGCGTCATGTTCTGGTGACAGATCTGCTTTACACTGGTCATAATTATCCGGATGATATCAGCGATCCGATCACTACTATGAGAGCAATAATAAGGGGTAGGATCTTAACTAGTGATGAGCGAGTACAGTCATGGCCAAAAGTTTTCAGAATGACACAAATATTATATTTTCACATGATCTGCTGCCCTCTGGTTTTTATGTGTGTTTTGACAGATGTTTTTATCACAGACAGAAATATAATTGCAAACATATGAGTAACAAAAGCTTATATTGACAGTTAGAATGAGTTAATGCAGCAAGTCAATATTTGCAGTGTTGACCCTTCTTCTTCAGGACTTCTGCAATTCTCCCTGGCATGCTCTCAATCAACTTCTGGACCAAATCCTGACTGATAGCAGTCCATTCTTGCACAATCAATGCTTTCATTTTGTCAGAATTTTTAGGTTTTTGATTGACCACAAGTTCTCAATGGATTAAGATCTGGGGAGTTTCCAGGCCATGGACCCAAAATCTCTATTTTTTGTTCCCTGAGCCATTTAGTTATCACCTTTGCTTTATGGCAAGGTGCTCCATCATGCTGGAAAAGGCATTGTTGATCGCCAAACTGCTCTTGGAGGGTTGGGAGAAGTTGCTCTTGGAGGACATTCTGGTACCATTCTTTATTCATGGCTATGTTTTTAGGCAAGACTGTGAGAGAGCCGATTCCCTTGGCTGAGAAGAAACCCCACACATGAATGGTTTCAGGATGCTTAACAGTTGGCATGAGACAAGACTGGTGGTAGCGCTCACCTTGTCTTCTCCGAATGAGGCGTTTTCCTGATGTCCCAAACAATCGAAAAGGGGATTCATCAGAGAAAATAACTTTACCCCAGTCCTCAGCAGTCCACTGCCTGTACCTTTTGCAGAATATCAGTCTGTCCATGATGTTTTTTCTGGAGAGAAGTGGCTTCTTTGCTGCCCTCCTTGAGACCAGGCCTTGCTCCAAGAGTCTCCGCCTCACAGTGCGTGCAGATGCACTCATACCTGCCTGCTGCTATTCCTGAGCAAGCTCTGCACTGCTGGTAGCCCGATCCCGCAGCTGAAACACTTTTAAGAGACGGTCCTGGCGCTTGCTGGTCTTTGTTGGGCGCCCTGGAGCCTTTTTGGCAACAATGGAACCTCTCTCCTTGAAGTTCTTGATGATGCGATAGATTGTTGACTGAGGTGCAATCTTTCTAGCTGCGATACTCTTCCCTGTTAGGCCATTTTTGTGCATTGCAATGATGACTGCACGTGTTTCTTTAGAGATAACCATGGTTAACAGAAAAGAAACAATGATGCCAAGCACCAGCCTCCTTTTAAAGTGTCCAGTGGTGTCATTCTTACTTAATCATGACAGATTGATCTCCAGCCATGTCCTCATCAACACCCACACCTGTGTTAATGGAGCAATCACTGAAAAGAGGTTAGCTGGTCCTTTTAAGGCAGGGCTGCAATGATGATGAAATGTGTTTTGGGGGATAAAGTTCATTTTCTAGCCAAATATTGACTTTGGAAGTAATTGCTGTTAAGCTGATCACTCTTTATAACATTCTGGAGTATATGCAAATTGCCATTAGAAAAAGTGAAGCAGTAGACTTTGTAAAAATTAATATTTGTGTCATTCTCAAAACTTTTGGCCATGACTGTAGAGATTACTCTGCAGAGCTGGAAGAATTTAACCCTGTCCTTCCCTATGCAGCAGTTGCTAAACAGCAAGGATCAGAGCAATGTCCAATCACTGTTGCTAGAGGCGGGTGCGGGATGTGTAACAGAGCCCCTGAGCCCACGCTGTACACTAGGACCTTCCCTAGGACGTACTGTTACTTCCTTGGGGAGGCAAGGGGTTAATGAAATAGCGCTCTTAGCCAAGCTCCATAGATGTGTGTGTATAGGTAATAGGAGATGTATATGGCCGTGCTATAGTGTTTTGTGGAGTCCGGGTACTGCCTCAGTTTCTGCCATACTTGCACATCTGCCCTCTGAACATGCTGTTTGTGAAGCAGAGCATGCTGGGAATTGTAGTTTGGCTGCAGCCAGGGAGTCACAGTTTGGTGACCGTGGCCCTAACGGCTTGGCATGCATGATCCTGCACAGATACAAGTGATGTCCGTGTAGAGGACGACACGTAAGAAGAAATTTACTATTCTTATGTGCAGATACAGGAATCTCAAGGTGACATTATGAGCCGCGAGGAGATAAATGGGTGTAAAAGACGAGATAATACACAGGGGCTACAGCTAAAGTCACCGGCGGTCACATAAATGCTGGAAACAACTTTTTGTTAGTGTTTGTGTTGCTGTAGAATTATTTTTGGAATGTAAAGTACAGTGCGTTCCTTTTTATTATCCGCAAATCAACAGATGAAAAGAATTCGCTCCTCTTCCCCGGGAATTCACATGAAAGGTGACTCAGAATCTGGCAGCCGGCTCCCGAGGATTCGTGTTACTTATGTACAGTGTTTTCATTTCTAAGTTCTATCAGATCAAATGCCTGACGCGCCCCCCATCGGCTCGCTGGCGGGATCGGGGGTCCATTTGCCTTTTATTTGGAGTCGGGCGCTGGGCAACGGGATTAAGCGACAAACCAAGGAGAGATCAAGGGGAAAGTTGTCGTCCTCTATAGGCTTCGTCCTCCTGTGGATTCAGATGGTAATTGGCACATTTAGATGGCAGAGGAAAAGCTTAGATAATTGGATATAAGTTCATGGCAGACATATTAAGTGTTTATCACCTGCTGCTATTCTTTCATGTCGAGCGTATAGAGGAGTATTTGATCCCCTGGGCACTCGAACTTCTCACAAAATATTGCAAGGTCCTGACCTCAGCCGGCCGACTTCCTGACCTCAGCCGGCGGCTCCTGACCTCAGCCGGCGGCTCCTGACCTCAGCCGGCGGCTCCTGACCTCAGCCGGCGGCTCCTGACCTCAGCCGGCGGCTCTGACCTGGGTCGACCTCAGCCGGCGGCTCCTGACCTCAGCCGGCGGCTTCCTGACCTCAGCCGGCGGCTCCTGACCTCAGCCGGCGGCTCCTGACCTCAGCCGGCGGCTCCTACTCTCATCTTGTGCGATGTGCGGCGGGACTAGTATCTCAGCGTCACTGCAGGAGCACAGACAGTGTTCACACGCTGCAGATTAGGGGATTGGGGGCAGAAATCCGCAGCGGGTTACAGCAGCGCAAAGTA
The DNA here is from genome assembly GCA_033576555.1 of Oophaga sylvatica. Lineage (NCBI taxonomy): Eukaryota > Metazoa > Chordata > Amphibia > Anura > Dendrobatidae > Oophaga > Oophaga sylvatica. The sequence continues at coordinate 74,083,799 of JARQOD010000009.1, forward strand.
CATGAGATTCAGAATCTCGTCCACACGGTGCAGATAATTTCCACACAGAAATCCGTCCTCTGTGGATTATTAAATCTGCTTCATGTTAATTCTTGGCATGGATTTTCACTACAGATTTTGCACTTTTGCAGATGCAGGATTGGCATGTAATGCTCGTGGATTTGATTAAAAAAAATATTTTTGTAATTTTGCGACAGAACCCACGCACATTTTTTTCTCCTTCACATATGAACATGCCCTCAAATTTTCACAGATATTAATAGAAGGTGATCATCGATAACCGCTGCCTTTATGTCCATTGTCCAGGAGGCCGAGCGGAAGCAGCACACATGGTGCAGAGCTGACCAGCACAGCGCCACACATTGTGCAGTGGCTGTTATTGGTACTGCAGCTCCTGTTTGAAGTGAATGGTGATCTGCAGTACTGAAAACGGCCACAACATAGTGTATGGCGCTGTGCACACCCAACTCCTGCGAGAGATCTCAGACCTGAGCGTAGATCATCTATGCAATGGACAACCCCATTATGTACTCGCTCAAAGGAGAAGTATGGATCCCAATCAGTAATAACTACATCACTGTCATCATCGTATAGGTGCAGCTGACATATGCACAGGGTACGCCATAGCTTTCTAATTGGGGTGAGTCGTGTAGACTTTTCATAGGATGTTGGTTAACCTCTTCTTGTTTTTTGGAGGTAGGATGGTAGAGCATACGGCAAATACCAGTGCTGCCATGTTCATGTCGGCAGATCATGTCCAATGAATTATATTGCTGGGTGCAGCCAAAGTTACGGCCCCTGAGATGCCGGCTGCATCTTCTATGTGACTTCTCCTATCTTTGCCTCTGATGCATAACTTTAGTCTTTTATAGGGTCGCTCCGATGCCCTTCAGGAGAAAAATGGCACTGCCGATGTCCCGACTATTACGTGTGCAGGTCTGTAGGAGGTGACGGCATCATTATGTCAGTATATACTGAATGTCAGCATAATTGCTGAGATCTGTATTTCCCTGCATGGTGTCGGTACCAGACACCCACTGTAGCGGGACCTGCGGTCTAGCCCATTAACCCTAAATGGTAATAATAAAAGTAATATACAATTACAGTCTAGGAATACGGTCATAAGGCTGCACATCTGAACAAACTGAGCATAAGAATAAAGGAGAAGGTGGCATAAGCCCCTTACCCCTGCCAAACAGCTCTGCATGAAATGTGCAGCACAACTTGGTCACACTGCAGTTTTCTGTACACCCCGCAGGTTGGGAGTGCTGCTCTGTAGGGAAAAGTGCTGCACACCTCCGTCACACTGCCACCCTGCAGTTCTCTGTACACCCCGTAGGTCGGGAGCGCTGCTGTGCAGGGAAAAGTGCGGCACAGCTCCGTCACACTGCCACCCTGCAGTTCTGTGTACACCCCGTAGGTCGGGAGCGCTGCTCTGTAGGGAAAAGTGCTGCACACGTCCATCACACTGCCACCCTACAGTTCTATGCACACCCTGGAGGTCGGGAGCGCTGCTGTGCAGGGAAAAGTGCGGCACAGCTCTGTCACACTGCCACCCTGCAGTTCTCTGCACACCATGGAGGTCGGGAGCGCTGCTCTGTAGGGAAAGCTTAGACGGATGTGACGCTGACACTACACCTCGTGTCACTGGATCCTCTGGATAATAGTAGTGGCACATCCTCGCCGTATACTGTGCCGTCACTGGAAATATTCCTTCAAGGTGCCTGGTATTATGGCTTACCTCCAATACTAACAAAGTGACAATTATGCAATGTGGGCAAAAAGCAATGGTATGGGCAAAATACCTGGGAGCCTGGAGTCTTTGTATTGTGTCTCAAGAACACGCCCCGACGCTCGTTTCGGAGGTATACTCCTTCGTCACTTTTTTGTGCATATTTATGGTTTGCTGCTATATTGCACAATTGACACTTTGCTCTTAAATAGCATTTTTTGCTCTATTTTCGTAATTCATTCGTTTTGTACTTTGCGCCTTAATTATGGATAATATTATGAAGTTATGAGTTTGAGTTATCAATGTTGAATTTCTGCACTTAATTCACTCAATGCAAGGTGAATAATCTTTGCACTCAAGCACTTTCGTTTTACATACATGTGTGATGAATGGCAGCTCATTGGGTGTTATTTACCGTATTTGCTTTACTAAATGAGCCTGTGATGAATCTAGCTATTTTTTAAGCTATAATTATTATATTATTATTTCTTGAGTTGTAATCTGCTTTTTGTGTCTTCATATTATATTATATACATATGTATTGTATTGTGCCATTTATTAATAAAGGCAATATTTTTAATTGATTATTTTAGCATCCCTATTTTTTACCATTTTATATTCATCTTGTTGGTTTGTCGTTCCGCCAGATCCTTGTGTTTTGTCTTTTGTATTTTATCCGGATGGTCTGCCATCCACCATTAGGAGGTTGTATACCATTAATTATATATATTAATTATACTCTGAACTTTATTAATTATTTTTGTATAATTGGTATAATTCCCCCTTTGCTTACACAGTCTTTACTAGCCCGCCCGCCCAATCACTGGCCAATGAACCAAATCTCCTTTGCTGTAATTACTTTTACAAAGTGACGTCCTACCTTTTGTGGTTTCGCCTTCCAGATACTTTAATGTGCAGGTGAATGGGATAAGAAACGTGTAAAGGCCTCCTTCCCAGGATGACAATCCCCACAATATGTTCTTTTTAGTACATTCTCTTTTGGTCTCCTTTTATATTTATATTTTTTAAGCTGATCTGTTTGCACTACTTTTCCTGGATTGACATTTTGCATTATGTTCTTTGTGAGACGGAAAAGTTAGAAGATGTTATTTACTTTGTTCTGTGTCTGTCTATCAAGCCTTTATAAGATTTGCACAGTTCTTCTTTTCTTCTGTTGTCCTGTAAAGAGGACACAAGACATGGTGGATTCGGGAAATGCCATTTTACCTTTCACAATGACGTGTGCCTTGATTGCTCTCCAACATGGCATTGACATCCTATAACGAAGCTTAACGAGAATGTCCACCTTGATATGTCATTTTTCGGTCCAAAACTCATTTCTATAAATCTTTATCGTGCTCGGAGAATTGTTTTTCTGATACAAAGCTCCAAATTCCCCTCCTATACATAGTAAATGCATGTATGTGCGTCAGGCACCACTAGGGGGAGCTGACTGTGGTATTGAATGCAGTGTATAAATAGTATACAATCTGCTCCAGAGCTCCCTCTGGTGGTTGCTGCAGGTGGACAGAATTTATTGACTTTTCTTCATCTTCACAGGGGGTTTGGTGCTGTGTGCTAGAAATTTAGCTCCAACCTCTATGAAGCGAATATAGAATCCTGTTCAGGGGTAAAAATGGCCAGTTCTCAAGAATCATCTTGAGCAATAATCAAAAATTCTGAATGTTTAACGAGCAGCCGATGGATATAGAAATTTCTCCTACTTCTTGGCTCAGAAGCTCGAGTTCTGTTAGTGTTGATCATGGAGCGGCCATTGTCTCCAGGGCTGGACCTTGCAGTCTTTCCCTCTCTCTCTTTCTTGCTACGTTCCCTTTTATGCAGGCTGGTTGTTCTGTACGATGCATGTGTTGATATATTTGGATGACGCTCTCTCTTTTCGCCTATTACAGCCACATCATCCTAATGCTCGCTGACGACATGGCGTGTAACCCCAGGAATCCGAAACCTGCGACCGTGTTCAGCCACAAAAACATGGAGCTGAATGTCTACGGAGATAACGTGGAGGTCGACTACAGGGGATACGAGGTAAAGATCAGATTGTTCTGGGATTGGAGCAAAGACTTGTCTTTTTATTGTAGGGAAACTTTCAGGCCTTGCTAGCGCCCGGAGCCGCCCCTGGGCCTTGCTAGCGCCCGGGGCCGCCCTGGGCCTTGCTAGCGCCCGGAGCCGCCCCTGGGCCTTGCTAGCGCCCGGAGCCGCCCCTGGGCCTTGCTAGCGCCCGGAGCCGCCCCTGGGCCTTGCTAGCGCCCGGAGCCGCCCCTGGGCCTTGCTAGCGCCCGGAGCCGCCCCTGGGCCTTGCTAGCGCCCGGAGCCGCCCCTGGGCCTTGCTAGCGCCCGGAGCCGCCCCTGGGCCTTGCTAGCGCCCGGAGCCGCCCCTGGGCCTTGCTAGCGCCTGGAGCCTCATTGCATGTCCTTTGTGTGCATTTTGTCAGATACAGCAACATCACTAAAATTCATGGCACTGACGTTATGCTAATGCTGTGGGAAAAGACAAGTGGGCGTGGATACTGCGCTGAAGAGTCATGCACTTTGCTGCACCTCCTGGGCCTTGATCATCATGCTCCTTATCTTGCACATGTGTCGTTGCTTTTTGCTGCTCACAGTAAGGAGTGCCGCTCCTGGCTTTATCGCTGTACCTCTTGGAAATGCTGTGGACTTTCTGTGTAGATTTTTTGCTGGAAAAATCCACATCTGATTCCCAGTCAGGACAGGTGGATACGATTCAAAGGGATCCTTTCATGTTATTCGCGTTACCCAGACCATAGGTAGCAAGAACGGGAGCCTGACTGCATTATTGCGGCTGTGTATGGCTTACGCTGCAGCATTTCAGAGAAAACTCTTTGTAAAATCCTCTGTGGACTGTGTCTCGGTGACTAGTCAAAGAGGCCGGTCATTGATGGATCATGCCCGAACTGCTTCTCTGGATTGACCGGCCGCTATTCACACAGGGAGTGAACCGTCAGCCTAGCGGAGCAGCGCAGAGAGAAGACGCCGGAGACCGGCTGCTTTGACTAGTCTCTGACATTCAGGCCTCAGCTGACTTTATTTTCTCTGAAATTTCTGAATATAACTTACCTGACTGCAATAACGCAGCTGGATTCTGACTCTTGCTTCTCGTGTTCCAGTCTGCATAAATCACATTACAGGTTCCCTTTAAAGTGTGATGTCAAGGTATGGGATATTAATGCCCCATGTTTAGGATGGGTTATAGACATCAGATCCATGGGGGTCCAACGGCCGGCACCTCCACTGATGAGCAGTTCTCAGCTCTGGATGTAGAAGCTGTTCACAGCCATGGTAATGCAGCTCTGTACACTGTGTAGTGCCCGCTCCCCGTTACTGCAGTTCACCTCCCATTCACAGAAGTAGATCGGCCACTACACAGTGAGAAGAACTTTGCTTTTTTGAGGTGCCATATGTTAGACTCCCACCGATCTCGATCATTGCTAATCAAGCAGTGCAACCTTTTCACATCTGTCCTGGCACAGAGCGGCCAACTGATCTGCAGGAAGTTGCAACGTGAAGCCATGGCTGTGTCTGTGCCGTGCTCCTGGGACACCATCACTCTTATCAGACCTTTACGATCTATATGCAGTGGGATGATTTATCTCTGTCTATGGTGCGCGAGACAATCTGTGCATATAATAGAAATCCTGACAATCATCGGCAAACAGACGCCAGAACCCGGTGCTGCAAGGCAGCAGTTCTATCCAATGATCCTCCAGGACTTGTTTACACGGGGAATATCCCTTTAAGCGTTTTCCTTAAACTGAGTAGAGTTGTTCCACCTGTTGGGACCGTGTCCCTGGGATAAGTGCGGGTGGGTGGTATTCTCACCTCCTGTGTTCTCCTTTGCACCAAATCTTCTAAAGCCTCTTATCCACGTGTGACAAGCATCGCCGAAAATCCGATTTACTCAACTTTCTTTTACTAATCCTCCACACAGCGAGAGGTGAAAACTTCAGCTCTATTGAAGCAATGGAAAAATAAACCTCTTCCCTCCCACATTGTTTGCTTTCTTCTGAAAATACCAAAAGTGACAGTGCGGACCCCGTCCCTGACTCGCTCATTTCTGCATCTGACGCCTTTCCCATCTCTGTGTAATTGTGAGTGCAGTGATTCAGTGCAAAGCTTCGATATGAGACGTCCGTGACTCACTCATTGTTCTCTGTACCGCATGGAGTCGCCTGAAAGGCAGTCGTGGGGGCCACCATGAGTGTCTTGGCCTGGAGCCCTCCATAGTGGTGGTGCATAATGTGGTCCTCGGGGTCACCAGTTCTGCAGCCACAGACCCCTCTACTCGTTCCTTCCCTGGAGTCACAACCATTAGTCCAGGTGCCTGACGTAGAAATTAAAATGCTATGGACACCTGGAGGGGTATTTTTTTTACTTAAATGCATTTAATTTTTGCATTTGGGTTTCATGAAAAATTTTGCAATGTTTAGTTGATATAGGCTTTTTGTTTCTCTTTGCATTGCTGGATGCAAAATGAGTTAACTGAGATCCGTCAGTAAACTTGTACTGATAAAAACGTTGTTTTTTTTCTGCTTTTTACTGAAATCCTTCTGCTGATTTATCACCACAGACCACATCAGAGCTGAGCTGAACTTTGATGTAGTCACCATTCAGCACCGAGGAATTCAGTAAAAAGATGTCAGAGTGAGCTCACTGATGGATAATCCTTTAACTCTCTATATTCAGGGAGCTCCCCCTAGTGGTGGCTGCAGACAGGATCTCATGTATCTCTGTATTCAGGGAGCTCCCCCTGGTGGTGACTGCAGATTGAATCTTATCATGTGTCTCTGGTCTGGAAATTTCTTATATTGTTTTTTTTTTTTTTATTTTAGGTGACTGTAGAAAATTTTCTTAGAGTCTTGACCGGCAGATTGCCACCCAGCACACCTCGACTAAAGCGCCTCCTCTCTGATGACCGGAGTAATATTCTCATCTACATGACTGGTAATATAGTTTTTTTTGCTAAGGTCTTTACTTATATAGGTCCCTCTCCGATGTAATAGCAGCATAGTATAAGAGCTTCCTCTCTTGTTGGCTAAAATGGCACAAATGGTGTTTTGTAGTTTTTAAAGCGGTTGGAGAATCCACTGGACACTTTGCTTAGGAGTCCGCTGTTTTCAGGAGGGCTATTGCCTCCATTATATTTGCATACCCAGCACCCAGCGATCACAGCGAGGGCAGCAGTGAGGAGGGATCTCTGAGTCCGGCGTATTCATTAGCAAAAGGTCCGCTGTGTTCTCCGCTTCCGTCTATTAGCTGAATGGCGCCATTTTTCTTGCTGCTTGTTCTCCTCTGCTTCCCCCGAATAGCGAGTAGTCAGCTGTGAATCCCGTCGCTTACTTTGGTCGGAGAGCCTCTTAATTGTAGTGCGACTTGTGCCATGTCCTCTGTTTTCCGTGTCCGTCCCTCTTGCATCACGACTATTTGGTCTCTCACAGGACACGGAGGAAACGGTTTTCTGAAATTCCAAGATTCTGAAGAGATCACCAACGTGGAGCTGGCAGATGCTTTCGAACAAATGTGGCAGAAAAGAAGGTATTAAAAAAAGAACAGCAAAATGATAAGTAAAGGCGTAATAACCTCCTCGCAGCTCGCGCTCCTCATCCTCCCGGAGCAGCTGCTGAGAATTAGGTTTATTAAACCATAATCTCTTCTCCAATAAATGTTATTGCACTTTTCATTTTGCACACAAATAATACAAATCCAGCAAAATGCAGCGGTGCCGGAGCTGGTGTGCACCGCCGAGGTTATTACCATGGGCAGGTCAGTGTCTGGAGCTCAGCGATAGATTAAGGAATCATTTATTTATTACCTGCAGCAATAATGACAAACAAGTATCCGCACGTAGAGTAAATGCAGATACTTGTCTAGAACCCAGAAAACCCCTTTAAAACACAAGACCCCCTATAAACATTAATGTAAAGAATCGGCAGATTCCCCTTCTTGCCAGATTCCTGTATTTGTATATGAGCTGTCCAGGTCCGGATTAGATACACTGGCTGAGATACACGGAGGCTGCACGGTCCATTGTTACATGTGGTCTCAATGTTAACAGATGCTATTTCTGTACCTTCACTTTCCTCGTGAGAATGATAATTGAATCCGAGGTTGTCATAGAAACATAAAGCGGATCGCTAACATGTTCTGGATGGAACTATGTTGTCTTTTCCACTTTTTTATTAAAGGGAATGTATCAGAAAATCTGTTTTTATTGTTCACATTTTTTTTTTAAACTTTTTTTTTTATTTATCTTTAAATATTCTAGTTTTCGCCCTGTAAAGCGGTCACAATAAGCTGGGATTTCCTAGAGCTCACTATCATCTTTACTGTATAGACTGGGACAGAGCAGAGTCAACTCATTATTAGACAGTATTATTTAAAGGGTTATTCCCACAATTGCATTATTTTTCACAAAGCGCAGAAAATGCATACTTATTAATATATAGACTAAGTCCATCATAATGTTTTTGTTTTTTTTTATACTTTAGTGTCTATTGTCATGTCTGTTTGCCTCTTGGTTCATCGAGCTTTCCAGAGCTGAACATGCTGTCCTATTCTTGTCTGTTAAAATTATGTTTCCCAGCCCAACCCCTACTTCTCCACAGTGCTGCAGACCCCCTCCATCCACTCTGTGCTCCTGACCAGCCCCACCTCTCTTGAGTTATCATCAAGCTAATCTAAGTGTAGAATTCACCTGTTCACCTCCCAGCCTGGCTGATTTTATCTTTTTGCCATTAACATCAGTATTTCTACAGTTTCTTTTACATCATTAGCTGTTTTTAGCATAATTTCCAAATTGGGGAGAACCCCAAATAAACCCTTACTAGAAGACCATAAAATGTAACTTTTATTTTTATTAAAATAGTTTTTAGGTTTTTATAACAACTCAACTGTCCTACTCTCCTCCACAACAGCAGTGCAGAGGTTTTTGTTGCCTGCTGCAAACAGATCGGTGAAGTGAAACTACAAATGCAGCTTTACTGATGCATATGGCAGAAGATTGTACTCTTTTATTAGCCGAGTGGCATTTGCTTTTTCTCGTCAATGGCTTCTCAGGAGAAGGCGACAAACAGTTTAACGAATGTTAGGCGCTCTATACAAAGCTCCATCCTGCAATATATCTTTTGTTTGCCCCTATTATGCTTCTTCTTAGCTCCCGTATACAGCCCCATTTTTAAGTTCATCTTTCCTTCTTACCAGTATACTGAGCCCCATGCTTGAGTATATCTCTCCTCTCAGCCCCTCTATCTACAAGGCCCCATTCTACAGTATATCTTTTCTTAGAGTCCCTCTATACAGAGCCATATCCTGCAGTATATCTCCTCTCAACTATCTTTACTCACAGTCCCTGTTTATAGCCCCATCCTGCAGTTTCTTTTTTTTTTTGTTTTTAGCTCCTGATTACAGCCCCATCCTGTATTGTCTCTCCTCTTAGTCTGTCCATACAGAGCCCCATCCTGCTGTATCTTTCTCTCGGCCCCTCTATACAGAGCCCTATTCTGCGGTATATTTTCTTTTCTGCTCTTTTAAAGAGCCCCATCACTCAGTACATTGCTCCTTTAACCCACTATTGCGGCTCATCTCTCAGATAAGGCATAGATATGAAATAATGTGTAGCGAGGTTCCCATTAATTTAATAGGATACAATTGTATGCTGTTTAGGATTATCCTGTATGAGCCACAAGGTTATTCTGATAGTCTGCAGCAATGTGTAAGTGCAGGTTTTCACCTCCCTTATTATGGTCTACATTGGATACAGTTGTGTCAAATCTATGGCTCTGACCTGCAATAATCCTCATTCACTGACAGCAAGCAGAGATGAAAACAAAACCGTAACTAAATGAGACAGATTGGAAAGTCACCTAATTAAAATGTGTACAATAAAGTTTTTCTCCCACCTTGTACAATGTGTCATAAAAGCATGGTAGATAGTGGTTATCCCACTAAAATCCCAGGATAAATGACTCCATTCTCTCCAATCCCCCTGTCCCTCGTGATTTACGCTTGTGGTGTACACGTTATGTGAACGTTGTACATATATACCCCGCATTCCTCCTGGGAACTTACTTTCGCATAAATCTCAGGGTAGATGATAAATATATAATTGCTGGGACCCCACTGATGCCGACAATCCGTTCCCTGTGGGAATGTCACTCTGCTGAGCATGTGTGACCACCGCTCCATTCACTTTTATGGTAGAGATGACCTTTCCATCAGTCCCATAGAAGTTAATGGTCTATTGGTCAGCCATGCTCCACTGCACTACTCATACGAGGGTCTTCCATTCTCTGGATCAGTGGGGGTCCTGTCTGAGAATAGGGTGATCAGTGTATTTGGTGAGAAATACTCTTTAATCCATTTAAGGATTTTTATTTCCAACCTTATGAATATTGCTACTATTAGTAATTCTTTCCTTCCTGACCCCCTGTGGGACGCGCCTGTGTTAGCCCATCCCTGGTCCCCTTTGCCGGCCTCTGTCCCCTTTGCCGGCCTCTGTCCCCTTTGCCGGCCTCTGTCCCCTTTGCCGGCCTCTGACCCCCGGCTCCACTATTGCTTGGTATTAGTATGAATAGCAGGAGACGAGGAAGCAGAGCTCAGTGATGGGTGGGCTGGGGACGTGTCTGCACAGGAGCTTACTTCTGTCAGTGGTCGTGGGTACGGACACCCCCATAATGCAGTTCTGTACTGTTATGGCATGTTGACCCCGACCTGTGACTTTGCCCCTTGCCTGTTGTGAATGGGTTTGAGATGAGTTCTGAGCAGAGGCTCCCTCTGGTGGTTACAAGCGGTACTAGTGAGGATTGTGAGGACTGGGAATCAGGTGTTACTGATTGGTCTTATATAAGGGAGTCATTTTCCCATCAGGGTTGCCGGTGATCAATTGTTCTGGTCTGAATCCTTCTTTCCAGTTTCCCTTGTAGCCTGCTGTGTCGTGTCTGCATCTCCTGCTATCAGATAAGACAATTTCTTATTTTGTGTTTTTGCTATATTTTTGCATTTTGTCCTGCACTTCTGTGGGGGCCTTCAGGGTCCCCTCCGGGGGCTTTTGCCCTCTCAGTTTAGTCCAGCCACTGTGTTTTGTACTTTTGCTTTTTCCAGTTTTTTTTCAGTGGCTGCTGTTTTGATTTTTTTTTACACCAGAGAACTAATTTAGGTGGTAGAGGTCATGTGATCTCAGGTGATTTTGAAATTAGTAGAGTTGGTGCTTTTCAGGGTTTTCTGAGATTGCAGTAAGTACCCTTCCTGTCCTTTTCTATTTAGATAGTTTGGGCCCCAGCGTTTGCTCATACTATTTTCTTTCTGTGTCAGTATTTCCTCTTGTCTAACCGCCATTACATGTTTGGGGGCTTTCTATTATCTTTGGGGTTCTGCTCTGGGGCAGATAGCTTTCCTATTTCTATCTTTAGGTGTAGTTAGTTTCTCAGGCTGTGACGAGGCGTCTAGGACCAACGTAGGAACGCTCCACGGCTGCCTCTAGTTGTGGTGGTTAGTCAGGGTACTGCAATCTCATAGATTCCAACTGCTCTGGTGTATTTCCTTTTTTACCTGCACTCCTCGGCTACCGTAACATAACAGTATCACCGGCCATAAAAATTGTATGGTACTCACAGAAGGGAAAAAATATTTTGAAGGAAGAAAAGTTGTCAGAGATATTTTTCTGTTTGTTGCATTTTTTTTTTTTTTCCCTCTGTATCTCTGGGTGCTGGGGAGGATCTTTTCTCCCAATGGAGTTTGCACAATTGTCTGGCCGTGTGGATCAGCTTGCCACTGAGGTTCAGAGTATTGCTGCATATCTTGCTAGGTTGCCTGTTGTGGAACCTAGGATCCCCATGCCAGATTTTGTTTTTAGGGGATCGAGCTAAGTTTCAGAATTTCAAAAATAATTGTAAATTGTTTCTTGCCTTAAACTCTAAGTCCTCAGGAAACGCAGCGCAGCAGGTTCAAATTATCATTTCTCTCCTGCGCGGCGATCCTCAGGATTGGGCTTTTTCCCTGATACCTGGGGATCCTGTTTTGAGTGATGTTGATGCATTTTTTCAGGCTTTGGGGTTATTGTACGATGAGCCTAATGTCACTGATCAAGCTGAAAAAGCCTTGTTGGCATTAAATCAGGGGCTTGATGACGCTGAGTTATACTGTCAGAGATTCCGTAGGTGGGCAGTCCTGACCAAATGGAATGACGACGCTTTGGCGGCCCTTTTCCGGAAGGGTCTGTCGGATAATGTAAAGGATGTTATGGTGGGATTCCCTGTCCCCTCTGGTCTCAATGATTCTATGTCATTAGCGATTCAAATTGACAGACGTTTGCGTGAGCGGAGAAGTATGCGTGGAGTGGTGTTGCCTTGTGAGCCAGCTGCTGAGCCCATGCAGTGTGATAGAGTGGTGTCTGGGGCACAGCGTCATGAGTTTCGAAAGCGCAATGGGTTATGTTTCTACTGTGGTGATGCCTCTCATGCTATTTCAGTCTGCCCTAAGCGGGGAAGACATTTTGCACGCTCAGTTGTCTTGGGTAGTGTTCAGACTAAGTTTTTATTAACTGTCACTCTGATATGCTCTCTGTCCTCATTTTCTGCTCAGGCTTTCGTTGATTCTGGAGCAGCTATTAACCTGATGGATTATGATTTTGCTAAACGTTGTGGGTTTCCCTTGATACCCCTACAGAAGTCTATTCCCCTACTGGGGATCGATTCTACCCCTTTGGCTGAGAATAAACCCCAGTTTTCTACTCAGGTGATAATGAGGGTTGAACCTGATCACCAGGAGTGCTGCAAATTTTTGGTTCTATATAATCTGCATGACATTATAGTGCTGGGTTTCCCTTGGTTACAGTCTCATAATCCTGTTTTGGATTGGAAATCTGTGTCTGTAACCAGTTGGGGCTGCCAATGTGTTAATACCAACACTCCTGTTTTTTCTGCCTCCCCCCAGGCTGAGGATGTTCCTGACTTTTTGTTTGATTTTTCTGATGTGTTTAGCGAAAGTAAATCTGCATCCTTACCCCCATAGGAGCTATGACTGCACTATTGAATTAGTGCCAGGTAGTAAATTCCCTAAAGGTCGCCTTTTTAACTTGCCTGTACCTGAACATGACGCTATGCGGTCTTATATCAAGGAATCATTGGAGAAGGGTCATATCAGACCATCCTCTTCACCCTTAGGTGCCGGTTTTTTCTTTGTGGCCAAAAAAGATGGTTCATTAAGGCCGTGTATTGATTATCGTCTCTTGAACAATATTACTGTGAAATATCAATACCCGTTACCCTTGATTTCTGACCTGTTTTCCAGGGTGAAAAACGCTACTTGGTTTACCAAGCTTGACCTCAGGGGGGCGTATAACCTTATTCGCATTAAGCACGGGGATGAATGGAAGACGGCATTTAACACCCTGAAGGGCATTTTGAGTACCTTGTGATGCCCTTTGGGCTCACTAATGCTCCTTCCGTCTTCCAGTCCTTCATGAATGACATTTTCAGGGATTTTGTGGACAAGTTTCTGATTGTTTATTTGGATGATATCTTGATTTTTTTCTAATGACTGGGACTCTCATGTGAAACATGTTCGAACTGTATTCCAGATTTTGAGAGAGAATGCTCTGTATGTGAAGGGATCAAAGTGTCTTTTTGGCGTACAGAGGATCTCATTTCTGGGATTCATTTTGTCCCCATCTGTTATTGAAATGGACCCGGTCAAGGTTCAGGCCATCTGTGATTGGGTCCAACCTACTTCATTAAAGGCTCTTCAGAGATTTTTGGGTTTTGCCAATTTTTATCGTAAATTTATTGGTAATTTCTCGGTTATTGTTAAACCATTAACTGATTTGACTAGAAAGGGTTCTGATGTGGTGAATTGGCCTCCTGAGGCAGTCTCTGCGTTTCAGGAACTTAAGCAGAGATTCACTTCTGCTCCTGTTCTACGGCAGCCTGATGTTTCTCTGCCATTTCAGGTGGAGGTTGATGCTTCTGAAATTGGGGCAGGTGCCGTTTTGTCCCAAAAAGATCCAGAGACCTCTAAAAGTAACCCTTGTGCCTTTTTCTCTCGAAAATTTTCTCCTACTGAACGTAATTATGACATGGGTAATTGGGAGTTATTGGCCATGAAGTGGGCTTTTGAAGAGTGGAGACATTGGCTGGAGGGAGCCAAACATCAGGTGGTGGTCCTTACGGACCATAAGAATCTGGTCTATCTGGAATCTGCCAAGCGACTCAATCCTAGACAGGCCAGGTGGGCCTTGTTTTTCACACGTTTTAATTTTGTGGTTTCCTTTCTTCCTGGCACTAAGAATGTTAAGGCGGATGCCCTCTCGAGGAGTTTTCTTGCGGACTCTCCTGAGCT
>JARQOD010000009.1:74097999-74145357 GCA_033576555.1 Oophaga sylvatica
AATTTTCAATTTTTAGGCCGGTGATACTGTTATGTTTCGGTAGCTGAGGAGTGCAGGTAAAAAAGGCAATACACCAGAGCAGTTGGAATCTATGAGATTGCAGTACCCTGACTAACCACCACAACTAGAGGCAGCCGTGGAGCGTTCCTACGTTGGTCCTAGACGCCTCGTCACAGCCTGAGAAACTAACTACACCTAAAGATAGAAAGAGGAAAGCTATCTGCCCCGGAGCAGATCCCCAAAGAACATAGAAAGCCCCCAAACATGTAATGGCGGTTAGACAAGATGAAGTACTGACACAGACAGAAAATAGTATGAGCAAACGTTGGGGCCCAAACTACCTAAATAGAGAAGGATAGGAAGGGCACTTACTGCAATCCCAAAAAACCCTGAAAAGCACCAACTCTACTAATTTCAAAATCACCTGAGATCACACGACCTCTACCACCTAAATTAGTTCTCTGGTGTAACAAAATCAAAACAGCAGCCACTGAAAAAACTGGAAAAAGCAAAAGTACAAACATCAGTGGCTGAACTAAACTGAGAGGACAAACGCCCCTGGAGGGGACCCTGAAGGCCCCCACAGAAGTGCAGGACAAAATGCAAAAATCAAGCACAAAAACAAAAAGAAGAAAATGTCTTATCTGTTAGCAGGAGATGCAGACACGACACAGCAGGCTACAAAGGAAACAGGACTCAAGGATTGAGACCAGAACAATTGATCACCGGCAACCCTGATGGGAAGGCGACTCCCTTATATAAGACCAGTCAGTAACAACTGATTCCCACTCCTCACAATCTTCACTGGACTGTCCAGTACCGCTTGTAACCACCAGAGGGAGCCTCTGCTCAGAACTCATTTCAAGTCCATTCACAACAATTGTGGTCTTTAGCTCAGACTGGGCTAGTCACCTACCTAAACTACAGGCCGTTTTGGACGCGCTAAGGAAAGCAGGATTTACCATAAATCCGAAAAAGTGTGCCATCGGAAAAGAGGAGGCCAAGTACCTGGGCTATATTGTTGGGAGAGGCGAAATAAAGCCGCAGATCAAGAAAGTGGAGGCAATTCAAACCTGGCCGCAACAGCTCTCAAAGAAGCAGGTGAAAGCATTCCTGGGAATGGTGGGATACTACCGGCGGTTTATCCCGAATTTCGCCACGATTGCCGCCCCACTAACAGATCTTCTAAAAGGCACCAAATCAACCATGGTGAAATGGACAGAAAAAACGGAGACCGCGTTTCAAAAGCTGAAGCTAACACTGTGCAAGCAGCCTGTCCTGGTCGCGCCAGACTTTAAGAAAGAATTTGTGGTCCAGACTGACGCATCAGAGGTTGGTCTAGGGGCCGTACTCTCCCAAGAAATAAATGGGGAAGAACATCCCATTCTCTATCTAAGCCGAAAGCTGTCCTCCTGCGAGAAGAACTACGCCATAGTAGAGAAAGAGTGTTTAGCCATAAAATGGGCCGTGGATATATATATATATATATATACTATTTTTCTTTAAAACAGCAGAGAAACCCTTTAATGCTACAAGATTGGGATGGATCAGTAAAAAAGTCCCAAAATAGTGTTTTAAAGCCAATCTTTTTATTAATATTTTTGCGATCTGACCTGCAGCTCCACTCCCCACCATTACATTCTCCTCTTAGATGACAGTACAACAGCGCCCCCGGTGGTGACATAGGAGAACTGTAACTTGGTAAAGACAAAACTTTTTTTTTTTTTTATGAAGTTCTAGAAATATGAGCTTTCTTTGTCGCGTCTCTTTTCCTTGTGATGGTCCCAGTGGTCATTCTTGTTTGCTGATGTTTCCGTCTTTTCCTCCCTATGAAGCCGTTGTCTTTTTCATGCTGTATTTCTCTTTGTAGTTCCAAGTCTGCCCGAAGAGCCAGTGTGTTTCTACGCCCGGCCATCGCACCAACCTCTTCCAGAGAGACCCGCAGACTGTTCTTATTACTGATTTCTTCGGCAGCGTGAGGAAAGTGGAGCTCACCGAGAAAACCGTGACGCTCGAGCCCCATCCGGAGGCCGCGAAGCCGAGGTACGCCCGCATACCATTACACTAACAGGGGTCTGTCATGTTTGCGGTGGGTTTTGGTATATTTGGCTGGAGGCCTTTGCTCCATAGGCCGCTCTGTTCTTGCTGTGAAATTATTTAATACTTTGCAATTTTATTCCATACTGAAAATCTGCATTAAAATCAGCAGGTGGATTTAGACGCAGATTTGCTACAAAATCCTAAGTGGAGAAAGTTTGTATCTTGTGGGCAAAAAATAATAGACTGAGGATGTGTACTGATCAGCAGCAAAATACGCTCCATGTGGTGGGGATTTCATGTAGGTTATGCTACTGATAGTAAAATCACACCCAGTAGTTTGTACCCTAGAAATGGGAATTAAGGCTCCAGGACGCTGAAGTGATAAGTCAGATTCATTAACTGCAGGATGAATGAAAATCCAAGTTTTATGTGTGGCGGTCATTAATGATGAACTGAATATGGGGGAGAACGAGCCGCAGGACTTCAGCATCAGTTACAGTGGTTCTGTGCGCCCTCTGGTGGTGCATTACTTTATTGCATTTACCAATGAAAGGTGAGATGATAAATTCTTGATAGCCGCATGAATGGATCCATATGGAAAGGAAGTAAGAAATTTGGAGATTTGCAAATCACAGGGAGCAGTTCATGTTAAAATCATGTATTTTGGCCCAGATTCGACTGGGATTTGCAAAATTCCTAATATAAATAAGTTTGCAACTTGTTGCCTCGGCCTTTTGGGCTCATCTATATGGGTCATATCCGTAGTGAATCTGCCGTGACATAATATGCCTTTATTTGGGCGGATTTTACAGCATAAATCCACATTGTGATGTCACATCTGCATCGCAGGGTCATTTACACTGGATTTTACCTGCAGCTTGTGAATGAAATCTTATCTGCATTGGTGGCGCTGTAACATACGCAATGGGTTTACCTGCCGGACGTAACATTGGATGACATTAGAGGCGCCCGCAGGGTCCGATCACATCTGGAAACCTGCCGATCATCCGCAGAAGAAAGCTGCGCTACGAAGGTCGGCAGGATTCGGACTGTATCACATCTGACACTTTGCATTCACAGGTTTATCATGTGAGAGACTAGAAGCCACCGAGCTGCAGGAAAAAAGGATAAAAATGGACTCTGGGATTTTCATGTTGTGAAGTGATGGTTCAGCTTGTATATGCTATCACCTTGACAGGTGGAGGGCCGACTTCTGAGCCCACCAATGATTGAACATGAAGGGGGCACAATGCTCATGTAGCGTCTTAAGTTTTCTCTTAGCAGCGCCACCATCGTAACCTGGCTATACAAGGATCTGCAGCCGGTCGTCACTTGTTACTAGGGCCAGATTAACCATTTAGATGCTCCTGTCAATCACTGACATGACACTGTGACGAGCCCTCGCACTCTTGTGATCACCCATTGGGCAATCCTTCCTGATAGACCATACGTTTCACAATGTACAACAACACTAAAGTTGTGTAAGCCGATAAATGAGAAAGTTACTGCTCTGAAACCATGATGGGGAGTAGTCTTCTTAGAAAGTGATTTTCTTGTGCAAAAGTAGCAAAACATAAAAAATTACAGTATGTAAATTGTGGATCACTGTAACCAAAACTATAGAATTATAATATTATTTATGCTGCAAAATACAATGCTAGAATTGTTGGGGGTTTGTTTGTTTTTTTTGTTGTTTTTTTTTTTTTTTTTTTGCAAATCGAGACCCATGATAAAAAAAATCGATTTTGCACTCAAACACAAAAAAATATTTTTTTTTCCCAAGTAGTTTGATAGCATAATTAAAACTAGAACTATTTTTTAATTTCTGTACATTTTGTAACGCTATAATCACGCTGACCCATAGATTTTAGGTAACACCTGAAAAGCCTAAAATGTGAAAAATAAAAACCCAGAAGTTTATTAAAATGTTATTTATACTCATGAAAGTTAATAATAGTCAGTAATAAGTTAGAAGGAGCGGCCGGACATTTCCCATCATTGTTACACAGGTGCTGTGCGCCCTCTGGTGGTGCATTACTGTATTGCACGTAGCAGTGAGACGACCACCAGTGCTGCACTGCGGGCTGCCGGCACCAGGACGACGCTAGTATCTTGAGTCCCTTCCACCAGTCCAGTGCAGAATATTATCGTTATAGTTTCAACCTTTATCCATCTAATTTTATCTGTAAACATTTTACATTTTATTTCAGAAAAACATCTAAAGTTGTACATGGTTATGATTTTATGTAACTTTTTTTATTATCCTAAT
The DNA here is from genome assembly GCA_033576555.1 of Oophaga sylvatica. Taxonomy (NCBI): domain Eukaryota; kingdom Metazoa; phylum Chordata; class Amphibia; order Anura; family Dendrobatidae; genus Oophaga; species Oophaga sylvatica. The sequence goes on from JARQOD010000009.1 coordinate 74,102,309, forward strand.
TCCAAGACACAGATTTCTCCTTCGTCTCATTGGGGGACACAGGACTGTGGGTGTGGCTATTGCCGCTAGGAGGTCGACACTAAGTAAACATAAAAGAAGGTTAGCTCCGCCTCCGTCGTATACACCCTGCTACTGGCCGTAGGCTAACTCAGTTTTTGCTTAGTGTCCGTAGGAGGCACACGTCTGGTTTTTCCCAGACCTTTTTTCTTTTTACCATGAAGATGAGACAGGGGCGACGGACCCTATTGAAAGGGTCTGATCTCCCCAAACCAGCAACAGGCGAGCACGTGCGAGTGTCGCCTCCACGTATGCTCTCCTGCGACGTGGAATGCCATGCCTAAGCTGATTCAAGGGCAACAGGTCTCTTATTAAAGGGCACCGATCTCGCCGCACCAACTTACGGTCGACCACATGGAGTGTCACCTTCATGTTTCCTCATCCGCAGCCAGGCCTATGTCGGACAGCCTGCCCTGCTCATCCTTAGGGATTGAACCCGAGTCTTACAGGAATCTCCATTTGAGCCCTTTCGGGAAGTATCTTTAACGTACCTCTTCTGGAAGGTCGTGTTTTTTGATAGCCATAACTTCCATTAGGCGGGTCTCGGAACTGGCGGCTCTTTTGCCGAGCCCCATACTTACTCTTTCACCAGGACAAGGTGGTGCTTAGACCTAATTCGCCCTTTTTACCAAAGCTCGTGTCATTCTTTCATATCAACGAACACATTGTTTTGTCCTTGTTCTGCCCGGCACTAACGCATCGGGTAGAGAAGGCTCTCCATACGCTGGACCTGGTGAGAGCACTCAGGAGGTATGTATCGCGGACGAGAACAGGTTTGTAAGGCGGCAACTTGTTCTAGCTCGCATACCTTTTCCAAGCATTATAATATCCATACCCAGGCTTTGGCGGATGCGAGTCTGGGTAGAAGGATTCTGCAGGCGACGGTGGCACACCGATAGACTATGCCTGACATGATGACTGACACTGTGTAAGCGGTCTTCCACCTAAGGGACTGCTTTAGGACGTCCCACAGTCCTGTGTCCCCCAATGAGATGAAGGAGAAATACGGATTTTTGTGTTACTCACCGTAAAATCCTTTTCTCCGAGACGCTCATTGGGGGACACAGCGCCCACCCTTTTTTTAGCCATATAGCTTTATTTTGATTTAATTTTATGTTCTTGGTGGGTTTAATTCTGTATTTGTTGTTCCTGTGGTGATGTTGATTTATGCTTCGTTCTCCTACTACTTTTGCTCCAAACTGAGTTAGCCTACGGCCAGTAGCAGGGTGTATACAACGGAGGCGGAGCTAACATTTTTTTTTATGTTTACTTAGTGTCGACCTCCTAGCGGCAATATCCACACCCACAGTCCTGTGTCCCCCAATGAACTTGTCGGAGAAAAGGATTTTACAGTGAGTAACACAAAAATCCGTATTTTGCACTTCTGTAAAATTTGGCGCACTGTGTGCCCCTCCACCATGTTGCACTACTGATGACTGCACAACCTTGCAATAAAACTTGTGAACAATATAAATAGGATTATACATCCTGCTGTACAGTCTAAGGCCGCATTCACACATCTGTTCTACACGCCCGTGTGTTTCCATTTTTTTTATTCTCGGATATACTGAATTTCGTAGCTCTATGCACACATATAGTTTTACCAGATAATACCATAGATCAACATATCAGTCACTAAATTTCACCTAAGTAAATAGCAGGAATAGCGGCAAATGCCATACATTAATGGACTGAAACCATGTCGGACTGTAATAGACCAACTGCATACATTATATAGAAAACACCAAAGAACAAAAGCAGTCAAAGGTCAATGTGAAAAAATAGAAAAAACTTTATTAATGTACATGGATAAAAAACACCACACAACAGGTGAACCCTGTATGTGTCATACAACACGGTAAAAAGTATACAACAAGGGGAGCCGTATGTGGTAGATATAATAAACCTCAACTCACATCAAACAAGATGGTATTCACATAATAATAATACATAGGTATGTATATAGAGGTAAATGATGGATGGTAATATGGTACATACCACAAAAGTCACCAATGTGACACCACACCAGCTGCCCCTGCCGCCCCAACGCGCGTTTCGGAGGATCTCCTTCCTTCCTTCTTCTGACCTTTGACTGCTTTTGTTCTTTGGTGTTTTTTACACATATAGTTTTAAAGACTGATCCGTGTGTCCGGTCCGTGAGACTCGGAGGACGTCCTGTTCTCATGTATTTCACAGATCAGACTCGGCTCTTCTCTAGATAGACCATTGTCAGTCGCCCGGTGAAGACATCTCTCTTGTTCCCTGCATTTCTGACTTTGACCAGTAGGGGGCGCACCACCAACACATTATATGCGTCCCTTTTTTGCATCACTCCCATGGTGGAGCGTGTTCCTCCATATTCACACCTTATAGCACTTGTTGGATCAGACCTTAGCATTTTGTCTTTGTAATTCACCGGATCAGCACGTAGGTTATCGCCATACGTAATACTGATATTATTGTACCGTCCTATAGTCGCTGCGTCTCTAGAATCCCCCCTATTCACAGGATACGGCATTAATGTGTGAGGGGTGGCGGCCCACCTCTGGGTGCTTCACCTGTTGTGGGACTGCGCTCCGGACGATCTCCCATGTGATGTTACGACGCTCTTTGATGGGTCGGATATGGACTCCCAGGTTTTGCTTCCTAGAGGCGTCCCCAGGAGTATCACCTACAGGACCCCCTATACCAGGTGGATCTCCCCAAGACACATCCGTACCCCCGAGGGCAGCAAGGTAGATAAGAGCTTGAATATTAGACAGAACTGCGACGTATCACTGTGACCTAAAGGCACTGTCACACTTAGCGATCGCACTAGCGATCACGACAACGACACGACCTGGCGAGATCGCTAGTGCGATCGCTATGTGGTCGCTAGTTAGATTCCAAACACAACTCATCAGCAATCTGTATAACAACCTCTGCGGTCGTTGGGAAAACCTAGTCCCGTCTGTGACGCTGGTGAAGTCGCTCATAAAGGGTGTCACACTCAGCGATTCAGGCTCACCAGCGGGACACCAACGACCAAAAAACGGCCCAGAACGTTCATAAGCGATCAGCGACATCTCAGCAGGGGCCACATTGCCGCTACATGTCACACACAGCTAAGTCGCTAACGAGATCGCTACTGCATCATAAATTCGGTGACGCAGTAGCGATCTTGTTAGCGATCTCGCTTAGTGTGACAGTACCTTAAATGTGAAGAGTCTGGAAATGTGAAAGTAAAAAGCTAAGTAAGGGCCTGTGCACACATTGCGGATTTGCCTGCGGATTTTTCCGCGCCGAAACCGCACCTCTTGGCAGAAAACGCAGGTGCGGTTTTTGGCGCAGTTTTTCATGATTTTTCTCATGCGGTTTTGTATGCGGTTTTGACAGCTAAATAAAGATATGTTTAACAAAAAAAAAAAAAAAAAAAGATTTGTGATGTCATTTCTTGTCCAACCTCTTCTTTTACATTTGTCCAACTCACACTCCATTACACACACACAGATAGAGATAGGCCGGCGTCACACTTGCGAGTGTGATACGAGTAAGTTGCACGACTTTCTCGCATCAACACCTGGCACGGCCGCCCGCTCTTGGAGCCGAGTGTGTGGCTGCATGTATTTCTATGCAATCGCACACTCGGGTCCGAGAGCGGGCGGCCGTGCCGGGTGTTGATGCGAGAAAGTCGTGCGACTTACTCGCATCACACTCACAAGTGTGACGCCGGCCATAGATAGATGATAGATACCAGTAGATAGATGGATGGATGGATAGATGGATGGATGGATGGATGGATAGATGGATGGATAGATGGATAATAGTTAGAAATATATATAGAAAGATAGATATACAGTGCCTACAAGTAGTATTCAACCCCCTGCAGATTTAGCTGGTTTGATAAGATGCAAATAAGTTAGAGCCTTCAAACTGCAAACGAGAGTAGGATTTATTAACAGAAGCATAAATCTTACAAATCAAAAAGTTATGTTGCTCAGTTGAATTTTAATAAATTTTAAACATAAAAGTGTGGGTCAATTATTATACAACCCCTATGTTTAATATTTCGTGGAATAACCCTTGTTTGCAATTACAGCTAATAATCGTCTTTTATAAGACCTGATCAGGCCGGCACAGGTCTGTGGAGTTATCTTGGCCCACTCCTCCATGCAGATCTTCTCCAAGTTATCTAGGTTCTTTGGGTGTCTCATGTGGACTTTAATCTTGAGCTCCTTCCACACGTTTTCAATTGGGTTAAGGTCAGGAGACTGACTAGGCCACTCCAACACCTTGACTTTTTCCCTCTTGAACCAGGCCTTGGTTTTCTTGGCTGTGTGCTTTGGGTCGTTGTCTTGTTGGAAGATGAAATTACGACCCATCTTAAGATCCTTGATGGAGGAGCGGAGGTTCTTGGCCAAAATCTCCAGGTAGGCTGTGCTATCCATCCTCCCATGGATGCGGACCAGATGGCCAGGCCCCTTGGCTGAGAAACAGCCCCACAGCATGTTGCTGCCACCACCATGCTTGACTGTAGGGATGGTATTCTTGGGGTCGTATGCAGTGCCATCCAGTCTCCAAACGTCACTTGTGTGGTTGGCACCAAAGATCTCGATCTTGGTCTCACCAGACCATAGAACCTTGAACCAGTCTGTCTCAGAGTCCTCCAAGTGATCATGAGCAAACTGTAGACGAGCCTTGACATGACGCTTTGAAAGTAAAGGTACTTTACGGGCTCGTCTGGAACGGAGACCATTGCGGTGGAGTACGTTACTTATGGTATTGACTGAAACCAATGTCCCCACTGCCATGAGATCTTCCCGGAGCTCCTTCCTTGTTGTCCTTGGGTTAGCCTTGACTCTTCGGACAAGCCTGGCATTGGCACGGGAGGAAACTTTCAAAGGCTGTCCAGGCCGTGGAAGGCTAACAGTAGTTCCTTAAGCCTTCCACTTACGGATGATGCTCCCAACAGTGGAGACAGGTAGGCCCAACTCCTTGGAAAGGGTTTTGTACCCCTTGCCAGCCTTGTGACCCTCCACGATCTTGTCTCTGATGGCCTTGGAATGCTCCTTTGTCTTTCCCATGTTGACCATGTATGAGTGCTGTTCACAAGTTTGGGGAGGGTCTTAAATAGTCAGAAAAGGCTGGCAAAAGAGATCATTAATCCACACATGTGAAGCTCATTATTCTTGGTGCCTGAACTACTTCTTAATACTTTAGGGGGACCAAACAGAATTCTTGTGGTTTGAGGGGTTGAATAATAAATGACACTCTGAATTAACTTTTAACGTTTTTAAAAAAAAAAAAAAAAAAAAAAAATTTTTTGCTGCAGTGCATTTCCCACTTTCAGGTTGATCTACAGTACAAATGTCACAATGCCAAGTTAATTCCGCATGTGTCAACCAGCTAAATCTGCAGGGGGTTGAATACTACTTGTAGGCACTGTATAGATAGACAGAAAGATATATAGGTAGATAGATAAAATGGTACATAAATAGTTAAAGACACACATGTGTGTACACACACACAAAATCTTAACGCAATAGTTAGGGGAAAAAAATGGCGTGGGCTCCCGCGCAATTTTCTGCGCCAGAGGGGGAAAGCCGACAGCCGGGGCCAATATTTCTAGCCTGGGAAGGGGTTAATACCCATGGATCTTCCCAGGCTATGAATATCAGCCTGCAGCTAGCCTTCACTGGCTATTAAAATAGGGGGACCCCCCCAAAAAAATGACGTGGGGTCCCCCTATAATTTATAGCCAGAAAGGCTACGCAGACAGCTGCGGGCTGATATTCATAGCCTAGGAAGGGGCCATGGATATTGGCGCCCCCCCTGGCTAAAAACACCAGCACCCATCTGTACGATGCGCCAATTCCGGCACTTAGCCCCTCTCTTCCCACTCCCCTGTAGCGGTGGGATATGGGGTAATAAGGGGTTAATATCACCTTGCTATTGTAAGGTGATATTAAGCCCGGTTAATAATAGAGAGGCGTCAATAAGACGCCTGTCCATTATTAATCTTATATTAATAAAGGGTTAAAAAAAAAAACACACGCATAAGAATAAATTTTATTCGAAGCCATGACAGCACCCAACGAGAGAGGGGATCCGCCCTCCAGGAACAGGAAACCTACAGATACAAAAGGGCGGCACCTCTCCTACGCATCAGTTGGTTTCCTGTTCCTGGAGGACGGGAATCCTACAGATGAAGATCTTCCTCGTCGTGTACCCAGGCCGGCCGGTCGACCCAGGTAGCGGGTAGTCTCCTACCTCGACCTGGTGCGGGGACCCCTGGAGCGCCACGGTGGGCCCGGGCAGGGCTCCACGGCAGTGGGCGAAGCAGCAGGAAGCGGTGTCCGGTGGATCCCCGTCTTCTGGCCAGCGTGGGGTAAGTATAGCTATCCCCCTCCTGGATACTTGTCCTCCTCCCTGAGCGGCTGAAGGTGCGGTGCTGCCGGACAGTTTGTGCGATGCTGACGCAGGGGTGAGCGTTGGGGGGGATCTCCTGCCATGGTTCGGCGCCTCTGCGCCTTCCCCGACGCGTCCCTGCGAGCTTCCTGGTGGGGACGGAGGTGACGCGCGGCGGGGGGGCGTGGCCTAAGGCGTCGGACCGGAAGTCGGGTGCCGGCCGGCGTTTCCTCCCCTCTGCGCCACTAGAATGCACTACCGACTCCGATACATGGAGCGGTCAGGTCAGGGAGCTCTGGGGGCACAGGCGCTGTGATTAGGGAGGGGAGGCAGGTTAGACCTGGAGGGGGAGGGGCGAATCGCTGGCACCTAGCGCTGCTATACCGGATATCCGGGGATAAAAGGGGCCTGCCCAGCTGCACAGACGCTTCTGATCCAGCATGGAGGGGTCAGAAGCTCCCTTAGAGCAGCAGAGCCTGCAGGTCGAGCAGGAAACCCGCTCTAGGACGCAACCAGTGAAGGTGAAAGGACATGGATCCGTCCGTAGAGGTTCCTCCAGGACAGTGGAGGCATCATCATCACCCGGTCCCCCCCGTGATCCGGTACCTATTACTGCTGGCGGGTAAGAGGATCTTCGTGAAAGTATACCCGATGATGCAGTTATTCCTCCCTTGTGTTTTCTTTATCAGGGAAAAAAGAGTGCAGGAAAAACAAAACATAGGGAATGTGCCCTCTGCGCTCAGCCCCTGCCTGACGCCTATCCCAAAAGGTTGTGTCGGCCTTGTGTCAGCAGACGGTAGGGAAGAATAATATAGGGGTTGTCATTAGTCCTTATCAAAACAGGGCAATGCCTTACAAATCTTCCCCACACTCCCTGGAGGTAGCTGAAGAAACTCCGGATTTTACTTCAAACCTGAGGGATATGATTAGAACAGAGATGAAGGCCATTTCTAGAGGAGAATCATCTAAGTCAAAAAGGTTGAGGATCTCGGACTCAGATTCTCCAGCCAGGCCTAACAAAGGCGAAGATTCGCTGAGGTCCACTTCATCGTCTCCTTCGCACTCATCTTCCTCTTCGGAAGAAGAGTCCACCAGATTTTGTTTTCCCCTAGATCAGATGGATAAACTGGTCAAAGCGGTAAAATCCACCATGGGGATAGAGGACTCTAGGCCTGAGAAGTCTGTACAAGACTTTATGTTCAGGGGATTAGACCCGAAGAAACGTAGGTCCTTTCCCTTAAATAATTCTATCAAAAATTTGATTAATAAAGAATGGAAAAAGTAGTCACCACGGATGCTAGTCCCACTGGTTGGGGGGCTCATATGTCTGATTCTGTAGTGCAGGGTTTATGGCAGCATCATCAGATAGACATGTCCTCTAACATGAAAGAGCTTACGGCAGTAGAATTGGCGGTTAAAAGACTCCTTGTTTATCTACAGGGTCATCACGTACGGATCTTGTCCGACAATCAGGTTGTGGTAGCCTATATCAACCACCAGGGAGGCACTCGATCTGGTCCTCTCATGCAAGTGTCAGAACGTCTGTTCCATCTGGCAGAAAGACATTTTCTATCCTTAACTGCATTGCATATAAGAGGAGAGGAAAACACCACCGCAGACTTTTTAAGCCGCCACCTTCTAAGGCAAGGGGAATGGTCGTTAAAGAACGTCATCTTCAACAGGATTATCCGCAGATGGGGGCAACCAGACATAGACCTTTTTGCCACCAGAAGGAATCGGAAAGTAGAACAGTTCTGCTCCCTAAACCCCAGAGAAAACCCGCTGGCAGTGGATGCCTTTTTAATACAATGGGATTTTTCTCTGGCTTATGCCTTTCCCCCCTTGTCTCTGATTCCTCTGGTAGTCAGAAAGATCAGGAAGGACAAAGCGAATGTGATCTTAGTAGCGCCCTTTTGGCCCAAGAGAACGTGGTTCTCGAGCCTCAGGACCATGTCAGTAACCGACCCATGGATTTTACCGGACATTCCAGATCTCCTGTTCCAGGGACCAGTGTACCATCCTCAGGTGGCTGGCCTGCATCTGACGGCGTGGAATTTGAGCGGTCGTTATTGTTAGATAGAGGGTTTTCTCATAAATTAATTGATACCCTTCTTAAAAGTAGGAAAGAAGTAACGACTAAGATTTATGTCAGGACCTGGAAAAATTTTTTACAGGTCTCAGGAGTTACGGCTAGAGAATCAGTTCCGATATCTCAGATCCTGGAGTTTCTACAAAAGGGGTTAGATATGGGTCTTTCCACCAGTACCCTCAAAGTACAGGTTTCTGCCCTGGGAGCCCTTTTTCACTGTAACATAGCTAGAAACTATTGGGTCAGTAGATTTATCAAGGTGGCAGCGAGATCAAAACCTATAGTCAGGAATATGTTTATGCCTTGGGATTTAAACTTAGTACTCACGGCTATGACAGAGTCTCCGTTTGAACCCATCTCAGTCGCTTCGATTAAAACCCTTTCTCTTAAGGTAGCTTTTTTGGTAACTTTAACATCAGCTCGAAGGGTGAGTGACATCCAAGCACTCTCTAGACTTCCTCCGTATACACAGATTCAGGATGATAGGGTGATACTTAGGGCTGATCCAGCATACCTGCCTAAAGTAGCATCCACCTTCCATAGATCCCAAGAGATAATCTTACCATCATTCTTACCTAATCCTAGTAACCAAAAAGAAGAGAAACTCCATACCTTAGACGTAAGGAGGTGTCTCTTAAGGGTATGCCACACTAAACAATATCGCTAACGGGATCGCTAAAAAACGTCACTATTTAGCGATCCCGTTAGCGATGTTGTTCAGTGCGGCAGCTTCCAGCGACGAGCTTCCTGCTGTGATCTCGCTCGTCGCTGGAATCGTTCCGGACCCTATTTTCTCGTCGGCGCTCCCGCTGGGTAAGTATCTAATCGCTGTGTGGCACCTTTTCTTAGCGATTTAGCGGTACTTTTGTACCGCTAAAGTCGTTAAGAAGATCGCTAACGGCGATAGCGTCGTTAACTATATCGCTAAATGCGGCAGCATTTAGCGATATAGAAACAATCCCGCTAGCGATCGCATTAGTATGCGTCGTTATTGTGATCGCTAGCGGGATTGTTTAGTGTGGCAGTACCTTTAGAGTATCTGGCTGTTACCGATTCCTGGAAAAAAGATAATGCCTTATTTGTTTCTTTCCAAGGTCCCAGAAAGGGCTTTAGAGTATCAAAAGCCACATTAGCTAGATGGATCAGGGAAACTATTGCGTTAGCATACACCTCAAAAGGCAGACCGGCTCCAAAAAAACTGAGGGCACATTCCACTCGAGCCATGGCAACCTCGTGGGCGGAAAGGTCGGAAGTCTCCATCGACCAGATATGTAAGGCCGCCACTTGGTCCTCTCCAAGCACTTTCTACAATCATTATAGATTAGACTTGGGTGCTTCCTCTGATCTCTCTTTTGGGGTAAGGGTGCTGCAGGCTGTAGTCCCTCCCTGAGTAGTTATTACTCTCTGTAATTCTCTCGTTGGGTGCTGTCATGGCTTCGAATAAAGTCTAAGTTACTTACCGTTAACGGTATTTTTCGAAGACCATGACAGCACCCCTTGTATTCCCTCCCTTTATCTTATCGGCGCGCACGTCTTCCTCTTATAAGTTTCACATAAAATGAAATACTGATACGCAATAATGTTGTATAGAGCTTGTGATTGTCATTAACCTGGCTAGTCCTCTTGTGCTCTGTAAACCAACTGATGCGTGTGGAGAGGTGCCGCCCTTATGTATCTGTAGGTTTCCTGTTCCTGGAGGGCGGATCCCCTCTCTCGTTGGGTGCTGTCATGGTCTTCGAAAAATACCGTTAACGGTAAGTAACTTAGACTATTTTAATGAAATAAAACACAAGATGGTTTTCATTACTCTTTATTATACGCTCAGATCCAAGCGACGCCCTCGATCTCCTGTAAAAAAACGTAAAAAAATAAAACAACCGTATACTCCCTGTCCGACGCAGTCCAATTAATAACGAGGGTCCCACGACGTTCTCCCCTATAGAACAGTGACATCAGGTGATGCCACTGCTCTGTAGGCCCTCCCAGTGATGCACTGACAGGAGACAATGGCTCCTGCATTGCATCACTGAGGTTACCTGAATTCAGAGTCTCACTTTATGGCAATGCTGCGTGGGAATTTTCTCACCCAGCATTGCCGTGAGAGAATGAACTGTAGTGACGTCATTCTCTCCCGGCGGCAGAGTGGTACACAGATGGATGGCGTCGGGGAATAGGTTAGTATGTGCTCAATGTGTTGTATGTCATTGTATATTCTGTATGTCATTGTATGTTATATGTTGTATGTCACGTATGTTTTTTTTTTTTTTTTTTTTTTACATTCAGCACATTAGCCGGATGATGGGACTACTACTGTCCCATCATTGGTTAATGTGTCAGTCACTGTCACTGTAGCAGGCATAGCCGGATGGGACTTGTAGTCCCATCCGACGATGCCTGCATACACAGATCACGCACACAGCGCCGCACATACACCGATCACGCACACCGTTCACGCACACAAGCCCGCACACCGATCACGCAGACACTGGCACACAATCACCGCCCACACACACAGCGCCGCACACTATACACGCCCACGCACCGCCCACACACATAGCGCCGCACACTATACACGCCCACACACTTCCATCCTCCCAAACTGCAGCGGTTTCACCCGCAGCAAAACCGCAGATCTTTTTTAGATCTGCGGTTTTGCTGCGGAAGTGCCCGACTCAATGCAAGTCAACGGGCGCCGAACCGCTGCAGTTACGCACAAAGAATTGACATGCTGCGGAAAATAAAACGCGGCGAAACCTCGTGTTTTTTTCCGCAGCATGTGCACAGCAGACATGCGGTTCCCATTGGATTACATTGCATGTGCACTGTGCTGCGGGTCGTATGCGTTTCCGCACGTTGAAAAACGCAGCGGAAACGCATCTAAAAACGCAACGTGTGCACATGGCCTAAAGGGGCAATTGTCTGCTGCCCTCTGGTGGCCAAACCTGAGAACTGTCTGTGCCTGATGTAGTGCAATGTATCTGGAGGCCAATACGTGACATCCCCTCAATCCATTCTGCAGAGGTTCAACTGCTAGACTAATATTTGTAGCAGTTTTTTCTTCACATAGAATAACCAATGTGGATGGGAGACCGACACTCGGCCCCCCACCACCACCCATGGGCCTCCACCGAAAAGTAGTAGGAAGGGCTGTGGTGTTCACTCCAGTCAGACACAGCGTCCATCCCAGCACTTCTGGTGTATCCCCAGATCTGTCATAGCGGTGTGACAGAGCGGCTGGCTGTGCAGAGCTCCTGATACCAGCGCGGTCCTGTAATAGGAACCACCGGGGTAACAAGTCCGTCCATGACATTTCATCCTCCTAGATCTTCCCCATCACCTGTGAGTGATATTATTGAGAAGAGGAAGGAACCGCAGCAACTCAGCCTCAAAGTAGAGACCTTGTAACATTACAGAGTGGGGGGCTAAGTGCCAAGGAGCAGAGGGCCGAAAAGTCTCTCCTGGCCCCATAACTGCAGAGTCCAGACCACCTCTGGTATAAACACTGCGCCACCGCTGGTAGCTTCATGTCTGAGCATCTGCATGCAGCCGTACATCACCAAGCACAATGCCGAGCGTCGGATGGAGTGGTGTAAAGCCGCCATCACTGGAGGAGACATGTTCTGTGCAGTGACGGATCGCACTTCTCTATCTGCGTCTGATGGAGGAGTCTGGGTTTGGTGACACCAGGAGGACGTTACCCCCTGACTGCATTGTCCCCCCTGTACAGATGGTGGAGGGGGATAATGCTATGGGCTGTTATCAGGGGGCAGCCTCGGACCCTCAGCTCCAGTGATGGGAAATCTTAATCTTCAGCACAAGACATTATGGACATTTGTAGCTTCAGCTTTGTGGGAACAGTTTGGGGGAAGACCCTTATGTGCCCCCCATGACTGCGTCCAGAGCACAAGCTCCATACAGACATGGGGGGGACATGAGCGGCCGCACAGAACCTGGACCTCCGCCCCATCCTATAATGGAGATTATGAGCCCGGCCTCCCCCAAACATCAGGGTCTGACCCCACAAATGCTCTAGATCCCCACAGACGCCTCTAAAATGTTATAGATCCCTCCCAAAAGAGCGGAGCCATTATATCTGCAGAGGAGCGACTCCATATTAATGCCTATGGATGGGCTGGGGTGTCAGAAAAGCTCCTGGGAAGATGTGGAGGAGGCACATACTCTTCTCCATATTACTGTCTCTGGATGTAGATAGAGGCCAGAGAAGCCCCCGGAGGTGGTTGTGGGGGGCACATAGTTTTCTCCATATAGTGTGTATCTATCTCGTGTGTATCCTCTGGGTCTCCATGTTTTGGCGGAGAGACCCTATAGTCGTTAATAGTCTCCATGTAATTCTGCTGATTCCTGGAGGAGATTTCCTGGGTCATCTCCCCGGATGAAGAAGTTGCTGAGATGGCGCCATGTCGCTGTAGGGCAGACAGTAAATCACTCTTCTTGTTGACTTTTCTGTCTGGCCACACGCCGGAGTTTCTACCTAAACTTGCTAAGTAAATGGCGTGGTGCCGCCGCTCTCCGTGTTCAGTCTGAAATGAAGACGCATAAGTGACTGTCACCAGTGATGGTTCCTCGCTCCCAAGTGCCATCACTTACTGTTCCGCAGCCGTCATGGTGGTGCGCCATGATGACCCAGTGAGTCCTGAATGAGGCACCTTTCATTTATCGGGCTGTGTGTTTACAGACTGTGACCCCCTGATTCAGTGGTATATGTATCATAGATCGAGATGGGCGAACCCGAACTGTACAGTCCAGCGTTCGTACCGAACCTCTACTGTTTGGGCACTGACCCCTTACACAGACTTCACCAAGAATTCCGTGTTACTGTTCCGATTCGGCCCCCTGAACACCGCGTGTTTATAAAATCATTACTGCCGGTCAGACTTCCGCGATTACCACACTGTCAAATGACAGCACGAGCCCGCAGCTGTGATCGGAGATAAAGTTTTTACCTCCAGTCACTGGCGTTGACTGATGGGACTACTGCTCCCATCAGCCTACACCTGCTGCTGCTAATAACAGTGAGAGCGGGCAGCGGCTGATGGGAGTATTCATTAGCTGACGCCTGTGCTCTACATTTGGGGCTGCAACCCTCAGCTGTCAGCATTAGCAAGGCTAGTTATCAAGAGTAGAGGGGTCCCCGCGCTGCTTATTTATTTAAATTAAAAAAAAAAATGATGTGGGTCCCCCCATTTTTGACAACCAGCCTTGCTAAAGCAGACAGCTGGGGCTGGTATTCTCAGGCTGATAAGGGGACATTGACATTGCCCCCAGCCTAAAACCAGCAGCCCACAGCCTCCCAGAAAAGGCGCATCTATTCGATTCTGGCGCTTTGCCCGGCTCTTCCCACTTGCCCTGTAGCGGTAGCAAGTGGGGAAATATTTGTGGGGTTGACGTCACCTTTGTATTGTCTGGTGTCTTTGAGCCCACGGATTAGTAATGGAGAGCGTCTATAAGACACCTATCCATTGCTAATCCTATAGTTTATATGGTAAATAAACACACAGGCAGAATAACGTCCTTTAACTGAAAGAATGATTCTAAATTAAACCATACCCACGTCATCGCCCATTCCATTGAAGCCGAACCCAAACTTGTTTTTTTTTTTAACTATTCAGCCGAGCCCACTGGACCCGAACATCCAGGGGTCCGCCCATCTCTAATCACAGAGTCTGAAAATGTGACGGAAGTGGGGTCCAAAGCTTTGCTTGCTGTTACACTACCTGCATCTGCCTCTAGGCGGAGCACTGTTTTATAACCCTCCCATCTAGCTTTACACTGCCTGTAATATTATGCAAAGGATGGTGTCTGCGGACAGACGTTTAATGTATCTCTGTATACAGGGAGCTCCCCCTAGTGGTGAGTGCAGAAAGGATCTTATCAAGTATCTGTGTATTCAGGGAGCTCCCCCTAGTGGTGACTGCATAGAGGATCTTATCATGTATCTCTGTATTCAGGGCGCTCCCCCTAGTGGTGAGAGCAGAAAGGATCTTATCATGTATTTCTGTATACAGGGAGCTCCCCCTAGTGGTGGCTGCAGACCGAATCTTATCATGTATCTCTGTATACAGGCAGCTCCCCCTAGTGTTGCAGACAATCTACATGACTCTGTAACAGGACTCCCTATGGTGGCTGCACAATCTTATTATCTCTGTATACAGGGAGCTCCCCCTAGTGGTGCTGCAGAGGATCTACATGTATCTCTTAAGGATCCCAGTGTGTGCGGATTATCTGTATACAGGGAGCTCCCCCTAGTGGTGACTGCAGACAGGATCTTATCATGTATCTCTGTATACAGGGAGCTCCCCCTAGTGGTGGCTGCAGCAGATCTATATGTATCTCTGTATACAGGGAGCTCCCCCTAGTGGTGCAGAGGATCTGTCATGTACTCTGTATCAGGAGCCCCCAGTGGTCGCAGACAGATCTTATCATGTATCTCTGTATACAGGGAGCTCCCCCTAGTGGTGGCTGCAGACAGGATCTTATATGTATCTCTGTATACAGGAGCTCCCCTAGTGGTGGCTGCAGACAGATCTTATCTGTATCTCTGTATACAGGAGCTCCCCCTAGTGGTGGCTGCAGACAGGATCTTTCATGTATCTCTGTATACAGGGAGCTCCCCTAGTGGTGGCTGCAGACAGGATCTTATCATGTATCTCTGTATACAGGGAGCTCCCCCTAGTGGTGGCTGCAGACAGGATCTTATCATGTATCTCTGTATACAGGGAGCTCCCCCTAGTGGTGACTGCAGACAGAATCTTATCATGTATCTCTGTATACAGGAGCTCCTCCTAGTGGTGGCTGCAGACAGGATCTTATCATGTATCTCTGTATACAGGGAGCTCCCCCCTAGTGGTGGCTGCAGACAGGATCTTATCATGTATCTCTGTATACAGGGAGCTCCTCCTAGTGGTGCCTGCAGAGTGGATCTTATCATGTATCTCTGTATACAGGGAGCACCCCCTAGTGGTGACTGCAGACAGAATATTATCATGTATCGCTCTATACAGTGTGCTCCCCCTAGTGGTGGCTACAGACAGGATCTTCTCATGTACCTCTGTATACAGGGAGCTCCCCCTAGTGGTGGCTGCAGACAGGATCTTATCATGTATCTCTGTATACAGGGAGCTCCCCCTAGTGGTGGCTGCAGACAGGATCTTATCATGTATCTCTGTATACAGGGAGCTCCCCCTAGTGGTGACTGCAGACAGAATCTTATCATGTATCTCTGTATACAGGGAGCTCCTCCTAGTGGTGGCTGCAGACAGGATCTTATCATGTATCTCTGTATACAGGGAGCTCCCTCTAGTGGTGGCTGCAGACAGGATCTTATCATGTATCTCTGTATACAGGGAGCTCCTCCTAGTGGTGGCTGCAGACAGGATCTTATCATGTATCTCTGTATACACGGAGCTCCCCCAGTGGTGGCCGCAGACAGAATATTATGTATTATTATTATTATTATTAATATTTATTTCTATAGCACCATTGATTCCATGGTGCTGTACATGAGAAGGGGTTACATACAAATTACAGGTATCACTTACAGTAAACAAACTAACAATGACAGACTGATACAGAGGGGAGAGGACCCTGCCCTTTCAGGCTTACATTCTACAGGATTGTGAGGCAGGAAGACAGTAGGTCGGGGGGTTGCAGCAGTTCCGGTGTTGGTTGAGGCAATAACTCCGGTAGTGGTGAGGAGGCAGCAGGGTCATTGCAGGCTGTAGGCTTTCCTGAAGAGATGGGTTTTCAGGTTCCGTCTGAAGGATCTGAATGAGTTTGATAGTCGGATGTGTTGGGGCAAAGAATTCCAGAGGATGGGGGATATTCGGGAGAAGTCTTGGAGGCGGTTGGGTGAGGAGCGAATAAGTGTGGAGGAGAGAAGGAGGTCTTGGGAGGATCGGAGATTACGTGAGGGAAGATATCGGGAGATTAGTTCAGAGATATATGGAGGAGACAGATTATAGATGGCCTTGTAGGTCAGTATTAGTAATTTGAACTGGATACGCTGAGGGAATGGGAGCCAGTGAAGAGATTTGCAGAGGGAGAAGCGGAGGAGTAGCGAGGAGAGAGGTGAATTAGTCGTGCAGCAGAGTTAAGGATGGACTGGAGAGGTGCGAGGGTGTTAGCAGGGAGGCCAGAGAAAAGGGTGTTGCAGTAGTCGAGGCGGGAGATGATGAGGGCGTGCACAATCATTTTAGTAGATTGAGGGTTGAGGAAAGGACGGATTCTTGAAATATTTTTGAGCTGAAGGCGACAGGAGGTAGAAAGAGCTTGGATGTGCGGTTTGAAGGACAGGGCAGAGTCAAGGGTTACTCCGAGGCAGCGGACCTCCGGTACGGGGGAAAGCGTGATGTCGTTAATTGTGGTAGATAGGTCAGGTAAGGAAGATCTGTGGGATGGGGGAAAGATTATGAGTTCAGATTTGTCCACATTGAGTTTGAGGAAGCGGGAGGAGAAGAAGGAGGATATGGCTGATAGACACTCCGGGATTCTGGATAGCAGAGAAGTGATGTCTGGGCCAGAGAGGTAGATCTGAGTGTCATCAGCGTAAAGGTGGTACTGGAATCCGTGGGACTTTATGAGTTGCCCCAGGCCAAGTGTATAGATTGAGAAGAGTAGGGGTCCTAGAACAGATCCTTGGGGAACTCCAACAGAGAGAGGGTGGGACGAGGAGGTAGTGTGGGAGTGGGAGACGCTGAATGTGCGGTTGGAAAGGTATGAGGAGATCCAAGATAGGGCGAGGTCTTTGACGCCAAAGGAGGAAAGAATCTGTAGTAGAAGGCAGTGGTCAACTGTGTCAAAAGCAGAGGACAGGTCAAGAAGCAGGAGTATAGAGTATTGTCCGTTTGCTTTGGCTGTAAGTAGGTCATTAGTAATTTTGGTCAGGGCTGTCTCAGTGGATTGATGGGGGCGGAAACCAGATTGTAGAGTGTCAAAGAGCAAGTTAGAAGAGAAGTGGTAGGAAAGCTCAGCGTGGACATGCAGCTCCAGGAGTTTGGAAGCGAATGGGAGCAGCGATATTGGGCGATAGCTGGACATAGCGGTTGGGTCGAGGGTTGGCTTTTTAAGGATATGTATCTCTGTATACAGGGAGCTCCCCCTAGTGGTGGCTGCAGACAGGATCTTATGTATCTCTGTATACAGGGAGCTCCCACTAGTGGTGGCTGCAGACAGGATCTTATCATGTATCTCTGTATACAGGGAGCTCCCCCTAGTGGTGACTGCAGACAGGATCTTATCATGTATCTCTGTATACAGGGAGCTCCCCCTAGTGGTGACTGCAGACAGGATCTTATCATGTATCTCTGTATACAGGGAGCTCTCCCTAGTGGTGGCTGCAGACAGGATCTTATCATGTATCTCTGTATACAGGGAGCTCCCCTAGTGGAGGCTGCAGACAGGATCTTATCATGTGTCTCTGTATACAGGGAGCTTCCCCTAGTGGTGGCTGGAGACAGAATCTTATCATGTATCTCTGTATAAAGGGTGCTCCCTCTAGTGGAGGCTGCAGACAGGATCTTATCATGTATCTCTGTATACAGGGAGCTCCCCTAGTGGAGGCTGCAGACAGGATCTTATAATGTATCTCTGTATACAGGGAGCTCCCCCTAGTGGTGGCTGGAGACAGAATCTTATCATGTATCTCTGTATAAAGGGAGCTCCTTCTAGTGGTGACTGCAGACAGGATCTTATCATGTATCTCTGTATAAAGGGAGCTCCCCTGGTGGTGGCTGCAGACATGATCTTATCATGTATCTCTGTATACAGGGAGCTCCCCTAGTGGAGGCTGCAGACAGGATCTTATCATGTATCTCTGTATACAGGGAGCTCCCCCTAGTGGAGGCTGCAGACAGGATCTTATGTATATGTATACAGGGAGCTCCCTCTAGTGGTGACTGCAGACAGGATCTTATCATGTATATGTATACAGGGAGCTCCCTCTAGTGGTGACTGCAGACAGGATCTTATCATGTATCTCTGTATACAGGGAGCTCCCCCTAGTGGTGGCTGCCGACAGGATCTTATCATGTATCTCTGTATACAGGAAGCTCCCCCTAGTGGAGGCTGCAGACAGGATCTTATCATGTATCTCTGAATACAGGGAGTTCCCCCTAGTGGTGACTGCAGACAGGATCTTATCATGTATCTCTGTATACAGGGAGCTCCCCCTAGTGGTGGCTGCAGACAGGATCTTATCATGTATCTCTGTATACAGGGAGCTCCCCCTAGTGGTGGCTGCAGACAGGATCTTATCATGTATCTCTGTATACAGGAAGCTCCCCCTAGTGGAGGCTGCAGACAGGATCTTATCATGTATCTCTGTATACAGGGAGCTCCCCCTAGTGGTGACTGCAGACAGAATCTTATCATGTATCTCTGTATACAGGGAGCTCCCCCTAGTGGTGGCTGCAGATAGATTGTAACTTATAACATAAATGATTCCTTGCGTTCAGTGTAATCACAGCCCAATCTTCCCACACATTTGCATGCCCTCATCAATCTGTAGACTGTTAATATTGAGTCCCAGATTAGAAGCACATTCAGATATGAAGGATTAGAAGCTGAAGAAAATTGTAAAATGTGATTACTGGCGCAGATGAAATTAGACTCTGCGATACAATATTTGCTTTGTTGGACTGGATATGAATCCACTGGGAATGTGAAGTGCGGACACGTCTGCAGTGCTGAGACCGTTCTCCGCGTCTGTAAACCCATTCTGATCACTCGAGAAGCTTTAAGAATATTGCAAATTCATCTCGCTTTTCTCTAAGAAGAAACCAGAAGTGTTCAGCTCTGCAGCGAGTGAACTCAAGTGGCCGAATATGTTTCCAGACAGCGGGAGGTTCAAGAGCAGCGTGGAGGCTGAAATGTCGCTTTCTGCAGCTCTTACCAGACAGAAAGTTTGTTTTTTTTTTTTTTTTGTTTTTTGGTAGTGGCCAAACATTTTATCCTCCAGAATAAAACATTGGCGAGATCGAATAATGTCTGCACCCGGTCTCACGCAGATGTGCACAACCCCTGTGCTATGAAATACAGAAAATGTGAGAGCTAGTAAAGAAAGTACACAAACTATACATCAGGAAAGACGGATGCAAACCAGAGCCGCAGATCCCGAACACAAGAGTATTCAGATGTAGATACGAAACACAGACGTTGTAAAAGGTCTCAGTAGTGTGTACAACAGCCTGCCCAGGTCCAATATAAAATGGACCACAGTGCGTTTACATTCTCCAAAATCAATGGTCCTACATTCAAGATAAATCCATATGTAAAAAACTAAAATACCAGAAATAGAAAATTGTAAATTATAAAATTATGTTGAAAAAAAACAAACTGTTGTATGACTAGACAGGTATATAAAGGTACAGAGGCGGACCGATGGTAAATTTCAGCAGAAAAGTAGATGACATAAATGCATATAAAGCCAACTGTGTCTGGAAGGGCACAGAGCTGAAACCATAAGCGTTTCGCCACCAGCAGTGGCTTTATCAGGGGCAAGCTAAGCTCTGGATGTGTTTTATGGCAGTAGCATACAAGTTAGTAATGACTGATCTTCAAGTTAAACAGGAAATGGAGAAGAGATATAGAAATGACAAGGGATTTGCATAAGTTCCTCTGATCACCAACAAAACAAAGATCACAGTATGTCCGACATCCAGTGATAGGTGGTGTCCCAGTAAAATCTTTGCACATCCAAAAAGATGTGATACCCACTATAAGCAAAGGCGCCAAAACGTGTTGCATTCTCCTGCGCTGAAGCTTTGCCCTCATTATATGGAAAGCACTGTGCACATTCTAGTAGTAAGAGCTAATACTCCTGCACCGCGGTCCCTGCGCTCAACACGGCAGGCCAGGCTACCTAGATTCTGCGCAGCAGCGTCTGCAAACAGATACTGAAACTCAGGAACAAGAAATGACATGAACGAGGTGCAGTTTTCAGCAATGAAGCTTCAGAAAACAGGAAATATCTGCTTGTTGACCTAATTCATCATTTGTTTTGTGCCTTTTTTTAATAAAAGTTTTGCTTTTCAGGCTTTTTTTTAATTTGTCCCTAATTAAATTACGGCTTTGCTGCCATTTTACACTTTTTTTTTTTCTGTCTTTGTTATTTTTGTATTTGCTTGACAATGTGGTTGTGGTATTTGTAACGCAGACATTTTCGGCTTATCCATCATTTTAGGATTTTTCGTAATGTGGTAACACTTTTGTGTAAGGGATCTCCAAGTACCTACAAAACCTCCCGTCTCCAAGTAATCCGGGGGTGCTGGCAAGTAACCAGATCCTGCTGAGCTGGTAATAGAAGCAAAGAGGAGATGTTAACAGACACCTAATTTATTTATTTTTTCCTTTTTACTTATATGCATGAATTTGGGGGCTAAAATTATTATTTTTTTTTTTCCTTTTAAATGTTTCCCATTTTTTTTCTCACTTTTCCAAGCTCTTTGTTTCCCTCTGGCTGCTGAAGGAGTGAAATGAGTGATTTCTGACCGCATCAAAGTTCTGCTCAACTTTCATGTGGTCTTTGGTCATAAACCAGCATAGAGGAGCTCAAACAGAGATAGATCAAACAGATATTCACTGTCTATCAGAACAAGCTCACTGATGGAGTTTCCGTTAACTAATTCTGCAGCCAGCAATATCAATGAAACACGAACCAGGCAACATGACTGTTTGGCGAGAAGCACTAAATTGTGCAAACAAAACCCCAAACCAAAAAAAAAAATACCAACTCCATAATAAGAATGAAATGAGGAGAAAAAAGGAGTGTATAGGTAAAAAGATACTTTATTAATGGATATACAAAAGTAAATAATAAATATAGACAATAAAAACACAGAGTAAAGTGCACAAGGATAATGCAGGAGCCAGGGGTTCTCTGGGTCCTGTCCGGAGCTGTTAACCCTCCAACTTATGTACTGGTAAGCGCTATGTAACTATTTATTCATACGATTTCTGGTTATGTTGTCACAAATACTGCTACTATTTATCTTATTAGAGAAGTGCGCTCTGCTGACTGTTGGGCGGGTGCACAATATTCGCTGATCCTTCAGCATTATCCTTGTGCACTTTGCTCTCTGTTTTTATTGTCTATATTTATTATTTACTTTTGTATATCCATTAATAAAGTATCTTTTTACCTATACACTTCTTTTTTTTTTTCTCATTTCAGCCAGCAATAGCAATAATCATGGAAGCTAAAAGCCAAAACATGTAACTTTTTTTTTTTTTTTTTTTTTTTTTAATGAAAACCGGTTGCAAAAAATATTTTGTAGCTCCAAATCCATGCATTTAAGCAAAAAAAAAAAAAAAAAAAGTCCATACAATTCCTTATATTAAATGGGTTAAACAGCGCCACTTGTCCATGAGGTGGCAAATGGTACTACAGCTACACATGATAGAAAGCGGCCATGTTTTTTCCATTCCGTACAGAAGATCTTTGTGTAATTAGCTCATATTTCGTGTGCAGTTCTCAGACTTTCCTGCTACAGTAAATATTTATCAGCCACGCCGAGGCTTCAGCACAGACAGAAACCCCCCTGGTGTTCCCGTGTTTGAACCGCCTGATACACTTCAGTGATGGCTGCTTCCATTAATAATATAACACAAGGCGATGAGATCAGTCGGCGGCTGCTCAAGATTTTACATATAAAAGGAGCAATTTTTCCCCAAAACCAAATCAATCTGAGTGTTACAAAGAGAGATGGAAATAGATACATGAGGCTAAAGACACAGCGGCTTCAATGCGGCAGGAAATCGGCATCCGGCAGAACAGTTCAGGATTAAGCTGACGTACCTGATTGTCACCATACAGTGGAGGGGACGCTTATGGTCCTACTCACCTCTTGGGCCGGCACTGTTCCTCCTATGCCGGCGTTGTCTTCTTCCTAGTGGGCGATTAGTGGCTGGATCAGCTCCAGCATTCAGTAGCTTCTGCTCTGATGGAATAGAGAACGCTGCAGCCGATCACCAGCTGCAGCTATTATGTCATGTGGCCGCCCGGGGACACAGCGCTGACATTGCGCAGCAGCACCGGTGCAGGAGATACGGTTTTTTTGTTTTATTTTAGGATGCACAGTCAAACTATTCATAAGGGTGTTTCCAGTAGTTTTCAACCCCTTTAAGAAAGAGAAGCTGCCAACTGCGTCCTGGCAGAGGCTAATTCCCGCTGCCCACTGAAAACACATGCAGATTTGCCTTTACGGAGCGTTAATGTGTATGTGGAGGTCACAAGCATTTGGCTGATGGCTGTGGAAGGTGCCTCCTCTGGATCCTGGCTGTAAATCGTATGCATCTCTGAGTCTGACAGTTACATCCCGGCCCCAGCATTCCCCTTCAGCAAACCTTGACCCTAATATTTCCATTCTAGAGAAGCTCTTGAAGTTCTTCCATGTATGAGTTTTGACGGTTTTTATTCTGTTACTTCCTAAAGTTACACAATTGCACTTCCGAACATGTAAATTAGTGTTCACGTAAAATGGAACAAAATCAGCATAAAACCCTGTGGCCCATACGCCGGTAATAAATTGTAGCTGTATGACTGTGCCCCCCTGTCTGCTGCTCCTCTAATAAACCATAAGGGATGGATTTATACACTTTTATTGACGTGGCTTGCTTTCAAGCACACGATTTAATGAGGCTGTTTATCTGAATATGTCGGCTTTTAATTAGGCTCCATGCACAGACGCGAGAGCAAACCGAACACGAGCCGGGAGCCTATAGGATAAGCTGAACCTTGGCGGATATATCACTGGATAAATTGATTCTTGGGGGATACTTGTGTTTGCTGGAGTGTTCAGGTGTCTGCAATGATAAACTACTTCACTATGGATTGAGTTGTTGAGAATCCAGTGTCAGGTTCCTGAGCTTCGCCTACAGACAAGTGTCTACTTGCAGTAATTCAGCCTGTCGCACAGTCTGCTCTATCCTTCCAACCCTCCAAAAACAGAAATACATTAACGTGGTCTACTAATTATATTAGATTATATTTTGTTTGGAGAACTTATTTTTTATACTAAACAAGAAATATAAATCCGTCTGCAGCCACCACTAGGGGGAGCTCCCTGTATACAGAGATACATAAGATTCTGTCTGCAGCCACCACTAGGGGGAGCTCCCTGTATACAGAGATACATAAGATTCTGTCTGCAGCCACCACAAGGGGGAGCTCCCTGTATACAGAGATACATAAGATCCTGTCTGCAGCCACCACTAGGGGGAAGCTCCCTGTATACAGAATACATAAGATTCTGTCTGCAGCCACCACTAAGGGGAAGCTCCCTGTATACAGAGATACATAAGATCCTGTCTGCAGCCACCACTAGGGGGAGCTTCCTGTATACAGAGATACATGAAGATCCTGTCTGCAGCCACCACTAGGAGGAGCTCCCTGTATACAGAGATAATAAGATTCTGTCTGCAGCCACCACAAGGGGGAGCTCCCTGTATACAGACATAATGATAAGATCTGTCTGCAGCACCACTAGGGGGAGCTCCCTGTATACAGATAATGATAAGATTCTGTCTGCAGCCACCACTAGGAGGAGCTCCCTGTATACAGAGGTACATAATAAGATCCTGTCTGCAGTCACCACTAAGGGAAGCTCCCTGTATACAGAGATACATGATAAGATCCTGTCTGCAGCCACCACTAAGGGGAGCTCCTGTATACAGAGATACATGATAAGATCCTGTCTGCAGCCACCACTAGGGGGAGCTCCCTGTATACAGAGATAGATGATAAGATTCTGTCTGCAGCCACCACTAGGGGAGCTCCCTGTATACAGAGGTACATAATAAGATCCTGTCTGCAGTCACCACTAGGGGGAGCTCCCTGTATACAGAGATACATGATAAGATCCTGTCTGCAGCCACCACTAGGGGGAGCTCCCTGTATACAGAGATACATGATAAGATCCTGTCTGCAGCCACCACTAGGGGAGCTCCCTGTATACAGAGATACATGATAAGATCCTGTCTGGAGCCACCACTAGGGGGAGTTCCCTGTATACAGAGATACATGATAAGATTCTGTCTGCAGCCACCACTAGGGGGAGCTCCCTGTATACAGAGATACATGATAAGATCCTGTCTGCAGCCACCACTAGGGGGAGCTCCCTGTATACAGAGATACATGATGAGATCCTGTCTGGAGCCACCACTAGGGGGAGCTCCCTGTATACAGAGATATATAAGATTCTGCCTGCAGCCATCACTAGGGGGAGCTCCCTGTATACAAAATACATAAGATTCTGTCAGCAGCCACCACTAGGGAAGCTCCCTGTATACAGATATACATAAGATCCTGTCTGCAGCCACCACTAAGGGAAGCTCCCTGTATACAGAGATACATGATAAGATCCTGTCTGCAGCCACCACTAGGGGAGCTTCCTGTATACAGAGATACATGATAAGATCCTGTCTGCAGCCACCACTAGGAGGAGCTCCCTGTATACAGAGATAGATAAGATTCTGTCTGCAGCCACCACTAGGGGGAGCTCCCTGTATACAGAGATACATAAGATCCTGTCTGCAGCCACCACTAGGGGGAGCTCCCTGTATACAGAGATACATGTAAGATCTGTCTGCAGCCACCACTAGGGGAGCTCCCTGTATACAGAGATACATGATAAGATCTGTCTGCAGCCACCACTAGGGGGAGCTCCCTGTATACAGAGATACAATAAGATTCTGTCTGCAGCCACCACTAGGGGAGCTCCCTGTATACAGAGATACATAAGATTCTGTCTGCAGCCACCACAAGGGGGAGCTCCCTGTATACAGAGATATGATAAGATTCTGTCTGCAGCCACCACTAGGGGGAGCTCCCTGTATACAGAAATCATAAGATTCTGTCTGCAGCCACCACTAGGGGAAGCTCCCTGTATACAGATATAATAAGATCCTGTCTGCAGCACCACTAAGGGAGCTCCCTGTATACAGAGATACATGATAAGATCCTGTCTGCAGCCACCACTAGGGGAGCTTCCTGTATACAGAGGTACATAATAAGATCCTGTCTGCAGTCACCACTAGGGGAGCTCCCTGTATACAGAGATACATGATAAGATCCTGTCTGCAGCCACCACTAAGGGGAGCTCCCTGTATACAGAGATACATGATAAGATCCTGTCTGCAGCCACCACTAGGGGGAGCTCCCTGTATACAGAGATACATGATAAGATCCTGTCTGCAGTCACCACTAGGAGGAGCTCCCTGTATACAGAGATACATGATAAGATCCTGTCTGCAGTCACCACTAGGGGGAGCTCCCTGTATACAGAGATAAATGATAAGATCCTGTCTGCAGTCACCACTAGGGGGAGCTCCCTGTATACAGAGATATATGAGATCTGTCTGCAGACACCACTAGGGGGAGCTCCCTGTATACAGAGATACATGATAGATCCTGTCTGCAGTCACCACTAGGGGGAGCTCTCTGTATACAGAGATATATAAGATTCTGTCTGCAGACACCACTAGGGGAGCTCCTGTATACAGAGATATATAAGATCCTGTCTGCAGTCACCACTAGGGGAGCTCCCTGTATACAGAGATACATATGAAGATCCTGTCTGCAGACACCACTAGGGGAGCTCCCTGTATACAGAGATACATAAGATTCTTGTTTGCAGCCACCACTAGGGAGAGCTCCCTGTATACAGAGATACATAAGATTTTGTTTGCAGCAACCACTAGGGGAGCTCCCTGTATACGTTGTATGCCCTGTGCGGTATATAGTATATCCTGTGCTGTGCATACATCCCCTCTGACTACTGTTGTTATATACCAGAATGCGGCTGTGGATATTATGTTATTATTGTGATATACTATTATATTGTTTCTTTTAATGTTGTTGCAGCTTCTTTGCAGCGTTGATGACTTCTGACAATTTCCCCAATAACCAGCTGTTACTTAGTGACTTGTGAAATGCCTGCGGATACGTTCGGGCAGCGCAGGGGCGCGTGCCGTGTGTAGTGACCGCACGCTCGCCGGCTGCTAATTGTTAATCTGTGGACACAAGCGGTCGAAGTGTTTTTATATTCTATTTTTAGTGTTTTGCTGCTTTTAGCTGATCGTGTTGCATATGGGAAGGAATAGAGGCTGAATATTCCCGGATAGCATCTGATTATTTTATTATTTATTCACACGTGGCCAATGAATTAAGTTCTGCGACTGAAGATGTTTTGTATTTTTGAGTGGGGTCATTTCTGCAGCAGTTACATCGTTTTCTGTAAACCCCATGCAGATGAATAGAGCAACTGCAGAAATCTCTGCAACAGATCTGCTGTGAATTTACTCTTAGAGGGGACGCGGTCACAGATAAGCCCCCGTGTTGCCTGCTCAGGCTGTGACGCTGGTGCAGTTGTGACCGGACCACCCTGTGTGACGCGACTTGTCACGGTTTTATTTCTGTCCTTTTTTATTACAGAGATTTCCCCGTGCAGTTTGCGATGACTGAGCTGGTAGCATACGCCAACCAACTGTCCGTGTCTGACATTATACATCAGGTAAGAGTTTATTGTCCACCAATCCACATTTAGAAATCGCTTTTCCCAGTTTCTGGTCAGTAAATTTTATTTCCAATTTTTATATCTCTACACGAAGTGCACAACTCAGAAAACTTATTTAAGGACCATAAAAATCCCACATCGGAATTTGGTGCACAAAAAATTCAAGTTTAAAAAAAAACTTTCCAGATAGATAATGTGTAATTCATACTCACCGGTCAGGGGAAAGAAAAACGTCAATCAGCATCAGGCAGAAGGAGCAATCACCGCGAAAATCAAAGGCGAGAACTTAATCATGGCCCCTGATCAATGTGTATGACCCCAAATATCTGTATGTTTCCTGACATCCCATAATGTGATCAGTGTATATGGCCCCACGTGTCTGTATGTATCCTGACATCCTATAATGTGGTCAGTGTATATGGCCCCACGTGTCTGTATGTATCCTGACATCCCATAATGTGGTCAGTGTATATGGCCCCACGTGTCTGTATGTATCCTGACATCCTATAATGTGGTCAGTGTATATGGCCCCACGTGTCTGTATGTATCCTGACATCCCATAATGTGGTCAGTGTATATGGCCCCACGTGTCTGTATGTATCCTGACATCCCATAATGTGGTCGGTGTATTACCGAATGTGTCTGTGTGTGTCCTGACATCCCATAATGTGATCAGTGTGCCCCCTGTCTGTCTCCTGACATCCCATAATATGATCAGTGTGTGCCCCCTGTCTGTCTCCTGACATCCCATAATGTGATCATGTGTGCCCCCTGTCTGTCTCCTGACATCCCATAATGTGATCAGTGTGTGCCCCCGTCTGTCTCCTGACATCCATAAGAACGTGTGTGCCCCCTGTGTCCCCGACATCCCATAATGTGATCAAGGTGTGCCTACGGTCCACTCCATGACATACAAATGAATCATGTGTGCCCACTGTCTGTATCCTTACAAAAACGACGCACATCCAAAACATAGATCCGTGTGAACAGTGCTAAAACTAGAGTACCAACTCTGCACATAAGATGAAAATAGGTGCACACTGTAGCGCTATACTTGCAAACAGAAATATAAAAATGAATTGCCATCACTGCCTTAGAAATATGAAATTGAGAAGTCTTAGCCATACATGGCCAAATTATATGTGTCCCTGTTAGCCCTGAAGTCTCCTAATATCAGGTCCTACTTTGCCAATCCTGGTTAGAAAAGTCCTGTCTGCATGGGAACATATGATGCTCTCCTGACATCCCATAATGTGATCAGTGTGTGCCCCCTGTCAGTCTCCTGACATCCCATAATGTGATCAGTGTGTGCCCCCTGTCTGTCTCCTGACATCCCATAAGTGTGATCAGTGTGTGCCCCTGTGTCTCCTGACATCCCATAATGTGATCAGTGTGTGCCCCCCTGTGTCTCCTGACATCCCATAATGTGATCAGTGTGTGCCCCCGTCGTTCCTGACATCCCATAATGTGATCAGTGTGTGCCCCCTGTCGTCTCCTGACATCCCATATGTGATCAGTGTGTGCCCCCTGTGTCTCCTGACATCCATAATGTGATCAGTGTGTGCCCCCTGTGTCTCCTGACATCCCATAATGTGATCAGTGTGTGCCCCCTCTGTCTCCTGACATCCCATAATGTGATCAGTGTGTGCTCCCCTGTGTCTCCCCTGACATCCCATAATGTGATCAGTGTGTGCCCCCTGTCTGTCTCCTGACATCCCATAATGTGATCAGTGTGTGCCCCCCCTGTCTCCTGACATCCCATAATGTGATCAGTGTGTGCCCCCTGTGTCTCCTGACATCCCATAATGTGATCAGTGTGTGCCCCCTGTGTCTCCTGACATCCCATAATGTGATCAGTGTGCCCCCTGCGCTGCCTCTGACATCCCATAATGTGATCAGTGTGTGCCCCCTGTCTCCTGACATCCCATAATGTGATCAGTGTGTGCCCCCTGTGTCTCCTGACATCCCATAAGTGATCAGTGTGTGCCCCTGTCGTGCATCCTGACATCCCATATGGATCAGTGTGTGCCCCCTGTCTCCTGACATCCCATAATGTGATCAGTGTGTGCCCCCTGTCTGTCTCCTGACATCCCATAATGTGATCAGTGTGTGCCCCCGCTGTCTCCTGACATCCCATAATGTGATCATGTGTGGCCCCTGTGTCTCCTGACATCCCATAATGTGATCAGTGTGTGCCCCCCTTGTCTCCTGACATCCCATATGTGATCAGTGTGTGGCCCCTGTTGTCCTGACATCCCATAATGTGATCAGTGTGTGCCCCCCTGTGTCTCCTGACATCCATAATGTGATCAGTGTGTGCCCCCTGTCTGTCTCCTGACATCCCATAATGTGATCAGTGTGTGCCCCCGTGTCTCCTGACATCCCATAATGTGATCAGTTGTGCCCCCTGTCTGTCTCCTGACATCCCATAATGTGATCAGTGTGTGCCCCCCTGTGTCTCCTGACATCCCATAATGTGATCATTGTGCCCCCCTGTCTGTCTCTTGACATCCCATAATGTGATCAGTGTGTGCCCCCTGTGTCTCCTGACATCCCATAATGTGATCATGTGTCCCCCTGTCTGTCTCCTGACATCCCATAGTGTGATCAGTGTGTGCCCCCCTGTGTCTCCTGACATCCCATAATGTGATCATTGTGCCCCCCTGTGTCTCCTGACATCCCATAGTGTGATCAGTGTGTACCCCCCGTCTGTCTCCTGACATCCCATAATGTGATCAGTGTGTGCCCCCTGTGTCTCCTGACATCCCATAATGTGATCAGTGTGGGCCCCCTGTCTGTCTCCTGACATCCCATAGTGTGATCAGTGTGTGCCCCCTGTGTCTCCTGACATCCCATAATGTGATCAGTGTGTGCCCCCCTGTGTCTCCTGACATCCCATAATGTGATCATTGTGCCCCCTGTCTGTCTCCTGACATCCCATAGTGTGATCAGTGTGTGCCCCCCTGTGTCTCCTGACATCCCATAATGTGATCATTGTGCCCCCTGTCTGTCTCCTGACATCCCATAGTGTGATCAGTGTGTGCCCCCTGTTGTCTCCTGACATCCCATAACGTGATCAGTGTGTGCCCCCTGTCTGTCTCCTGACATCCCATAGTGTGATCAGTGTGTGCCCCCTGTCTGTCTCCTGACATCCCATAGTGTGATCAGTGTGTGCCCCCTGTCTGTCTCCTGACATCCCATAATGTGATCAGTGTGTGCCCCCCTGTCTGTCTCTGACATCCCATAATGTGATCAGTGTGTGCCCCCTGTCTGTCTCCTGACATCCCATAATGTGATCAGTGTGTGCCCCCTGTCTGTCTCCTGACATCCCATAATGTGATCAGTGTGTGCCCCCCTGTGTCTCCTGACATCCCATAGTGTATCAGTGTGTGCCCCCTGTGTCTCCTGACATCCCATAATGTGATCAGTGTGTGCCCCCCTGTGTCTCCTGACATCCCATAATGTGATCAGTGTGTGCCCCCCCTGTGTCTCCTGACATCCCATAATGTGATCAGTGTGTGCC
Organism: Oophaga sylvatica; assembly: GCA_033576555.1. Lineage (NCBI taxonomy): Eukaryota > Metazoa > Chordata > Amphibia > Anura > Dendrobatidae > Oophaga > Oophaga sylvatica. Next base: position 74,132,895 of record JARQOD010000009.1, read on the forward strand.
CCCCTGTGTCTCCTGACATCCCATAATGTGATCAGTGTGTGCCCTCCTGTGTCTCCTGACATCCCATAGTGTGATCAGTGTGTGCCCCCTGTCTGTCTCCTGACATCCCATAATGTGATCAGTGTGTGCCCCCTGTTGTCTCCTGACATCCCATAATGTGATCATGTGTGCCCCCTGTCTGTCTCCTGACATCCCATAATGTGATCAGTGTGTGCCCCCCTGTGTCTCCTGACATCCCATAATGTAATCAGTGTGTGCCCCCGTCTGTCTCCTGACATCCCATAGTGTGATCAGTGTGTGCCCCCTGTCTGTCTCCTGACATCCCATAATGTGATCAGTGTGTCCCCTGTATGTCTCCTGACATCCCATAGTGTGATCAGTGTGTGCCCCCTGTGTCTCCTGACATCCCATAATGTGATCAGTGTGTGCCCCCCTCTGTTTCCTGACATCCCATAATGTGATCAGTGTGTGCCCCCTGTCTGTCTCTTGACATCCCATAATGTGATCAGTGTGTGCCCCCCTGCGTCTCCTGACATCCCATATGTGATCAGTGTGTGCCCCCTGTGTCTCCTGACATCCCATAATGTGATCATTGTGCCCCCCTGTCTGTCTCCTGACATCCCATAGTGTGATCAGTGTGTGCCCCCCTGTTGTCTCCTGACATCCCATAATGTGATCATTGTGCCCCCCTGTCTGTCTCCTGACATCCCATAGTGTGATCAGTGTGTGCCCCCTGTCTGTCTCCTGACATCCCATAATGTGATCAGTGTGTGCCCCCTGTGTCTCCTGACATCCCATAATGTGATCAGTGTGTGCCCCGTCTGTCTCCTGACATCCCATAATGTGATCAATGTGTGCCCCCTGTCTCCTGACATCCCATAATGTGATCAGTGTGTGCCCCCCTGTGTCTCCTGACATCCCATAATGTGATCAGTGTGTGCCCCCTGTCTGTCTCCTGACATCCCATAATGTGATCAGTGTGTGCCCCCCTGTGTCTCCTGACATCCCATAGTGTGATCAGTGTGTGCCCCCTGTCTGTCTCCTGACATCCCATAATGTGATCAGTGTGTGCCCCTTGTCTCCTGACATCCCATAATGTGATCAGTGTGCCCCGTCTCCTGACATCCCATAATATGATCAGTGTGTGCCCCCTGTGTCTCCTGACATCCCATAAGTGTATAATGTGTGCCCCCCGTCTGTCTCCTGACATCCCATAATGTGATCAGTGTGTGCCCCCCCGTCTGTCTCCTGACATCCCATAATGTGATCAGTGTGTGTCCCCTGTGTCTCCTGACATCCCATAATATGATCAGTGTGTGCCCCCTGTCTGTCTCCTGACATCCCATAATGTGATCAGTGTGTGCCCCCCGTCTGTCTCCTGACATCCCATAATGTGATCAGTGTGTGCCCCTCTGTCTCGTGACATCCCATAGTGTGATCAGTGTGTGCCCCTGTGTGTCCTGACATCCCATAATGTGATCAGTGTGTGTCCCCTGTGTCTCCTGACATCCCATAATGTGATCAGTGTGTGCCCCCCTTGTCTCCTGACATCCCATAATGTGATCAGTGTGTGCCCCCTGTCTGTCTCCTGACATCCCATATTGTGATCAGTGTGGCCCCCCTGTGTCTCCTGACATCCCATAGTGTGATCAGTGTGTGCCCCCTGTGTCTCCTGACATCCCATAATGTGATCAGTGTGTGCCCCCTGTGTCTCCTGACATCCCATAATGTGATCAGTGTGTGCCTCCTGTGTCTCCTGACATCCCATAATGTGATCAGTGTGTGCCCCCCTGTGTCTCCTGACATCCCATATGTGATCAGTGTGTGCCCCCCGTCTGTCTCCTGACATCCCATAATGTGATCAGTGTGTGCCCCCCTGTGTCTCCTGACATCCCATAGTGTGATCAGTGTGTGCCCCCCTGTGTCTCCTGACATCCCATAACGTGATCAGTGTGTGCCCCTCTGTCTGTCTCCTGACATCCTATAGTGTGATCAGTGTGTGCCCCCTGTCTGTCTCCTGACATCCCATAATGTGATCAGTGTGTGCCCCCCTGTGTCTCCTGACATCCCATAATGTGATCAGTGTGTGCCCCCCTGTGTCTCCTGACATCCCATAGTGTGATCAGTGTGTGCCCCCTGTGTCTCCTGACATCCCATAATGTGATCATGTGTGTGCCCCCCTGTCTGTCTCCTGACATCCCATAATGTGATCAGTGTGTGCCCCCCTGTGTCTCCTGACATCCCATAGTGTGATCAGTGTGTGCCCCCTGTGTCTCCTGACGCGTCGTACGCCTCCATGCACACACATCGGTAGTATGAGGACACTTCTAGTCTCGGCCGTGTGACTTTTTTCCAGTTTTTGTTCCTTCTTTGTCGGCGGCTCCAGAGCCCGGAATATAGAGCGACGAGCAGTGAAATATTCTGTTCCAGACGAGCTAAACTTGTCGTTATTGTTGGAGATGCATCTCGCCAGATATCGCTTCATTTGATCCCATTTCCATAGCAACCGCTGTGTCATGTGCAGAACTTTTTGTTCTACTGCTGTATCCATGTGTATCGTTTTTTCTGTTATTTAAGCTATTTGTATATTACCTCAAAAGCGTAGGATCATCTCCAGACTTTCATACGGTGGAGCGACATAGTAAACTTTTTTTTTCCACATTGCTGTCTATATAAGAAAAAAGTCCTGTAATTTTTCTGTTTTCACTCTGACTCGTATTAGGCTATGTGCCCATGTCCAGTAATGATCCGTAGAACGGATCCAGCAGAGATCCGTTGGCAAAAACGTTGTGCTGATACGACTTTTTAGTCTGTTTTTCAAAAACTCATCTCCGCTGGATCCATTTTTTTAACAGTTGTTCTCCCATTGATAATGGATCCGTTTTTTTGTTTGCTGGATCCAGTAGAATGGAAGACTTTTAAATGGCAAATTAATGAATCCGTTGTTCATAGACTTCAGTGTGAATAAAAAAAAACGGATCCAGCAGAGATCATTTTTTTGGGAAACGGACTAAAAAGTTGCCTACATAACTTTTTGCCAACGGATTGCTGCTGGAACTTTTCTAACTGATAACTATTGGACATGTGAACAAAACTATGACCTCACAACAGTCTCTTAGCACAGGTAGAATTACATTGGCTGTCATAGGGTTGAGCATTCCGATACTTCCGATACTTCCGATATTTTGTTCCCATAGACTTACATTGGATTTCAGGTATCGGAAGTATCGGAATGCTCAACCCTATGATAACATCTCTATATACAGCTGATAACACAGTATCCACCATAGGTGATGTCACAGCTCACCTCCTCCTATACAATGACTGATAACACCTCTATATACAGCTGATAAAACATTTACTATAGATGATGTCACAGCTCACCTCCTCCTGTACAATGACTGATAACCTCTATTTACAGCTGATAACACAGGATCCACCATTCACAATAGGTGATGTCACAGCTCACCTCCTCCTCCTGTACAATGACTGATAACACCTCTATATACAGTAGATAACACAGGACCCACCATTCACAATAGGGGATGTCACAACTCACCTCCTCCTGTACAATGACTGATAACATCTCTATATACAGCTGATAACACAGTATCCACCATAGGTGATGTCACAGCTCACCTCCTCCTATACAATGACTGATAACACCTCTATATACAGCTGATAAAACATTTACTATAGATGATGTCACAGCTCACCTCCTCCTGTACAATGACTGATAACCTCTATTTACAGCTGATAACACAGGATCCACCATTCACAATAGGTGATGTCACAGCTCACCTCCTCCTGTACAATGACTGATAACACCTCTATATACAGTAGATAAACAGGATCCACCATTCACAATAGGTGATGTCACAGCTCACCTCCTCCTGTACAATGACTGATAACCTCTATTTACAGCTGATAACACAGGATCCACCATTCACAATAGGTGATGTCACAGCTCACCTCCTCCTCCTGTACAATGACTGATAACACCTCTATATACAGTAGATGACACAGGACCCACCATTCACAATAGGGGATGTCACAGCTCACCTCCTCCTCCTGTACAATGACTGATAACACCTCTATATACAGTAGATAACACAGGATCCACCATTCACAATAGGTGATGTCACAGCTCACCTCCTCCTCCTGTACAATGACTGAAAACACCTCTATATACAGTAGATAACACAGGATCCACCATTCACAATAGGTGATGTCACAGCTCACCTCCTCCTCCTGTACAATGACTGATAACACCTCTATATACAGTAGATAACATAGTATCCACCATTCAGATAAGGTAATGTCACAGCTCACCTCCTCCTCCTGTACAATGACTGATAACACCTCTATATACAGCAGATAACACAGGATCCACCATTCACAATAGGTGATGTCACCGCTCACCTCCTCCTCCTGTATAATGACTGATAACACCTCTATATACAGCAGATAACACAGGATCCAGCATTCACAATAGGTGATATCACAGGTCACCTCCTCCTCCTGTACAATGACAGATAACACCTCTATATACAGCAGATAACACAGGATCCACCATTCACAATAGGTGATGTCACAGCTCACCTCCTCCTCCTGTACAATGACTGATAACACCTCTATATACAGTAGATAACACAGGATCCACCATTCACAATAGGTGATGTCACCGCTCACCTCCTCCTCCTGTATAATGACTGATAACACCTCTATATACAGCAGATAACACAGGATCCAGCATTCACAATAGGTGATATCACAGGTCACCTCCTCCTCCTGTACAATGACTGATAACACCTCTATATACAGCTGATAACACAGGATCCACCATTCACAATAGGTGATGTCACCGCTCACCTCCTCCTCCTGTATAATGACTGATAACACCTCTATATACAGCAGATAACACAGGATCCAGCATTCACAATAGGTGATATCACAGGTCACCTCCTCCTCCTGTACAATGACTGATAACACCTCTATATACAGTAGATAACACAGGATCCAGCATTCACAATAGGTGATGTCACAGCTCACCTCCTCCTCCTGTACAATGACTGATATAACACATTCCGCTCTTTGTCTGATGCTCTCGCGCTCATTGTAATACAAGGCTTTTGTACAGGACATAAATATCCGTTATTACAATCTCCAGTCTCTTCCGTGCAGCACAAATTGTCCCGTTCACTATTTAAGCAGCTTTTGAGCAATTCTTGTGATTTATGGAGAGCGGCACAATAAGTCATCCATGCGATCACCATAGAAAAAAGTGATTTAAAGGCTGAACAGAGTCAACTTCTATTAATGCCAGGAGTGGGCACCTCACACCTAGGAGAGATATGGCGTGATATACGAGCCCACCACAGTGCAGCAAATAGCAGGAATAAATATGAAATGGTCATGGGAGCGAACATCACACCGCAGACATTGTTCTGCTCGTGATTTACTGACAACCCAACTCTGATACCGGGGGAATAATACCAGCTGCTTTATATGGAAGGCAGAGAGCCTGCGGCTGGCAGGGTGTGCTGGAGTTGTAGTGTCACCACAACTATGGATGTAATTCAGTATCTATATAGTATCCGTAATGTAATGTATGTACACAGTGACTGCACCAGCAGAATAGTGAGTGCAGCTCTGGAATATAATACACTATGTAACTCAGGATCAGTAATGTATGTACACAGTGACTGCACCAGCAGAATAGTGAGTGCAGCTCTGGAGTATAATACAGGATGTAACTCAGGATCAGTAATGTAATGTATGTACACAGTGACCTGCACCAGCAGATAGTGAGTGCAGCTCTGGAGTATAATACAGGATGTAACTCAGGATCAGTAATGTAATGTATGTACACAGTGACTGCACCAGCAGAATAGTGAGTGCAGCTCTGGAGTATAATACAGGATGTAACTCAGGATCAGTAATGTAATGTATGTACACAGTGACTGCACCAGCAGAATAGTGAGTCAGCCTCTGGTATAATACAGATGTAACTCAGGATCCAATGTAATGTATGTACACCAGTGACTGCCCAGCAGAATAGTGAGTGCAGCTCTGGTATAATACAGGATGTAACTCAGGATCATCAAGTAATGTCATGTTACACATGACTGCACCAGCATATAGTGAGTGCACGCTCTGGAGTATAAATCAGTGATGTAACTCAGGATCAGTAATTGTAATTATGTACACAGTGACTGCACCGCCAGAATGTGAGTGCAGCTCTGGGTATGAATACAGGTGTAACTCAGGATAAGTAATGTATTACAACAGTGACTCGCACAGCAAATAGTGAGTGCGCTCTGGAGTATAATTACAGGAGTAGCCAGATCATTGTAATGTATGTACACAGTGACGCACAAGCAGAATGTGAGTGCACTCTGGAGAAATACAGGATGTAATCAGGAACAGTAATGTAATGTAATGTACACAGTGACTGCACCAGCAGAATAGTATGCAGCTCTGGATAGATAACTACAGGATGTAACTCAGGATAGTAATGTAATGTACACAGTGGACGCACCAGCAGAATTGTTCGCCGTATTTATAAACCAATTGAACCGGAATAATAATGTTTTTAACAGGACTGCGCGCAGGTGTGCTGGAGTTGTATGTAAAACAGGATGTAATCATATCAAGTTTAATGTAATGTATGTACACAGTGACTGCACCAGCAGAATAGTGAGTGCAGCTCTGGAATATAATACATATGTAACTCAGGATCAGTAATGTATGTACAAGTGACTGTACCAGCAAATAGTGAGTGCAGCTCTGGAGTATATACAGGATGTAACTCAGGTCAGTAAGTAATGTATGTACACAGTGACTGCACCAGCAGATTAGTAGTGCAGCTCTGGAGTATAATACAGATGTAACTCAGATCAGTAATGTAATGTATGTACACAGTGACTGCACCACAGAATAGTGAGTGCAGCTCTGAGTATAATACAGGATGTAACTCAGGATCAGTAATGTAATGTATGTACACAGTGACTGCACCAGCAGAATAGTGAGTGCACTCTGGGTATAATACAGGATGTAACTCAGGATAAAGTAATGTATGTACACAGTGACTGCACCAGCAGAATAGTGAGTGCAGCTCTGAGTATAAACAGATGTAACCAGGATCAGTAATTAATGTATGTACACAGTGACTGCACCACAAATAGTGATGCAGCTCTGAGATAATACAGGATTAACCAGGATCATAATGTAATGTATGTACACAGTGACTGCACAGCAGATAGTGATGCAGCTCTGGAGTATAATACAGGATGTAACTCAGTCAGTAATGAAGTATGTACACAGTGACTGCACCAGCAGAATAGTGAGTGCAGCTCTGAGTATAATACAGGATAACTCAGATCAAGTAATGTATGTACACAGTGACTGCACCAGCAGAATGAGTGCAGCCTGAGTATAATACAGATGTAACTCAGATCAGTAATTAAGTATTACACAGTGACTGCACCACAAATAGTGAGCAGCTCTGAATAATACAGATGTAACCAGATCAGAAAAGTATGTACACAGTGACTGCACCACAGAATAGTGAGTGCAGCTCTGGGTATAATACAGGATGTAACTCAGGATCAGTAGTAATGTATGTACACAGTGACTGCACCAGCAGAATAGTGTGCAGCTCTGGGTATAATACAGATGTAACTCAGATCAGTAATGTAATGTAGTACACAGTGACTGCACCACAAATAGTGATGCAGCTCTGGAGTATAATACAGATGTAACTCAGGATCAGTAATGTAATTATGTACACAGTGACTGCACCAGCAGAATATGAGTGCAGCTCTGAGTAAATACAGATGTACTCAGGTCAAGTAATGTATGTACACAGTGACGCACCAGCAGAATAGTGAGTGCAGCTCTGGAGTATAATACAGGATGTAACTCAGGATCAGTAATGTAATGTATGACACAGTGACTGCACCAGCAGAATAGTGATGCAGCTCTGAGTATAATAAGGATGTAACTCAGATCAGTAATGTAATGTATGTACACAGTGACTGCACCAGCAGAATAGTGAGGCAGCTCTGGAGTATAATACAGATGTAACTCAGGATCAGTAATGTATGTACACAGTGACTGCACCACAAATAGTGAGTGCAGTCTGGGTATAATACAGATGTAACCAGGATCATAATGTAATGTATTACCAGTGACTGCACCACAGAATAGTGATTGCACTCTGAGTATAATACAGATGTAACTCAGATCAGTATGTAATGTATGTACACAGTGACTGCACCAGCAGAATAGTGAGTGCAGCTCTGGAGTATAATACAGGAGTAACTCAGATCATAATGTATGTACACAGTGACTCACCAGCAGAATAGTGAGTGCAGCTCTGAGTATAATACAGAGGTAGCTCAGGATCAGTAATGTATGTACACATGACCGCACCAGCAGATAGTGAGTGCAGCTCTGGAGTATAATACAGGATGAACTCAGATCAGTAATGTAATGTATGTACACAGTGACTGCACCAGCAGAATAGTGAGTGCAGCTCTGAGTATAATACAGATGTAACTCAGGATAGTAATGTAATGTATACACAGTGACTGCACAGCAGAATATGATGCACTCTGGAGTAAATACAGGATGTAACTCGGATCATAATGATGTACACATGACTGCACCAGCAGAAGTGAGTGCAGTCTGGGGTATATACAGGATGTAACTCAGATCATAATGTAATTATGTAAACAGTGACTGCACCAGCAGAATAGTGATGCAGCTCTGATATAATACAGATGTAACTCAGGATCAGTAATGTAAGTATGTACACAGTGACTGCACCAGCAAATATGAGTGCAGCTCTGGAGTATAATACAGAGGACTCAGGATCAGTAATGTATGTACACAGTGACCGCACCAGCAGATAGTGAGTGCAGCTCTGGAGTATAATACAGGATGTAACTCAGGATCAGTAATGTATGTAGTACACAGTGACTGCACCAGCAGAATAGTGAGTGCAGCTCTGGAGTATAATAAAGGATGTAACTCAGGATCAAATGTAATGTATGTACACAGTGACTGCACAGCAGAATAGTGATGCAGCTCTGAGTAAATACAGATGTAACTCAGGATCAGTAATGTAATGTAACAATGACTGCACCAGCAGAATAGTGAGTGCAGCTCTGGTTAAATACAGGATGTAACTCAGGATCAGTATGTAATGTAAGATGTAACACAGTGACTGCACCAGCAGAATAGTGAGTGCAGCTCTGGAGTATAATACAGATGTAACTCAGGATCAGTAATGTAATGTATGTACACAGTGACTAGCACCAGCAGAATAGTGAGTGCAGCTCTGGGTATAATACAGGATGTAACTCAGGATCAGTAATGTATGTACAGCACAGTGACTGCACCAGCAGAATAGTGAGTGCAGCTCTGGAGTATAATACAGGAGTACTCAGGATCAGTAATGTAATGTATTGTACACAGTGACCGCACCAGCAGGATAGTGAGTGCAGCTCTGGAGTATAATACAGGATGTAACTCAGGATCAGTAATGTAATGTATGTACACAGTGACTGCACCAGCAGAATAGTGAGTGCAGCTCTGGAGTATAATACAGGATGTAACTCAGGATGAGTAATGTAATGTACACAGTGACTGCACCAGCAGAATAGTGAGTGCAGCTCTGGGGTATAATACAGGATGTAATATAAGTTACTCTTTATGAAGATCAGTTTTGTGTGTTAGTATCTATGTAAAATGTCTAGTAAAGGTAGTAATAATAATAGTAATTTTATTTCTATAGCGTCAACATATTCCGCAGCGCTGTACATTATAGAGGGGACTTGTACAGACAATAGACATTACAGCATAACAATAAACACACAAATCAAAACCGATACCAAGAGGAATGAGGGCCCCGCTGCTCACAAGCTTACAATCCATGAGGTAAAGGGGAGACACAAAAGGTAGATGCTAACAATTGCTTTCATTGTTCGGACCGGCCATAGTGTAAGAATCTGGTGTTCCTGTAATGCTGCATGAACCGGTAACAGCCAATGTATGTAACAGTACAGACACAGAGGGCTATTAAATGCATAAAGCGGGTGAGAACATGATGCGAGGCACCTGGATATGGTAAAAAATTTTTGAATGGGCCACACAGGGATATTTGGGTTAATGCATTGAGGTGGTAGGCCAGTCTGAAGAAATGTGTTTTTAGAGCCCGCGTAAAACTGCGGGGATTGGGGATTAATCGTACTAACCTGGGTAGTGCATTCCAAAGAATTGGCGCAGCACGTGAAGTCATGGAGACGGGAGTGGGAGGTTCTGATTATTGAGGATGCTAACCTCAGGTCAGTAGCAGAACGGAGGGCACGGGTAGGGTGTAGGCTGAGACGAGGGAGGAGATGTAGGGTGGTGCTGAGCCATGGAGTGCTTTGTGGGTGAGGGTAATAAGTTTGTACTGGATTCTGGAGTGGATGGGTAACCAGTGTAATGACTGGCACAAAGTAGAGGCATCGGTATAACGATTGGTGAGGAATATGATCCTGGAGGCAGCATCTTGCTCATCAGACATTTGCACTAAACCCTCATCAGTCCTCGCAGACATTTTATCCATTTTTTGGGTCATTGTGGATCTGATTGGCTGTCGAAGCGTCTCTGGTGTTATATATGTCTCTTTGTGCCGCTGTCACATGTGTCGCTTGAGATGTCATATCTGCCTGGTAATCTCAGTATTACTGCAGTCTCCACTGTCAGATGTTCCCTTTTGAGCTTTTTTTTTAGGCTTTTTGTTGGTTCTTTAATAGATGCAGGCAAAGGTTGGGGAATTAGGTTAATTAACTTCATTGGTGGCCGAGGGCCAATGTGCTGCGCTTGATAAGCAGAGATAATGGGACTTATCAGAAGTTGCAGTCGGGCTGGATGCCCTTTGGATATTCATTGTCATTGAGGATAGTTCGATATACCCTTGTTTCTGGCTACGGCAGGACGGATCGTTTACTGGTGGGTGATGCCTCATTTTGTTCTAGTTTTTTTAGCATTGTGTTCTAGTTAAAGGGGAATCTGCTCTGTTGATTGCAGTCTGTCGTTTCCATTTTTCACCTATTTTTGGATAGGGAGAGGCAGGAGTCGAAGTCCTTCATTGGAACCGTGGAAAGGCTGATACCGTCCACATGTACCACTGTTTAGCAGTACCACACACAGCCTGCAGCCTGGTGTGGCGCTGTTGTTGTAGCAGCCATGATTCTCTAATGTTCAGCCCCTTTTCTCGGCCGTTAGTGATGCATCCCCCAAATGCCAGATACCCGATTTTCTGAAATAAGATGGGACAGCCACAAAACATGTCTCCCCCCGATATACTGATCCTGGATCTTCCCACAGCTGGGGTCCCATGCCATGAGCAATGTCAGGGAGCAGACCTCATTCTCCCACGCCTCTGTCACATCCCCGAGTCCTATGTTTTCATATGTGTGGGTGTTGTCTCAATGTAACAGGCCCATTTCTGCTTCCTTGTGAATGTGACTGTGTTCGTGTCTTGTTGCACCCGCTGAGGGCAATCGTAAGATCTCAGGCTGCTTCATTAAAGAAGAATGTGAAATAGTTGAGGGTTTACACCGAAAAGGTGGTCTGAACCCACCAATATCGGTCGTACCGTACGACAGTCTGTGTATCGGGGCGTATCCCGAGTGTCCTCCGACAAGTGATGTCGGGTGGAGAAGAGGACGGCCAGTTGGACTCCCACACTCTTGATTTCCCTGGGTTAATCCAGTGCCAGACTGTTTTGGCAGAGGCTCTTTCCAGGGTTCTTACAGGAGACCGTGATGAGCAGCGTTCTTCTGCCTCCCAGCTTGTTGGGGCGATGCTGCGGTCCTGATGATTGACAGGTCAGGCCAGCGGTGTGGCTCCGCAGCTGCATCATCTTCATTGCTGCTGGTAGAGGTGCATCATCACAGGAGGACAGGGCACTGAGGCAGCTGGATCTCACAAGATTAGTATTTTTTTTTTTTTTTATAGCTGCAAGCCCCCAATGAAATGTATTAAAGATCAGGCAGTGAAATTCAGCATGCTCAATCCATCCTTCTCCCAACATCATCTGTCAGAGACTTGGAAGATCCATGTAAACACACGACAATCATCCGGTCCTGCTGAGATAGGTGTTTATATGTGTGACTGCCAGACGGTCTGTAATTTTGGATATTTTGTTACATACTTTTATAACAAAACTTAGAGTAAAGTTGTCAGTCTTCAGAAAAAATAACTTCCTCTTATTTTTATCTTTAATCGCCCCGTCACACACAAACGTCAGATTACAGGGACAAGCTGAAAAAATCCAACTTGGCAAATCAAAATTTATACAGATTTGCTGGTTATTCGATGTTAGCACGAAAGGAGCTGACTGATGGGCAGATGTCGACGGCCAGCATCACATCTTCTCTCCTGCGGGGGGTGAGCCCTGCTCTCT
>JARQOD010000009.1:74145457-74249468 GCA_033576555.1 Oophaga sylvatica
GGCGATTGAGAATATAAAGTTTGTCGGAATCGCTGTTTTATAATTGATTCTGTAGTTAAAGGGGAAGTTCATAAACGGATACAGAAGTGCGGTCGATCCATCGGCGGGTCTGAGGGGCGGAGCATCGAGTCAGACAATACCAAATATGGGCATTGTGCTCCACCCCTTCACGCCCGCTGGTGGGTGTCATACAATGGATCACTTTTTCCTGAACTATTCCTTTAAATTTAAAGCACAAATGTTTGTGCTCCGTCCTAGATTTACAGATCTCCGAAGCTTTTCTGACTACCCCGATTAGTAGCAACGTCATGGAAATTTCCAGTCAAGCCAGAAATTAAAATATTCCTAATTTATGTTTTACTTTTTTGAAAAATTGCCTTTTAGATTTTGTTCGTTCTGGAGTTTCAGGATTAGAAATTAAAAAATATATATGTATATATTTTTTTTTTTTTACAAACAACGCCCCTCGTCTTCCTGTGGCTGTGGCTGGTATTGCAGGTCCTGCTCATCAGATGCCATGGTGACGCCAAACGAGTACTTTTTGCAAGGAAGTGGGTAAATCCAGATATGTTGTGATAATTAAGGAAACCGGATTTACTCTTGGACATTAGTAAATATCGTCTAAATGTGGACGTGACCCGGATGGGAAAAAGGCGATTTCCTCCGCTCATCTGGCGCCAGATTGCTTTCCTGCGATTTTCACCTTGGTTGTCTCACGACTGAGCCGGGCAGATGCCAGCGCGCATCAGTGTCGCAGGCACAACTGCAGTAATCCTTTCCTGTATTTTTATAACCTGAAAGGTCAGTGCAGACCTGGAAATGATCCGCACAGACAGGTCCATCAGCCGTAAAGATGGCGCAGCCGGACGGCAGCAACGATCAGAAACCTGGGGAATGGGATGTTTGTTTTCTGATGGTAAAGAACAGATTTGGTCATAAATACGAGATCAGTGGGGGTTTGGTGCCCCCATTAATCAGTGATTTCCTCCGGCAAGCATGAGTAAACAGAGAATCCATCAGTGAGCTCTTTCTGATTGGGGTTTTGTGTGTCTTTTTCCAAGGTCCTTTTAGTCAATTTATGATCACATAATTTAGCTCATCTAATGTGTTCTGTGATTACAAATCAGCTGAGAGATCAGGAAAAGACAGATATAAAAAGTTACACAAAGTATTTCATCAGAACGAGCTCACTGACAGATTCTCAGATAACTCATTCTGAAGACAGCAGATTATAGCCTCTGTGGTGCACAAAGTGTTCAGTGAAAACCCAAATGCAAAAAGAAAAATAGTCGAAATACATGAATTTAAGTGGAAAGATTCCCGGCGTCCATGACAGGGTCAGACGCCCTAAGTGGGTGACTCAAAAGTACGAGGATTAGCGGAGGTGACGGCGAGTAATGTCACTGCTGCGGTGTTTTATTAGGAATGACGCTGATTAATGGAAATCCTTTTCTCTTCCCAGATTAATGCGGAGCGGCCTCCAGAGCAGGTTTTCCTTCAGATCTGCTCCTCATTGGACGCCATTTTCTGAGGATCCCGTGGACGGATCAGGAGTCGGCAGCAGCGTGTCCATCTTGTATATTTACCACCAGTGCATGCGGTCTGTGGTGACAGATCGGTGATCCCTACCGTCCATACTACACACCCGTTACATGGAGGCGCACACAATGGCATCTGTGCGAGATGTTACATGGAAAGTGGAATATTTTTTTCATTCACCCGGTTGAGGTGGTGGTTGGAGCCCTGGAAGATGTGCCATTTATATTTATTTTTTAGCAGCATCCATGTGCAAATGTGCACCAGTGAAGAAGTGGCTTATGTATATAGCAAGTTGCACCACGATCGCATGTCGCGTGCACCGTTTCTTTCCTACCCCCATGCATCGCCCATTGTTGAGAAGACTCCTCGCACTTTTCAGTAGGGAGCAGTCCATTTGGTAATTTGTCACGCTCCTGTTTCTTGCCTCTTTCACCCTCCCCGAAAATAATTGCACTATGAGAAAAAGAAAACTGCACGCTCCTCGTGGGTGGACTCCTGGATGCTATGGCCGGCGCGTTGCTGACTTGCACTCCGTGTCCCTGCATGAAACCGGCCTAAGCTTAAATGGAGGCAAAACGCCAGCTCTCCAGCGAGGAGGCCGGGCTGAGGCGGATGATGGGGGAGCGAACAGATTCCTCTACTTAACGCAGTAATTGGCAGGAGCTGCCGGTGTCCCGCTGACGTCTCCTACTTAAGTGTGGAGCGGCTGACGAGACGTCTTCCTGCAACGTGATCCAGATCTGCGGCGAATGCAGAGACCGAGGAACACAACGCTCCGCTGTGGCCGATCGCACCGCCAGGCACCGCGGATCGCCACTTTATGGGGTTGCACCCTCCTTGGATATCTTCAGTAGGACTCCAGGGACTTAGAGCCACTATAAAGACTACAACTCCCAGAATGCCGATAGCCACAGACATGATGGGAGTTGTAGCTTTGTAAGAGTTCGCTGCGGCTTACAAGTATATAGTTGCTGGCATCAAAGCCGCCATTGCTTGTCCTCGTTTTTAAGCTTCCGTACGACCCCCGCATGATCCGCTTCATGCCTACAAGGCCGTCACGTTCACGTCGGGAGAGACGCTGTCGGTCCGAGCAGTTGTTGAACCACGGATGTGTGAATTCAGCACTTTTTGGGATCGGCGGAGGTTCCTGTGATCAGCTGACGCCGCCATCGTATCACATCCCGCAATTTACGGACAGACGGGATCCAAGACGCTGCCGCGTCTCCGCCTTTTATAAAGTATTTGTACGCCGCTTCCGGCCGGGAAGTTTCCATTCACTTGATAGTTTTCTTGGTGATATCATCGCTCTCGCCGTGAATTTATTATCTCCTCGCATGACTAAAGCCAAGAGACCGAAAACCACGACGATTGTTCTAAAAATAATCAAAAATGTCTAAACAAGAAAATAAACACGAACTAAGCTGTAAATGCCGTTTGATATGAATTTATTGCACCCGGGGGCAGCGGCCGCTACGTTTGGGTTATTTTTTGTTTTCCTCCATCGCTTGCGGGCGAGACACTAAAAATGACAACTTTCTGTACGAGCAGATAGTACCCACACAGTTTATTTTTCATTTTTTTTACAGTCCTCCTGACATTTGAGTTAAGAACATGTTTTACACAGAGAAGGGGGAAAAAAAAAAATACAAAATGTCTACTGTCCCTGCCGGAGAGTTTATCACAGATCCTGAGTCCACGAATCTGTAGGACGCCGTCTAGAGGGTCCGGAGCGGATGAAGCGCCTCCGTATAGATCTATGTAACAACTGGCTTAAATATTAATAAAAAATACAATCTTTTATGGATTTTGTGCGACTACAAAAAAATTTAAAAAAAAGACAATACATAAAGGATTTAGAATAGGCGGGTGGGTTTATGTTTTTCCCCGTGCTTGGGTGGACAGCACTGGAGGTCGAGGCAGAAGGCTGTGTATTTCTCTAGGAAGGACCTAAGTGTTAGACTTTACACAGTAACTACGAGTGGCACTTTTTTCACCATATTTTGTACACGTCACATGATCATCTGAACATTACATTTAAAAAATAGATCTGAGTGAAAATTTCCTTTGACATTCACGCACGCACGCACACGGACCGACGCACACGGACAGACGCACAGACACCAGCTGGTTACAGAAGCAGCCGCAGTCCCCGATCTGTAGTGCCCAATTGTAGGTCGTCATCTTCCACATCAAAGCAGCTCAAAGTCAAGCGGAGACTGGAGTTAATCCATACGGGGGTCCGAGGGGTCAAAGTCGTCTTATTAACAGTAGCGTCTTCTTAGCGAACACTGTGATTGGTTAAAACCTTCTCAAAATGTCAGTTTCTGTGCAAAAAAAAGGAATTTAAAAAAAATATATTTCACAAAACTGCAAGCTAGTAAACTGGTTTAATATAAATAGTTCACATTTTGACCATTTTTTTTTTCTTCTTTTCTTCGGAAGCCTTTGGGGAAAAAAAAAAATCAGTCCGCAACGTGCACTGTGATTTTGTGTTCTTGCCAGCAGGGGGCAGGGTCCCGGGGGTCATTATGCGCCCGTGGAATGTTCGGCTGCAGTCGGTGGAGTAGGATGGAGCTGGATTTCCACGCAGGGATCATGCGGTGAGAGCAGCAGGTCAGACACCGGTAACTTCTGCTCCGCCACCCGTCGCTATTACCGAGCTGAGGATACGTTTGGCCGGATCACGTCATCTGTTTGCTGGAAAATAGTTTGGGTCCAGGTAATTGTAGCTGGTGCTGTGTGGCACGCAGTAATCCCGGTCCAGGAATGTCTCCGCCTTATACACCGGCTCCAGGCGATGATCCTCCTTGTGACTCTGGGTTTCATATAAACTAAGGAAAAGGAAAAAAAATCAGTAATTTCCTTAATAATTCATTCTATCCTTATCAGCAAAAACTGAGTGACCACCAATGTGCGGACCACCAATGTGCGGACCACCAGAGCTGCAGGACAGGACACCTCGCTGGAAACTGCCGTTCTGCCGGACACGGGTTGCCCCCGTTAGGACACAGCTGTGCAATTTAGGCCACGTATTCACACCACGAGGACTCACGTCCAAGAAACAAGGCCCGGTCGAGGTGCCCGGACTGGAGGAGGCCACGTGTGCGCAGCTCCCGCTATTCATTTATATGGGCGCACAGGAACATGTGTGTGGCCCTCGGACCGACCCCAATGGCACAAGACGGGGCCCGGTCCTCATGGAGGATGCAAATGGACATTGATGACATAAATTTAAAGTTATGTAGTTATAAACCAGAATCTCGTCCAAATCCATTTTCCCAAAATGTTAAAGGGAAACCATTGTTTTATTTTTTTTCCCCCAAAGTCAATAGTAAAGATAAAAACAAAAACTTAGTAAAAAAAAAAAATCTCAGTAACGGGAAGATCTGTAATCAGTGACAGAATTCAGCCGGGAACTGAGAGTTTTCAGAATAAAGAATCAGTCCAGGAGGAGAAAGAAGCAGATTATTGTATTATTGCTCACAATGACGGCTCCTCCGCGTTCTCCCCTCACACAACGACGGCTCCTCCGCGTTCTCCCCTCACACAACGACGGCTCCTCCGCGTTCTCCCCTCACACAACGACGGCTCCTCCGCGTTCTCCCCTCACACAATGACGGTCCTCGGCTCCTACGCCTTCTCCCCAAACGCAATGACGCTCCTCCGCGTTCTCCCCTCACGCAATGACGGTCCTCGGCTCCTCCGCGTTCTCCCCTCACACAACGACGGCTCCTCCGCGTTCTCCCCTCACACAACGACGGCTCCTCCGCATTCTCCCCTCACACGACGGCTCCTCCGCGTTCTCCCCTCACACAACGACGGCTCCTCCGCGTTCTCCCCTCACACAACGACGGCTCCTCCGCGTTCTCCCCTCACACAACGACGGTTCCTCCGCGTTCTCCCCTCACACAATGACGGTCCTCGGCTCCTACGCCTTCTCCCCAAACGCAATGACGGCTCCTCCGCGTTCTCCCCTCACGCAATGACGGTCCTCGGCTCCTCCCGTTCTCCCCTCACGCAATGACGGGTCCTCCGCGTTCTCCCCTCACGCAATGACGGTCCTCCGCGTTCTCCCCACACGCAATGACGGCTCCTCCGCGTTCTCCCCACACGCAATGACGGCTCCTCCGCGTTCTCCCCTCACGCAATGACGTCTGGTCCTCCACCGCGGTTCTCCCCACACGCAACGACGGCTCCTCCGCGTTCTCCCCAAACGCAACGACGTCTCCGTTCTCCCAACAACACGCTCCCCGCTTCTCCCCAAACGCAACGACGGCTCCTCCGCGTTCTCCCCAAACGCAACGACGGCTCCTCCGCGTTCTCCCCAAACGCAACGACGGCTCCTCCGCGTTCTCCCCAAACGCAACGACGGCTCCTCCGCGTTCTCCCCAAACGCAACGACGTCGGCTACAACCGGTCCCGCGTTCTCCCCCAAACGCAACGACGGCTCCTCCGCGTTCTCCCCAAACGCAACGACGGCTCCTCCGCGTTCTCCCCACGCAACGACGGCTCCTCCGCGTTCTCCCCCAACGCAACGACGGCTCCTCCGCGTTCTCCCCAACGCAACGACGGCTCCTCCGCGTTCTCCCCTCACGCAACGACGGCTCCTCCGCGTTCTCCCCTCACGCAACGACGGCTCCTCCGCGTTCTCCCCTCACGCAACGACGGCTCCTCCGCGTTCTCCCCTCACGCAACGACGGCTCCTCCGCGTTCTCCCCTCACGCAACGACGGCTCCTCCGCGTTCTCCCCTCACGCAATCGCACGGCTCCTCCGCGTTCTCCCCTCACGCAACGACGGCTCCTCCGCGTTCTCCCCTCACCACAACGCTCTCCTCCGCGTTCTCCCTCACACAATGACGGTCTTCTCGCATGCCTCCGCGTTCTCCCCCAAGCAATGACGGCTCCTCCGCGTTCTCCCCCTCACGCAATGACGGTCCCCTCACGTACGGCTCCTCCGCGTTCTCCCCTCACGCAATGACGGGTCCTCCGCGTTCTCCCCTCACGCAATGACGGTCCTCCGCGTTCTCCCCTCACGCAATGACGGCTCCTCCGCGTTCTCCCCACACGCAATCACGGCTCCTCCGACGTTTCTCCCCTCACGCAATGACGGTCCTCCGCGTTCTCCCCTCACGCAATGACGGGTCCTCCGCGTTCTCCCCTCACACAACGACGGTCCTCGGCTCTACGCCTTCTCCCCAAATGCAATGACGGCTCCTCCGCGTTCTCCCCACACGCAATGACGGCTCCTCCGCGTTCTCCCCTCACGCAATGACGGTCCTCCGCGTTCTCCCCTCACGCAATGACGGTCCTCCGCGTTCTCCCCTCACAGCAATGACGTCTCGCTCCTACGCTTCTCCCCAAACGCAATGACGGCTCCTCCGCGTTCTCCCTCACGCAAGACGGTCCTCGCTCCCTCCGCGTTCCTCCCCTCACGCAAGACGGGTCCTCCGCGTTCTCCCCTCACGCAATGACGGCTCCTCCGCGTTCTCCCCTCACGCAATGACGGCTCCTCCGCGTTCTCCCCACACGCAACGACGGCTCCTCCGCGTTCTCCCCCACGCAACGACGGCTCCTCCGCGTTCTCCCCTCACGCAACGACGGCTCCTCCGCGTTCTCCCCTCACGCAACGACGGCTCCTCCGCGTTCTCCCCTCACGCAACGACGGCTCCTCCGCGTTCTCCCCAAACGCAACGACGGCTCCTCCGCGCTCTCCCCTCACGCAACGACGGCTCCTCCGCGTTCTCCCCAAACGCAACGACGGCTCCTCCGCGTTCTCCCCTCACGCAACTACGGCTCCTCCGCGTTCTCCCCACACGCAACGACGGTCCTCCGCGTTCTCCCCTCACGCAACGACGGCTCCTCCGCGTTCTCCCCAAACGCAACGACGGCTCCTCCGCGTTCTCCCCAAACGCAACGACGGCTCCTCCGCGTTCTCCCCAAACGCAACGACGGCTCCTCCGCGTTCTCCCCAAACGCAACGACGGCTCCTCCGCGTTCTCCCCTCACGCAACGACGGCTCCTCCGCGTTCTCCCCTCACGCAACGACGGCTCCTCCGCGTTCTCCCCTCACGCAACGACGGCTCCTCCGCGTTCTCCCTCACGCAACGACGGCTCCTCCGCGTTCTCCCCTCACGCAACGACGGCTCCTCCGCGTTCTCCCCTCACGCAACGACGGCTCCTCCGCGTTCTCCCCTCACGCAACGACGGCTCCTCCGCGTTCTCCCCTCACGCAACGACGCCCCTCCGCGTTCTCCCCTCACGCAACGACGGTCCTCCGCGTTCTCCCCTCACGCAACGACGGGTCCTCCGCGTTCTCCCCTCACGCAACGACGGCTCCTCCGCGTTCTCTCCCCTCCACGCAACGACGGCTCCTCCGCGTTCTCCCCTCACGCAACGACGGCTCCTCCGCGTTCTCCCCTCACGCAATGATGGGTCCTCCACGTTCTTCCTGCACACAATGACGGCTCCTCCACGTTCTCCCCTCACGCAATGATGGGTCCTCCACGTTCTTCCTGCACACAATGACGGGTCCTCCGCGTTCTCCCCTCACACATGGGCTGGAGGAAACACTCCGTGATCTTGGGGGTCAGAGCCCCATACAGAATGGAGTGAAGCTGCGCCTGTCCGACTTCCGCTCATTATCCGTGAGGCGGTCGGAGGAAGCGGACTGCTGCGCTTACACAATTTTGCATTTTTTGGAATAATCCTTTACGCCCTGTTATCTGTGAGGGAAGACACTCCAGCTGCGGCGGACTTGGTGCAACGATCAATTCCGTTTCAATGTGCGCCACGTAATCTCTCCCACAGTGACCACCCGGATAATTAGCAGGAAGCCACGGGAAGTCATCTAAGTGGCCGAGGAATTCTGCAATCACGAGGTTTCTAAAGGGAATCTGCACTAATCCATAAACAGTTATCAGGATGCAACTGGAGCAAAACCTCAGCTGATTATCGCATTTTGAGACACAACCGGGTCCAGATGTAAAATTGCACCAGTCCTTCCCCTCTCCCCATGTGCACTCACCAGTCAGAGCAGGAGTCACAGAAATCCACAGCCATCTGCAGCGGGCAATCCTGACAATGCCACCGAATACCCTGGATAGGTTCAATACCACAATTATCACACTGTAACAGAAAAGGGAGAAGAGATTGTGGATTTCATGGATCCTGAGTTACCTCCTGTATTATACTCCAGAGCTGCACTCACTATTCTGCTGGTGCAGTCACTGTGTACATACATTACTGATCCTGAGTTACCTCCTGTATTATACTCCAGAGCTGCACTCACTATTCTGCTGGTGCAGTCACTGTGTACATACATTACATTACTGATCCTGAGTTACCTCCTGTATTATACTCCAGAGCTGCACTCACTATTCTGCTGGTGCAGTCACTGTGTACATACATTACTGATCCTGAGTTACCTCCTGTATTATACTCCAGAGCTGCACTCACTATTCTGCTGGTGCAGTCACTGTGTACATACATTACATTACTGATCCTGAGTTACCTCCTCTATTATACTCCAGAGCTGCACTCACTATTCTGCTGGTGCAGTCACTGTGTACATACATTACTGATCCTGAGTTACATCCTGTACTATACTACAGAGCTGCACTCACTATTCTGCTGGTGCAGTCACTGTGTACATACATTACATTACTGATCCTGAGTTACCTCCTCTATTATACTCCAGAGCTGCACTTACTATTCTGCTGGTGCAGTCACTGTGTACATACATTACATTACTGATCCTGAGTTACATCCTGTATTATACTCCAGAGCTGCACTCACTATTCTGCTGGTGCAGTCACTGTGTACATACATTACATTACTGATCCTGAGTTACATCCTGTATTATACTCCAGAGCTGCACTCGCTATTCTGCTGTTGCAGTCACTGTGTACATACATTACATTACTGATCCTGAGTTACATCCTGTATTATACTCCAGAGCTGCACTCACTATTCTGCTGGTGCAGTCACTGTGTACATACATTACTGATCCTGAGTTACCTCCTGTATTATACCCAGAGCTGCACTCACTATTCTGCTGGTGCAGTCACTGTGTACATACATTACATTACTGATCCTGAGTTACATCCTGTATTATACTCCAGAGCTGCACTCACTATTCTGCTGGTGCAGTCACTGTGTACATACATTACATTACTGATCCTGAGTTATATCCTGTATTATACCCAGAGCTGCACTCACTATTCTGCTGTGCAGTCACTGTGTACATACATTACATTACTGATCCTGAGTTACACCCTGTATTATACCCCAGAGCTGCACTCACTATTCTGCTGGTGGAGTCACTATGTACATACATTACATTACTGATCCTGAGTTACATCCTGTATTATACCCCAGAGCTGCACTCACTATTCTGCTGGTGTAGTCACTGTGTACATACATTACACTACTGATCCTGAGTTACATCCTGTATTATATCCCAGAGCTGCACTCACTATTCTGCTGGTGCAGTCACTGTGTACATACATTACTGATCCTGAGTTACATCCTGTATATACTCCAGAGCTGCACTCACTATTCTGCTGGTGCAGTCACTGTGTACATACATCACATTACTGATCCTGAGTTACATCCTGTATTATACTCCAGAGCTGCACTCACTATTCTGCTGGTGCAGTCACTGTGTACATACATTACTGATCCTGAGTCACCTCCTGTATTATACTCCAGAGCTGCACTCACTATTCTGCTGGTGCAGTCACTGTGTACATACATTACTGATCCTGAGTTACATCCTGTATTATACTCCAGAGCTGCACTCACTATTCTGCTGGTGCAGTCACTGTGTACATACATCACATTACTGATCCTGAGTTACATCCTGTATTATACTCCAGAGCTGCACTCACTATTCTGCTGGTGCAGTCACTGTGTACATACATTACTGATCCTGAGTTACCTCCTGTA
Organism: Oophaga sylvatica; assembly: GCA_033576555.1. NCBI lineage: Eukaryota > Metazoa > Chordata > Amphibia > Anura > Dendrobatidae > Oophaga > Oophaga sylvatica. The sequence continues at coordinate 74,155,943 of JARQOD010000009.1, forward strand.
TTATACCCCAGAGCTGCACTCACTATTCTGCTGGTGCAGTCACTGTGTACATACATTACATTACTGATCCTGAGTTACATCCTGTATTATACTCCAGAGCTGCACTCACTATTCTGCTCGTGCAGTCACTGTGTACATACATTACTGATCCTGAGTTATATCCTGTATTATACCCCAGAGCTGCACTCACTATTCTGCTGTGCAGTCACTGTGTACATACATTACATTACTGATCCTGAGTTACACCCTGTATTATACCCCAGAGCTGCACTCACTATTCTGCTGGTGGAGTCACTGTGTACATACATTACATTACTGATCCTGAGTTACATCCTGTATTATACCCCAGAGCTGCACTCACTATTCTGCTGGTGTAGTCACTGTGTACATACATTACACTACTGATCCTGAGTTACATCCTGTATTATATCCCAGAGCTGCACTCACTATTCTGCTGGTGCAGTCACTGTGTACATACATTACTGATCCTGAGTTACATCCTGTATTATACTCCAGAGCTGCACTCACTATTCTGCTGGTGCAGTCACTGTGTACATACATCACATTACTGATCCTGAGTTACATCCTGTATTATACTCCAGAGCTGCACTCACTATTCTGCTGGTGCAGTCACTGTGTACATACAATACTGATCCTGAGTCACCTCCTGTATTATACTCCAGAGCTGCACTCACTATTCTGCTGGTGCAGTCACTGTGTACATACATCACATTACTGATCCTGAGTTACATCCTGTATTATACTCCAGAGCTGCACTCACTATTCTGCTGGTGCAGTCACTGTGTACATACATTACTGATCCTGAGTTACCTCCTGTATTATACTCCAGAGCTGCACTCACTATTCTGCTGGTGCAGTCACTGTGTACATATATTACATTACTGATCCTGAGTTACCTCCTGTATTATACCCCAGAGCTGCACTCACTATTCTGCTGTCGGCATGGAGTCTCCCGAGGCTCGCGTGGCATGACGCCATATGAGCCCTGCAGCCAATCAGCGGTAACTGATGGGCTGCAGCACTCACTTCCCCGGACATCCGGGGCTCATTCATCTGAAGGAAGTGAGTGCAGAATTCTGCTCAAAGTGGCCGCTAGTTGGCTGCAGGTGACACGCGAGCCTCAGGAGCCCGGCATCACTGACACGAGGAGCGTGTGACGACCGGGGATCGAGCATCGACGCTCTCACCTTGAAGCCGAGGTGCTGCACGAAGCCGCTCTCCGCCTCCATCTCTTGGAGCCTTTGCTTCTTTAATCTCTTAAGTTCAAGTAGTTCTTTATATTCCGCAAGTTCCCGGTAAGAAGCGGGAACAGATTCTTCATCCTGAGAAAGAGAAGACCAAAGTCACAAAACTAAAAGGGTCGTCTGCAGCTGCCAGGAACTACAACTCCCAGCATGCTCCAATAACCCCCATAATGCTGGGAGTTGTAGTTCGGTGAATCCTTGGCGCAGACGGACTCCGAACAGGGAAAAGGTTCATGAAGCCTCATTACCGAGATGTCATCGTCCTCAACTGCATCGAGGTTGTGAAAGCCGGAGTGGTCGTCGTCCTCTTCCATAAACACCGGGGGCTCGTGGGAAGTCATGAAGGTGGAGGGTTTAAACAGATGCTTGTTGAGAACGTGCTGCCGCTTGCTTGATGCCTGGGAGCAGAACGCAAGGAATCATGCGGAGTCCAATGGGAGTAGTAGTACCAGCTGTTCAATGCATCAAATACACTGCTCCAAAATGACTTAAAAAACGGGGAAAGCAACAAGAATAAGGACAGTGGCGCTACGCTGGTATCCAGCTGAAAAGGACAGTGGCGCTACGCTGGCATCCAGCTGAAAAGGACAGTGGCGCTACGCTGGCATCCAGGTGAAAAGGACAGTGGCGCTACGCTGGCATCCAGGTGAAAAGGACAGTGGCGCTACGCTGGCATCCAGGTGAAAAGGACAGTGGCGCTACGCTGGCATCCAGCTGAAAACGACAGCGGCGCTACGCTGGCATCCAGCTGAAAACGACAGCGGCGCTACGCTGGCATCCAGCTGAAAACGACAGCGGCGCTACGCTGGCATCCAGCTGAAAAGGACAGCGGCTCTACGCTGGCATCCAGCTGAAAAGGAGAGCGGCGCTAAGCTGGCATCCAGCTGAAAAGGACAGCGGCGCTACGCTGGTATCCAGCTGAAAATTACAGCGGCGCTACGCTGGCATACAGCTGAAAATTACAGCGGCTCTACGCTGGCAACCAGCTGAAAAGGACAGTGGCGCTACGCTGGCATCCGCTGAAAAGGACAGTGGCGCTACGCTGGCATCCAGTTGAAAAAGACAGTGGCGTTATGCTGGCCTCCAGCTGAAAATTACAGTGGCGCTACGCTGGCATCCAGCTGAAAAGGACAGTGGCGCTACGCTGGCATCCAGCTAAAAAGGACAGTGGCTCTACGCTGGCATCCAGCTGAAAAGGACAGTGGCTCTACGCTGGCATCCAGCCGAAAAGGATAGTGGCTCTACGCTGGCATCCAGCCGAAAAGGACAGTGGCGCTACGCTGGCATCCAGCCGAAAAGGACAGTGGCGCTACGCTGGCATCCAGCTGAAAAGGACAGTGGCTCTACGCTGGCATCCAGCTGAAAAGGACAGTGGCTATTGATATTGCAGACAGCAGTAGAGGTGCTCGCCATACTTCACAACACGTCTCCGCCATGTCCGGTCCAGCAGGATTCCAGGTTTTATATATTACCCCTTATATGAGCGACATTCCACAAAGTGTAACACAACCTGTCCACTCAGGACACACGACTGCATGCAGCTCCAGCAGTAATGGCTGCTCTCACCTTCTTAGAATACATGTAAAGGTTCGGGGTTCGTCCTGGCACCGGGATTCCGGCTTTGGTCAATTTTATAAAATACTTCTGCACTCGGCTGGCCACCTGAGAAAACATCGGAGGACAGAAATCAGATGTCGCACCCACAAAGCTGCGAATACTCCAGGGGCAAAAATACCACAAGCCAAGAATTTACACAGAAATGTTCAGTTCTCCAGAAGCCAAAAGAAAAGTCAGTGGAGTAAAATGCGCCAAAAAGGAGAAGCCTCCACTCTCAGCCCTGAGCGCGGCTCCGGATTTGTGGCAGAATTTGTAACAATTTCTGTCGTAAAGTTTAACAACTGTCAAAACAAGTCTTGCCGGCGCCGTCTGCACGGAGACCACAAACGCCTTACACACGCGGCAGAAACAAAAAGTTTTGGACAAATCGCGAGTCGTCAGAGTTGGCGGCTCCCGATCTGCGCGTACGACAGTTGCGGTCTGACGTCAGGACATCCTGAGGATGAAGGTGCAGCATTCCCTTCAGAGCATCGCTCCGGCCTGTGCATGGATCTGTGGCCGGGAGCAGTGATACTCTTCATCCTCAGGATCGGTCGCTCCCCGCTGATGACACATCCTTTATAAAGTCGTCATACCCCTTTATATCCCGGCACAGCGGCCATGATGCAGATCGGACCCCTTCCGGCACCCACCTGCTTGGCCGTGCGGTTTCCTAACTCATCCGCGATCTTCTGCCACCTCTTTGACTCAATCTCTTCTGGTGGAAATTTAGGAGAAGCTGCTCCAGTTTTTTCTAAACAAGCAATCTGCAAGTTAATGAGACGTCCTGCGGAGATCTTCCCCGTGTCCCCCGCTGCTTAGGAAAACCCCAAGCTGGGAAGGGACTTAAAGTGATTGTGGCAAAAATAAATATAAACCCACCCTGTAATAAAAACCTGGCATTTCTTTGCAAGTCTGTGTTATGCTCCAGAGCTGCAATCACAATTCTGCAGATTTCACAGTGGAGATCTCCCAGCATTCCTGACATGTGCTATGAGGGTCTCCCATCCCCCTGTTACCTGCTCCTCTATAGTCCACAGCTGATTAAAGGTCCCGGGTTTGGAGTCCATGCACAACCGACCTCTTATCTGAAAAGAACGGTAAGGGGTTAACAGGCTGCCAAATCATTCCAGTTTGTAGAGACCCCATTATGGGGTCAGGACGAGCGCGGGACCCTCACCACCACGCTGGTGCCCAAGATGAGTGCTGGACTGTGCTATGGAGGATTCGTTAGAATACTAGGACGGCCACACACCTGAATGACACCTGAATTTTCCTCTACAAAATCAGCCATTTGCCCGGGGGTCTCAGGAGTGAACCCTCAAATGTAATAGTTACTCCGTACAGGCGACTGGGCAGTTATCAGAAGACGTAATGTCAATTGCCCCGCTAATCTATGGAAGCGGCAGTGACCGGAGCAGGACTGTCCCTTTAAGAGCTGGTCTGTGATGGGAACAGACCTGAGCCTGCTCTGCTGACATCTAGTGGCCAATCTGCAGAACTACAGCATCTCCAAACAAGCAGAATATCTCAGATACTAAATGGGCGAAACAGGAGACGATCTTATTACTTTACACTCCGAGAAGCCGATCTACAAATACTCTGCCAAAAAATCCACCCTATCAATCTCACTACATCGCCCCGCTCACCTGGACGCTGCTGGCGGAGCTCTCCTGGCTGTCGCTCTGGGGCAGCACAGAGTACGATGTGGATTCTCCGTCCGGGTCGCTCGCTCGCTGAGGACTGGCGTGTAACCCGACTGTAACAACAAACGCCGGCTCGTCAGGGGCAGAAGATGTGATGGAACAGGAACAAAGCGCTCCGCCACGGATTCCTGGGAGTCGTTACTCCTACAATGACCTGGAAACATCCGCAGGTCTCCACGATTGTGCCGGCACCAAAATGGTGGTTTAGTTTTATATATAATTATTTATTAGACATTAGTGGTAAATGAAATAAAATCCTGTGGGTCACGTCGATGGTTTTTTAACTATGTGACGGTTTTCTCCATCGATTGCGCTTGTAGTGCGAGCGTCGGTTTCTACGTGCGTCGGCTTCTACGTGCGAGCATTGGTTTGTAGTGCGAGCGTCGGCTTCCACGTGCGAGCGTCGGCTTGTAGTGCGAGCGTCGGTTTGTAGTGTGAGCGTCGGTTTCTACGTGTGTCGGTTTCTGTGTGCGAGCGTCGGTTTGTAGTGTGAGCGTCGGCTTGTAGTGTGAGCGTCGGATTGTAGTGCGAGCGTCGGATTGTAGCGCGAGCGTCGGCTTCTACGTGCGTCGGTTTCTGTGTGCGAGCGTCAGCTTGTAGTGCGAGCGTCGGCTTGTAGTGCGAGCGATGGCTTGTAGTGCGAGCGTCGGATTGTAGTGCGAGCGTTGGCTTGCAGTGCGAGCGTCGGATTGCAGTGCGAGCGTCGGATTGTAGTGCGAGCGTCGGATTGTAGTGCGAGCGTCGGATTGTAGTGCGAGCGTTGTTTTTTTGTGCACAGAGCTGACATTTTTGTAGACAATATTGGGGCACACAGGGTTTTTGCATTTTTGGGGACAGTCGAGCAGACATTGGCTGTACAGCGGCTCCTGAGCTCCATGCAGATCGCATGTCATTAAGGAGTTAATGCAGCGACTGCCGTTGGGCTCAGGGGAGCTGCTAGTTGAGCGATTTCCCAGTACATCCATCCTAACTCGGGGGGGGGGCACTGACCTTTATCAAAGATGAGCTTCACCCTCCGCGAGTTCCTCTTCCTGTTCCTGAACTCCCGCTCAAAGTTTCCCAGCGTCGTCGTGTACTGGTTCCAGGAGATCTCTGGTAACTGGACGATCCTTTGGGGCCGCGGGATCCCAACATCCACCTGGAGACAAGGAGGATTCATTATTATGGGGTCATCAGGGGTCCAGGAGATCAGGTTCTTATCTCACGGGGTACAATCACTTTTCCGCACCATCAGTCATGATGATGGGTGTCTGGCGTCTCCCTTTTAAAGGGCGGTGGTCACATCTGTACTCTGTGACGCCATGGTCTATGGACATAAGAGTCCGGCTCTCAGCCGTCTCCCCCAGACCCATGTACAAATGCCACCACGTCATTCAAAAGGGGCATGGGACCCCCGAGGCTGCCGATGGTCGGACCCCCCTGCCCCAAGGCTGCCAGTGGTCGGACCCCCTTGCCCCGAGGCTGCCAATGGTCGGACCCCCCCCCCGCCCCGAGGCTGCCGATGGTCGGACCCCACTCCCCCGAGGCTGCCGGTGGTCGGACCCCCTGCCCCGAGGCTGCCAATGGTCGGACCCCCCTGCCCCGAGGCTGCCAATGGTCAGACCCCCCTGCCCCGAGGCTGCCAAGATATCAGGGGAGAATGTTTATAAAAAAAAAAAAAAAAAAACAACCCTCCATACAACAGCACAAACTGCGGAGGACGGGCAGAGTTGTCATGGGGTCCAAGTGAATGCAAACCTGCATTACCAACCGGGGCGATTGTTTTAAAATACGGATTTTTGTGTTACTCACCGTAAAATCCTTTTCTCAGAGACGCTCATTGGGGGACACAGGACTGTGGGGTGTATGCTACTGCCGCTAGGAGGCAGTAGCTAAGTAAACATAAAAAAGGTTAGCTCCTCCTCCGCCGTATACACCTCAGCACTGGCCGCAGGCAAACCCAGTTTAGTGCAAAAAGCAGTAGGAGGCTAAAAAATAAATCAAGAGTTAACACAGATACAGTATATCCAGAAGAAAAAACTGCTGATACAGACTTAAGGAGAATAGAGTTAACTCAAAATAAAGCCAGCCGACTCTTAGGGAGGGTGCTGTGTCCCCCAATGAGCGTCTCGGAGAAAAGGATTTTACGGTGAGTAACACAAAAATCCGTATTTCTCCTTCGTCTCATTGGGGGACACAGGACTGTGGGACGTCCCAAAGCAGTCCCTTGGGTGGGAAACCGACTCCACAGTGTAATTTATAATCAAGCATTGCTTATAGGTGCGCAACCGCGCCCTGAAGAATCCTTCTACCCAGACTGGCATCCACAGAAGCCTGGGTATGGACATTATAATGCTTGGAAAAGGTATGCAGACTGGACCAGGTTGCTGCCTTACAAACCTGTTCCACCGAAGCCTGATGCCGAAGGGCCCAGGAGGCACCCACCGCTCTGGTGGAGTGAGCCTTGATCCCTGCGGGAACCACCGCGCCTCTGATGCGGTAAGCCTCCTGAATGGCTAACCGAATCCACCTAGCCAAGGTTGATCTAGAGGCAGCGAGTCCCTTCCTGCGACCTTCAGGGAGGACAAACAGCGTGTCCGTCTGTCGAAAGGACGCCGTCCGAGATACATATCTCCTGAGTGCTCTCACCAGATCCAGCGTATGGAGAGCCTTCTCCACTCGGTGCGTCGGAGCTGGGCAAAAAGAGGGCAAAACAATGTCCTCATTAATATGAAATGAGGACACGACTTTAGGCAAAAAAGGTGGTGTTGGTCTGAGCACTACCTTATCCTGATGGAAAAGCAAGTATGGAGCTCGACAAGACAGTGCAGCCAGCTCCGAAACCCGCCTTATGGATGTTATGGCTACCAAAAACACCACTTTCCAGGAAAGAAAAGACAGAGAAACCTCCTGCAAAGGTTCAAAAGGAGACTCTTGCAGGACTCCCAGGACTAGATTGAGGTCCCAAACCTCTAAGGGAGCCTTGTAGGGAGGAACTATATGGACAACCCCCTGAATAAAGGTCTTAACCTGAAAATTAGACGCGATCTTTCGCTGAAAAAGAACCGACAAGGCTGATATCTGTCGTCTAAGAGTACTAGGCGCTAGACCTGAATCTAGGCCTGCCTGGAGAAAAGATAGAATGTTTGGAATTGAAAAGAGGAGCGGGGAACAATTATGTTCCCTGCACCAATCAAAAAAGACCCTCCAAGTACCGTGGTAGATGCGAGCCGAAACGGGCTTTCGGGCGTTAGCCATCGTTGCGGCGACCTTTTTAGAGAATCCAGCCCTGGTCAGGATCCAAGATTCAACGGCCAGGCCGTCAAACACAGGACCGCTGAGTTCTGGTGGTAAACTGGGCCCTGGGAGAGAAGGTCCACGCGCTCTGGCAGTCGCCAGGGTGCGTCGGCGAGCAATTGTACCAGCTCCGCGTACCATGAGCGACGCGGCCAATCCGGAGCGATTAATATCGCTGGAACCCCCTCTATCCTGATCTTTCTGATCACCCTTGGGAGAAGAGCTATTGGTGGAAACAAGTATGGAAGATGAAACTGATTCCATGGTAGGACCAGAGCGTCTACTGCAAATGCCTGCGGATCCCGGTACCGGGAGACGAAGTTGGGCACCTTGGCATTTATCTTGGAAGCCATCAGGTCTACATCTGGGGTTCCCCAGCGTCGGCATATCTGCTGAAAAATCTCGGGATGAAGTGACCATTCCCCTGACGCTATGCCGTGACGGCTGAGAAAATCCGCTGCCCAGTTTTCCTCGCCCGGAATGTGGACCGCTGAAATCACAGAGTGATTTACCTCTGCCCAGGTCAGAATCTGTTTTACCTCGTGCATGGCCGCCCTGCTGCGGGTACCTCCCTGATGGTTTATGTATGCCACTGCCGTGGCATTGTCCGATTGTATTCTGACTGGGTGGCCCGCCAGATGCCGGTGAAACTGCCTCAGAGCCAGCCGAATAGCTCGGATCTCTAAAATATTGATTGGGAGGGTCGATTCCTGCTGAGACCAAGTTCCTTGGGCTGTGTGGTGACGAAACACTGCTCCCCATCCGAGCAGGCTGGCATCCGTTGTGACTACCATCCAGAAATTTGGAGGAAATAAACGACCCTGTTGAAGAGTGGTGTTCTTCGTCCACCACAATAGAGTCTGTCTGACCTGCAGGGACAGACGGCACCGAAGATTGAGGGAGTAAGGGCTCCCGTCCCATACTGCCAAGAGTGCATGTTGAAGGGGGCGAAGATGAAATTGGGCAAATGGAATAGCCTCGATCGCTGCCACCATCCTTCCTAGGACCCTCATGCAAAACCGGATGGTGTGAGGAATCGGTTGGCGAAGGATCCGTACCTCTTGACGGAGAACCAAGGCCTTGTCTTGAGGAAGAATTATCAACCCCTGAGCGGTGTCGAAATTCATCCCTAAAAAGGTGATCTTCCGAGATGGCACGGGAGATGATTTCTTCATATTCACCAGCCACCCCAGGCGAGCAAGGGTGTCTAACGTAATGCTGACACTTTCCTCGCAGATTTGAAAAGACGGACCCTTGATGAGGAGGTCGTCTAAGTAAGGCAGGATGACTACCCCCCTGGAGTGCAGAATGGACACAACAGCAGCCATGACCTTTGTGAACACCCTGGGGGCTGTGGCTAGCCCGAATGGCAAGGCTGCGAACTGAAGATGAAGTTTGCCGACGGCAAACCGAAGAAATCTCTGATGAGGAGGAAATATGGGGATGACAGAACGGAGAGACTCCATTCGGAAATGTCGAATTCTGACAAACCGGTTCAGTCGCTTTAGATCCAGAATGGGCCTTACGGTACCGTCCTTTTTGGGTACAATGAACAGGTTGGAATAAAACCCCTGACCTTTTTCGACCTCCGGTACAGGTACGACAACCCCGCTGTGCCGAAGAGACTCGACCGCCCTGAATAAGGCGCGAACCCGAGATTCCTCCTTGGGAAGGCGCGAGGGAAAAAAACGATTTGAGGGAAGGCTGGTAAATTCTATTTTGTACCCCGAGGAGACTAACTCCCTGACCCACTCGTCGTGAGTAATCGATAGCCAAATGGGGCGAAACCAGAGTAAGCGGCCGCCTACTCTGGATAAATTGACCGGATTCTGCCTCCAGTCATTTGTCCGAATATCTCTGGGGTTTGGACCCTCTAGATCTTGGTTGTTGAGATCGTCCTCTTCCCAGAGGGTTGGTCCTGTAGGAGACCTGACGATCTCTGGCCTGACTAGGCCGACCTGAACCGCTGGAGGTAGCTGGCGCGGCCCAACCTGGGTTACGAAAGGCCCTAAAGCGAGGCTGAAGCTGTCGGCGAAAAGGCTGCTTAATCTTTTGCTGAGGAAGGAAACTGCTCTTCCCTCCCGTCGCATCAGATATGAGCTGATCCAACCTTTCGCCAAATAACCGACCACTCTGATATGGTAAGGATGTAAGCGATTTCTTTGAGATTGAGTCTGCTCGCCAGGTTCTCAGCCACAAAGATCTTCTGATGGCAATTGCATTAGCAGTAGCTAGGGCTGCGCAATTTGCCGCATCCATGGACGCATTAATTAAGAAGTCTCCTGCAAGCGCTATCTGATTAGAAATCTCGGTTACTTCAGACTGTACCTCTATACCATGAAGAGCTCTATTTAGAGACTCTGACCAGGAAATCATGGCCTTAGCAACCCAAGTTGCTGCAAAAGAAGGAGAGAGAGCAGAACCCGATGCTTCAAACACCGAGCGGGCCAAACTTTCAATCAGACGATCCGTTGGTTCCTTGATAGAGGAACCGTTAGGAAGGGAGAGGAGCGTCTTAGACGCCAAACGCGACACAGGAGGATCAACCGCAGGAGATTCCGCCCACTTCTTAAGAAGCTCAGGAGCAAAAGGATATCTAGTATTGAGAGCCTTTTGTCCTGCGAAGCGCTTGTCCGGTTTCTCCCGGTGGCGCTGTACTAGTTCCTCAAACTCAGGATGAGCCCCAAAAACCTTATGAGCTTGCCTGGCTCTTTTGAAGGACACCTTATGACCGGAGGTCAAGGTGGACTCATCGTCTACCCCCAAGGTTTGATTGACAGCTTCAATCAAACTGTCAATTGTGTCCTGACAATTTGGTGCCTCTAAATTAAGGGACCCTTCTGAATCAGAATCCGAATACTGATCACTTGCCAGAGGTGAGGGAGAGCGAGAGACGGAACTGAAAGATGCCGAGGCTCCGGACGGCAAAGGCGACGCAGTGTGGGTTCGCTTCCCCTGCGTCTGCCTGGTGAGAGCGCGGCCCCTGCAGGCCGGAGGTTCATGAGACGTCGCCAAGACGGGAGAACCACTGTCCCTGCTCCTATCGGGAGCTTGAAGGGACTCGATTGCTCTTGTTAATGATGCCACAGATTGAGTCAGGGACAGAGCCCATTCAGGGGGACCTGACGCACTGGGTTCCGCAATAGGAGCGGGTTCCTGAGCCCGTTCGGAGTCACAGGCTTCGCAGACCCGAGTAATCTGGGCGCGCGGAAAAGGGGACCTACAGGCAATGCATGCGGTATACAGTACCGTATGAGCTTTAATTCTTCTGGACATTCTGAGTCTATCACAGAGTCCGCAATGAACTGGATGTGCGACGGTCAGTGAAACGGAGTGCAGAGGGGCGCAAAAGTACTTAGTGAAGCGGAACAACCAGGCTGGAAGTAGAAGCACTTACCCCAGTCCTGTACCCCCTGCGTCCTTAAACCGCGTAGCAGTGGCGTAGACAAAAAAACGCCCTGGCTCCAAAATTTTTCAAAAAAGAGCGCTCCTCTGTTGGGAAGGCGAGCTTATGTAGCCGAGCCTTAGGGGGAGGGTCGAGAGGCGCGGCCTAGGCGTCAGAGACCCGCCTCCAGCCGCGGCCTAGTCTCCAGCAAAAGCCGGGGACTAAATTTGTAGCCGCGGCCTAGCACCGGCCGAAGCCGCGGCCTAGATTTCCGGCGGAGGCCGCCCCAAAATCAGAGGGCGGGCCCGCCGGAAGGTGACGCTGCCGGGGGCGGATCCCCGCGACCGCGGCCTACCTTCCGGCCGACGCCGGACGCTATATTCTGGGCCGCGGCCTAGTCCCCGGCAAAAGCCGGGGACTAAATTTGCAGCCGCGGCCTAGCACCGGCCGGAGCCGCGGCACAGATTTCCGGCGGAGGCCGCCCCAAAATCAGAGGGCGAGCCCGCCGGAAGGTGACGCTGCCGGGGACGGATCCCCGCGACCGCGGCCTACCTTCCGGCCGGCGCCGGACGCTATATTTCGGGCCGCGGCCTAGTCCCCGGCAAAGCCGGGGACTAAATTTTTGCCCGAGGCTTAACGCCGCCGAGGCCAGGAGCTCGGCGGCGTCCACCCAGGAGTCGGGGGGCGGGCATCGGGAGCTGACGCCCCCTGAGGAGGGAGGGGAACACTAGCCGGGAGCCTGTACCTGGCTGGAAGCAGAGTCTGGTCACAGACGCCTGCGAAACTTGATCACTTGCCAGAGGTGTGCGGTGCTCCGGCCGCTCACCGTTCCACGCGTGCGGCGTTACTCCCGGGATCCACCGTTCCAGTATCTTCCAGTTGCCCTCAAAAGGTGAGCCATTTAGGGGGGGCTTCGTAGAAAAAAGGTGGGACGGTGCAGGAACCCTAACTCCATCACCCCTACAGGGGATGAGGAGAGGGACCGTCCGCCTCCTTGCAGCACCGCAGTCTAGCATTGGTGGCGCAGTGGGGGCCGCACGGACTAACTGCTGCCTCTGTACAACCTAGGGTTTCAATACCTTAGGGTGGTCAGGGCTGAGTCCGGCATTCGTGTCCCACGTCGCGGGAGAGGATACGTGGAGGCTTCACTCCACGTGCTCGCCCGTTGATGGTTTGGGGAGATCGGACCCCTTCAAAAGGGTCCGTCGCCCCTATCTCATCTTCGTGGGAAAGGGGAAAAAAAAATGGTCTGGAAAAAGAACCAGACGTGTGCCTCCATCAGACACTAAGCAAGAACTGGGTTTGCCTGCGGCCAGTGCTGAGGTGTATACGGCGGAGGAGGAGCTAACCTTTTTTATGTTTACTTAGTGTCAGCCTCCTAGCGGCAGTAGCATACACCCCACAGTCCTGTGTCCCCCAATGAGACGAAGGAGAAATTATGTTTCCCCCAAATATGAGAATCTGTGCCCAAACCCGACCTGCAAGTAAACTCTGCACCACACCAGAGCTCCTCGGTAGGGCCCCGATCACGCACCGCCTCGGCAGGGCAGCCCCGGTCACGCACCGCCTCGGCAGGGCGGCACCAGACACGCACCGCCTCAGTAGGGCGGCCCCGGTCACGCACCGCCTCGGCAGGGCGGCCCCAAACACGCCCCGCCTCAGTAGGGCGGCCCCGGTCACGCACCGCCTCGACAGGGCGGCCCCGGTCACGCACCGCCACGGTAGGGCGGCCCCAGTCACGCACCGCCTCGGTAGGGCGGCCCCAGTCACGCACCGCCTCGGTAGGGCGGCCCCGGTCACGCACCGCCTCGGTAGGGCGGCCCCAGTCACGCACCGCCTCGGTAGGGCGGCCCCGGTCACGCACCGCCTCAGTAGGGCGGCCCCGGTCACGCACCGCCTCAGTAGGGCGGCCCCGGTCACGCACCGCCTCTTTAGTGCACCAGCTGAGACCCGAGTGCTCTCTGATTACTTTTAAAAATAAATAACATTGCGCCCTGGAGATTTGGGCGTTCGGGGGGCCGCATCACTGAGCTCGCAGTGTTCCCAGCAGCGTTGCCCCACTTAACCCCGCAGGCGCCAGCATTTTCATGTAGGAAGCGTCGGGGGTGCTCCATACCTTCTCTTGAAGTTTTTCCACAAATCCTATGGGATCGGTCACGGCGTCCCTCTGGTGCTGCGATAACCGCTCCATATCAAGCACGGCCTGTGAGCGCTGCGCCTCCAGCACGGAAATCGTCTGTAAGAGCCTCTGATAACTGCAGGGACAGAAGAGACAGTCAGCGGCGACAGCCATCTTTCTAGTTAACCCCTTACAGACCAGCTTTTTTTTTATTTGCTGGTGGCCGCAGACATAAGACAACCGGCAGCAAAACATCAATGAACATGTCCCATGGATTCAAGTATGGCGGGAGCAGGGGGGTCCGCCTCCGTCCTGGGTCCCATCAGGCCTTTCTAATTTCTAGTGTCAGCATGTGACCTGTGCTGTTTGTGACGAGGCGCTGCCCGACTGCTAACCGGCAGCCGGCCCAATGACGGGGCGCAGCCCTACAGCTAACCGCCAGGTCGGCCCAATGACGGGGAGCTGCCCTACAGCTAACCGCCAGCCTGGTCCAATGACGGGGAGCTGCCCGACTGCTAACCGCCAGGTCGGCCCAATGACAGGGAGCTGCCCGACTGTTAACCGCCAGGTCGGCCCAATGACGGAGAGCTGCCCGACTGCTAACCGCCAGGCCGGCCCAATGACGGGGAGCTGCCCGACTGCTAACCGCCAGGTCGGCCCAATGACAGGGAGCTGCCCGACTGCTAACCGCCAGGTCGGCCCAATCACAGGGAGCTGCCCGACTGCTAACCGCCAGGTCGGCCCAATGACAGGGAGCTGCCCGACTGCTAACCGCCAGCCCGGCCCAATGACGGGGAGCTGCCCGACTGCTAACTGCCAGGTCGGCCCAATGACAGGGAGCTGCCCGACTGCTAACCGCCAGGTCGGCCCAATGACAGGGAGCTTCCTGACTGCTAACCGCCAGGCCGGCCCAATGACAGGGAGCTGCCCGACTGTTAACCGCCAGGCCGGCCCAATGACAGGGAGCTGCCCGACTGTTAACCGCCAGGCCGGCCCAATGACGGGACGCTGCCCGACTGCTAACCGCCAGCCGGCCCAATGACGGGGAGCTGCCCGACTGCTAACCGCCAGGCCGGCCCAATGACAGGGAGCTGCCCGACTGCTAACCGCCAGGCCGGCCCAATGACAGGGAGCTGCCCGACTGTTAACCGCCAGGCCGGCCCAATGACGGGACGCTGCCCGACTGCTAACCGCCAGCCGGCCCAATGACGGGGAGCTGCCCGACTGCTAACCGCCAGGCCGGCCCAATGACACGGAGCTGCCCGACTGCTAACCGCCAGGTCGGCCCAATGACGGGGAGCTGCCCGACTGCTAACCGCCAGGCCGGCCCAATGACAGGGAGCTGCCCGACTGCTAACCGCCAGGCCGGCCAAATGACACGGAGCTGCCGGACTGCTAACTGCCAGGCCGGCCCAATGACAGGGAGCTGCCCGACTGCTAACCGCCAGGCCGGCCCAATGACACGGAGCTGCCCGACTGCTAACCGCCAGGTCGGCCCAATAACGGGGAGCTGCCCGACTGCTAACCGCCAGGCCGGCCCAATGACACGGAGCTGCCCGACTGCTAACCGCCAGGCCAGCCCAATGACACGGAGCTGCCCGACTGCTAACCGCCAGGTCGGCCCAATGACGGGGAGCTGCCCGACTGCTAACCGCCAGGCCGGCCCAATGACACGGAGCTGCCCGACTGCTAACCGCCTGCCAGCTCAGATACTGAAATGATTGAATAGCCGCCATTCTCAAACACACAAACCAGCAACAGACCTGCAGGACCCCAGAAATGCGCTGAGGATCAGGGTCTTCCTTTCAAACACAGTGTTTTATATTCATTTATGGGTGGCCTCTTTAATTAACTCTTTGTATTGTCTAACAGTTTGGGGACAATCAGCATTTTTTGTGCAACAAACTGCAAATAGCGATGTGAGATCCGGAGCAGGAGCTCGGGGGGACACAAGGAGCGGGGGGCACATAAGCCTGCGGTGGAGCTGCGTACATCCAAGCTGGCAATAAACAGCAGTGGTGCAACGGCGCCATCTAGTGACAGCTGCAGAGACGGCCGTCTGCAATACATCTCTGGGCGGATCTCCGGATATGTGGGGAGCGCCGCACCATCTGACACGACTGCTGCCAACAGTCACAAAGCACCACCACTCCTCCCCCCAAATCTACTGCTAGTGAAGGGTAACACCCAGTTGTCAATTTCATCATCTATATTTCCAACAGGAATACACAGGAACCGCACAATCCACACTTCCATGAAAAGTTCTTATGACGTGTGAAAAAAAAAAAAAAAAAGACAGATTTCCCAGCGGATCGGCCGCAGTCACAGAAGAATAAATCCTACATCCGGGAGGAGCAGCGACCTCAAGATCAACGTAACAGCCCCAAATAAATCCTGCCGCACACGGGTTACTGCGAGTAAGAAGAGGATTCTGACCCTCTGTAGGCAACGATCGAATGATCAATGGTGGAAAACCCTGACAACGGGGCGCTGCCCTCTAGTGGTCGGTCGTGTCCAACCCTCTAGGGATTTCCTGCACCTTACCTCCCGGACGATCGTCGCTTTCTCCTCCCCTCATGTTTCACGCTCAAAATTCAAATTATATATTTTTTTTACTTAAATGCGTGAATTTTTTGCAATAGTAGTTCACTAAAAGTGTTGGGAGTATTTGTCCTCTCCATCCGTGTACACACACTGCAGAGAGTCACCCGTGACCGATCAGTGAGCTCATCATTCTCTATCTCCTCCTGAAATTACCTAAGAAGAGTGCAGAAGTCTATGTACAGTGATACACAGAGGATGAGCTCACTGACCGCTCACTGGTCCCTCGCTCCGCAGTGTATGTACAATGATACACAGAGGATGAGCTCACTGACCGGTCACTGGTCCCTCGTTCTGCAGTCTATGTACAGTGATACACTGAGGATGAGCTCACTGACCGGTCACTGGTCCCTCGTTCTGCAGTCTATGTACAGTGATACACAGAGGATGAGCTCACTGACCGGTCACTGGTCCCTCGCTCCGCAGTCTATGTACAGTGATACACAGAGGATGAGCTCACTGACCGCTCACTGGTCCCTCGTTCTGCAGTCTATGTACAGTGATATACAGAGGATGAGCTCACTGACCGGTCACTGGTCACTCATTCTGCAGTCTATGTACAGTGATACACAGAGGATGAGCTCACTGACCGGTCACTGGTCACTCATTCTGCAGTCTATGTACAGTGATACACAGAGGATGAGCTCACTGGTCCCTCGTTCTGCAGTGTATGTACAGTGATACACAGAGGATGAGCTCACTGACCGGTCACTGGTCCCTCGCTCCGCAGTCTATGTACAGTGATACACAGAGGATGAGCTCACTGACCGGTCACTGGTCCCTCGTTCTGCAGTGTATGTACAGTCATACACAGAGGATGAGCTCACTGACCGGTCACTGGTCCCTCGTTCTGCAGTCTATGTACAGTGATATACAGAGGATGAGCTCACTGACCGGTCACTGGTCCCTCGTTCTGCAGTCTATGTACAGTGATACACAGAGGATGAGCTCACTGACCGGTCACTGGTCCCTCGTTCTGCAGTCTATGTACAGTGATATACAGAGGATAAGCTCACTGACCGGTCACTGGTCCCTCGTTCTGCAGTCTGTGTACAGTGATATACAGAGGATGAGCTCACTGACCGGTCACTGGTCCCTCGTTCTGCAGTGTATGTACAGTCATACACAGAGGATGAGATCACTGACCGGTCACTGGTCCCTCGCTCCGCAGTCTATGTACAGTCATACACAGAGGATGAGCTCACTGACCGGTCACTGGTTCCTCGTTCTGCAGTGTATGTGCAGTCATACACAGAGGATGAGCTCACTGACTGGTCACTGGTCCCTCGCTCCGCAGTGTATGTACAGTGATACACAGAGGATGAGCTCACTGACCGGTCAATGGTCCCTCGTTCTGCAGTCTATGTACAGTCATACACAGAGGATGAGCTCACTGACCGGTCACTGGTTCCTCGCTCCGCAGTGTATGTACAGTCATACACAGAGGATGAGCTCACTGACCGGTCACTGGTTCCTCGCTCCGCAGTGTATGTACAGTCATACACAGAGGATGAGCTCACTGACCGGTCACTGGTCCCTCGTTCTGCAGTCTATGTACAGTGATAAACAGAGGATGAGCTCACTGACCGGTCACTGGTCCCTCGTTCTGCAGTCTATGTACAGTGATATACAGAGGATGAGCTCACTGACCGGTCACTGGTCACTCATTCTGCAGTCTATGTACAGTGATACACAGAGGATGAGCTCACTGACCGGTCACTGGTCACTCATTCTGCAGTCTATGTACAGTGATACACAGAGGATGAGCTCACTGGTCCCTCGTTCTGCAGTGTATGTACAGTGATACACAGAGGATGAGCTCACTGACCAGGCACTGGTCCCTCGCTCCGCAGTCTATGTACAGTGATACACAGAGGATGAGCTCACTGACCGGTCACTGGTCCCTCGTTCTGCAGTGTATGTACAGTCATACACAGAGGATGAGCTCACTGACCGGTCACTGGTCCCTCGTTCTGCAGTCTATGTACAGTGATATACAGAGGATGAGCTCACTGACCGGTCACTGGTCCCTCGTTCTGCAGTCTATGTACAGTGATACACAGAGGATGAGCTCACTGACCGGTCACTGGTCCTCGTTCTGCAGTCTATGTACAGTGATATACAGAGGATAAGCTCACTGACCGGTCACTGGTCCCTCGTTCTGCAGTCTGTGTACAGTGATATACAGAGGATGAGCTCACTGACCGGTCACTGGTCCCTCGTTCTGCAGTGTATGTACAGTCATACACAGAGGATGAGATCACTGACCGGTCACTGGTCCCTCGCTCCGCAGTCTATGTACAGTCATACACAGAGGATGAGCTCACTGACCGGTCACTGGTTCCTCGTTCTGCAGTGTATGTGCAGTCATACACAGAGGATGAGCTCACTGATCGCTCACTGGTCCCTTGTTCGGCAGTTTATGTACAGTGATACACAGAGGATGAGCTCACTGACCGGTCACTGGTCCCTCGTTCTGCAGTCTATGTACAGTGATACACAGAGGATGAGCTCACTGACCGGTCACTGGTTCCTCGCTCCACAGTCTATGTACAGTGATACACAGAGGATGAGCTCACTGACCGGTCACTGGTCCCTCGTTCTGCAGTCTATGTACAGTGATACACAGAGGATGAGCTCACTGACCGGTCACTGGTCCCTCGTTCTGCAGTCTATGTACAGTGATAAACAGAGGATGAGCTCACTGACCGGTCACTGGTCCCTCGTTCTGCAGTCTATGTACAGTGATACACAGAGGATGAGCTCACTGACCGGTCACTGGTCCCTGGTTCTGCAGTCTATGTACAGTGATACACAGAGGATGAGCTCACTGACCGGTCACTGGTTCCTCGCTCCGCAGTGTATGTACAGTCATACACAGAGGATGAGCTCACTGACAGGTCACTGGTCCCTCGTTCTGCAGTCTATGTACAGTTATACACAGAGGATGAGCTCACTGACCTGTCACTGGTTCCTCGCTCCGCAGTGTATGTATAGTCATACACAGAGGATGAGCTCACTGACCGGTCACTGGTTCCTCGCTCCGCAGTCTATGTACAGTGATACACAGAGGATGAGCTCACTGACCGGTCACTGGTTCCTCGCTCCGCAGTGTATGTACAGTGATACACAGAGGATGAGCTCACTGACCGGTCACTGGTCCCTCGTTCTGCAGTCTATGTACAGTGATACACAGAGGATGAGCTCACTGACCGATCACTGGTCCCTCGTTCTGCAGTCTATGTACAGTGATACACAGAGGATGAGCTCACTGACCGATCACTGGTCCCTCATTCTGCAGTCTATGTACAGTGATACACAGAGGATGAGCTCACTGACCGGTCACTGGTCCCTCGTTCTGCAGTCTATGTACAGTGATACACAGAGGATGAGCTCACTGACCGGGCACTAGTCCACTCATTCTGCAGTCTATGTACAGTGATACACAGAGGATGAGCTCACTGACCGCTCACTGGTCCCTCGTTCTGCAGTCTATGTACAGTGATACACAGAGGATGAGCTAACTGACCGGTCACTGGTCCCTTGTTCTGCAGTCTATGTACAGCGATACACAGAGGATGAGCTCACTGACCGATCACTGGTCCCTCATTCTGCAGTCTATGTACAGTGATACACAGAGGATGAGCTCACTGACCGGTCACTGGTCCCTCGTTCTGCAGTCTATGTACAGTGATACACAGAGGATGAGCTCACTGACCGGTCACTGGTCACTCATTCTGCAGTCTATGTACAGTGATACACAGAGGATGAGCTCACTGACCGGTCACTGGTCCCTCGTTCTGCAGTCTATGTACAGTGATACAGAGGATGAGCTCACTGACCGGTCACTGGTCCCTCGTTCTGCAGTCTATGTACAGTGATACACAGAGGCTGAGCTCACTGACCGGGAACTAGTCACTCATTCTGCAGACCTCAATCAGCTGTGACATGAAAACCTCAGGCAGATGAGTGAGAACGGAGGGTCTCGCTGTGATGGCGTCTGTCGGAGGGGATATATTAGGACTCAGTGAAAAGTAACAGGGTCATGGGTGCATGGTCGCCTGTTCTGATCCCACACACGGTGCACAAAGATGGCGTTTTATTTAGGAAAGCAATTTGCCAAGGCGGCCAACACCGACCACCTTTCACTGTGGCGCCGGTTCCAGCTTAAAGACTTAGACCTTAAAGGGATATTCACATCGTCATAGATGGACATTACTCGATGGGGCTGGTAAGTACAAGCAGTTTTGTAATTTTCAACTTCATAAAGTTTGCAGCAGATCTTCAGATATTAACACTTTTGTTTACAGCTTGTTGCTTAGGAGACCGACCACCGCTGCTGTCCAGCTGGTAAGCACCGCACAGAATCTGGCCGAGACCAGAAGGTAACAGCGCACCAGCTCCTGGCAGCTTCAAAACAGGGGTCAATAGCGGAATACAGAACAGCTTGTAAGTGTTGAAGATGTTCTGCTGTCCAGCAGCGGTGGTCGGTCTCCAAGGCGACGATCTGTAAACAAAAGTGTGAATATCCAGAAAAGTGCAAAATTGCTTTTATTCACCAGTAATATCTATCTATGAACAGGAGAAAAACCCCTTTAAAAAAGGGGCCAAGAGTCAGAAGAGCTAAAGCCAGTCATGAAGTGAGGCTTGCAAGGGAGACCAAAAGCAGCAAAAAAGGATTTTGGGGGTATGTCAAAAGCAAAAGGAAAGTCAAAGATGATACAGGATTTTTACAGGATGAAAAGTGTGAAGTGGTCAAAAATGATGTTGAGAAGACGGAACTTTTACATTCCTATTTTGCATCTGTGTTCTCTAAGAAAGCAATTGTAACATCAACTGATCTTCACGGTGCCATCGAAGGAATTAAAGAATCCACACTATCCATAAACAGAGAGATGGTGAGGGAACACGGAGCTAATTTACATGAATTTGCATCTCCTGGTCAAGATGAATTACATCCTAGAAAGACAGGAAATTGCAGAACTACTAGCCAGAATGATTGAAAAATCCTGGAGAACAGGATAAGTCCCAGAAGATAGGAAAAGGGCAAAGGTTGTCCCTATCTTCAGAAAAGGAAAGAAGACGGAGTCAGGAAATTACAGGCCAGTGAGCCTTACTTCTATACCAGGAGAGATCTTTTAACAAATTATTAAACAACATGTAAGTACTTGGATAAGAATACAGTAATTAACCAGAGCCAGCATGGGTTTGTAGCAAACAAGTCATGCCAGACTAATCTTCTATGATGGAGTCACTGACTGGGTGGATCAGGGAAATGTGGTAGATATAGTATATCTCTACTTCAGTAAAGCATTTGATAAAGTATCTCATACTATCCTTATTGAAAAAAAAATGACCCAGTATGGGATTGACAAGGCTACGGTCAGGTGGATTCATAACTGGCTCAGTGATCATACTCAAACAGTGGTAACAAATGATTGCACACCCAATTGAAAGAGTGTTTCAAGCGGGGATTCTATGGCACCTATAGACACTTATGGGAAAGATTGAAACTTTGTAAACAAAGAACACAACTCCCATCCCACAGAATGCGTTACCGAGAAGCGTCAGACAAGTGTTATCAAAGTTACACGTACTCTTTGTTGTGTTTCAACGCCACGTGATCGGACTCGAAGTAATACACGTCGGGCTCCTCGTCTTCATCCTCCGCGTGCTGCACACCGCCACTGTCCTTGGTGGATGGGGCAGCACATTCTGCAAGAGAGGCTGGACAGAGGGGTTTGTCCTGTGAACACTTTACGGCGCAGCTTTGCTTTTGGTCACCGCGATCGACCTCTTCCGGATCAACCCCAGAGCCATTCACGGCACAGAGTCCGGTGGTCTCGCCCTCCTCCACCTGCCCGTTCTCTCCACATAGAGGTGGGCTATCTTTCCCAGGCGCCACGTTCCTAGGGGAAGTTCTTAAAGTATATCTATGTTCTTGAGTGTCCGAGAAGCAAATCTCCGAGGAGGCGAGAGGCTCGGACCCCGGCGGATCGGACGCAGACTCCGCCGGCTCTTCCTGAGCGGGGATGGGAGATTTGTGATCCTTGGCGACACTGTCCCCTACAACGTCTAGCTCCTCATCAAAGTCACGTCCGGTGGACAGCAGCTCGGTGCAGGGGGCACCCGCCGTCGCCTCATTGGTCTGGTTTAGGCAGTTATGAAGTGTTTGGTGGTCCGGTCGGTCGGCCCGCTCCTCGGAGTGTGTGCAAGGCACGGTGTGGTCTGGGAACACGTCCTTTTTGCTGAGCACGGGGCACGGAGTTAACGAGCTCCCATTCTCCGACACGATTAACTCTTTGGGGGGAGAGAACGCGCCAGTGCTATTTTGTAGGCCGCCCGACAGGCGATTATTACAGTTTACAGCAGCAGTCTCATTGTCAATACCATTAACGGCCTGATGGTTAAACACGTCGCCATCAGGGGGCACTTTCCTCACGTCCGGCTCAGAGACGCTTTTGATTTCCCTTTGGTTACTATCATCCAGTAGAAGACAGCGATGAGTTCGCTTAGGACGGGGGGTCTCTGCCTCATGGTCGGACTCCGAGTTCCCCCTCTCCAGGGGCTCCCTCTGAAATGTACCGGGCAATTCCTCCTCCTCCTCCGCGCTGCCAGGCTCCTCCGCTCGCAGGTAACGTCGGATCTTTTTCAGCACGGGCGACAGCGGACCACTCGACTTTTTGTCACTGTTTTCCACGCTGTCTTTCTGGTTGTAGTCCTTCTCTGAAACAGACAGTCCCCGCTTCCTCGGGCTCACCCACGACTCCCGAGGGGCCGACGGCTTCAAGTCACTGCCCTTGAGGATGCTTCCCTTTTGGACAGGAGCAGGTTCAGGCTTTTTCTTAGGAGACCTTGATCTTAGAAGTGCCGGGGGGATGTCGTCGTCCGCGTGAACGATGCTGCGGTTCCTCAGTGTGCGCCCACAGAAGCTCTCGTCCAATCCGTTGAAGCCCACGGTAGATCTTGTGACGCGAGTCGATCGAGAAGCAGCCATGCTATGGATCACCCCGACAGTGAGACCGACATGATCCTCTCATTGGGAAACCTGCAACACAAAAACAAAAAAAATGAGTCCGGTCTGAAAGATCAGGGTCACATTGTGCGAAAAATATACAAGTCATATATAACCTGCAACAGCGAGACACGAACAGCAGTGAAATAAGCAACGAACACGTCAATTTCCTAACCAACTCTAATTCTAAAGGTGCTACTGACATGAAATTCTCACCAGATGTCGGTAACAACCCATCCAATCCACACAAGCAAAGAAATCACCATAGATGTCCATAAATTATGTCTGATAATGAGAAATGACACAGGGAAAAACTACTGAACACATGAAGAAAGAGGGAAGCAAAAAGACTTGGAAAGTCCTGACACCGGCTGAAATCTGTCAGTAATTAGAAAGCAAATCTGCCACTTAGTGACAAATAATATCAGCTGGTTCAACTGGTGACCAATAAAAAGGTGTCTCATTACCAAGGGGCCACACAAGAAACGTCTTGCGACCGGTAGGAACCAGTGAGCTGTCTCAAAACCTTCACAACCTTATTGTTGCAAAAGATTCTGATGACATTGGTTACAATAGAATTTCTACAGTGAGAACTGCTGGGGCCATAATCCAGAAGTGGAAAGATCATCATTTCACCATAAACCGGCCAGGTGCCTGCAAGACTTCAGATAGAGGAGTGAAAAGAATTATCAGAAGAGTTGTACAGATACATTCCTGATAAAAATCTGCTGCCATCTTCCAGGATGATGATGAAACAAGGGTGGACATTTCAGCAAGACAGTGACCCCAAAACACACAGCCAAGGAAACTCTGCATTGGTTTCAGAGAAAGAAAATAAAAATAAAGCTGCCAGAATGGCCGAGCCGATCACCGGACCGGAATCTTATAGAAAATGTAAGGAAGGAACTAGAGCTCAAAGTTCATTGAAGAAGCCCATGGAAGCTTTAGGGTGTGAAGAGTGTTTGTGTGGAGGAACGGGCTAAAATCAAACCTGAGCAATGCCTGCAACTAGTTTCTCCTTACAGGAGGCATCTTGTGGCTTCACCACTAACAAAGGCTTATTTCAGTAAGCAACCAATACTTTCTCCTTGTGTCATTACTCATTTCTCATTCATTATTAAACAATTTATGGACATCTATGTTTATGGTCTGTGTGGATTGGATTGCTTGTCACCAACACCCTGCAAGAATTTCACATCAGTAGCTCGCTCCATTAGAAAGAGGTTTACCAAGAAAATTGGTGAAGTGTTCAATGCTTATTTCGCCTGCTGTATGTATCTCTGTATACAGGGAGCACCCCCTAGTGGTGAGTGCAGTCAGGATCTTATGTACCTCTGTATACAGGGAGCTCTCCCTAGTGGTGACTACCGACAGATCTTATGTATCTCCGTATACAGGGAGCTCCCCCTAGTGGCGAGTGCAGACAGAATCTTATCATGCATCTCTGTATACAGGGAGCTCCCCTAGTGGTGGCTGCCGACAGATTTTATGTATCTCCGTATACAGGTAGCTGCCCCTAGTGGTGGCTGCAGACAGATTTTATGTATCTCTGTATACAGGGAGCTCCCTCTAGTGGTGCGTGCAGTTAGGATCTTATCATGTATCTCTGTATACAGGGAGCTCCCCCTAGTGGTGACTGCAGACAGGATCTTATGGAAAATGAACTCGGCACTCAACTTTAGTATAGTGAGAATAAAGATTTTTATTCACAGTAGTAACACGAAACGTTTCGGTCCTATATCATGGACCTTCATCAGTCACAGATACTACTGGGAAGGGGGTTGATCCACATAGGGAAGAAAGAAAGGGCTGGATATAGCCTGTGTTGGTGGGGTGAGATGAGGAAGAGGACAATGCCTCTATTGCACTAGTAACCTGTTGTGAAGGAGTCCGGTAGTGAGGATAGGTCTCTGCATTGGACGCGGTGTCCACCGCTAGTCTGAGTGGCACTCAGACTAGCGGTGGACACCGCGTCCAATGCAGAGACCTATCCTCACTACCGGACTCCTTCACAACAGGTTACTAGTGCAATAGAGGCATTGTCCTCTTCCTCATCTCACCCCACCAACACAGGCTATATCCAGCCCTTTCTTTCTTCCCTATGTGGATCAACCCCCTTCCCAGTAGTATCTGTGACTGATGAAGGTCCATGATATAGGACCGAAACGTTTCGTGTTACTACTGTGAATAAAAATCTTTATTCTCACTATACTAAAGTTGAGTGCCGAGTTCATTTTCCATTAGATACGGTTTGGGAACCTACTCTGGCACCTTCTTGGTTGTGCACACGGTTATTTTTTCTTCTGCAGACAGGATCTTATCATATATCTCTGTATACAGGGAGCTCCCCCTAGTGGTGACTGCAGACAAAATCTTATCATGTATCTCCGTATACAGGGAGCGCCCCCTAGTGGTGACTGCAGACAGGATCTTATCATATATCTCTGTATACAGGGAGCTCCCTCTAGTGGTGGCTGCAGACAGGATCTTATCATGTATCTCTGTATACAGGGAGCTCTCCCTAGTGGTGACTGCAGACAGAATCTTATCATGTATCTCTGTATACAGGGAGCGCCCCCTAGTGGTGACTGCAGACAGAATCTTATCATGTATCTCTGTATACAGGGAGCTCCCCCTAGTGGTGACTGCAGACAGAATCTTATCATGTATCTCTGTATACAGGGAGCTCCCCCTAGTGGTGACTGCAGACAGAATCTTATCATGTATCTCTGTATACAGGGAGCTCCCCCTAGTGGTGGCTGCAGACAGAATCTTATCATGTATCTCTGTATACAAGGAGCTCCCCCTAGTGGTGAGTGCAGACAGGATCTTATCATGTATCTCTGTATACAGGGAGCTCCCCCTAGTGGTGACTGCAGACAGAATCTTATCATGTATCTCTGTATACAGGGAGCTCCCCTAGTGGTGACTGCAGACAGGATCTTATCATGTATCTCCGTATACAGGGAGCTCCCCCTAGTGGTGGCTGCAGACAGAATCTTATCATGTATCTCTGTATACAGGGAGCTCCCCCTAGTGGTGACTGCAGACAGGATCTTATCATGTATCTCTGTATACAGGGAGCTCCCCCTAGTGGTGAGTGCAGACAGATTTTATGTATCTCCGTATACAGGGAGCTCCCCCTAGTGGTGACTGCAGACAGGATCTTATCATGTATCTCCGTATACAGGGAGCTCCCCCTAGTGGTGAGTGCAGACAGATTTTATGTATCTCCGTATACAGGGAGCTCCCCCTAGTGGTGAGTGCAGACAGATTTTATGTATCTCCGTATACAGGGAGCTCCCCTAGTGGTGACTGCAGACAGGATCTTTTCATTCCATATTGAAGTAAATTGAAACAATCTGCACCAAATCTTTGCTTTTTACGCAGCAGAATGTGACAATCTGCAGAGTGGGTCAGAATGTTTGCTGAAAATTTCAGCAATATGTTAACATAAAAGTCACATTTCCATCCTGTGTTGATGCCTACAGACAGGGGTGGGTGTCTTCATATCACACAGGGGGTCTCATCTAGACGGGCTCTACTTATACATCAGTGATTTCCCTCCGCTGCGGCTGCTCTTGGCTCGACCATTGCAGGATTTTCACACGCCACAGATTTACATTCCTGCCATTTCAGCAAAGTCTGAGTAGAAACGTTGGCACAAACATTTCACGTCTCTGCAAACTCACAGTGAGAGCTAGCGGTCATGGAAGACCACCTGTACCCCGAAGACTTTGGGGAGTTCACATGAAAGGCTGCGTGCGAACACAGCAGAAAATGTAGATTTTAATAATACGTGAATAGATTGATCGCAAAGTTCATTCTTTGGAATGTGAAGGCCAAAATCTGCAGGAAATTCACAAAAGACTGATACTGCAGATGCTACAATTCACACTGCAAGTCGATATCAGTGCAAAAATTCTGCACCGTATAAAGATTTGTTAGAGGGACTCTGTCCAGACAGTGATCACGTCTACGAGGGGGCAGCTCGACCCAACACAGATGCTACTTTTAGCTTTAATGTCCGTTGACTACTTTGCTAGAAAATGTATTTCAAATTAGATGCTCAGAGCAGAGAGGGCGGCGACGTGCTTTATAAAATACATTCCCCTAGTAAGTCTGACCGGCTGGCTCCGCCCTCTCATGCACTGATTGACAGCACTGTTTTGATTGATATCCTGCACATGTGCAGACTGCATGTACATAGCAGCCTTCCTCCTGAGGTCAGCCATCCCCTGGTCTGAGCATGTGCAGGATCATGCGGTCTGCACACTGCTGTATTCTGCTGCGGATAGAAGCGCCGTCGCTTCTATGAAGTGTCTGGAGTAGTGATGAGCGAGTATACTTGCTGCTCGGGTGGACTCCGAGTATTTGGAAGTACTCGGAGATTTAGTTTCTGTTGCCGCAGCTGCATGATTTGCAGCTACTAGACAGCCTGATTACATGCAGGGATTGCCTGTTTGTTAGGGAATTCCCATATGTATTCAGGCTGTCAAAAAGATGCAAATCATGCAGCTGCGGTGACAAACTAAATCTCCGAGCACTTCCAAAAACTCAGAGACCACCCGAGCAACAAGCATATCGCTCTCCACTAGTCTGGAGGAATCTGCTCCAGTCCCATCACAAGGCGGCAAGACTGCTCTGCAGGAAACTAAACTCCTCCAAAGGCTCTGCACAGATGGAGCTTCCTGCAGCCAAATCCACTAGCAAACTCGTCTCTGCTGAATGTCTCCGTGTGCACAGCACCGTAAAGCTGCGGTCACACTGTCATCGGCAGAACAGTCACCGTCTACTGCATGATTACATCCCCTGTGCAGATCCATGGGGCCGCCATGTGGCAGGTGGGCGCCATCAGCACAGCTGCACCAGTGAAGCCAAAATGGAGCACCACAGCGGTCACTACGCAACCCCCAGCGGGCCCCGCCGCTACTGCACCGCAACCCCCAGCGGGCCCCGCCGCTACTGCACCGCAACCCCCAGCACGCCCCGCCGCTACTGCACCGCAACCCTCAGCACGCCCCTCCGCTACTGCACCGCAACCCCCAGCACGCCCCGCCGCTACTGCACCGCAACCCCCAGCACGCCCCGCCGCTACTGCACCGCAACCCCCAGCATGCCCCTCCGCTACTGCACCGCAACCCCAGCACGCCCCGCCGCTACTGCACCGCAACCCCCAGCACGCCCTGCCGCTACTGCACCGCAACCCCCAGCACAACCCGCCGCTACAGCACCGCAACCCCCAGCACGCCCCTCCGCTACTGCACCGCAACCCCAGCACGCCCCGCCGCTACTGCACCGCAACCTCCAGCACGCCCCGCCGCTACTGCACCGCAACCCCCAGCACGCGCCGCCGCTACTGCACCGCAATCCCCAGCACGCCCCGCCGCTACTGCACCGCAACCCCCAGCACGCCCCTCCATTACTGCACCACAAACCCCAGCACGCCCCGCCGATACTGCACCGCACCCCCAGCACGCCCCTCCGCTACTGCACCGCACCCCCAGCACGCCCCTCCGCTACTGCACCGCACCCCCAGCACGCCCCTCCGCTACTGCACCGCACCCCCAGCACGCCCCTCCGCTACTGCACCGCTACCCCCAGCACGCCCACGCACGCAAACAAGCCTCAGCACGCACCGCCAGCACGCCCGTCGCTACTGCACCGCACAGCCAGCACGCCCCTCCGCTACTGCACCGCAACAGCCCGCACGCCCCCGCTACTGCACCGCAAACCCCAGCCGCCCCTCACCGCTACACATGCACCGCAACCCCAGCACGCCCCTGCCGCTACCCACCGCACCCCGCCGCACTGCACCGCAACCCCAGACGCCCATCCGCTACTGCACCGCACCCCCAGCACGCCCCCCGCTACTGCACCGCACCCCAGCACGCCCTCCGCTACTGCACCGCAACGCCCCAGCACGCCCCGCCGCTACTGCACCCCACCCCCGCACGCCCCCCCCCCTCCGCTACAGCACCGCACCCCAGCACGCCCCTCGCTACTGCACCGCACCCCAGCACGCCCCGCCGCTACAGCACCGCACCCCCAGCACGCCGCCCGCTACTGCACCGCAACCCAGCACGCCCGCCGCTACGCACCGCAAGCCCTCACACAGCCCCCGCCGCTACGCACAGCGCAACCCCCAGCACGCCCTCCGCTACTGCACCGCAACCCCAGCACGCCCCCGCACCCCAGCCTCTGCACCGCACCCCCAGCATCGCCCCCGCTACTGCACCGCACACCCCAGCACGCCCCCCGCTACTGCACCGCAACCCCCAGCACGCCCCGCCGCTACTGCACCGCAACCCCAGCACGCCCCCCGCTACCAGCACGCACCGCACCCCCAGCACGCCCCTCCGCTACTGCACCGCAACCCCAGCACGCCCCGCCGCCTACTGCACCGCAACCTCCAGCACGCCCCGCCGCTACTGCACCGCAACCCCCAGCACGCGCCGCCGCTACTGCACCGCAATCCCCAGCACGCCCCGCCGCTACTGCACCGCAACCCCAGCACGCCCCTCCATTACTGCACCCAAACCCCAGCACGCCCGCCGATACTGCACCGCAACCCCAGCACGCCCCTCCGCTACTGCACCGCACCCCAGCACCCCTCCGCTACTGCACCGCACCCCCAGCACGCCCCTCCGCTACTGCACCGCAACCCCAGCACGCCCCTCCGCTACTGCACCGCACCCCCAGCACGCCCCGCCGCTACTGCACCGCAACAGCCAGCACGCCCCGTCGCTACTGCACCGCAACAGCCAGCACGCCCTCCGCTACTGCACCGCAAAGCCAGCACGCCCCTCCGCTACTGCACCGCAACCCCAGCACGCCCTCCGCTACTGCACCGCAACCCCAGCACGCCCCCACGCTACCGCACCCGCAGCCCCGCGCTACTGCACCGCAACCCCAGCACCCCCGCTACTGCACCGCAAACCCCAGCACGCCCCTCCGCTACTGCACCGCAACCGCCAGCACGCCCCTCCGCTACTGCACCGCAACCGCCAGACGCCCCTCCCGCTCTGCACCGCACCCCCTCGCTACAGCACCGCACCCCCAGCACGCCCTCCCACTACTGCACGTGCACCCCCTCCGCTACAGCACCGCACCCCCAGCACGCCGCGCCGCCGTACTGCACCGCAAACCAGCACGCTCCGCCGCTACTGCACCGCAACAGCCAGCACGCCCTCCGCTACAGCACCGCAACAGCCAGCACGCCCCTCCGCTACGGCACCGACCCCAGCACGCTCCTCCGCTACTGCACCGCTACCCCAGCACGCCCGCGCTACTGCACCGCACCCGCCCAGCACGCCCGCCCGCTACTGCACCGCAACAGCCAGCACGCCCCTCCGCTACTTCACCGCAACGCCAGCACGCCCCGTCGCTACTGCACGCACCCCCAGCACGCCCCGTCGCTACTGCACCGCACACAGCCAGCACGCCCCTCCGCTACGCACCGCAACAGCCAGCACGCCCCTCCGCTACGCACAGCACGCCAGCACGCCCCTCGCTACTGCACCGCACCGCCAGCACGCCCCTCCGCTACTGCACCAGCACCCCCAGCACGCACCCGCGCTCGCTACTGCACCGCCACACCCCCGCCGCTACTGCACCGCACCCCAGCACGCCCCTCCGCTACTGCACCGCACCCCCAGACGCCCTCAGCTACTGCACCGCACCCCAGCACGCCCCTCCGCTACTGCACCGCACCCCCAGCACGCCCCGCCGCACGCACCCCAAACGCCCCTCGCTACTGCACCGCCCCCCAGCACCCCCTCCGCTACTGCACCCCAGATGCCCCTCCGCTACTGCACCGCACCCCCAGCACGCCCCGCCGCTACAGCACCGCACCCAGCACGCCCCTCCGCTACTGCACCGCACCCCCAGCACGCCCCGCCGCTACAGCACCGCACCCCAGCACGCCCTCCCTATGCACCGCACCCCCAGCACGCCCCTCACACGCACCCCAGCACGCCCCTCCGCACCCCCAGCACCCCCCCGCTACCCCAGCACGCCCCTCCGCAACCCCCAGCACGCCTCTCCGCTACCCCCAGCACGCCCCTCCGCTACCCCCAGCACGCCCCTCCGCTACCCCCAGCACGCCCCTCCGCAACCCCCAGCACGCCCCTCCGCTACCCCCAGCACGCCCCTCCGCAACCCCCAGCACGCCCCTCCGCTACCCCCAGCACGCCCCTCCGCAACCCCCAGCACGCCCCTCCGCAACCCCCAGCACGCCCCTCCGCTACCCCCAGCACGCCCCTCCGCAACCCCCAGCACGCCCCTCCGCTACCCCCAGCACGCCCCTCCGCTACCCCCAGCACGCCCCTCCGCTACCCCCAGCACGCCCCTCCGCTACCCCCAGCACGCCCCTCCGCTACCCCCAGCACGCCCTGGCCACTGCTGAACCATAACTCCCAGTGTGAGCGGCATGCTGGGAGTTGTAGTGCTGCGGGCCGTCTGCAAACACTCATTATCGCTTTACATTAGGGCTCCTGGTGCCGCACTACAACTCCCAGCCAGGCTCATGCTGCAGCTGCACTGGGGCCCCTCCATCACGTCCTGCGTCCCCACCTCTGGGACCCCCAACTTTCTGAGCTTCTCCCTCCCCCATATCCACAGCACAAACTCCGCCCACATGCTGCGGGCCCCGCCCCTCCATCCCGCTCGCCCTCCGCAGGGCGGCAGCGCTCAGTCCCGGCCTCCAGCCACGCTTGGCCCCCCCTCCAGCGCCACAGGGGCCCCCCGCGGTGTCCGCGAGCGCACGCTCCTCCCCAGCACCGGTCCCGCTCCTCACCTCCCTCCTCTCTCCCCCGGACATATCTTCCCATCACATTCCCGCGAAAGGAGAGAATTCTCGCGAGAGCAGCCGAGCGCAGCAACAGCTCCGCCCTGACCCCACCCCTCACGCTTAAAGCTTCAATGCAGCTGTAGAAAGCGCGACCACAACCTGCAGCTGACTCCTCCCCCACTGCGGAGAGGCGCTCACAGGTGGGCGGCGCCAACCACGCCCATAGCAACAGTCTCTTGGTGAAAGAAGGGTGTGTCTGACAAACCCCGCCCCTTCCGGAGCTGCAGCCGAATACGATGGCGTAAACGAGAGAAACACGCTGCACCTGAGCACGTGACAGACACAACTAGGAGGAGGGGGGACACAGCAGAGGAGGGAGAGGGGGGACACAGCAGAGGAGGGAGAGGGGGGACACAGCAGAGGAGGGAGAGGGGGGACACAGCAGAGGAGGAGGGAGGACACAGCAGAGGAGGAGGGGGGACACAGCAGAGGAGGGAGAGGACACAGCAGAGGAGGAAGGGGGACACAGCAGAGGAGGAGGGGGGACACAGCAGAGGAGGGAGAGGGGGGACACAGCAGAGGAGGGAGAGGGGGGACACAGCAGAGGAGGGAGAGGGGGGACACAGCAGAGGAGGAGGGAGGACACAGCAGAGGAGGAGGGGGGACACAGCAGAGGAGGAGGGGGGACACAGCAGAGGAGGAGGGGGGACACAGCAGAGGAGGAGGGAGGACACAGCAGAGGAGGAGGGGGGACACAGCAGAGGAGGAGAGGACACAGCAGAGGAGGAGGGGGGACACAGCAGAGGAGGGAGAGGACACAGCAGAGGAGGAGGGGGACACAGCAGAGGAGGAGGGGGGACACAGCAGAGGAGGAGGGAGGACACAGCAGAGGAGGAGGGGGGACACAGCAGAGGAGGGAGAGGACACAGCAGAGGAGGAAGGGGGACACAGCAGAGGAGGAGGGGGGACACAGCAGAGGAGGAGGGGGGACACAGCAGAGGAGGGAGAGGGGGACACAGCAGAGGAGGGAGAGGGGGGACACAGCAGAGGAGGAGGGAGGACACAGCAGAGGAGGAGGGGGGACACAGCAGAGGAGGAGGGGGGACACAGCAGAGGAGGGGGGACACAGCAGAGGAGGAGGGAGGACACAGCAGAGGAGGAGGGGGGACACAGCAGAGGAGGGGGAGGACACAGCAGAGGAGGAGGGGGGACACAGCAGAGGAGGGAGAGGACACAGCAGAGGAGGAGGGGGGACACAGCAGAGGAGGAGGGGGGACACAGAAGAGGAGGAGGGGGGACACAGCAGAGGAGGGAGAGGGGGGACACAGCAGAGGAGGGAGAGGGGGACACAGCAGAGGAGGGAGAGGGGACACAGCAGAGGAGGGAGAGGGGGGACACAGCAGAGGAGGAGGGGGGACACAGCAGAGGAGGAGGGGGGACACAGCAGAGGAGGGGGGACACAGCAGAGGAGGGGGGGACACAGCAGAGGAGGGAGAGGGGGACACAGCAGAGGAGGAGGGGGACACAGCAGAGGAGGAGGGGGGACACAGCAGAGGAGGAGGGGGGACACAGCAGAGGAGGGAGAGGGGGGACACAGCAGAGGAGGGAGAGAGGGGGACACAGCAGAGGAGGAGGGAGGACACAGCAGAGGAGGAGGGGGGACACAGCAGAGGAGGAGGGAGGACACAGCAGAGGAGGAGGGGGGACACAGAGAGGGAGGAGGGGGGACACAGCAGAGGAGGAGGGGGGACACAGCAGAGGAGGAGGGAGGACAGCAGAGGAGGAGGGGGGACACAGCAGAGGAGGAGGGGGGACACAAGCAAGAGGAGGAGGGGGGGACAGCAGAGGAGGAGGGGGGGAACAGCAAGGAGGGAGAGGGGGGACACAGCAGAGGAGGGAGGGGGGGACACAGCAGAGGAGGGAGGGAGGGGGGGACACAGCAGGGAGGGGGGGACACAGGGGAGGAGGGAGGGGGGACACAGCAGAGGAGGAGGGGGACAGCAGAGGAGGGGGAAGGGGGGGACACAGCGGAGGAAGGGGGGGACACAGCAGAGGAGGGAGGGGGGGACACAGCAGAGGAGGGGGGACACAGCGGAGGAGGGAGGGGGGACACAGCGGAGGAGGGAGGGGGGACACAGCAGAGGGAAGGGGGGACACAGCAGAGGAGGTGGGGGACACAGCAGAGGAGGTGGGGACACAGCAGAGGAGGGGGGGACACAGCAGAGGAGGGGGGGACACAGCAGAGGAGAGGGGGACACAGCATGGGGGGTTGGGACACAGCATGGGTGGGAGGGCGGGACACAGCATGGGTGGACGGCGGGGACACAGCCGGGGAGGGGCAGAGCCACAGCCGGGGGGGGGGCAGGGACACAGACACAGCGAGCGGGCCAGGGAGCAATGTGCGGGTGGGGCAGGTCGCAATACGCAGACAACAAACTCAGTTTACCTAAGTGATGTCAGTGCGAGCGCTGAACTCCGATGACCTTCCTGAAGGCACAGCGAGCACGAGAACTTTCTCGCGCCTGCGGTGACGTCAGTGAGGTGAAACAAGTACACTGGATAAGAACTCCGCTCAATTTTAGCACGTCACTGCGAGGAACTGAGCTCAGCAAGTGCGCGCAGCTCAGTGTCTCCTCTGGATGACAGGCTATATGGTCGCATCATGCAACAATGCAGCCTGCCGTCTAGATGTATCAGAGCTAGACGCATCGCGGGACAATTGGATTATATCCTCGGCTGACAGGTAAGGAATACGGCTGTTTATGATTTTAATTCTGTTACAGGAGACATTGGCTTCAGTGAACGGGCGATGACGTCAGTATGGTTCAATTTAGATTAATAAAGGAGCGTTATTCTTTCAAATAAAGACTTTATTCTGGGTGTTATTTTTTTCACAACACGACTATGGGGTTAGTAACGAGGGCATATTATTGATATTATCGACGCCTCTCCATTACAAACCCCTGGGCTTGATGTCACCTGACAGTACAAAGACAATAGTAATAATCTTTTCCGCAGCGCTTCACAATGCAGCCGCTCATACACGGCAGCCATAAGAAACAAAGACAGAACAATAAGTAAAGCAACGATGACGCCGCTGCTCCTGAGAGCTTACAATCTACAGTGAGGTGGGGGAGGCACAAAGGCCTCTGTGCAATGATGGTCCAGACACCTCCATGGGAGAGGGCGATAGATAAAGGCTTCTGTACAATGATGTCACCAGCCAATATTTGTGGTGCTGTTGGGTGCAGTGGAGTTTGATGGAGAGTTACGTTCAGAGAAAGTGAGTGGGATATATATATATATATATATACACACACATCCATAGACTGATTAGGGAACATGATCGGCCGCTCAGAACAGACGTGTTTTGAGTGAGAGCCTATAACTGTGTAAGTTGTGGATAGGCCTAATTTCTTGGGGTAGAGCATTCCAGAGGATTGGTGCAGCGCGGGAGAAGTCTTGGAGCCGGAGGTACGGATTAGCGCAGAGGTTAGTCGAAAGTCGCTGGCAGAGCGTAACGAGCGAGTAGGGTGATAAACAGATGTGAGGGAGGAGATGTAGGGGCCGCACTGTGGAGAGGACGGGTAGAGTGGGCGGCTTTACCATCTAAGAAAATAAAGAACCTCATCCACAACTACCACAAAAGACTGCATGCTGTCATTGATGTTAGAGGGGGCATTACACGGTATTAACAAATGGGGTATGTGAACTTTTGATCAGGGTCATTATGATTTAAAAAGAGAAAACACAGTAGTGACAATAAATGGCTTCACCCAACCACTAACCATGAGTGGAGGAAACGTTATGGTGTTATCATTCATATTCTCCGGAAAAAAGGCCAAGAAAGCAAAAATTCTACCGGGATATGCAAACTTTTGAGCAGAACTGTATACCGTATATTTCCTTGGAAAACAATGTGAGAATGACAGAGAATTCCTCTATGTAAAAGCTCATGTTCAAAATCGCAATCGGATCGCGGTCACATGTAACTCAGGTGTCATCTGGATGCTGGCGCTACAGATCGCGTTGTACTTGCAAGAAAATCGCACGACACTGGTCCCATATTTCTGTACCAATATCGGACCATTATTTTAGTGATAGGTACGAGCCCTTACAGGTCCGGTCCAGGTTCCAGCACTCGTTGCATGTAAAATGTGGCACCCATTAAAAAAAAAAATATATATATATATATATAGCCGGACATGTTAGGGCTTAATGAAAACTTGTGATTCATTTGTTGCTGTTCAGTAAAAAAAAAAAAAAATCTGCAACATGAGCGACACGAGCTCTAAAAGGTGTCTGGTCACAAAAGGGGCAGAGCAAGGCCACAAAGGGCAGAGCAAGGCCACAAAGGGGGAAGAGCAAGGCCACAAAGGGGGAAGAGCAAGGCCACAAAGGGGGAAGAGCAAGGCCACAAAGGGGCAAGAGCAAGGCCAAAAAAGGGGCAAAGCAAGGCCACAAAGGGGCAAAGCAAGGCCACAAAGGGGCAAAGCAAGGCCACAAAGGGGAGAAAGCAAAAGGCCACAAAAGGGCAAAGAGCAAGGCCACAAAGGTGGCAAGCAAGGTCACAAAAGGGGCGAGCAAGGGCCACAAAAGGGGCAGAGCAAGGCCACAAAAGGGGCAGAGCAAGGCCACAAAGGGGGAAGAGCAAGGCCACAAAAGGGGCAAGAGCAAGGCCACAAAAGGGGCAGAGAAAGGTCACAAAAGGGGCAGAGAAAGGGCCACAAAAGGGGCAGAGCAAGGCCACAAAAGGGGCAGAGCAAGGCCACAAAGGGGGAAGAGCAAGGCCACAAAAGGGGCAAAGCAAGGCCACAAAGGGGCAAAGCAAGGCCACAAAGGGGCAAAGCAAGGCCACAAAGGGGGAAGAGCAAGGCCACAAAAGGGGCAAAGCAAGGCCACAAAGGTGGCAGAGCAAGGTCACAAAAGGGGGCGGAGCAGGCCACAAAAGGGGGCAGAGCAAGGCCACAAAAGGGGCAGAGCAAGGCCACAAAGGGGGCAGAGCAAGGCCACAAAAGGGGCAAAGGAAGGCCACAAAAGGGGCAGAGCAAGGCCACAAAAGGGGCAGAGCAAGGCCACAAAGGGGCAGAGCAAGGCCACAAAGGGGGCGGAGCAAGGCCACAAAAGGGGCAGAGCAAGGCCGCAGGGCAGCCCTCACTGACAACAATGGACCAAGAACAAAGCATAGCAAAATGCAGTAATGCCATCGGTGTAATGAGGAGCACGGCCATCATCATACACTGCTCTAATATTGCACACACCATCATACACCGCTACAATACTGCATACAATGCCATCATACACCGCTACAATACTGCATACTATGCCATCATACACCGCTACAATACTGTATACTATGCCATCATACACCGCTACAATACTGCATACAATGCCATCATACACCGCTACAATACTGCATACAATGCCATCATACACCGTCATAATACTGCATACTATGCCATCATACAAGGCTACAATACTGTATACTATGCCATCATACACCGCTACAATACTGCATACAATGCCATCATACACCGCCATAATACTGCATACAATGCCATCATACTGCATACTATGCCATCATACACCGCCATAATACTGCATACTATGCCATCATACACCGCTATAATACTTCATATACCGCCATCATACTGCATACTATGTCATCATACACCGCTACAATACTGCATACACCGTCATCATACACCGCTACAATACTGCATACAACGCCAGTGCTATCATACACCACTACAATACTGCATACAAGGCCAGAATACACCGCTACAATACTGCATATACCGCCATCGTACACCGCTATAATACTGCATACAAGGCCAGCATACACCGCTACAATACTGCATACACCGTTATCATACACAGCTACATTACGGCATACAAGGCCAGAATACACCGCTACAATACTGCATAAAATGCCATCATACACCGCTATAATACTGCATATACCGCCATCATACACCGCTACAATACTGTATACAATGCCATCATACACCGCTACAATACTGTATACAATGCCATCATACACCGCTACAATACTGTATACAATGCCATCATACACCGCTATAATACTGTATACAATGCCATCATACACCGCTATAATACTGTATACAATGCCATCATACACCGCCATAATACTGTATACAATGCCATCATACACCGCTACAATACTGTATACAATGCCATCATACAAAGCTATAATACTGCATACAATGCCATCATACACCGCTATAATACTGTATACAATGACATCATACACCGCTACAATACTGTATACAATGCCATCATACAAAGCTATAATACTGCATACAATGCCATCATACACCGCCATAATACTGTATACAATGCCATCATACACCGCTACAATACTGTATACTATGCCATCATACAAAGCTATAATACTGCATACAATGCCATCATAAACCGACATCGAAAGAAAAAATTATATATTTTTTTTTTATTTTTTTTCACTTGCTTTTGCATTTCATGAAAAAAAAAATTTAAATCATGGAATAAAAAACATTTAGGGTATGTGCACACGTTGCGGATTCCTGTGCGGAGCCACAGCGGAATTAGCCCTGCAGATCCTCATCAGTTTTCCACGGGTTGTACACTACCATGTTATCCTATGGAAAACAAAAACCGCTGTGCACATGCTGCGGAAAATTCAGCACGGAATTATTTTCTGCAGCATGTCAATTCTGTGCGGATTCCGCAGCGTTTTTTACACCTATTCCATTATAGGAATCCGCAGGTGTAAACACACATGCAAAATCCACGGTAAATTCACAGGTAAAACGCAGGTCATTTTACCTGCGGATGCGGAAAAATCCGCACAGGAATCCGCAATGTGTGCACATACCCTTAAGAAATTTTTACCGGGAGCTGATGTAATCTTGCCTGAAGAAGGAGCCTTTGAGCTCTGAAAGCTAGCGAACATATAATTTTCTGGTTAGCCAATAAAGGTATCACCTTACCGGGAGCTGGAAATATATATATTTTTCTTTAATTACTACACAAAAGTTCGGATCGTGATTTCTGTGCAGACTGGATTATTGGAACTGGTGAGATCAGGGTGGATAAAAATCAATGATTTTTTTTAAAAAAAAAAATCAAAAAAATCTGATTTTTTTTATTTAAATCGGATTTTTTTGATTTAAATCAGATTTTTTTTCAATAAACTGCTTTTTGAGGTTCTTCCATCATGAGATAAAGCTGAGTTGTTTAACTCCGTAGAATAAAGGCTGTATATGTGTAACATTCACAATGCCATGCTCTTCCAGAGGTTTCTGTAGGATTAGTGGGCAGTTTCTCTCCTATATTATCACAGACGCTTGCTTTACTTACGCAGTTCTCAAAACTGAATTTGACTCCGCAGAGGTCCCAGCCTCTTCTTCACGGCAAAAATGTTACAACATGAACAGAGTTGAGAAAAAGACCTTAATCCTATTGTTCTACAAACCTATATGAATACAGAATCAACCCCTTCAGTGCCAAGTCCAAGAAGTTAGACAATATGTTTCTGATTGTTTGGAGTGGAATAGATCTGCACAACACAAGAAGAATGTGAATCTAAGTGTGAGGAGGAGGAAGGGCAAGCAGACAAGAAAATGAAAGTGAAACTTTGAGCACAATACTGCAGCATAGCCACAGACAGACAAGTCTGGATCTGTTTGTGTGTACGATCTGAGGTTTACTACATTCTTTCCTTATAATGGCAGCAGGCCGTAAAAGAGACCCAGTTTGGGAATATTTTATTGAAGCTCCTTCGCCTATCGGTAAGGCAGGCATGCGTGCAAAATGCAAACGATGCAACAAAGAGATGCAAGGCCTGGTGGCGCGAATGAGGCAACATCATGAGAAGTGCGGTGATGAAGATGACCAAAGAAACACTTCTGAACAGGCAGGATCTTCAGGTTGGTAAACATTTTTATTGAATCCTATTTCTAAAGACTGAACTGTCATGTGTGAGAAAAATTATATTTCTTATTATTACTGCATGTTACTGTCATTTGGTACAGTTATGAAGGAAAACAAATATTCCTTTTGGGGCAGTGCTGTGTTGTGTACAATAAGCAGAAATTGTATAAACAATAAAATAACAACATTGACTTTTTTGTTTAGAGGAATTCATGGATTCTGGAAACTATCCACCTCCAAGATCACCATCATCCTGTTCTACAGTTTCAGAGTTATCCATCCAGGATAGTGCTTCATTAGCAGCAGCATCATCATCAGACACCCACAGCCACATATCACCATCACCCAAAAGGAAGAAAAAACCTTTACCTCCTGGAACCACCATAGATAGGTTTGTGATAAGAACTAGCAGATTAGAAAAAGAGTTGATTGATGAAAAAATTGCCCAGTTTATTTATGCAACAAACTCTTCTTTCCGTCTGACTGAAAACCCACATTTCATTAATATGGTTCAGTCACTGAGACCAGGATACAGTCCACCCAGCAGAGCTGATGTTGCAGGGAAACTGCTGGATCAAGTCTATGACAGAGAAATGGAGCAATGTGCAACAGCTCTGGAGGGTAAAATTGTTAACCTAAGTATTGATGGGTGGAGTAATGTCCACAATGATCCTATTGTATGGGCTTGTATAACAACAGAAGAAGGTAAAGTCTTCCTTGCACAAACAACTGATACGCCAGGAAATGCACACACAGCAGAATACTTACAAGAAGTGGCAGTAAAAGCTATAACAACATGTGAACAAAAATTCAAATGTCTAGTATGCAGTTTGGTCACTGACAATGCTGCAAACGTATCCAAGATGAGAAGAAATTTAGAAGAGCAGGGAGGGAATGCAAAGCTAATAATAACATATGGTTGCAGTGCTCATTTGCTGCACCTCTTAGCCAAAGACTTAAGTGTTCCAGAAATAAAGGCTAATGTTGAAATTGCTAAATACTTCCGTAATAATCATTTTGCTGCAGCAGCTCTGAAAAGGATGGGTGGAACCAAGCTAACGCTCCCACAAGATGTTAGATAGAACTCTGTGGTGGACTGTTTTGAGCAGTAGGCCGGCGTCACACTGGCGACAAAATCGGACGACTGCAATGCGATAAAATATCGCATTGCAGTCGGACCTATGTTAATCTATGGAGCAGCTCCCAGTATCAGATTTTTTGTGGTCCGTTTTAAACGTCCGTGTACAATCGCAGCATGCTGCCACTGTCACCGATTGTGGGTCGACTATCGCCAATGCAAGTCTATGGGAGCGATGAAAAATCTGATTACAAACGGACCACACTGTGTGACTTGCGATGAAATCGCATCGGTGTCCTTTAGAAAAGCCGGCAATTCATCCCCGGCTATACTGTAAAATCACACTGACAGCTTTAATAAAGACTAGAAAGAATAGATATATACACATAGAACACACATATATATATATATATATATACATGTCATTGTGACATGTACATATACATATATTTATAGTTCCTAGACTTCTACATACTGTAATAGCCGCTAATTCAATTGCCGGGTTTTGTGAAATCACAGAAGCCGACATGAAATGATACATTGTTTCCACACATTTAACCATGTCATTTCCTGTATTTTGATATTTGTTTAGAACTTACAATTACATGAGTGTATTTGTGCAAAATTTCAGACATGTAGGGGTTAATTAAAGGTGTAATTTCGTTGAAAAAAAATGCGTGGGCTCCCGCTGTATTTTCTCCACCAGACAGACAAAGCAAAGCGAGTGGGGGCAGATAATAATAGCCCAGGGAGGGTGCATTTTTTTGTGCCCCCCCTGGCTACTAACATCTGCCCCCAGACACCCCAGAAAGGGCAAATTTATAATTAGATTCGCCCTTTCTGGCACTTTGCCCGTCTATTCCCATTGCCCTGTAGCGGTGGCGAATGGGTTAATCTCACCTTACTGTCACCTTGCAATTGAAAGGTGACCTTAAGGCAGGTTAATGATTGATAGCTGTCAATTAGACAACTATCAATTATTAATCCTATTAAAGTAAATAAAAAAACACACACTTTAAGAATAAATAATTTTAATGAAAAAAAACACATTTTTTTGACCATATTTTATTTTACACTTAATCCGTGCGAAGCCATTGATCTCCTAGAATAAAGAAAAAGAAATAAAACAACATTATTCTTACCTATTCCGCCGATCTGTCACGTCCCACGCTGTAATCCTTCACAAAGGGTTAACTAGCTTTGAGCCAAGCAGTGCAAGTAATCCTGCATGCTCAGCTCAAAGCTCATGAATGAATAAGTTCCTCTCCTGGCGACAGGAGAGGATGTGTTTCATGAATGAAGCTTAATTGATTGTGTCCACTTTCCCTTTAGGTCAGGTCACTACAGTTAAATTGGCAATAAATCAATTAAGCTCCATTCATGAATCTATTCCTCTACTTTCGCTGGGAGAGTAACTTATTCATTCAGGGGAATACAGGTCTGAGACAGCATTATTAGCTCTCTGCGACCTGTAACCTGTTAACCCTTTCTGATGGATTACAGCGTGGGACCTGACTGTACATCGGATTGGTAAGTATAATTTTGCTTTTTTATTTTATTTTTATTACAGGAAATGGTTTTAGCAGGAAAATAAAATATGGTCAAAAACTGTGTGATTATTTCATTAAACTTCTTTTTTATTAAACTGTGT
Organism: Oophaga sylvatica; assembly: GCA_033576555.1. NCBI lineage: Eukaryota > Metazoa > Chordata > Amphibia > Anura > Dendrobatidae > Oophaga > Oophaga sylvatica. Next base: position 74,198,361 of record JARQOD010000009.1, read on the forward strand.
GTGTTTGATTTTTCTTTCATACAATAGGATTAATAATTGATAGTTGTCTAATTGACAGCTCTCAATTATTAACCTGGCTTAAAGTGACCTTTCAATTGCAAGGTCATTTTAACCCCTTATTAACCCATTCGCCACCGCTACAGGGCAATGGGAATAGACGGGCAAAGTGCCAGAAAGGGCAAATCTAATTATAGATTTGCCCTTTCTGGGGTGTCTGGGGCAGATGTTAGTAGCCAGGGGGGCACAAAAAAAATGTACCCTCCCTAGGCTATTATTATCTGCCCCCACTCGCTTTGCTTTGTCTGTCTGGTGGAGAAAATACAGCGGAGCCCACGCATTTTTTTTCAACGAATTTACACCTTTAATTAACCCCTACATGTCTGAAATTTAGCACACATATACTCATGTAATTGTATGTTTCAAACATATATAAAAATACATGAAATTACATGGTTAAATGTGTGGAAACAATGTATCATTTCATGTCGGCTTCTGTGATTTCACTGAAGCCGGCAATTGAATTAGCGGCTATAACAGTATGTAGAAGTGTAAGAATTATAAATATATGTATATATATATGTCATAATGACATATATATATATATATATATGTGCTCTATGTGTATATATCTATTCTTTCTTTTGGCATTTAAATACTATTCTTTTGGATCCATTATATGTCAGTTTTGCAAGCCTGCGAGAAAATCTCGCAAGTCGGATGAAAATCGGATGTTACAAGGTACACACACATGCGACTAAATCGCATCTTTGAAGGAAAATCGGATGCCAGAAGGATGTGTGATGTTTTTATTTTGATCCGATTGTCGACCGTCTAAAACGGACCGATTTTTTGTGGTTGTGTGTGACTCCAGCCGTATATCAAAAACTGGCCTATTCTGATGACACTTTGTGAAGAAAATCGAGATAAAATAGATGGCACTGTCACGGCCAAAATCCTCAACATTGGGCTTAAGAGAAATGTTGAACATATGCTGAGCTTCCTGAAACCCATCTCTCAAGCTTTAAACAAAATACAGAAAAATAGCTGTTTTATTGCGGATGCTGTTGAAATTTGGAAGGAACTGAGTGAACACTTAAAAACAGAACTACACATGGACAGAATTAAATTACAAGCAGTAAACAAACGAATGGGACAAGCACTGACTCCAGCTCATTTTTTGGCAAATATTGTCAATATCCAATATCAGGTCAAAACCTAAGTGCTGAGGAAGAGGAGTTAGCTATGACATGGGTATCCAGCAATCATCCATCTTTAATGCCAACTATAATAAACTTCAGAGCTAAGGGGGAACCATTCAAGAAATATATGTTTGCTGAAGATATTTTTAGGAAGGTCACACCAGTAAACTGGTGGAAGTCACTTAAGCGCTTGGATTTAGAGACTGTTCAAGTAATGATTTCACTTTTAACAGCAGTAGCTTCTTCTGCAGGCGTTGAAAGAATATTCTCTTCCTTTGGACTCATTCATTCTAAATTGAGAAATCGTTGGGACCCAATAAAGCAGGAAAGCTTGTTTTTCTTTTCCAGATTATGAATAGGAACAAAGAAGAAGATGATGATGAAGATGACGACGAGTGAGCTACAGAGGACAGCAGGGACAGTAGTATTTAAGTTTTTCATGTGTCGGCTGGGCTGACAGTCTAAGTTTCTTAAAATATATATATATTTTGTTTAGCCAAATTAGTTAACAAACATGGATGTTTGTTTAAGCAAATAACTTATGCTGTAATGTTGTTATTGTTTCAGTTGAATAAATCTATTTAAATTGTTATTAAGGTCAGGATTATTTTTCTCCTTCCTAAGTACAACAGAACAGTGGTGTCCAAATATGAATGATTAACCCATTAAACTGGGGAGAAAAAAGTAATATAAAAAGTGATTCTAAAAATCTTCATCTACTTGCATGTTAAAGTAGCAAGAACTAGTTTAGGTAGAAACTTTGATTTAAATCACTGATTTATATCAAGCCTTACTGACTAGTGATTTAAATCGTGATTTAAATCAAATCCACCCTGATTACCGCACACATCACCATCATTACACACCGCTATAATACCGCACATAGCGCCATCATTACACACCGCTATATTACCGCACACAGCGTCATCATTACACACAGCTATAATGCCGCACACATCACCATCATTACACACCGCTATAATACCGCACACATCACCATCATTACACACCGCTATAATACCGCACACATCACCATCATTACACACCGCTATAATACCGCACACATCACCATCATTACACACCGCTATAATACCGCACACAGCGCCATCATTACACACCGCTATATTACCGCACACAGCGCCATCATTACACACCGCTATATTACCGCACACATCACCATCATTACACACCGCTACAATACCGCACATAGCGCCATCATTACACACCGCTATAATACCGCACATAGCGCCATCATTACACACCGCTATAATACCGCACACATCACCATCATTACACACCGCCATAATACCGCACATAGCGCCATCATTACACACCGCTATAATACCGCACACATCACCATCATTACACACCGCTATAATACCGCACACAGCGCCATCATTACACACCGCTATAATACCGCACATAGCGCCATCATTACACACCGCTATATTACCGCACACATCACCATCATTACACACCGCTACAATACCGCACATAGCGCCATCATTACACACCGCTATAATACCGCACATAGCGCCATCATTACACACCGTTATAATACCGCACACATCACCATCATTACACACCGCTATAATACCGCACACATCACCATTACACACCGCTATAATACCGCACACATCATCATTACACACCGCTATAATACCGCACACATCACCATCATTACACACACCGCTATAATACCGCACACATCATCATTACACACCGCTATAATACCGCACACATCGCCATCATTACACACCGCTATATTACCGCACACAGCGCCATCATTACACACCGCTATACCGCACACATCACCATCATTACACACCGCTATAATACCGCACACAGCGCCATCATTACACACCACTATATTACCGCACACAGCGCCATCATTACACACCGCTATAATACCGCACACATCACCATCATTACACACCGTTATAATACCGCACACATCATCATTACACACCGCTATAATACCGCACACATCGCCATCATTACACACCGCTATATTACCGCACACAGCGCCATCATTACACACCGCTATAATACCGCACACATCACCATCATTACACACCGCTATAATACCGCACACAGCGCCATCATTACACACCACTATATTACCGCACACAGCGCCATCATTACACACCGCTATAATACCGCACACATCACCATCATTACACACCGCTATAATACCGCACACATCACCATCATTACACACCGCTATAATACCGCACACATCATCATTACACACCGCTATAATACCGCACACATCGCCATCATTACACACCGCTATATTACCGCACACAGCGCCATCATTACACACCGCTATAATACCGCACACATCACATCATTACACACCGCTATATTACCGCACACATCACCATCATTACACACCGCTATAATACCGCACACATCACCATCATTACACACCGCTATAATACCGCACACAGCGCCATCATTACACACCACTATATTACCGCACACATCACCATCATTACACACCGCTATAATACCGCACACATCACCATCATTACACACCGCTATAATACCGCACACAGCGCCATCATTACACACCGCTATAATACCGCACACATCACCATCATTACACACCGCTATAATACCGCACACATCGCCATCATTACACACCACTATATTACCGCACACAGCGCCATCATTACACACCGTATAATACCGCACACATCACCATCATTACACACCGCTATAATACCGCACACATCACCATCATTACACACCGCTATAATACCGCACACATCATCATTACACACCGCTATAATACCGCACACATCGCCATCATTACACACCGCTATATTACCGCACACAGCGCCATCATTACACACCGCTATAATACCGCACACATCACCATCATTACACACCGCTATAATACCGCACACATCACCATCATTACACACCGCTATATTACCGCACACACTGCTGTAACACCGTTCACACTGATGCCTTTGCACCACACACGGTTATGATACAATATTCACTGCTATTATACTGCAGATCACAATGCCTCCTCCGGGTGACGCACACACAGCTCGCTCCTAGAACACACGGAGCGGCTCCGGCGCGGTGCTCTCAAGCTGCCGGTTTCTCACCTGTCTGGAGCCCGTTATCCGCCGGATCCTCCTCAGGGAACCCGAGCCACAGACGCCGCACACCGGAAGCCGCCTCCACTTCCGCTCCTAGCCAGGCGACACCTGGTGGAAACAGGAGGAACTACACCAGTGTTATAAAAGGGGGCGCCGTGTTATATAGAGGGTGCGGTGCGATAGAAGAGGGGGCGCCGTGTTATATAGAGGGTGCGGTGCGATAGAAGAGGGGGCGCCGTGTTATATAGAGGGTGCGATAGAAAAGGGGGCGCCGTGTTATATAGAGGAGGGTGCGATAGAAGAGGGGGCGCCGTGTTATATAGAGGAGGGTGCGATAGAAGAGGGGCGCCGTGTTATATAGAGGAGGGTGCGGTGCGATAGAAGAGGGGGCGCAGTGTTATATAGAGGAGGGTGCGATAGAAGAGGGGGCGCCGTGTTATATAGAGGAGGGTGCGATAGAAGAGGGGTGCCGTGTTATATAGAGGAGGGTGCGATAGAAGAGGGGGCGCCGTGTTATATAGAGGGGGTGCGATAGAAGAGGGGGCGCCGTGTTATATAGAGGAGGGTGCGATAGAAGAGGGGGCGCCGTGTTATATAGAGGAGGGTGCGATAGAAGAGGGGGCGCCGTGTTATATAGAGGGGGGTGCGGTGCGATAGAAGAGGGGGCGCGTGTTATATAGAGGAGGGTGCGATAGAAGAGGGGGCGCCGTGTTATATAGAGGAGGGTGGGTGCGATAGAAGAGGGGGCGCGTGTTATATAGAGGAGGGTGCGCGATAGAGGGGGCGCCGTGTTATATAGAGGAGGGTGCGATAGAAAGGGGGCCCGTGTTATATAGAGGAGGGTGCGATAGAAGAGGGGGCGCCGTGTTATATAGAGGAGGTGCGTGCGATAGAAGAGGGGGCGCAGTGTTATATAGAGGAGGGTGCGGTGCGATAGAAGAGGGGGCGCAGTGTTATATAGAGGAGGGTGCGATAGAAAGGGGGCGCCGTGTTATATAGAGGAGGGTGCGATAGAAGAGGGGGCGCCGTGTTATATAGAGGAGTGCCGGTGCGATAGAAGAGGGGGCCGTGTTATATAGAGGGTGCGTGATAGAAGGGGGCGCCGTGTTATATAGAGGAGGGTGCGATAGAAGAGGGGGCGCCGTGTTATATAGAGGAGGGTGCGATAGAAGAGGGGGCGCGCGTGTTATATAGAGGAGGGTGCGGTGCGATAGAAGAGGGGGCGCAGTGTTATATAGAGGAGGGTGCGATAGAAGAGGGGGCGCAGTGTTATATAGAGGAGGGTGCGATAGAAAAGGGGGCGCCGTGTTATATAGAGGAGGGTGCGATAGAAGAGGGGGCGCCGTGTTATAAAGAGGAGTGCACGGTGCGATAGAAGAGGGTGTGCCGTGTTATATAGAGGGTGGTGCGATAGAAGAGGGGCGCCGTGTTATATAGAGGAGGGTGCGATGACAGAGAGGGGCGCCGTGTTATATAGAGGAGGGCGGTGCGATAGAAGAGGGGGCGCAGTGTTATATAGAGGAGGGTGCGATAGAAAAGGGGGCGCAGTGTTATATAGAGGAGGGTGCGATAGAAAAGGGGCGCCGTGTTATATAGAGGAGGGTGTGATAGAAGAAGGGGGCGCCGTGTTATATAGAGGAGGGTGCGATAGAAGAGGGGGTGCCGTGTTATATAGAGGGTGCGATAGAAGAGGGGGCGCCGTGTTATATAAGGAGGGTGCGATAGAAGAGGGGGCGCCGTGTTATATAGAGGAGGGTGCGGTGCGATAGAAGAGGGGGCGCAGTGTTATATAGAGGAGGGTGCGATAGAAGAGGGGGCACGTGTTATATAGGGTGCGGTGCGATAGAAGAGGGGGCGCCGTGTTATATAGAGGAGGGTGCGATAGAAGAGGGGGCGCCGTGTTATATAGAGGAGGGTGCGGTGCGATAGAAGAGGGGGCCCCAGTGTTATATAGAGGAGGGTGCGGTGCGATAGAAGAGGGGGCGCAGTGTTATATAGAGGAGGGTGCGATGGAAAAAGGGGGCGCCGTGTTATATAGAGGAGGGTGCGATAGAAGAGGGGGCGCCGTGTTATATAGAGGAGGTGGGTGCGATAGAAGAGGGGGCGCAGTGTTATATAGAGGAGGGTGCGGTGCGATAGAAGAGGGGGCGCAGTGTTATATAGAGGAGGGTGCGATAGAAAAGGGGGCGCCGTGTTATATAGAGGAGGGTGCGATAGAAGAGGGGCGCCGTGTTATATAGAGGAGTGCACGGTGCGATAGAAGAGGGTGTGCCGTGTTATATAGAGGGTGCGGTGCGATTTATGAGAGAGGGGGTGCCGTGTTATATAGAGGAGGGTGCGGTGTGACAGAAGAGGGGGCGCAGTGTTATATAGAGGAGATGGCGGTGCGATAGAAGAGGGGGCGCAGTGTTATATAGAGGAGGGTGCGATAGAAAAGGGGGCGCAGTGTTATATAGAGGAGGGTGCGATAGAAAAGGGGGCGCCGTGTTATATAGAGGAGGGTGCGATAGAAGAGGGGGCGCCGTGTTATATAGAGAGTGACGGTGCGATAGAAGAGGGGGCGCCGTGTTATATAGAGGAGTGCACGGTGCGATAGAAGAGGGGGCGCCGTGTTATATAGGGGAGGGCGCGGTGCGATAGAAGAGGGGGTGCCGTGTTATATAGAGGAGGGCGCGGTGCGATAGAAGAGGGGGCGCCGTGTTATATAGGGGAGGGCGCGGTGCGATAGAAGAGGGGGTGCCGTGTTATATAGAGGAGGGCGCGGTGCGATAGAAGAGGGGGTGCCGTGTTATATAAAGGAGAGGGTGGTGCGATAGAAGAGAGGGCACCGTGTTATATAGAGGGCGCGGTGCAATAGAAGATGGGGCGCCGTGTTATATAGAGGAGTGCACGGTGCGATAGAAGAGGGGGCGCCGTGTTATATAGAGATGGCGGTGCGATAGAAGAGGGGGTGCCTTGTTTAATAGGGGAGCACAATGTGATATCAGGCACGCCGTGTTAGGTCGGAGTCACACTAGCGTGGAGCACACGATGTGACGCGGGGGCCGGGGGTCAGTGCTCTGTGCTCAGGGTGGATAAAAATCATGATTTTTTTTAAAAAAAAAAATCGGATTTTTTTGATTTAAATAGGATTTTTTTGATTTAAATAGGATTTTTTAATCAAGTTGTACACAAGCAAAACTTTGTCTTTTTGCAAATCAAATTATTTTACACAAAAATATTAAAACAGTTGATTATGAAACCTAATAATTTTTATTTGCACTATTAAACAATCAGAATTGAACTACAGAGAGTAAGTACTTTTTAACAATAGCCTATCTCTAACGTTTGAAGTAAGCAAACATCTTCAGTGAATACATCAGTCCTTTAAGCCTACTGTTTATTTAGGACTTTTAATAGGAATACTAGTTGTCCTGCTTTAGCAGTTCCTAAGCGGTTTCGGACTGTTGTGTGCACAAAACCAAATGAAGAAAACAATCTCTCTACTCCTGCCGATGAAGCCGATGCAGTCAGTAGCTGAGTAGCTACATTTATTATCTTCGCTGGAAGAACAAGTGATTGCGACTTCCACCAGTCCAGTGGTTTTAGTTCATTAACGACGTTATCTGCAAACATGTATTTTTGAAATGGTGCAGATTCACACTTCAATTTCAGCACAGTTGCCACAATGTCATGGTTAGTATTGGCGAGCCACTCCATTGCAGAGTTGATTTCCGCCTCAGATAGTTTTTTCCCTCTGTAGATGGGATGCAAGATATTGGCTAAATAGTGTTCTTCTTTTAATGCTTGGTCCTTGCGGTGGTGTATTGCAACCTTTACATTGTTTGAGAGGTTCAAGCGATCTAGCGAACCTTCTAAATCTTTCCAAACTTCTGTGGCATCAGCTATGGTTGCAGTATCTTTCTGCATTTTATCCAACACAATAGATATTGGCTTTAACCTTTCCAAAAGGTCCTCGGCATTTCTCTTCACACCAAGATTTAATACTTTGCTTCGTATATTAGCATCAATTTTATCCCGATGTGTTTCGCAAATGGACACTAATTTTGACCAGTTGTTAATAAACAGTTCCAAGCATTCAGCCAAGGTATTCCATCTAACATCTTGTGGTAGAACCAACTTCAGTCCTCCCATTTCCTTGTAGGTTGCATGTGCAAAATGATTATTGCGGAAATATTTAACAATTTCTACAACATGTTCCTTGACACCCGAAATATGCAGGTCTTTTGCCAAAAGATGCAACAAATGGGCAGAACAACCGTATGTAATGACATTTGTGTCATCCTCATGTGCCAGTTCCGCTCGCATTTTTGCCACATTGCTTGCGTTATCAGTAACTAAGCTCCTTACTTTACATCCAAACTGTTCTTGGCATTGGTGAATTGAGTTCTTAGCAATTTCAAGTAAATATTCAGCAGTATGTGAATTTCCAGATGTGTCGATTGTGTCTGTAAGGTAAGTTTCACCATCTTCTGTTGTGACACAAGTGCAAATTATGGGGTCGTTGTGGATGTTGCTCCAACCATCCAAGCTCATGTTAACAACTTTGTCTTTCAAATATTTTGTACAAGCCGCTCTTTCTTTGTCGTATACAGCCTGAAGATGTTTTCCTGAGATATCAAATCTACTTGGTGGTTTGTAGCCTGGTCTTATTCCTTCGATCATTTGTACAAACAATGGGTGTTCAACTAGTCGGAAAGAAGAATTGGTTGCAAATATGAATTTAGCAATTAATTCATCAAAATGTTCTTTCTGGCTCGTCGTAGTCTTTAAGAGGAATTTTTCTACACTTTGCACGCAAAGTTTTTGTTGGGCTGCTTTGTTGAAGTTGTACCCAGATATTGATTGTCACGTGCAGCACAAGCCATATTTGACCCTGAAAGCACAGTAATTAAAAATATAATTCGACTGCGTATTTGAAGAAATATAACGAAAATATTTTGAAACAAACTTTTTGAACAATGTAATGGTCCTCGTCCTATAAGGGCTGTCTCAAAAGTTATGCTACTCAAGTTTCCGGTGAAGTTGCTGTAATACTAGTAATATCAGAGCAACTGAAAAAAATTATGTCACAAAAGTTTTAAAAATGTTTTTTTTTTTAAAAAATGGCCAATTTGGCAGACTTCAAAAGTGAATTGTAGCCTACAATAAAAAAAAAAAAATAGGCGTATACACACTCTTTTATTTTTACTTAACGTTAATCTTCTGTGAAATATTGCCTTAACATAAATTTAAATTCTATACTCCAGAACTAGTGCTAGAAATTTTTCTTTTCATAGACTTTAACCATCCCAGTAAAACGTCTGTTAAAATAGGTTGTAATTGCCAGACTTACCACTAGTGCTAGGGTCCTGGTGCATAAGAAGCTGTGGGGGTTCATTGACATTAGTTGTATCACTATCAACATCTTCATTTCCCTTCTGGTTGCAGTTTTCATAATGTGATTTCAAACGGCAAACAAGTCCTTGGATATCCTTTTGACAGTATTTGCACTTTGCTCTCCCACCTTTCTTTCCAAGCTCTGCTGGCATCTCAACAAAATGAACCCAAATAGGGTCTCTCTTACGACGACCTGCCATGGCTCACGCAGATCACTTCTGAAGTTTGATTGTTACTACAGCCAAGTACTGCTGACTGACTATCCAACAAGTTTGGGCATGTCAACTGAATGGAAAAAGAAACTGAAACCAAGCTACAGAAAGTGAAACCAAGCTAGAAGTGTGGAGTTAATTGAACAATGATTGAAAGTTTTAGATTTTATCGGATTTTATAAAAATCTTTGATTTAAATCAGTGATTTATCATTTAAAATCACGTTAAATCGATCTGATTTAAATAGAAAAAAACATTGATTTAAATTATGATTTAAATCGTTGATTTAAATCGGCGTGATTTAAATCGTGATTTAAATCGCGTATTAATCAATCCCCTGTCTGTGCTCCGATCCGCTCGCAGTAGAGAATCTTATCTCAGCTGTGGAGGAGACAGATATTAATTTCTCTAATGCCGGCGTCAGATGACATCCGAGTGCAGTGTGACGTTTCACACTTGTATGGGTGCTCACGATCCGATTCTCGCAGCCATGTGCAGCGTGCCGAGATTGCTTTTTTTCTGGACAAATCAGCACGAGACAATAATCGCGGATCTGCGCTGCCCCATAGAGTAACATTGGGCTGAGTGCAATCAGATTTTTTTTTTTTTTATCAGATTGCACTCATCTGATTCCATCCTAAGTGTGAGCGAGCGCTTAGGGTGGGAGTGCAGTGAGGTGAGAGGGCCATTGCTGAATCCCAGTAGGGCAGACCCCGATGCATTTCTGGTTCTTATGGTTTTTTATCCTATGTTTGGGATTCGTCACTTAAACTTCTCTCATCTCTATCACAGATTCTCGTCCTTAGAAGACAATTTACTATTATTTTCCTAAATTTACCAGATGCAAATCTCCAACTTATGCCGGGGTCAGACATGCGAGAAACTCGCACGAGTCTTGCATGTCAATACCTGGCACCGGAGCATGCAGCTGCATAGAAATACATGCAGGTGCAGATACATGCAGCCGCATAGAAATACATGCAGCTGCAGAGATACATGCAGCCGCATAGAAATACATGCAGCTGCAGAGATACATGCAGCCGCATAGAAATACATGCAGCTGCAGAGATACATGCAGCCGCATAGAAATACATGCAGCTGCAGAGATACATGCAGCCGCATAGAAATACATGCAGCCGCACGCTCTTGTCCGAGTGCCGGCGGCAGTGCCGGGTATTGACATACGAGTCTCGTGCGAGTTTCTCGCATGTCTGACCCCGGCCTTAAATGGATTCTCCTGGTAATCTGAATGTTTAGGACTAATGGCTGCAGATAACAGTGATCTGATCTTGCGGCAGGCAGTGACCACTATACAAAATACTGAGATTTCATTAAGCAAATTATGTCCATTAGTGACACTAAAGGCGGCCATGGACACGAGAGGAATGTAAATGGCTTCTTCCACGAAAACCAGCAGGCCCTTAGTATATATGGAGGCATTTTGACTCGCTCCCTATGGCAGATGGATAAGAGGTTTGGGCATATTGTTTTAGGATGCCTGATTATTTGCTGTTCTTTATCTCTACATGTTATCACCGCATTTGTACAGAATTTTATTGTTATTTTGCTTCCTAAATGCAAAATGAAGTAACTTTGTAAAGAGTCGACCGTTAACATTTCCATCATTTTCCCGGTGCCGTCTGTAAGTTCTGCACTTAGAATCTCATCAGATTACACAAATCCATCGGCGCTCTGCAACCCTCTCAGTATAAAACCGAATTCAGACACCCGTGTACACACCGCCCGCTTGTCTACAGACATACTCATGGGCACATATGAGACCATCAAGCTCATGGCAGGAGATCTGCGTCTAGTCCGTGTGAATCCGGCCTTAGAAAACGCTGTAGGCAAAATAGTGAAGAACTTAAAAATATATCAATAATACATAATAAACTTGTAATACATCTCAGAGAAATCTGCTTCTTTCTCCTCCTGGACTGATCAATTATTCTCATTAGAGAAACCGGAAATGACAGTTAGTGCTTATAAAGTACTATGGAGAATCACTAACTGGTGTGTGTCTCCATAGAATTATAAAGACATCAACTGAATTAAAAGGGTCACTCTTACCATTACAAGCTTTTCCCCATATATAATCTATAGATAGGTCCCTGTAGCTGGGGCACTGGAGCAGAGATGCACATTCTTGACCTTTGCTGCTTTGTCTCCGGAACTGCGGGAGAAATCAGATTGCAACGCACAAGTATATCTGGCAGTCATGTAGACAGTGAATGTGGCTGCAGAGCTCCGGTCTCGTGGGCACTGGGGGTCCCAGCGATACGCTAGTTATGTTCTATCCGTCAGATAACAGAAATGAAGTTTTCATCCTGAAACTCCGTACAACTTTAAATGGAAAGGTACCGTATCATTCCTATTATACAGGCGGCTTCGGTGCAGACACTTGGCACGTATACGCTGTACACTTCTGGGACGTTACAGACGGCCGCTCTGACCACGTGCCCATTGGTCACACACGTATTAATGACAGCGGTGCAGAGAAAATTTATCCTTTATTGATGATTTACAATGAGCAATTAAATAGTTAAAACCAGACATTCACAACATGCTAACAATCACATCTAGCCATCCAATGACTCTGCAGTAAGAAGGACGAGCTGCGGAGGGGACACATTGTGAGGACCCACCGTCCAGGACCACGCCTGTCACTGCTATGGGTAGTGGTCATTTAGCCGCTGGCTCTCCCACAACCAGCTTTAAAATTCCCCTGCAGAACTGGAAAACTTCATATACTATACAAAAGCAAGAGATCTCTTTAATTTAAAGGGGATGTTCTGGATTTGATCACAACTTTTTTTTTTTTCTAAAACAACAGCACCACTTCTGTTTACAGATTGTGATTGCAGCTCAGTCCCATTCACTCCAATGGAGCTGCAATACCATCGTCAACCCACTGACAGAATTGGCGCTGTTTCAGGAAAAAAAAAAAGAGCATCCATATTTTTCTCACCTTTGACAACCCCGTTAACAGTGCGCTAAGGACTACGTGCATCATTAGATGTAGTGGATATAGGTGTGTACATTGTATTCCCCAGCCCCAATACATAATGCCCAATGTGCCACCTTCCTGGCAGAAGAATGGCAGAAGTTCAATGTAAAATCACAATAATATAAAGCACTGTCTATATTAAAAGGGAACTCCGGCATTTACCTTTCAGAAGGCAAGTGGGCGGAGAAAACTCAAACTCCCACCGGCTCCAGTGCTGCCCACCATAGAAACCTGGCACAAGGCTGGAAATATGCGCGACAGGTAACATGGCGGAACTGGTGCTGGTCGGCAAACCTCTGTCCTCCGCTCTCACCTGGCACCGAGATGTCGCCTCAGCTGCACAGTGATACAATAAATTTACATATTAGTTTGCAGTTTAGTGGGCAACTAATTAAAAGATTACCGCAGACCCCACGCCGATCACCGACACCTTCTGTGTTAGCAATAATCAAAATGAGTCGGTTTGTCCCGGGTTCCGGCACCGATTCCTGCTGATCACTTACATATTGATTGTCTCTTCAGCTGCGCGAGGTTACAACTCCCAATATGCTTTGACGGGAGTTGTAGTTTCACAACAGTCAGACAGGCTTGTCGTTACACCGTGGGCCGGTTCTGCCTGAACAAGTGGTCGTGTCTGAATACACTTAATATTGGGCCTGGGACAAAAGGATCTGCTCAATTACATGGTGAAAACAACTCCGACCAACTAACGGGGAACAACTTTCGGGCCTCTTATCAATATTGACAGAAAAACCAGGATTGATGGCCATAGCAACCAGAGTGCAGCTTATACTAAGAGATGGAAGCTGGGTTCTATCAGGTTGCCGTCGGCAACCTGACTTTCTTGAGGTTTAGCTGGTTGCTATAGGCAATAAGTCATTATTGTAGCTTGTCAGGTTGCTATAGGCAACAAGGCAATGTTCTCTGTTGAGGCCTGTTTGGTTGCTATTGGAAACCAGTCATTTTCTTTTCTGGAGGAGAAATCAATCTCCTCTTTTTAGGATCCTGTCTGTTTCCCGTTCTAAAGTACCTGGTGCAATCATTGAATTTAACAGCCGTCATGTCTGTGCGACTGACCAACACGTACAACACAAAATTTGGGATATTTATGAAGCCCCATCGCTGAAGTGCCCACGAATCAGCCACTTTGGGCGTGGATTTGCTAAGCCCCGCCCATACTTTGCCTCGCGGCACTGTTGGCATGCGTGTACGCGCCTTCAGTAATCCGATAAGTAAGCTGTGTCTTCAGGCCAGCAGCAATTTCTTCACTTTTTCCTGAAACTCGCTTTCACTTAAGAGAAGCTGTCGCCGTGTACCGCCGGAGCTCGCAGCGGCCGTTATCGCACCTTCGCTCTATTATATACAGAAGCATTATTAGCACTTATCTACTGGAGCTGCCGTATTGAAGACACTGGCTCTGGTCCGAGCGGTTTCCGGCTTCTTCTCTAGTGCCCTCCCAGTCAGAACCAAGTGACATCTATAGATATTTTAGCCCCGTGAATAGAAAGAATAAATCTGCCCGAAACATGAGTCTCACGGACCCCATTCTTCCGTATAAAAATACAAAAAGTTTCTTGTTAGTTGCGTTACTGGCACAAATTACAAAGGTTTTTTTTTTTTCTTTTAAAAAACGTTTCCCGACTCGCACAATAGAGAGGCGACAGATGCTCTTTAAGAGAAGGCGGCGTACAGCGCTGTGAGGTGGGAATCCGGCTGTATGTGGAGGGGGAATATCGAGTGATCCACTACGGCTGGCTTAGTTACATTTATCAAATCTTTGGTGTTCCTATTTTTAAAGGGGTTGGCTCATGACCTTTAATAATTAAAACTGGAAATAAAATACATATGCAACTTTGCAATTTACTTCTTAGAATCCTAAAAACAAAAAACCAGCATAATGTAGAATTCTAGAGTTTACGACTAGTTGTCAAGTTTACCGGCCACCTCTGCCGTGATTCAGCGGGGACCAGTCTCCAAAGGCAAGAAGAATGAATTTGCGAGTGCTGCTCTGAAGTTTTGACCCAACGTTGCAACCATGTCATTGGTCCAAACTGTCAATCGTCAGAAGTGCCGCTCCTAACCTTTTCTTTCGCAAGCATGACCCCCTGGGCGGGGTTGGGGGAGGGTAACGGGGGCATAGCGAGCGCCTACAGACAGAACATGGGACAACCCTTTTAAGTCATTACTAGTAGACACTTCTTATCAAGTTACATCAGCTCGGGACCACAACTAAGGGCTAAAAGAGCCAAACCCCATTAGAGAGTAGTCCATAATAAAAGACCCCCCCCTTCTATTACTTGGCTCACCTATAAATTGCAGAGACAACCCAACTATTGTGCAATTCTTAATTTCTCCTGCGACGGCACAGTAGAGAAGCGAACCGCTACCTGCCACAGGTTATATCTGATCGCTGGAGGTTCTGGCAGCCGGACGACATTAAATGTGCTAATGAGGGTGGGGTCCCTCTTATTTAACAAGAAGTACAGAACCCCTAAAACAACTGCTTTTGTGTGTGCCCCACAGGGACCGGCTGGCAGCTCAGTACATCATTTAATCCCAGCAATGCGCAGACGAACAGCACAGACCACTAGTACCTAGATCAAGTATATTCCTGAAAAGTATAACAACTACCCCCCCCAAAGTCCTGACCAGTGATAATTTAGGGTTGGTAAATTCTATTTAATGCAAAAGGAAAACAAAAAGTAACAAATGTGCTTTCTGCTATTGGACGGGAAGGGTTAAAAATTCTACACCGACTTAACCACCAATCTTGGCAAAAAATATATTTTAATGAGACAAGTGCAAACTTCTCTATCACCGCGACAATCGCGCACCTCCGTACAAACGCGATTTGGACCGCAGACGATCGCTTGTGCTTTCGGGTTAACTGCAGACCGGTTGCGCTGTCCTGTTCTGCGCGTCCTGCGCTGATCCCGGGACCTTTCTACCGGGAGCAATCGCTCCTTCCTGAAGCTGTGCTTTTTGTTTCTAAGTAAATCTCTACTTTTGGAAAACGTTGTTGCAAAACCAGCAAAAAATAAATCTACGGACGACGCATCGGCGCAGATCGTTATCAAAATAAAAGCATTTTCTTCAATCTTACACGTCGGGGCATGCCGTGCACCGGATACATACAAAATCAAAAATAAAGCCACCAGGTCGCTGGCCATACCTTCATATGGGACCACAGGGCCCTCCTAAAACGTGAGACGAGGCAGAATTATTGTTAATCCTGGCATAAATTCAGAACTATATAGAAAAATACTATTTAAAAAGGGGGAAAATGACAGAGACAGATGTCACGGAATTGAAAAAGGTGCTTTTCTTATTTGCACGGTGCATTCCAAGAAAATGTGCATTGACTTAAATAATATCAAAAAATATATATATAAGGGGAAGGGGGTCCCCAAAATCTGTCTTTACAGTCACACACGACATTCCCAGCTAACTAGTAAGTTAGGTCCTGACAACACGGGGGGGGGGGGGGCATGGATGGATAGCGCTCATATAATCACGGAGCACAAGGCATGGCGGACTCACATGCATGGCTTCAGCGCCCCCCCGGCAGCCTCAGCGCCCCCCCGGCAGCCTCGGGTTATTATTTACAAGTCGGCAGGATTAAAAGGAAAATTAAAAAGAATTAGTTTAGTTTAATACATTTACATAGGTCGGCTGAAACAAAAAGAAAAAAAAAAGTTAAGGGTTTGCCCCTCGCTCTCTTAGAAAACATAAATAGGACACTTAAAATCACAGCCAAAATAATAATAAAGGGTGAAGTAACGCAGAAATCAGCGACTCCGCTGACCCCAATGACGGAGCACTATGAAGCAGATTATACATTCCGAGTCTCCACCTCAATCTTCTCCTCCGAGGGTCCGGTTTCAGGTTCAGTGACTGGGACAGTTTGTCTTAAGGTAATCTCGGGACCGCCGCCGTAGATGGAGTGGAGGAAATTCCAGGTTTCTCCTGATATCTGCCCGGAATCTGCACCTGGAGGACACAAATTCAAGAAATGCCGTCTATGAGATCACATCTAGAGGGGCTAAACGCCAACAGACATAAACCCAAACAAAACGGATGGTGCACAGCTAATGCAAGATATATACAGTGGCATGTAAAGTTTGGACACCCCTGGTCAAAATTACTGTTATTGTGAACAGTTAAGCAAGTTGAAGATAAAATGATCTAAAAGGCCTAAAGTTACAGATAACACATTTCCTTTGTATTTTAGGCAAAAAAAATATATTTTTTCCTCTTTTAAATTTTTAAAATTACAAAAAGGAAAATGGGCCGATGCAAAAGTTTGGGCACCCTTGGAGATTTATGTGCTTAGATAACTTCGACCAAGGTTTCAGCCCTTAATTAGCCTGTTTGGGTTATGGCTTGTTCACTATCATCGTTAGGAAAGGTCAGGTGATGGAAATTTTCTAGCTTTATAAAAACCCAGCCGCTTCTAACCTTGTACCAAAAAACAGCAGCCATGAGTTCTTCCCAGCGGCTGCTAGCACCCTGAAAATGAAAATGGTGGAGGCCACAAAGCAGGAGAAGGCTATAAGATAGCAAAGTGTATTCAAGTTGTCTTTTTCTCAGTTTGAAATGGCAGTTATCAGGAACAGTTGAGGTCAAGAAAAGGTCTGGAAGACCAAGCAAAATTTCAGTGAGCTGCTTGTAGGATTGCTAGAGAGGCAAATCAGAAGCCCACACTTGACTGCAAAAGACCTTCAGAAAGATTTAGCAGACTCTGGAGTTGTGGTACATTGTTCTACTGTTCAGAGAGAACTGCACAAATATGGCCTTCATGAAGGAGTCATCAGAAGAAAACCTCTCCTGTGTCCTCATCATGAAATTCAGCATCAGACGTATGCAAAAGAACATCTAAACAAGCCTGATGCATTTTGGAAACAAGTCCTGTGGACCAATGAAATTAAAATAGAACTCAGGCCACAATGATCAAAGGCATGTGTGGCGAAAAAGGCACAGAATTTCAGCAAAAAAAAACATCTCGCCATTAAGCATGGGGAGGATCAGTCATGCTTTGGGGGTTGTACTACAGCTAATGGCACGGGGAACATTTCACAGGTAGAGGGAAGAATGGATTCAACAAAATTTCAACAAATTCTTGATGCAAACATAACACCATCTGTTAAAAAAAAGCTGAAGGTGAGAAGAGGAAGAGGATGGCTTCTACAAATGGAGAATGGTCCTAAACACACGTCAAAATCCATAATAGACGACCTTCAAAAGGCGCAAGATGAAGGTTTTACAATGGCCCTCACAGTCCCCTGATCTGAACATCATTGAAAATCTGTGGCTAGACCTCAAAATAGCAGAGGAAGCAAGACGATCCAGGAACGTCACAGAACTGGAGGAACTCTCCAAGGAAGAATGGAGGAAAATCCGTCAAACAAGAATTAAAAGACTCTTGTCCGGCTACAAAAAGTGTTTACAAGCTGTGATACTTGCAAAAGGGGATGAGACTAGGTACTAAGCATGCAGGGTGCACAAACTTTTGTATCTCTCCATTTTCTTCTTTTGCAATTTGTAAAATGTAAAAGATGAATATATATATATTTATTTATTACTTTGCCTAAAATAGAGATGAAATGTGTCATCTGTAACTTTAGGCCTTTTAGAGATAATTTCATCTTCAACTTGCTTATTTGTTCACAATAACAGTAATTTTGACCAGGGGTGCCCAAACTTTTACATGCCCCTGTACAGACCTAAAAAATAATAAATCTGTCAGGACAGAAAAGACAGAGCACAAAGCAATAAAAGCGCAGCTCATACAAGCTCTGTATCACAGTGCTGCACTGACGCTGCCATGTCGCTGGATGCAGCCATCTGCTCTCCTCCGATGCTGCAGACGTAAAGATGTCGCCACTTGTAGCATGAATCGGCGCAGGGTTCGGGCCTCAAGTGCAACCATGACACAAGTCCAAACCTGCGCCCCCCCCCACCACACCAGCATGAAGGGAGCCGGGAGCAGAGCGCCCCTGACAATACGTCATAAAATAACAGCCCCATTACAGAAGACGTCCTCCTGACAGAAGATTCGGGACCTCAAGACTTTCCCTTGAAATCAAATCAAACATCAAGTCAAAATAAATAAGACGCTACTCACCTTGCTTCAGACTGATATGTCCGCACTTCGCGACTGCGATTTTGGAATTATCAATTGCACCCGGAGGATCTGAAAAATCCAATAAAAAACAAAAAATAATGTAGAATTTAGCAAAATAGTACACCTCCTGATGACGTCTGACACCGCTCAACATTACACCGCCTTACCCATCCCCCGAGTGAATGTGGCCCCACCAGCTGCGCCCCTGCATGTGGCCTGAATGACCGCAACTACGTGATGAGTTCTGCACTAATCGCTCGCGTTCACCAAAATATATTTATTTTGTAGGAAAAAGCAAAAATGCCTCTCCGGTGCTTCCCATTGGTCTGTGATCACATGATGTCTACTCACATGACGCAGCCGCTAATCAGTGATTGGTTGCAGTCATATAACAATTAGAATTTATGCAATATATATATATATATATTTTTTTTTACTATCCCTCCATAAATGAAGCGCGAGTTCACAGCGAGCCGTCCCGTCTGCTGACACTTACCAACGTCCTTGCCCTTTACGAAGCCTTCCCACTCCCGGAACCAGTGCATGCCGATGCAGTAAATAACCGCCAGAGAGTCCTCTTCTTGGAAAGCTTTGTTTAGCTGTGGAAACACAGACATTAAGCTCTTAGCGGATTACTGAGGCCAGAGAGCGGCCATTAGAGCGCGCGGTGCTGTCAGAAGTGTAATTACAGGGCGTCGTTTAGCTGGAGACCGTCACACCGTGTACGAGCGGATTACACATAGAAGCGCCATCACTCCCCCGGCTCTCAGCACTTCAATCACGCAGCCTAAGCCCCCCGAGCTGGGACTGATTGATCTAAAATCCTGCAGAGGAAATTCAGAACATCTCCAGACTATGTGCCAGACTGACGGGACACTGGTGAGAGCAGCACTGCCCTCCGGTCTGATGAGGCGTACGCGCCAAGTGACAGCCGCAGGGATGATCACGGCCTGTACTGCCTCCTGTGGCCCCAGGGCTGTGATACAGGAGCTGGTCTTCATGTTCTCACCATCCCTTGCTCGCTTCACCCCTGTGCAGCCTTCAGTGACCCAAAGAAAGTACTGAAGACACTTTTCTTCATATCCTCACCCATTCCCGACCGCAGCTTGCTACTGTCATTTCTCCTGTGGCCCCTGGGGATAGTAGGAACATGAACGCCTCGTCTATCTTTATAGTCTTATCGTCATGTTAGTGACATGTCCCCCCAGTATAACCAGCGATACCCAAGGGTTATACAGGAACTTTTCCAAACTTGTTTCTATCAAATACATCCCTGTAGAGTTTCTGGTGACCCCAGGGGGGAGACACAGGAGCTTTTCTTCATGTTACCGCCCCCCTCCCAATCAGAACCGGTTACTGTTGTGTGTTTAGCAAATCGCACGCGGCGCCAGGATTCAATGTCAGTAATTTGCAGGAAAAAAATGAAACCATAAAATAAAGTTCTACTTACCCGAATGAAAGTCTCCAATTCCATTTTTCGCCTTTTTTCAATCTTCTCTAGTTCAGCTTGACAAGTGTGACATACATAAAGGTGGTTGACAGCTGGGCCCCCTCCGAATCTTCATGTGCAAGACAGAAGGTACCAGTATAAAAAACAAAACCAAAGCATAAGCACTGGTATGAAATAAAAAAAAAAAAAAAAGTTTTATAACTGCAAAATAATGCACAGAAATCTCGATACAAGAACCAGGCACAAAGAATAATTCTCCAGATTTTCAGCATCATGTACTTTGTAGGTCTGACAGTGGCGATTAATTTAACACCCCAATGAGGGTCCATGCTCTGATTTTTTTCATTTAAAGCCGCAATGAATGCCTGTGACCAGTAGAGGGAGCTTTACACCCCAATGCAGTAAAGGGGATATAGGGGATGTAATGGGGTCAGTGCATCAAAATCAGATCAATAGGGGTCCAAAACCAGCACCTCAACCCTCATCAATCAGCTGTTTACAGATCCCACCGGAGGAGCACAGCGCTGGACACAGCATTCGCCGTTCTCGGTACTCAAATTTATGAGATGGGATTTGCCCTTCATGCCGGCCATACAAATGCGTCAGATGAATCGTTCTGTTCATTCGTCACTGCGCAAAGTGTCGAAGGATTGGTGGAGACTTTCCCACGTAACTGATTACATTTTGGCAGCCAACACTCGCTTAAAATATGATCATACGAGTAGAAAAAGTTAAATTGCTCAATGTCAGCCGGCTTTTATCTTCTGTGTATATCCGGCTCCAATCCCTGAAAATCTTCTGCCTGTGAAATCCGAGAATAATGAGAAGCTGCAATCCGGAGGCGGCATAATCACATCTAATCCATTCACGTCAGAACAAAAGGTACGAGCCCCGTGTCGAGGGAGCAGGATGCGGAAAAAGGATCCTAAAATATCCAACACACGAACGAGCCCGAAACGCAGCTCTATACTGCAATATAATGGGGAAATCGCTGCGCCAAAGGATCCTGCATCAAAAATTACATAGGAAATATAAAGGTTATGTTCCCAGTGATCGGATCCATCTTCAGCCGGTGAAGGACTAAATGATGAAGCAAAGACAAGGGACAGGGCGAATTGGGGTTCTCTCGCGCCTCTTCTTTCTGCATCCGGTGCTAATGAATTTGTGCCAGCAGATACCTGCACACTCGTCCGATACCACGCACGTTTCCTATGCAGAAGTGAGCAGCGCCAAACCACCATTTTGTCTATTTGTCCTACTGTAACCAGCGCAGAGGGGAGAGGCTCCTGCTGCAGCCAGCTAGGACAGTGAGGACGAGAAGGGGGAGGACATGGATGTTCTGGGAGACACAGAAAAGCAACAAAAATCAAAAAAGAAAACTTAGGAAGAAAGTGCTGGGATATTTCTTTTCGCGCATTTTCTTTGTTGAAGATTTGAGGTGCTGCTGGAAAACAATTGCCTTATATCTAAGCGATGGACACAACACACACCTGCCATATAAATAATCCCATATGTTCTGCGGCAGCATCACAACGAGGTCTTCAATGAGTCCGGCCTTTCGTGGAGGGACGCCTGCAAATCACACAAAAGATTAGGTGGGAGTCATGACTGACATCTACAGCGACCGCATGTCCACGCTGCGACCATAATGTACTTGTGAGTTAGTGCCGCCTGCAGTGGTCGCACAATATGGGCATTAGCCGCAGCTGCATGGTCCTGGCCTCATACAGCCGCCGCAGAGCTGCTGCGTGTAAATAAAAACCCTACAGGGCAGATCATTTATTGGCCATATGAAATCACTGATGGAGACCCTCCACTTGGAAGCCCTTCCGCCTATGGCTCCTGCTCACTCCATGCAACCTCATAAGGTCACCCATTCAGGAGAATGGACACCATGCAACACTATGAAAATGACTCCTTCATTATCTGCAGATCCACGAAGATTAGAAAAGCAGTAAAAACAAAGCAATATTCCAACCATACCAATGGCGGAGAGAACGTACCGCCGTGCACGCAGAGGAAGTCATTATTGGATATGGGCCCCGGTTCTGCAAAACTCTTAAACTTATTGAGCCACTGGCGAGAGATGTAGAACTGCAGGAGGCTGGGCTCCGCCAGGTTCAGCAGACTCGTCACCCGTCTCCGCTCCTTCTGAGCATCTTCACTGGACTTTCTGGGTGAAAAAGTAGAAAAACAAAAAGGTTTCTGGGCTGTAAATCCTTGAGCAAAGAATGCTCTACCCGTATGTACAACATTGATCACTAACCCGTGGCTCTCCAGTTCTGGAAAACTACAACTCCCAGCAAGGGGGAAAGTTGGAGCGCCGCACCCACTGGAGAGCCACATCCACTAGAGCGCCGCACCCGCTGGAGCGCCACACCCGCTGGAATGCCACACCCGCTGGAATGCCACACCCGCTGTAATGCCACACCCGCTGGAGAGCCACACCCGCTGGAGAGCCACACCCGCTGGAGCGCCACATCTGCTGGAGCGCCACATCCGCTGGAACGCCACACCCGCTGGAATGCCACACCCGCTGGAGAGCCACACCCACTGGAGAGCCACACGCGTTCCGCTCCCGCAATTCTATTACCATATTTCGGACAGATTTGGGGAGTTTTCTTATTCACTTTACCAAACATTAAGATCAGGTCAGTTGACTCGGTACAAGGTAAGAGTAAAGGCAGGTTCAGGTGTGACTGAATAAGCTGCAGATTCTGTTGTGGATTTTGGAGCAGATTTTTCCCCGAATTTCAGGGACTGAAATCTTGGTGACAATAAGCAAAAAGAAATTGACCTGCGATGATTTTAAACCTGCGAAATGTCAATGTCCGTGTAGTAATCGCACATGGACACACAAAAAATGACCTGGTAATGTTATTCTCCCGGTCACTACGATTTCGCCGATACCAAACATGTAAAGCTCATTTATTTAAAGTGGTGAAAGTAAAAAAAACTTGGGGGAGACTCGTTACTTTTTCATGTTTCCGCTGATGGAGCGGCACGACGAGCCGTCTGTCTGATTGGCCCCATTGTTTGGGTATGATTTCATTTTTATATTTTGATAGATTGGACTTTTATGAGCGTGGCGAGATTAGACGATTTAGTTTTTATTTTTAAACTAGAAAAAGGAGGCAATTAGTATTTTCTTATTGTTTTATAAAACATCTTTTTTTACTTTTTAGCACCCAGGGGACAAACCTGTGACGAGTTTACATTTCCAATAGTACAGCATGGAAGTGTATAGAGAAAATTATGTCTGTGCATAGGAAGATGCATAGCAGCACAAAGATGTCTGGCTGCCAGGACAAAGCGTTGGCCCCCTGCTATCACACTGCGGGGGCCAATTGGAGCCGGCGCACACGTGTACCAGCATTCGAACCATAGAAATGCAGCTCTGATTGATCACTATCAATAAACTGCATCCTGGTATTACAACTAATCCCTGGAATGTGTAATACTGGACACAACCTGTGGACAAGGGTGGCGCTGTTCATAAAGAAAAAAAACAATAAAGCTGTCTGTCCAAAGAAACGCTGTAAATGCTATGCAACATAGTCATCCAGTGCAATAATGACGCTTATACTAATCAGCTCTGCAATACTACAATGTGGAGTATTCCTCTCATCCATGCAGATTGTCGTGTCTCCATAGAGGCGATATATTCAGACATAACACAGATGTCCAGTCCTACAAGTTCGGTCTATATAAACACTAGGCATTGATCCGCCTACCAGGAAAGGGTTAATATCGAGAGCAGCAAGAATCAGACAATCCGGACTATTACGGAACAAATCTCATGATGCGGGAGAGCAGGTACCTGTAGAAGAGCACGTACGCCTCCGCGTTCTGCACGGTGGCCTCCGACACTTCCGTCACACTTTGGTCGTCAAATTCGTACCAGAGATTGTTCAGATTGTTGGACAATAAGCGATGTAGTGTCCACCTGGACGATAAAGGGTTAATCAGAATTATGAACGCAGCTCTGCAGCATCAACATGTATTCATAATGCATCGAAGAGAGAAAACTCAGCTGACATTACTGATATAATACACAGATGGGGCTGGTGTATTACATCTGACCCCATCCCCCGCTGTATTACATCCGACCCCATTCATCCCGCGCCGCTGTATTACCCCCATCCGACATCCCCCATCCCCGCGCTGTTATTACATCCAGCTCCGCCACCACCCTTCTCCCCAGGTATATTACATCCGGCCCTGTCCCCCCGCATATTACATCTGGCCCCTGGCCGCCCCATCCCCCTGTGCATTACGTCCAGCTCCGTCCCCACCCCTCTCACCAGGTATATTACATCCAGGCCTGTCCCCCCGCGCCCGTGTATTACATCCGGCCCCCCCAGTGTATTACGTCCATCCCCTGGTCGCCCCTCCCCCTGTGCATTACGTCCAGCTCCATCCCCACCCCTCTCCCCCGGTATATTCCGTTCGCCCCCACCCATCTCCCCCGGTATATTACATCCAGCCCCCCAGTGTATTATGTTCGCCCCCACCCCTCTCCCCTGGTATATTACATCTGGCCCTGTCCCCCTGTATTACATCCGGCCCCCTCCAGTGTATTACGTTCGTCCCCAGCCCTCTCCCCCGGTATATTACATCCGGCCCCCCAGTGTATTACGTTCACCCCCACCCCTCTCCCCAGGTATATTACATCCGGCCCTGTCCCCCCATCCCCCTGTATTACATCCGGCCCCCCCAGTGTATTACGTTCGTCCCCAGCCCTCTCCCCCGGTATATTACATCCGGCCCCCCCAGTGTATTACGTTCGTCCACAGCCCTCTCCCCCAGTATATTACATCCGGCCCTGTCCCCCTGTATTACATCCGGCCCCCCAGTGTATTACGTTCGCCCCCACCCCTCTCCCCCGGTATATTACATCCGGCCCTGTCCCCCTGTATTACATCCGGCCCCCCACAGTGTATTACGTTTGCCCCCACCCCTCTCCCACGGTATATTACATCCGGCCCTGTACCCCCAGACCCCCTGTATTACATCCGCCCCCCCCAGTGTATTACGTTTGCCCCCACCCCTCCCCCGGTATATTACAACCGGCCCTGTACCCCCGTCCCCCTGTATAACATCCGAACCCCAGTGTATTACTTCATCCCTACCCCTCTCCCCCAGTATATTACATCCGGCCCTGTCCCCCTGCCCCCGTGTATTACATCCGGCCCCCCAGTGTATTACGTTCGTCCCCACCCCTCTCCCCCGGTATATTACATCCGGCCCCCCAGTGTATTACGTTTGTCCCCACCCCTCTCCCTGTATTCATCGAGTGTATTACGTACCCCCCCGGTTTTACCCGCCCCCAGTGTATTACGTTTGTCCCCACCCCTCTCCCCCGTGTATTACATCCGGCCCCCAAGTGTATTACGTTTGTCCCCACCCCTCTCCCCCGTGTATTACATCCGGCCCCCCCGTGTATTACATCCGGCCCCCCCCCGTGTATTACGTTCGTCCCCACATGCACTGAGAATCACTCATTTGCCGCTGGCAGCCTGGTCGTTGCTGCGGAGGTGACCACAGATACTCACTGCTGGCCGTGCCGTGGTGGCAGATGACAGACAAGAGGTCGTAGGTGACGATCTGATTGGGACTGTCCTTTGCGAGGAACGGCTGCAGGTCCAGACCCTCCAGCGGGAACGACACGTGGGTCCCGATTTTGGTGGAGAACATGAGCTCATGTCTGAACCTCTTCAGGTGAATGCTCAATATCTGCAAGAGACAGACATTAATGACGGCGTCACGAGATAACCGCCCTGCTTCATCACTAAGCGCCCCTATATTCAGGAGGGGACACGCCGCCAACCCCGATGCATGCTGGGATTTATAGGCAACCGCTGGGAAAACCTTGTAAGGTCACGCCCACATGTCACTCAAGGAGGTTTTGTCCTTTATTGCTTTTTATTGATTTTTCCTCCCTTCATCACTTTCTTACTTTTTCTATGCCATGTGAGGGCTCATGTACTGCGGGACGAGCTGTAGTTTTACGTCCGGCCCCACAGTTGGTGGTTGATCAAATCAGCCATCAAGTGTGGGGAAAGATGCGGGCTCAGCGCCGGACGCATCAAAGGCAGGGATGATGACGAAAATATGAATAGTCGGTCGTGAAGGGGTTAAACTGCGGTGATCGGCGCCCACTCCAATGGCAGCCATTACAATTGCATACGCTTATATAACAGCTCCTGAGCCAAGTCCATACTGTAAATTAATGGGGGATGTAGTCAGGGGGTTAATGCAAGGCCTAAAGAACGTACCTCGGGGAACTTCTGCACTTTGCAAAACTTGACGCCATTTCGTAACCTAGAAAGTATTAAATGAGAAAAATCAATTAAATTGTATGGAATAAAATTGAGGAGATCACACGTTTTGGCCTTCTAAATCCTTTATTTAAAGAGGAGGATCTGACAGCTCGAAACGCGTGAGAATTTCGGATAAATAAAATAAAATCCCTCTGTGCCGTCCACATCCCCGATGTGGCAGATGGATTATTACAGGGACCATGCCCCCTTTGATTAAATTATATTAAAGTTTTGTATACAGAATATTTTTTTAAAAGTTTAGGAGAAACAATACTCACTTTTTGCATTTCTCACAGCTGTACATGTTGTCACCTGCACAAGATGGAGTCAATATTATCAGTTACAATAAACTCTCTCTCTCCAAGGAGAAGATCAATGCAAGTAACCATGTCATCTTCTCCAAAAAAAATAAAAAAAAGTCAGATCTGCCCCCACAAAACATGGTGCCAGTGTTCACACTCACATATTAGTTTCTTTGGTACATGAGCCATCCGTTACTTTACAGACAGATCACAGATACATTACAATCAATGTGTCTTTACGGGTTTTTGCATGTTTTTGTCTTATTTTGATCTGCGTTTTGGAAAATAGTTGGCCCAAACAAAAAAAACACATGGTGTCTGGACATTATTTTACCAATTAATTAGGTAGCAAAAGTGAACATCATTTTTCAGACGAAAAAGACGGATGCAACAAGAATTAAAATAAATAAATAAATAAAAGATAAAAAGAAAAATGGGTCCATTGCACTGAAAACACATCTAGGAAAAAAATATAATGTGTGAAACAGAACAGCGTAACTCACCTTTCAGCTCGTCCCTGGCAAAGAAAGCTGCAAGGCAATCCTGCAGGGTGACAGTGGGACCCCAAAACCAACTAAGGAGGGTACATGAAAGAGCAAGTTAGATGATTGGATACAAAGCAGTTAAAATTCTGGCAAGAGACCAGCGACCGCCATCCGCACCTCTTAAAATATTCCAGGAAGAAGGCGATCCATCCTTGAGGAGCGTACGCCTCGCCGCAGGAGCCTGCCTTCACTAAAGACGTCTGATGGCTGGACGAGTGCAACTTCGCCAGATCTTCCTTCCCCGGGATCGGGAGGGAAAGGTCCTGAAATGTTTCCAGTGTTACAGAGATCTAAAAAGAAGCAGAAAAAATAGAATATTGTAGAAATCATTCACCAAAATGTGTTTGGTTTTTTTTAAGAAAATCTGATTAACAATGAGGAATAAAAACAAGTTTGGTATTGCCATGTCCATAAAAGTCAGATCAAAATATAAAAATATGTAACCTATAAGCTAAATGCTGAAAGAGGAGGGAGAAAAAAAAAAAAGAAAAGGTGAAACCCCAGAATTTCTATTTGTTACCGTTTTGGGGGAGGTGCAGTGACCAATAAAAACGTCCGAAGGCTCCATACGGAAAACTAAAAAAGGGGACAGGTCTCTTAAAATGGCGACAAAAAAAAAATGAGTTTGTAAGTAGTAAACAGGAAAAGCAGTAAATAATTATTGCCGTAATCGTACAGAACGGAAGATTCAGGCTATTTTCGCTGAACATATGCTAAGAAAAAAAAAATGGTGGAATTGCATTTTTTTTTATCCTCACCATTGGAAATTTTATTTTTCCCACTTACTTTTCCAGAACATTATCCAATAAAAATAATGGCATCATTCAAAATTACATCTGATCTTGCAAATAAGCCCTCCCAAAAAAAAAGTTAGAAGGAAAAAACAAAACAAACAAAAGCACAAAAAGGAATAGAAAAGCCCGGTCATAAAAGGGGTAAGACTGGGGTTACACAGTGTCGGGGTGGTTTTGGGACAGGAAGCCATGATGTAGTTAATCTCTGACAATTCTTATTCGCGAGCTCAACTCACCCGATCACAGGTCAGACACTGCACCGAGCTCACAATGGTGCCGTCAAAAACATCCGATATCACGCTGCGATACGTCTTCTGCCGCTTCTTCTTGGGAAGGCAAACGGTGGGGGCTGAAAACAGAAAATGACGGCTCAGATCATCTGTGAACGTAAATCCAAGCACTGCTGGTGAGTAGACCTATGGATACCTTTTTTATGGCTTGTCCAAAGAGATCCAGATTTCGGGGGGTTGCTTGACACGTGAGGCGCAGAGCCGTCACCGAGCAGGGGAGTCTGAGAGGCGGACAGGTCATTCATGACGACTTCTGTGGCGTAGTCTACAACATAGGACATGACACGCTAAGTCCCCACGTGGTGCGTCTGACTTCGGGGCACCGACCGCGGCCGTCACTTACCCGATATCCGACTTTGGATCTGGACCTTGACGGTTCCTTGGGAGGAGTATTCATTGTCCTCCGCCAGGCTCTCCAGGTTCTTCTCCAGATCTTGCAGGCAGTTGTTCTGGTTTACAAGACTAGAGTTCTTCTTTTCTTTCTGCCAGGACTTCACCGTTTCCTGCTCCTTTTGATCCTCCTGGATTAGCATGGCCGATTCGGACAGTTCCTCAGATAGCTTCCGACTCTCGCTTTCCGTGTGATCGCTGCTGGATCCGGACTCACAGGACTGGAAGTCACTGTCCGATTGGTTCTTCTCTTCTTCCATGATTTCTGCCAAGATCCGGGGCTGAGGATCCTCTTCTGCCTCGAACACTTGCTCTTTGAGCTCTTCATGTAAAATGTCCATCAGGCAGCGTAGGAATTCCTGGGCATCCTGCAAAGGTACGGAGGGAGATTTTTTTCTATAATTTATTGATGGCTGACAGACATTGACAGCTGGTGGTTCGTAATTTCAATTCTTCCTTCCCACTTGCAGGTAAAGCGATTTGCCAGCCAGTCATATATCCAAAGAGCCAAGCATTAAATCACTGAAGGTGTCAAAGAAAGGTCTGAGACAGCAGACCATCTCTGAGGACCTTCCCATCATCACACAGCACCAGTCCTGAGACACCAGACAGTCTCTGAGGACCTTCCCACCATCACATAGCACCAGTCCCGAGACACCAGACAGTCTCTGAGGACCTTCCCATCATCACACAGCACCAGTCCCGAGACACCAGACAGTCTCTGAGGACCTCCCACCATCACACAGCACCAGTCTCGAGACACCAGACAGCCTCTGAGGACCTTCCCACCATCACATAGCACCAGTCCCGAGACACCAGACAGTCTCAGAGAACCTTCCCACAGAACTGGAGCAGAGACACCGGACAGTCTCGGAGGACCTTCCCACCATCACACAGCACCAGTCCCGAGACACCAGACCGTCTCTGAGGACCTTCCCATCATCACACAGCACCAGTCCCGAGACACCAGACAGTCTCTGAGGACCTTCCCACCATCACACAGCACCAGTCTCGAGACACCAGACAGCCTCTGAGGACCTTCCCACCATCACATAGCACCAGTCCCGACACATCAGACAGTCTCAGAGGACCTTTCCAAAGCACTGGTGCCGAGAGACGCAGCAGGCAGAGGAGTCTTACCTGCTGGGAGTAGCCGCGGAAGGTCGGGTTTACTGTTTTTATGCCTTGGAACAGATTAGTAGGTATGACAGAGCCGGGCCTGGGGAGAACAGGGAGAAGGACAGAAGACCAGGACAGGGATCTGTTAGAGGATTAACTCGACCGAATAGAAAACAAGTTCACATTTCAAATATCAAAGAGACACAATCCAACAACTCGGTTCACCACGGAGGTCACAAATATGGGGTCTACAGTGAAAAGACCGGAACATGGGGAGGTTAAGGGGTAGGAGACAGAACTGGAACGTGCTCATCTTGTGTCACGGGGAAGATCTTCGGACCTACCGGTTCTTGTGCCAGATCTCAGACATCAGCTTCTGGTAGCTTTTACACAGAGCGGGCTTCTTGTCTGTACGAGCAAGTCCACCACAGTCCAGGAAGAAAAGCGTCAACGGGGGCTGGGGAAAAAGGAGAGGACAGAATCTTCTTGGTATTTGCAGGTGGAATGGAGGACACTTGGTGAATAGTAACGCGGGCTCTGCTGCACCTAAACGTTGCTCTGGCGCTCAAAGTAGTGATAATTTGTGCAAAATTTTACAACAATTGACTCATTAGTTTCATGATCTGACCTAACAGTAGGAAGTGCCCTGCCATGCTTAAAAAGTTGTATTGGTGCAATTTTATCATATTGGTGCACAACGTCTCGTGCTGCCTAAGGACCGACCACCGCTGGGTGGCTGAACATGCCCAGTGGTTGCAAGCTCTATTCTTGAGCTTGTACGTAGTGATAAGTGAGCGTGCTTGGATAAGGTGATATCGGAGCATGCTCATGTGCTAATAGAGTACCTTCAGCGTGCTTGAATACACAGCAGTGTGCTTACCAGTTGGACAGCGCCTGCAGAGCGGCATTCATGTAACACGTGTTTCCGATGTTCTTCAGTCCGGTGAGACCTACACATTATAAATAATGCAATCAGCCGATCAATAACACGACAGGCACCAGAGAGGAGTAATACAATGTCTGTGCCGAGACGGGGAAACAAAAAGGACAAAATATGCACCACAGAGGTTTCTTAAGTAAACGAAGCCGGAGCGGGGGGACCAGAGAAGCCGGAGCACAGCAGAGTGGGGTAGAACAGGGGAGTATAATGGGTCTTATTTTAACCGCTGACCATCCGTCACGTTGATGGATTCGTGCTAATCAATCCTCAAAATTTCAGATTCGCTTAAATACAACATCAAGGGGAAATATGCAACAAATTTGATTGATTCATCACTAGGGAATACAATGTGTTACCAGGGAATAGCGCCTCCTTGTGGTTAAAATGCAGTGTGCCCCTAACATTTGGCCATGTGGACAGCCGTAAGGCACAGCACTGGCCTCGTATCTGGGACCCCCGTTACGTGTTGTGGCAGGTCGTGCACACCTCGGCTCTTCAGCTCGTCTTCTTCCAGCTCGATGTCCAGGTTCTCATACATCACAGCCGGCGGCGTCTTCAGAGTCAGATTTGATGTCATCCTTGATTCCTTTGGGATAAAACAGACCTTTACTACAGATCCTGCCTACACGACGGCTCTGCTTCTCCATCTTCGTCTTTCTCGGCATCTCATACCTGCGCAGGGCCGCACTCCTGGGGTTTGGCGTTAGGAGCAGACGGGGCGCTCAGCTTCCGCTCCAGGAACACTTCTTTACTGCAGGTGTAGCACCAGACCCGCAGCGTGGTGAGGTTCACAGTGAGGCAATGTTTGGTGTCCTACATGAAGGGGTTAATAACAATATACAGCAGATTACTAGCCAAGCTTCTGACAACAGCGCTACTGTGGTACATAGGCTGTGTCTGGTACTGCAGCCTGGCTCCGCTCTAATGAATACTGCAATACTGATAGCAGCCAAGGGACATTAGTGGCGCTGTTACTGCAGAGGTTACTATAGAATTATTAGGAAGAGAAAAAACACAACTTGTTTTACTTTAAGGGATTGTCTAATAGGTGTAAAAAAATGGAAGCCGAAACCATAAAAAAAAAATCTACTGGCAAATAATCATTGCAGGCACGTGCCATAAATTCTGGCATCACTACTGCGGTCACTGCAGAGGCTTTTTATTATCTTTTCTAATCAGGGAATTCTAAAGGCTGGGTCTCACATAGCGATACACCAGCGATCCCGACAACGATATGCACTTGTCAGGATCGCTGGTGTATCGCTACATGATCGCTGCTGAGCTGCCCAACAGGCAGCGATCTGGGACAGCGACACTGCGGGTAACATCGCTTAGTTACCCGCAGTGTACCTTGGATACCAGCGCCCTGATGCAGGGAGCTGGTATCCAAGGTACACAGCGGGTTTCCAAGCGCTGCGCGGTGCCTGGAAACCCGCTGTGTACCTTGGATACCAGCACCCTGCATCAGGGCGCTGGTATCCAAGGTACACAGCGGGTTTCTAGGCACAGCCCCGCACCTGGAAACCCGCTGTGTACCTTGGTTACCAGCGGATCGCTGGTCTCCCGCCTGTCACACGCAGCGATGCGTGCCTGTCAGCGGGAAACCAGCGATCAAAAAAAAGGTCCTGACATTTCAGCGACAATCAGCGATACCCGGCAGGGGGGCTGATCGTCGCTGAATGTCACACACAGCGATATCGCTGGTGAGCTCGCTGCTGCGTCACAAAACTAGTGACTCAGCACTGATCTCGGTAGCGATATCGCTATGTGAGATGGGCCCTTAAGATAAACAGATCTCCAGTGTAGGAAGGCGATAACTTATAGATCAGTGGGGGTCCGACCGCCGGGACTTGCAATGACCAGAACAGGACTCTTCTATCCTTGTTAGATTGTAGCAGAGATGCATAAGGCCGCCGACCAAAGCAAGATAACTTTCATTCACAGGAAAACCCTTAGAAAGGATGCAGGAATATTGATGACCGCTCCTTAGAATAATTCATCAATATTAGATCATTGGGGCATCTTAATGAAGTGAATGTGGAGAAAAAGTAAACGCCCTGAGAAGTTCTGTGCTGCCCGCGCCATTATCATTGCACCATTATTACCGGAGAAATAACTTTTGAACGGACGGCAGAGAAGAAAAAGAAAAACTGTTCCAGAATCAGCTGTGATTGGTTTTCTTTAAATGGGTTCTCCATTGCTTCTATGTTCTGCATTGGGATATGAGCAGCACTGACATGTGCCCGCGAGGTGAACGACTGGTCGGCAGGTATCGGCCATCACTGCGCCGCTGGCGTCCTGGCAGATACCTGTCGATGTAACATTGTCAGGGCCTCTCACATGGCGCTACAAACAGGTGAACCCAGAAGTTTCCATCCACTATATATAAAGACACATCTGCAGGTTTTTCCTAATATCTGACATGAAATCAGAATAAACCTTTCCCGTTTTAGAACAATCAGGATTATCATAATTATTAATATTTGCCCAATGCCAGAATAACGATAGAAAGAGAATGTTTTAAGGCATTTTTATTACTTACTGCAAAGTCAGAAGTTTCCCTCCATTTCATTAGTATTTGGTCCCATTGCCCTTAACTTGAATGACTTGGGTCAGACGTTTGGGATCTCCTTCCACAAGCTTCTCACTATAGTTGGTCGGAATTTGGGCCCATTCCTACTGACAACGCTGGTGTAACTGATCCAGGTTTGTAGGTCGCCTTGCTCGCACCGGCCTTTTCAGCTTTTCCCATAAATTATCCATAGGATTGAGCACATTTGGATCCTTCAGACGGAACCTGATAATCCACCTATTCAAGAAAGCTTACAGCCTGTAATGACCCCGCTGCCTCCTCACCACTACCGGAGCTACCGACTCACCACTACCGGAGCTGCTGCACCCCCCCCAACCTGCCGTCTCCTTCCCCACCATCCTGCACAATGTAAGCCCGCAAGGGCAGGGTCCTCTCCCCTCTGTATCAGTCTGTCATTGTTAGTTTACTGTAAGTGATACCTGTAATTTGTATGTTTCCCCTTCTCATGTGCAGCACCATCGAATCACTGCTGCTATAGAAATAATAATAAAATTAAGATCAGGGCTTTGTGATGGCCGCTCCAAAACATTGACTTTGTTATCCGGAAGCCACTTTGTTACCATTTTGCCAGTATGCTTCAGGTGATTGTCCCTTTGGAAGACCAATTTCCGCCTAAGCTTTAACTTCCTGGCTGATGTCTTGAGATGTTGCTTCAGTGTTGCCACATAATCGTCTTTTCTCATGATGCCATCTATTTTGTGAAGTGCACCAGTCCCTCCTGCAACAAAACAACCCCACAACATGATGTGGCCACCTCCATGTTTCACAGTGGGGATGGTGTTCTTAGGCTTCCAAGCTTTTCCCTTTTTCCTCCAAAATTAACTATGGTCATTATGCCCAAAAAGTTCGATTTTAGTTTCATCAGACCACAGGACACGTCTCCAAAAATTAAGGTCTTTGTTCCTGTGTGCATTTGCAAACATTATTCTGGCTTTTTTCTGTTTCTTTTAGAGTAATGGCTTCCTCCTGGCAGAGTGGCCTTTCAGCCCATGTTAACACAGTACTCGTTACACTGTGGCTATTGACACAATCTTACCAGCTTCCGCCATCATATTCACAAGGTCTTTTGCTTTTCTCCTTGGGTTGATATACACATGTCGGACCAAAGCACGTTCATCTCTGGGACACAGAACCCGTCCCTTCCTGAGCGGTATTATGGCTGGACATTCCCATCTTGTTTGTACTTGCGCATAATTGTTTGTACAGATGAACGAGGCGCCTTCAGGTATCTGGAAATTGTACCCAAGGATGAGCCAGACTTGTGCAAGTCCACAGTTCTCTTCCTGATATCTTGAGACTTTCCCATGATGCTACACAAAGAAGCAGTGTGTTTCAGGTGTGCATTAAAATACATCCACAGGTGAGTCTCTAATTAACTCAGATGTTTCCACAAAGCCTATCAGAAGCTTCCAAACACATCATCATATGGGCAGTCCAGAAATGTTTGCAGGCATAGTAATCTTAGTGTATGGAAACTTCTGACTTTGCAGTAAGTAATAAAAATGCCTTAAAACATTCTCTCTCTCTCATTATTCTGGAATTTGGCAAATATTAATAATTATGGTAATCTTAGTTGTCCTAAAACGGGAAATGTTTATTCTGATTTCATGTCAGATATTGAGGAAAACCTGCAGATGTGTCTTTATATATAGTGGATTGAAACTTCTGGTTTCAACTGTAGATATAATCACACAATAGTCAGGAGGTGGAGATCTCCTCCTCAATAATAACCGTCACACAGATCCCCGGGGAGCAGATTGCATCACCACATGTGCGCAGCACAGGAGAAATATCAGCGCGTTTCACCAGACGACGCTGCCCGACCTGCGCTTGTCTGCTCCAGACTCCGCTCTGCAAGCACTGACATCCACATTTTCTGAGAACAATGATTGCAGAGAATCACTAACAGTTATAGAAACATACAGAGAGAAGAAGCCCGGGAAAGCTGGATGACATCCAATATGGCCACCCGCACATGTCCCAGCTTTTCCAGGCTCCTGAACATCAGATCCATTTATGTCCTGATCTCATATCAATGCACATATCTGGGGATGTTGCACTGCAGATCTGCTGTGATGCAGATAGTACAATCCGCAGTGAAATGTTGCAGATAGCAGATCCGCAGTGTCGGGCGATTTATGCTGTAGATTTTCTCTGCAGCAGGTTGATGAAATTTTTTGAAATCTCAATGATTTTGCAGAATGGGAAATCCACCACATATCCGCCCCGTGGAGCACATTTAATGCTCTATATACTCAGAAAGAGTAACTGAACCCGTCAGTTTCCCAGGACTAACTGACCATCTATTTAGCTGATCAGTGTGGGGCGCCATTAATTGCCTGTTAGATATCGATGAACCACCGACGGTGGCGAAAACCCCATTTAAATCTTTTAGGAATACAAAGCGGATTAAAATCCTAATAATGAACAAAGTGTCTGATTATTATCCAGGAAGGCATCCAGCGGATGGGGGTCCCCATATGCCCACGTGATGGCGCCTGCACGTCTACAGACGAGGATGCAGAAGTAATCACCGCCACGGTGAGCATCGTGCAGTCGCCTAAATCTCAGATTCCACCACCTGCCGGGGGCGCTGCGCCAGATAAAGATTCAGCAACACTGACCTGAGAATGAGTAGTGCTGTGGTCCACGTGCGACTCTCCGCAGCCGATATAGGAGCAGCCATTCTGTAGAGAGAGAGCGAGAGTTTACCGGATGGCAGGGAACGGCCCCGGAGAACATCAGAAGCCGACGGCTTACCTCCAAACAAGCCCAGAGGTTTGGTCCCTTGACTTTGCAGTCTTGGCAGATCCCCTGCACAGGATAACAAGAGAACACAGCGTTATAGGAAGATATTCCTGAAGTTACTGCCCCACAGCTGGACGGATCCGCTGCACCCGAGGATCACACATCACCCAGCGCTGCAGCGAAGAAATGCAAAAATCGCACATCTTGCAGTTTCCAGTTAAGGACAGAAATAATAATTGTTGATGGGACTGGAATAAGATTTCTGAGCAGGAAATGAAGAAAGAACTTTCTGGGAATGTGAACGTGTGGGAAAGCGCGGCGCTCCAGAGTGCTGGCAGTAAATGGGCACCTGCTGTGTGCGGAGGGGGATGAAAGCCCAGGGAATATGGTCAGACCTCCGAGTAACACAGCCACCTCCAAGCTTAAAATTGCCCCCCAGCCATAACAATAATGTCAGCTAATCATATCCAACTGAGCTAACATAAGATGGCGCCCAATAAGTGCCCGGTGGGAAGACAAAGCCCAAATTGGCGCAAAACTAGTGCCCATAGAGAATTAAAGTGGTGTCTACTATCCATCACTGACTGCCCTAATAGTCTGTGCCAAGTCTGGGGTCCACATGAGAGCTAGAGCCCAACCCAGTGCCAAGCGAGAGCCCCAACTAGTGTCCATATAAAAAGCAAGGAATGTCCAGAGCCCTCATACCAGTCCAAGCCATCACTCACATGGTAGTAGGATCCAACCAAGTGCCCACGCAGTAGTTAAGAGCCAAAGTGCCCATGAAGCATCTCGAGCCAACTGCTCCATGAAGCATCTCGGCCCATCTGCTGCCCCTGAAGCATCTCGAGCCCAATCTGCTGCCCATGAAACATCTCGAGCCCAATCTACTGCCCATGAAGCATCTCGAGCCCCATCTGCTGCCCATGAAGCATCTCGAGCCCCATCTGCTGCCCATGAAGCATCTCAACACCCATCTACTGCCCATGAAGCATCTCGAGACCAATCTACTGCCCATGAAGCATCTTGAGACCCATCTACCGCCCATGAAGCATCTCGAGCCCCATCTGCTGCCCATGAAGCATCTCGAGCCCCATCTGCCGCCCATGAAGCATCTTGAGCCCAATCTACTGCCATGAAGCATCTCGAGCCCCATCTACTGCACATGAAGCATCTCGAGCCCCATCTACTGCCCATGAAGCATCTCGAGCCCCATCTACTGCCCATGAAGCATCTCGAGCCCCATCTACTGCCCATGAAGCATCTCGAGACCCATCTACTGCCCATGAAGCATCTCGAGACCCATCTGCTGCCCATGAAGCATCTCGAGACCCATCTGCGCCCATGAAGCATCTCGAGACCCATCTGCCGCCCATGAAGCATCTCGAGCCCCATCTGCCGCCCATGAAGCATCTCGAGTCCAAACTACTGCCCATGAAGCATCTCGAGACCAATCTACTGCCCATGAAGCATCTCGAGACCCATCTGCTGCCCATGAAGCATCTCGAGACCCATCTGCCGCCCATGAAGCATCTCGAGCCCCATCTGCCGCCCATGAAGCATCTCGAGTCCAAACTACTGCCCATGAAGCATCTCGAGACCAATCTACTGCCCATGAAGCATCTCGAGACCAATCTACTGCCCATGAAGCATCTCGAGACCCATCTGCTGCCCATGAAGCATCTCAAGCAAAATCTACTGCCATGAAGCATCTCGAGCAAAATCTACTGCCATGAAGCATCTGAGCCCATCTGCCTGCCCATGAAGCATCTCGAGCCCCATCTACTGCCCATGAAGCATCTCGAGCCCATCTACTGCCCATGAAGCATCTCGAGCCCCATCTACTGCACATGAAGCATCTAGAGACCCATCTACTGCCCATGAAGCATCTCGAGCCCATCTACTGCAATGAAGCATCTAGAGCCCCATCTACTGCCCATGAAGCATCTCGAGCACAATCTACTGCCATGAAGCATCGAGCCCCATCTACTGCCCATGAAGCATCTCGAGCCCCATCTACTGCCCATGAAGCATCTCGAGCCCATCTACTGCCCATGAAGCATCTCGAGCCCCATCTACTGCCCATGAAGCATCTCGAGCCCCATCTACTGCCCATGAAGCATCTCGAGACCCATCATGCTGCCCATGAAGCATCTCGAGCCCCATCTGCCGCCCATGAAGCATCTTGAGCCCAATCTACTGCCATGAAGCATCTCGAGTCCAACTACTGCCCATGAAGCATCTCGAGCCCAATCTGCTGCACATGAAGCATCTCGAACCCATCTGCTGCCCATGAAGCATCTCGAGCCCCATCTACTGCCCATGAAGCATCTCGAGCCCATCTACTGCCCATGAAGCATCTCGAGACCCATCTGCTGCCCATGAAGCATCTCGAGCCCCATCTGCCGCCCATGAAGCATCTTGAGCCCAATCTACTGCCATGAAGCATCTCGAGTCCAAACTACTGCCCATGAAGCATCTCGAGCCCAATCTGCTGCACATGAAGCATCTCGAAACCCATCTGCTGCCCATGAAGCATCTCGAGCCCCATCTGCCGCCCATGAAGCATCTTGAGCCCAATCTACTGCCATGAAGCATCTCGAGTCCAAACTACTGCCCATGAAGCATCTCGAGCCCAATCTGCTGCCCATGAAGCATCTCGAGTCGCATCTGCTGCCCATGAAGCATCTCGAGCCCCATCTGCTGCCCATGAAGCATCTCGAGCCCCGTCTGCTGCCCATGAAGCATCTCGAGCCCTATCTGCTGCCCATGAAGCATCTTGACCCCCACCACTGCCCACATTTCAGCTGCAGTCCTTTTAATGGTTCTGACCCGATCCAGTGCCCACATATAAGTCAAGTGCCCGCCTGGTAATTACAGCCTTGTCCAGTGCCCACATTTCAGCCACAGCACTAATAGTCATCACCCACCACAGTGTCCCCATAATAGCAGCAGCTATGATCTACAGCTCTAGGACCCTTTCTCCTCAGTATGACCAGTCTATAGCAGAACACCATGCCAGGTACAGCAGGGTACCAGGGACGGCCGTCACATCGGACCAGGTGAAGGGTGGTTCTGTCTGGCACAGTGCCGGTGTACGGAGGTTCTCCTGTACAGGTTTATTTTATAGGAACGTTGGCGACTCACGTGAGATTTCTGGATCAGATCTTCTTTGGTCACCTCACCCACAGACTCTAGATGGGGGCAGTCACATGCCAAGGAGGACATTGTAAAGTCCGAAGCCTCTCGTTCTGCAAAAAAAAAATAAAATCATCTATACTGTGATGCCAGAAAAGAGAGCGAGTGGTAATGGAGCACTGACCCTGCATCACAGCAGACACAACTCCCCCCGTCCGGACCCAACAGGGACCACCCGCTGAATACGAGGCTGTGTCACAAACAACCCCATTAATATCATAGAGGTAGCAGCGCTGCACACAATCACACATACACCGGTGTATAATACGGGGTACGAGAGAGGAATTACCTCCAACGTGGAAGTCGGCGAGCACAGGGCGGCCGTGTATCAGGCAGCGCCTCGCCAGCAGCTGACCGAGGTCTAATAAATAATATATGCGGCTGGAGGCGAGATAATGTATCGACCCCCTATACCGTGACGTGTAAGCGGCTCCTGCAAGAGCGGAACGTGCGGGTGTACAGAACATTCCGGATTCTCTGCGCAGAGAGACACTTACACACAGGGAGGCCACTTACTACACAAGACATAGGCAAGTAATGGGGGCACAGGGAAATATCACAGAAGGTTACATTATAGCCACATGTTGCACTGCTGACATCTGAAAATCTGCAACATTTCCATTCCTTAGCACAATGGTATCCCAGCCACTGGGAGTGCGGCCATGTCCGGTCCTGACCGACTGTGAATCTAACCAAATTCATTTTGGGCAAATCAATTCAATCTGAATAAAATGAAGCAATGAAGTGTGCCGTGAAAAGGCGTTTATTACACTCTGAAAGCCTCTCCAGAGCCCAAAATAAACGGAGAGAAGGGTTAAAACATAATGAAGTACAGTGTGCTCCCCTATATTACACCGCCTCCACCGCTGCCCCCAATCCCCTGCATCAGACTTTGGTTCTACCTGCGATGAGGCCACCGACTGGTCCGACTAGTCATGTGGGGGGAGAGGTGAGACAATGTACGTTGTGACGAACGTCACCTCCCCATCACTACGTGAAGACAAATCACCAACCTCAGAAGCGAAAAGGACACGATGTAAGAACCAAAGACCAATCAGAGGTAGGGGAGCCGCAGAGGGAGCGAAACACGCGAGTATCATCTAAAGAATCCAACAAAACAGATGCAGAACCCCATCCAGCCTATATTACTGGGAGAGACACACAGAGCTCACATCCAGCCTATGTTACTGGGAGAGACACACCGACCTCACATCCAGCCTATATTACTGGGAGAGACACACAGAGCTCACATCCAGCCTATATTACTGGGAGAGACACACAGAGCTCACATCCAGCCTATATTACTGGGAGAGACACATAGAGCTCACATCCAGCCTTATATACTGGGAGAGACACACAGAGCTCACATCCAGCCTATATTACTAGGAGAGACACACAGACTCACATCCAGCCTATATTACTGGGAGAGACACACAGACTTCACATCCAGCCTATATTACTGGGAGAGACACACAGAGCTCACATCCAGCTATATTACTGGGAGAGACACACAGAGCTCACATCCAGCCTATATTACTGGGAGAGACACACAGACCTCACATCCGCCTATATTACTGGGAGAGACACACAGACTCACATCCAGCTATATTACTGGGAGAAACACACAGAGCTCACATCCAGCCTATATTACTGGGAGAAACACACAGAGCTCACATCCAGCCTATATTACTGGGAGAAACACACAGACTCACATCCAGCCTATATTACTGGGAGAGACACACAGACCTCACATCCAGCCTATATTACTGGAGAGACACACAGACCTCACATCCAGCTATATTACTGGGAGAACACACAGAGCTCACATCCAGCCTATATTACTGGGAGAAACACACAGAGCTCACATCCAGCCTATATTACTGGGAGAACACACAGAGCTCACATCCAGCCTATATTACTGGGAGAAACACACAGA
This sequence comes from Oophaga sylvatica, assembly GCA_033576555.1. Lineage (NCBI taxonomy): Eukaryota > Metazoa > Chordata > Amphibia > Anura > Dendrobatidae > Oophaga > Oophaga sylvatica. Next base: position 74,240,026 of record JARQOD010000009.1, read on the forward strand.
GCTCACATCCAGCCTATATTACTGGGAGAAACACACAGAGCTCACATCCAGCCTATATTACTGGGAAACACACAGAGCCTCACATCCAGCCTATATTACTGGGAGAGACACACAGAGACCTCACATCCAGCTATATTACTGGGAGAGACACACAGAGCTCACATCCAGCCTATATTAATGGGAGAGATACACAGACCTCACATCCAGCCTAATTACTGGGAGAGACACACAGACCTCACATCCAGCCTATATTACTGGGAGAGACACACAGACCTCACATCCAGCCTATATTACTGGTAGAGACACACAGACCTCACATCCAGCTATATTACTGGGAGAGACACACAGACCTCACATCCAGCATATATTACTGGGAGAGACACACAGAGCTCACATCCAGTCTATATTACTGGGAGAGACACACAGACCTCACATTCCAGCTATATTACTGGAGAGACACACAGACCTCACATCCAGTCTATATTACTGGGAGAGACACAGACCTCACATCCAGCCTATATTACTGGGAGAGACACACAGACCTCACATCCAGCCTATATTACTGGGAGAGACACACAGACCTCACATCCAGTCTATATTACTGGGAGAGACACACAGACCTCACATCCGGCCTATATTACTGGGAGAGACACACAGACCTCACATCCAGTCTATATTACTGGGAGAGACACACAGACCTCACATCCAGACTATATTACTGGGAGAGACACACAGACCTCACATCCAGCATATATTACTGGGAGAGACACACAGACCTCACATCCAGATATATTACTGGGAGAGACACACAGACCTCACATCCAGCATATATTACTGGGAGAGAACACAGACCTCACATCCAGTCTATATTACTGGGAGAGAACACAGACCTCACATCCAGTCTATATTACTGGGAGAACACACAGACCTCACATCCAGCATATATTACTGGAGAGACACAGACCTCACATCCAGTCTATATTACTGGGAGAGACACAAGACCTCACATCCAGCCTATATTACTGGGAGAGACACAACACCTCACATCCGCCTATATTACTGGAGAGACACACAGAGCTCACATCCGGCCTATATTACTGGGAGAGACACACAGACTCACATCCAGCCTATATTACTGGGAGAGACACACAGACTCACATCCAGCCTATATTACTGGGAGAGACACACACAGACCTCACATCCAGCTTATATTACTGGGAGAGACACACAGACTCATATCCAGCTTATATTACTGGGAGAGACACACAGACTCACATCCAGCCTATATTACTGGGAGAGACAACAGAGCTCACATCCAGCCTATATTACTGGGAGAGACACACAGAGCTCACATCCAGCCTATATTACTGGGAGAGACACACAGACTCACATCCAGCCTATATTACTGGGAGAGACACACAGACTCACATCCAGCCTATATTACTGGGAGAGACACACAGAGCTCACATCCAGCCTATATTACTGGAGAGACACACAGAGCTCACATCCAGCCTATATTACTGGGAGAGACACACAGAGCTCAATCCAGCCTATATTACTGGGAGAGACACACAGACTCAATCCAGCCTATATTACTGGGAGAGACACACAGACCTCACATCCAGCCTATATTACTGGGAGAGACACACAGACCTCACATCCAGCCTATATACTGGGAGAGACACACAGACCTCATATCCAGCCTATATTACTGGGAGAGACACACAGACTCATATCCAGCCTATATTACTGGGAGACACACAGACTTCACATCCAGCCTATATTACTGGAGACACACAGACCTCACATCCAGCCTATATTACTGGAGACACACAGATCTCACATCCAGCCTATATTACTGGGAGAGACACACAGACTCACATCCAGCCTATATTACTGGGAGACACACAGACTCACATCCAGCCTATATTACTGGTAGATCACACAGAGCTCACATCCAGCCTATATTACTGGGAGAGCACACAGAGCTCAACCCTATATACGGAGACACACAAGCCATCACCTATTTACTGGGAGAGACACAGACCTCACATCCAGCCTATATTACTGGTAGATGCACACAGACCTCACATCCAGCCTATATTACTGGAGAGACACACAGAGCTCACATCCAGCCTATATTACTGGGAGACACACAGACCTCACATCCAGACTATATTACCGGCAGCTACGTCCTCTTCCTGAACCCTTTACAGGCAGCTGTATCCTCCTCCTTTATCTGGGCTACAGAACATGCAGACATCTTATTACATGACTGATATAATAATCTATAGGAAGTGAAATTTCTCCTCCAGGTCGGAGCTCGGCTACCAGACAGATGCTGTATGCAGTCACCCCTCCACCCCTTCTTCTTTTGGACATAGCAACTATAGGGAGGACGCGCCTCCCCCATAATGCACTCACTCTGCTGATGTGGAAGTTAAACCCACGGCGCAGAATAACAAGGAAATCACAGGATTCACTAATGACGAGGACCTCAGAAGAAAAGTCTTACCCCATGCACACTTTGCGGATTCACTTGCGTTTTTTTCCCCGCGGATTTTGCGAAAACCGCAGGTAAACCGCACTGTGGTTTTAGCGCGGATTTACTGCGGTTTTGGCGCGGTTTTTAGTGCGGAATTGCCCTGCGGTTTTACACCTATAATGGAATAGATGTAAAACAGCAGCGGAATCCGCACAAAGAATTGACATGCTGCGGTTTTGAAACCGCACCCAATCCGCGCGGAAAATTCCGCAGCTTGTGCACAGCTTTTTTTTTTCCCCTTCACTAACATTGTACTGTACATGGCGTGCGGTTCCGCAGCGCAAAAACAGCTGCGGAACAGCATCAAAAACCACAAAGTGTGCATGGGGCCACAGTTTCTTCTCCAGTCACATTTACTCTTCATGTAACGCTGCCACCCGGTGGCCAAAACATCAGGAAAAATACACAGCATGGAAATCAGAACACTGCCACCTTGTAACAACCAACGAGGAGAAACAAAAGAAAAAATACCTACAGCGAGAGCAGGGGACGTACAGTATCCATACGTACCCGGGATACAGTGTCTACAGGAAGAGCTTGGACATATAAAGGTACAAGGTATACACTGTACACAGCTCCGTGTATTATATCCCCCTACACAGACTGCGGTGTATACAGTATAGAGGGACATATGGGTGCAGTATATACACACGTTACACTGTATATATATATATATATATATATATATAATATCTTCTGCACAGAGAGCGGCACATACGGCATATAGATGACATATAGGGTGCACTATATATATATATATATAATATATATATATATTATATATATATATATATATATAATATAAATATATACACACACACACCACCCCCATTACACTGTATAGTTGTGTGTGTGTATATACATATATATATATATCTGACATATGGAGCCGCAGCACATATACATATTACTATACACACCCATTAGCTGTATATACCTCTCCTCCTGCACAGACTGCAGTGTGTATATGTATATATATAATATCTCTCTGACATATTACTATACACATCCATTAGCTGTATATACCTCTCCTCATGCACAGTCTGCGGTGAATATATATAAAATATATATATATATATATGTATCTCTGACATATTACTATACACACCCATTAGCTGTATATATACCTCTCCTCGTGCACAGACTGCAGTGTGTATATATCTGACATATTACTATACACACCCATTAGCTGTATATACCTCTCCTCCTGCACAGACTGTAGTGTATATATATATATATATTTATCTCTGACATATTACTATACACACCCATTAGCTGTATATATACCTCTCCTCCTGCACAGACTGTATGTGTGTATATATATATATATATATATATATATATATATATATATATAATCTGACTATACTATACACACCCATTAGCTGTATATACCTCTCCTCCTGCACAGACTGTAGTGTATATATATATATATATATATCTGACATATTACTATACACACCCATTAGCTGTATATACCTCTCTCCTGCACAGCTGCAGTGATAATATATATATATAATATATCTGACATATTACTATACACACCCATTAGCTGTATATACCTCTCCTCCTGCACAGACTGCAGTTATATATATATATATAATATATCTGACATATTACTATACACACCCATTAGCTGTATATCACCTCTCCTCCTGCACAGTATGCAGTGTATTTATATATATATATATATATATATATATAATATCTGACATATATACTAATACACACCCATTAGCTGTATATACCTCTCCTCCTGCACAGACTGCAGTGCTATATATATATATATATATATATATATATATATATATATATTATCTCGACATATTACTATACACACCCATTAGCTGTAATATACCTCTCCTCCTGCACAGACTGCAGGTGTATATATATATATTGAAATATTACTATACTCACACCCATTAGCTGTATATATACCTCTCCTCCTGCACAGACTGCAGTGCGTATATATATATATATATATTATATATTAATATATATATATATCTCTGACATATTACTATACACACCCATTAGCTGTATACACCTCTCCTCCTGCACAGACTGTAGTGTATATATATATATATATATATATATATCTCTGACATATTACTATACACACCCATTAGCTGTATATATACCTCTCCTCCTGCACAGACTGTAGTGTATATATATATATATAAATATATATATATCTGACATATTACTATACACACCCATTAGCTGTATACACCTCTCCCCTGCACAGACTGTAGTGTATATAATATATATATATATTCTGACATATTACTATACACACCCATTAGCTGTATATACCTCTCCCCTGCACAGACTGAGTGTAAAATATATATATATATATCTCTGACATATTACTATACACACCCATTAGCTGTATATAACCTCTCCTCCTGCACAGACTGTAGTGTATGTATATATATATATTATATATATATATATATATCTGACATATTACTATACACACCCATTAGCTGTATAACCTCTCCTCCTGCACAGACTGCAGTGGGATATATATATAATAACTGCCATTTCCACCTACTCCGCCCGATTAGCTGTTTCATTCCTCCTTCCTGGCCGACTGTCGGGCTGGTTCAATACAGTCGACACCTTATCAACTTATATTGCAATTAACAACACAGCCCACTTGCCTCCAGCACTGCATATAATACATTCTCAGTGCACGTTTTAATCCCTTGTGAATTTTAGGCAGTGAATGATTGAAAAAGCTTTTAACTATTTTACTTATTCTTTAGTCCTCTGACAAATTATAACCAATAACATATATCTGCGCTCGTTTTACACTTATACGCCACAGATGATTTAAACAAGGTACAAAGTCATAAGTGGTGATCAAAACAGAGTAAGCTGGTGACTATGAGGCTGTGTGCACACCTTGCAGAAATGCTAGGGAATTTTCCAGAGCATTTGCGCAACTCCCCGCCGCGGGTAAAACACAAGCGTTTTCAGCTTGCAGAATGCTCGCGCTTTTCCAAGCGATTTGAAGCATCGATTGGAAAAGTGATTGACAGTTGGTCACACTTGTAACGCACAGTGCTTGACAGGTGTGACCAACTTTTTACTATTGAGGAATGTTAAAAATAATTTAAAAAATATGGATATAATCCCCTCCTGGTGGCCCCACGATCTCCTCAGCGTCAACCCTGGTCCTCAGCGGCGCTGCCGGCAAGTTCCGTTCCCAGGCGTGCATAGTGGGAATGACCTCAACCGCGACGTCACAAAGGTCATTCTGGCTAAGCACGCCTGGGAACGGAACTTGCCGGGAGCGCCGCTGAGGATCGGGAGGACTCCGGGGGCCGACAGAAGGTAAGTATATCCCTATTTTTTATTTTGATTCTATTTTTTACAGGAATATGATACCCAGTCTCCTCTCCTCCAGACCCTGGGTACCATCCGCACATGAAGCGCTCACTTCACGCATGGTGGGCATAGCCACATGCGGAAAGTAAGCGGTTCAATGCATTCCTATGGCGGCGTAATCGCCGCGATTACGCTAAAATGAACATGCTGTGGATTTTACCGCAATGCGATTACGCCTCGGAAAAATACGCAGCATGTGCACAACAATTGCGGAATCCCATAGGATTGCATGGGATGCGTTTTGTTCACGTTTTTATAAGCTTTACCGCAGCGGAAAAATGCGGCAAAAACGCTTAAAAAAACGCAACGTGGGCACATAGCCTGAAGGGCTATCCAGTGCTTTAGACAGTGAGAAACATGATTAGGAGAACTGCTCGGGTAACTGCCAATGTAGGGGATTTAGCAGGACTGATAAGAGTCAGGAGCTGAGGAGGGATATGAGCAAATAACTGCTATTTATAAATAACTGCTCCTCTGTCCTTCTCCTCCCCCCAGACCCCTCTGTCCTCCTCCCTCCAGACCCCTCTGTCCTCCTCCCTCCAGACCCTCTGTCCTCCTCCCTTCAGACACCTCTGTCCTCCTCCCTCCAGACTCCTCTGTCCTCCTCCCTCCAGACTCCTCTGTCCTCCTCCCTACAGACTCTGTCTTCCTCCTCTAGACTCCTCTATCCTCCTCCCTCCAGACTCCTCTATCCTCCTCCTTAAGACTCCTCTATCCTCCTCCCTCCAGACTTCTCTGTCCTCCTCCTCCTCCTCCAGACTCCTCTATCCTCCTCCTCCAGACTCCTCTGTCCTCCTCCCTCCAGAGTCCTCTATCTTCCTCCCTCCAGACTCCTCTATCCTCCTCCCTCCAGACTTCTCAATCCTCCTCCCTCCAAACTCCTCTATCCTCCTCCCTTCAGACTTCTCTGTCCTCCTCCTCCAGACTTTTCTGTCCTCCTCCTCCAGACTTCTCTGTTCTCCTCCTCCCTCCAGACTCCTCTATCCGCCTCACTCCAAACTCCTCTGTCCTCCCATTTTTCAGTATTTTATATGGTAAAGTGAATGGCGTCATTCAAAACTACAGCTCGTCCTGCAAAGAACAAGACCTTGTACGGTGATGCAGATGAAAAATAAAAAAGATTTGGCTCTTTGAAGAAGGGAAGGAAAAAAACGAAGGAGCAAAAATTAAAACTTGCCCAGTTATAAAGGGGTTAAATCACAAGTGGCTAAATTACAATCTGTGCACATCCGCTGCCTCGTGCCACCGACCGGAGCGGACGCCTGCGGATGGGGGGGAGCAATAGTCACAGGGGTTAAATTATAGTGATTGGGGAAGCGTCCGACTGATTGCAGCATCTTTCCACTAGAAGCAGAAATTCGCCGCAGATTTCCTGCTTTTAGTAATGGCGGCAGTGGTTTGGGTTTTGTAGAATTTCTGTGACCATTAACAGTAAGGTTGGGTTCACACTGCGTTTAACCAGCCCGTTCAACACATAGCACTGACGGGCTGGTAACGGTATATAACGCGATCGATGAATCATCTGTGCTAGCGGTGACGGAGCCGAGACGCTGCAGTCCGCGTCCGAGGCTCCGTCACTGAATGACGGCACGCCGTGAACGCCCGACAATGGGGGTGAATGGCAGCGTTAACGGACTGCAGAACGCAATGTGAACCAGCCTTAAGGATCCACTGTACATATGATGTCACAACACTGTGGAGTCAGGACCCTCAGCATCTCGTCACATTCCCGGCAAGACGATTCTTCAATAGGAAGTTCATAAAGGAACGTTTTCTCTTCTATTGGACCTTGTCTACATTGGTCGCCAGTCTCTGGATTACATGTGGTGGGGAGATGTGTAAATGGGGAGCAGATGCGATTACACCGGTCTGCATGAGGGGTAAAACTACAAGACCCAGCATTACAGTGCAAACAATTCCAACTCCACCTGTCTGGGAGGGAGAACTGAGACCCCTGAGCTCTGGACCCCTGTGTAGCCGCACAATGGTCTGTCCCACCCTTTGGGTGAGGCACAGACCCCGGACGCCCCTCATTCCCTTTATCCCCTCTTCCTCCGCATCTGACCCCGGGTACATTTTATCACCGCTCTGGCCCGCCCCCCGGGAAGCGGGCCCCCCCCCCCCGAGGGCCCCTCTGCTGGGGGGCAGCCGGTTGGGCAGGTAGGTGAGGAGTATCGCGTAACACGCTCCTGTTCTGTCGCAGTGATGGGGGGGTGTGTGGTGGATCCACAGGGAGCGTCATCCCCCGACATCTGGGGATGCGAAGACAGAAATCCCCCATATCCCCACACAATCCCCCCCCTACCCCACACACCCGCAAAACTCCCCCCTACCACCATACTCTGCAAAATCCCCCCCATCCCACACGCCCGCAGAAACTCCCCCATACCACCAACTCTGCAGAAAACCCCCCAACCTCAGCAGCCCCCAGAAACTCCCCCCTACCACCATAGCTCGCAGAAAACCCCCCCCAACCTCAGCACCCCCAGAAACTCCCCATACCACCATAGCCTCAAAACCCCCCATACCTCGCACTCCCCAGAAAAATCCCCCCATACCACCATAGCCGCAAAATCCCCCCCCTACCCCAGCACCCCGCAAAACTCCCCCATACCCCCATAGCTCTGCAGAAACCCCCCCAACCTCAGCACGCCTGCAAAACTCCCCCATACCCCCATACTCGCAGAAATCCCCCCATACCCCAGCATCCCGGGAAAACTCCCCCAACCACCATGCCGCAAATTTCCCCCCCTACCTCACAACCCCAGAAAATCCCCATACCCCATAGCTCTGCAAACCCCCCCCTACCTCAACAAACCCCGCAGAAACCCCCCATCCACCATAGCTCTGCAAAATCCCCCCCTAACCCAGCACCCCCCCGCAGAAACTCCCCCCTACCACCATGCTCTGCAAAATCCCCCCATACCCCCCACCCTAAAAAACTCCCCCATACCAACCATGCCTGCAGAAATCCCCCCAAAACCCCACACCCCGCGAAACTCCCCCCAACCACCCTAGCCTGGCAGAATTTCCCCCCCCTACCTCCACGCCCCAGAAACTCCCCAACCACCATACTCGCAGAAATCCCCCCCATACCACACCCCGCAGAAAATCCCCCATACCCCCATAGCTCTGCAAAACCCCCCCATCCTCACACGCCCCCCAAAACTCCCCAACCACCAACTCTGCAGAAATCCCCCCCAACCCACCGCCCCAAAACTCCCCATACCACCATACTCGGGAAAATCCCCCCCCTACCCAGCACTCCCGCAGAAACTCCCCATACACATAGCTCTGCGAAAACCCCCCCCTCCCCCCCACGCCGAATCCCCCCTAACCTAGCTCCGCGAATCCCCCATATAAAACTCGGGAAAACCCCCCCAAAATTCCCCACATGCCCGGGAGAAACCCCCCCCTACCCCAGCACCCCGCAAAACTTTCCCCCCCAAAACCAAGCTCTGCAGAAATCCCCCCCAACCCCACACACGGGAGAACCCCCCCC
>JARQOD010000009.1:74249568-74281495 GCA_033576555.1 Oophaga sylvatica
CCAAAACCGGTGACCACTGCTGGGTCCTGGATTGTTTAAATTCCCGCGGCAGCACACGGCGTCATGGCTGAGGCGGTGATGTAGTGCGGCAGATAACCGCTGAATGAATGCAGTTTTTACAAGCTGACAACATACAAACTAAGACAAAGAGCGTTTCGGTTGATGGTTTTTGAAAATTTCTCCTTCGTCTCATTGGGGGACACAGGGACTGTGGTGTATGCTACTGCCGCTAGGAGGCTGACACTAAGTAAACATAAAAAAGGTTAGCTCCTCCTCCGCCGTATACACCTCAGCACGGGCCCGCAGGCAAACCCAGTTCATGCTTAGTGTCTGATGGAGGCACACGTCTGTTTCTTCCAGACCATTTTTTTTTTTTTTTTTCCTCTTTTTTCTCTTTTCCCACGAAGATTGCAGGGGCGACGGACCCTTTGAAGGGGTCCAAATCCCCCAAAAACCATCAAGGGGCGAGCACGTGGAGTAAAGCCTCCACGTATCCTCTCCCGCGACGTGGGAACACGAATGCCGGACTCAGCCTGACCACCCTAAGGTATTGAAACCTAGGCGGGTACAGAGGCAGAAAATAGTCCGTGCGGCCCCACATCACCACCAATGGCAAGACCGCGGTGCTGCAAGGAGGCGGATGGTCCCTTTTCCTCACCCCCTGAAGGGGTGATGGAGTTAGGGTGCCTGCCCCATCCTTCCCCCCTTTTTTCTGTGAAGCCCCTCTCTAACCACTGCGGTGAGAGACGCCGGGACCTTTTTTGGGAGAGAAAAAAGCCTACCCACCTTTAATCCAGGATCGCGGTCGTGGAAGAGTTGGAGCAAAGGAGAAGTGGTCCGGTGTTTCGGGAGCATCTCCAAAGCAAAAGCGGGCAATCCATGGCTGAGCTCCCCATACCCCTCCCCCTGTATCCGGCGGCCCGCTCTCCGACACAGGGGAGCCGCCCCCAAAAATTTACCTCCCGGCTTCATGCCGGCGCTATGCCCGGGCGGAAATCTAGCCCCCGCTTTTGCCGAGGGTCAGGCAAGCGAGGGTAATTTGGCGTTTAGAGGAAAGGGCGCGTTCTCGGGCTCCTCCCCCAGCAAGCGCACTTCCCGGGGGGCCCGCCCCCCTGATTCCCAGCGGCCGCCGCCGAAAATTTAGGCCGCGGCTTCGGCCAGCGCTAGGCCTCGGCCTGAAATTTAGCCCCCGGCTTCGGCCGGAGACTAGGCCGCGGCTGGAAATCGGGTCCCCGGCTTCTGCCGGCGCTGGGCCGCGCCCCGCGACCCCTCCCCCTAGGGCTCGGCTATTTAGGAACGCCTCCCTGAAAGGGGAGCGCGTTTTTTGGAAGTCTGGAGCTTCCGTCTTCCTTTTTACGCCACACGGTCCAGCAAGTGAGGTGAAAAATCATTAAAGGACGTTCGGGGAACAGGACTGGGGTAAGTGCTACTACCTCCAGCCTGGTTGCTCCGTTTTTTCTGCGCTCCGCACCGCTACTACCCGCACCGCCACATCCAAATTATTCTGACAGGAGGAAATCTGTGACAGATCCAGTATGGCCAGAAGGGCTAAGACCCACACGGTGTTTTATACTGCATGCATTGCCTGTAGATCCCCTTTTCCGCACGCCCAGACTAATCGGGTCTGCGAAGCCTGTGACTCCGAACGGGCTCAGGGTCCTTTCCTATAACCGAGCCAGTGCGTCAGGTCCTCCGGAATGGGCCTTGTCTCTTTCTCAATCTGTGGCGTCATTAACCAGAGCAATCGAGTCCCTTCAAGCTCCCGATAGGAGCAGGGACAGTGGTTTACCCGGCTTCACTACGCCTCAGGAACCTCCGGCCTGCAGGGGCCGCGCTCTTACCAGGCAGACGCATGGGAAGCGAACCCATACTGCGTCGCCTATGCCGTCCGGGGCCTCGGCATCCTTTAGCTCAGTTTCTCGCTCTCCCTCTCCTTTGGGGGCAAGTGATCAGTACTCAGATTCTGATTCTGAAGGGTCCCTCAATCTAGAGGCACCGTATTGTCAGGAGACAATTGACAGTCTGATTGAAGCTGTCAATCAATCCCTGGGGATAGAGGATGAATCCACCTTGGCCTCCGGTCATAAGGTGTCTTTCAAACGAGCCAGACAAACTCATAAGGTTTTTGGTGCTCATCCTGAGTTTGAGGAGCTGGTGCAGCGCCACCGAGAAAAACCGGACAAGCGCTTTGCAGGACAAAAGGCCCTTAATACCAGATATCCTTTTGCTCCCGAACTTCTGAAAGTGTGGGCAGAATCTCCTACAGTCGATCCTCCTGTATCGCGTTTAGCATCTAAAACGCTTCTCTCCCTTCCTAATGGTTCCTCGATCAAGGATCCAACGGATCGTCTGGTTGAAAGTTTGGCCCGCTCAGTGTTTGAGGCATCAGGCTCTGCACTCTCTCCTTCTTTTGCAGCGACTTGGGTTGCTAAGGCCATGATATCTTGGTCGGAGTCTCTAAATAGAGCCCTTCACGGTATAGAGGTGCCTTCTGAGGTAACGGAAATCTCCAATCAGATAGCTCTTGCAGGAGATTTTTTAATTAACGCTTCTATGGATGCGGCAAATTGCGCGGCATTAGCTGCAGCTAATGCGATTGCTATCAGGAGAGCTTTGTGGTTGAGAACTTGGCGAGCGGATTCAACCTCAAAGAAATCACTTACGTCCTTACCCTATCAGAGCTGCCGATTATTTGGCGAGAAGTTGGATCAGCTCATATCTGATGCGACGGGAGGAAAGAGCAGCTTCCTTCCTCAGCAGAGGATTAGACAGCCTTTTCGCCGACAGCTTCAGCCTCGCTTTAGGGCCTTTCGTAACCCAGGTTGGGCCGCGCCAGCCACCTCCAGCGGCTCAGGTCGACCTAATCAGGCCAGAGATCGCCAGGTCTCCTACAAGACCAACCCTTTGGGAAGAATGCGATCTCAACAGCCAAGATCTAGAGGGTCTAAATCCCAAAGATATTCGGATAAATGACTGGAGGCAGAATCCGGTCAATTTATCCAGAGTAGGCGGCCGCTTACTCTGGTTTCGCCTCACTTGGCTATCAATTACTCACGACAACTGGGTCAGGGAGTTAGTTTCCTCGGGGTACAAAATAGAATTCATCAATCGTCCGTCAAATCGATTTTTTCCCTCGCGTCTTCCCAAAAAGGAATCCCGTGTTCACGCCTTATTCAAGGCGGTCGAATCTCTTCGGCGCAGCGGGGTCATTGTTCCTGTTCCAGAGGTCGAAAGGGGTCAGGGGTTTTACTCCAATCTGTTCATAGTACCCAAGAAGGACGGCTCTGTCAGACCCATTTTGGACCTAAAACGACTAAATCAATTTGTCAGAATTCGACGGTTTCGAATGGAGTCTCTCCGATCGGTTATTGCAGCCATGGAAAAGGGGGAATTTCTAGCATCAATAGACATTCAGGATGCCTATCTCCACATCCCCATATTTCCTCCTCATCAGAGGTTTCTTCGGTTTGCCATCGGCAACCTTCACTTCCAGTTCACAGCCTTGCCGTTCGGACTAGCCACAGCCCCCAGGGTGTTCACAAAGGTTATGGCTGCCGTTGTGTCCATTCTGCACTCCCGGGGGATAGTCATTTTGCCATATTTGGACGATCTCCTCATCAAGGGTCCGTCCTATCAGGCTTGCGAGAAGAGTGTCAGCATTACGCTAGACACCCTTGCTGCCTGGGGTGGCTGGTGAATCTAAAGAAATCGTCTCCCGTGCCATCTCAAAGGATCACCTTTTTAGGAATGATTTTCAACACTGCTCAAGGGTTGATAACTCTTCCTCAGGAGAAGGCTCTAGTTCTCCGTCAGGAGGTACGGATCCTTCGCCAACCAATACCTCACACCATCCGGTTTTGTATGAGGGTCCTTGGAAGGATGGTGGCAGCGATCGAAGCCATTCCATTTGCCCAGTTCCATCTCCGCTCCCTTCAGCATGCTCTCTTGGCAGTATGGAACGGGAGCCCTTACTCGCTCAATTTTCAGTGCCGTCTGTCCCGGCAGGTCAGACAGACACTTTCGTGGTGGACAAGGGACATCACTCTTCGCCAGGGGCGATATTTTCCTCCAGTCCATTGGCTGATAGTCACAACGGACGCCAGCCTTCTCGGATGGGGAGCAGTGTTTCGTCACTATACAGCTCAGGGGACTTGGTGTCGGCAGGAAGCGACCCTCCCAATCAATATTTTGGAGATCCGAGCTGTTCGGCTGGCTCTGAGGCGTTTTCACCATCATTTGGCGGGCCGCCCTGTCCGAATACAATCGGACAATGCCACAGCGGTGGCATACATAAATCATCAGGGGGGTACCCGCAGCAGGGCAGCCATGCGCGAGGTAGAACACATTCTATCCTGGGCAGAAAGAAATCACTCTGTGATATCAGCGGTCCACATTCCAGGCGAGGAGAACTGGGCAGCGGATTTTCTCAGCCGTCAGGGGATAGCGTCAGGGGAATGGTCGCTACATCCCGAGGTATTCCAGCAGATATGCCTACGTTGGGAAACCCCAGATGTGGACCTGATGGCCTCCAGGATAAACGCCAAGGTGCCCAACTTTGTCTCCCGGTACCGAGATCCGCAGGCAATTGCAGTGGATGCCCTGGTTCTACCATGGAATCAGTTTCATCTTCTATACTTGTTTCCACCAATGGCTCTGCTCCCAAGGGTGATCAGGAAGATCAGGTTAGAGGGGGTTCCAGCGATATTGATCGCTCCGGATTGGCCGCGTCGCTCATGGTACGCAGAGCTGGTAAAGCTGCTCAGCGACGCACCCTGGCGTCTGCCAGAACGCGTGGATCTTCTCTCCCAGGGCCCAGTTTACCACCAGAACTTAGCGGTCCTGTGTTTGACGGCCTGGCCGTTGAATCTTGGATTCTGACTAGAGCTGGATTCTCCAAAAAGGTCGCCGCCACAATGGCTAGCGCCCGAAAACCCACCTCGGCTCGTATCTACCACGGTACTTGGAAAGTCTTTTTTACATGGTGCAGGGAACATGGTTATTCCCCACTTCACTTTTCAATCCCCAACATTCTGTCTTTTCTCCAAGCAGGCTTAGATTCAGGCTTAGCACCAAGTACTCTTAGGCGTCAAATTTCGGCCTTGTCGGTTCTTTTTCAGCGAAGGATCGCATCTAATTTACAGGTCAAGACCTTTATTCAGGGGGTTGTTCATATAGTGCCCCCCTACAAGGCTCCCTTAGATGTTTGGGATCTCAATCTTGTTCTGGGAGTTCTGCAAGAATCTCCTTTTGAGCCTCTTCAGGAGGTTTCCCTGACATACCTTTCCTGGAAGGTGGTATTTTTAGTGGCCATAACATCCATAAGGCGGGTTTCGGAGCTGGCAGCATTATCCTGCCGAGCTCCGTACTTACTTTTCCACCGTGATAAGGTAGTGCTTAGGCCAGCACCTCCTTTTTTGCCTAAAGTCGTGTCCTCATTTCACATCAATGAGGACATTGTTTTGCCCTCATTTTGCCCAGCTCCGACGCACCGGGTAGAAAAAGCTCTCCATACGCTGGATCTGGTGAGAGCACTCAGGAGATATGTATCTCGGACGGCATCCTTTCGGCAGACGGACACGCTGTTTATCCTCCCTGAGGGTCGCAGGAAGGGACTCGCTGCTTCTAGGTCAACTTTAGCCAGATGGATACGGGTAACCATTCAAGAGGCCTACCGCATCAGAGGCGCGGTGGTTCCCGCAGGAATCAGGGCTCACTCCACCAGAGCAGTGGGTGCTTCCTGGGCTCTTCGGCATCAGGCTTCGGCGGAACAGGTTTGTAAGGCGGCAACCTGGTCCAGTTTGCATACTTTTTCAAAACATTATAATGTCCATACTCAGGCGTCAGCGGATGCTAGCCTGGGTAGAAGGATTCTTCAGGGCGCGGTAGCGCACCTATGAGCAATGCCTATGTATAATTGCACTGTGGAGTCAGTTTCCCACCCAAGTGGACTGCTTTGGGACGTCCCACAGTCCTGTGTCCCCCAATGAGACGAAGGAGAAATACGGATTTTTGTGTTACTCACCGTAAAATCCTTTTCTCCGAGACGCTCATTGGGGGACACAGCACCCTCCCTTATAGCCGGATGGCTTTGTTTTCTAAGCTAATTTTGTTTGCTTGGGTCTATATCAGTAGATTTACTTCTGGATATATTGTACCTGTATTAACACTGATTTTTTGCTTTAGCCTCCTACTGCTTTTTGCACTAAACTGGGTTTGCCTGCGGCCAGTGCTGAGGTGTATACGGCGGAGGAGGAGCTAACCTTTTTTTATGTTTACTTAGTGTCAGCCTCCTAGCGGCAGTAGCATACACCCACAGTCCTGTGTCCCCCAATGAGCGTCTCGGAGAAAAGGATTTTACGGTGAGTAACACAAAAATCCGTATTTCGCAATACTGGCAACCATTTTTACAAAATTCTTACAGATTGCAAAAACCCTAATGATATCAGTGCATTGACTTTTCGTATACCTAAGGTAAAAGACTGGCAGTGCCGTACCCCAGCTGACTATTATGGGGTCTGTTATGGAGCCTCCAGAAGGTCTGGACCTAGGACAAGTTACTTCTTGGGTGTTTTCTGCTTTTTTGTGTAATTTGTGTTGATTAACCCTTCTGTATATTTAGGTTTCTGTTTATACAGTTGTTTTTGTCGCTTTTGTTGCCCCCAGGCGGTCGCCTCCAGCTGCTGGTCTGTTCTCAAGGAAAAGAGGAGACAGATGAAGGTACGCAGCCGCTGCCTGTGGGACAGTTGCTCCTCTTCTAGCTGTGGTTACTGAACGGATCATTTAGGGGGTCCCACACACTACATATTTTATGATCACATGTGGTGAGGGTCTTTTTTGTAGAATGGCGCCCTCTCTATCTGTGAGTGGCGTCTTGTCCAGGCGGTGGAGTTCGTGCAGTACTAATAAATCCGCTGATATTAATGAGTGCAGGGAAGCACTTGTGATCGTGAGTGCCCACCATTCCCCCGTGTACAGCGGTCTCTATCCTCACCCCTTGTTGTCAGCTGTCACCTGTGATCCATCTGTCGTGTCAGCCTGTGGCTGATTATAAGACCTCTGTCAGCTGACTGTTATATAAAGGGATAATAAACCGAGAGTTTTCCTCTCCCCATTTGCTGCGGGGTCAGACGTGTTTTCCGATGTGATATAGATAAATCTTTTTCATTGTTAGGTTTCAATTAGAAAGTCTATCTTCTTTTAACTTTTCTGCTTGCTGTCAGTGAATGAGGTGATGGGTTTGGTATAAAAGTATCCAGTCTGGACTCCTGTATGCAACAATTTACCTACAATGATACATTGTAGCAAACTAGAGGAATTGGTGTTGCAGATGTATTGAGCTGTCTGGACTGGATAGAATTGTAACAAACCCTCAGCTGTGGGTACAAGTACTTTGTGGGTTTTCAGGCTTGGTGATGTTGAAAATGGTCAGATTACAGGAATTTGTGTATCTTCCTATTGTGTCATGATTATATAGGTTATACGGTATAGGAAATTCCTTTTAATGCTAGCTATTGCTCTCCGTTGTCAGCCATTTAGGGCAGTTTATCTCACTGTAGTGTTTTTTAATGCAATGACTGACAGACACTACTACAGGGATCTAGAGCACAAGACATATGGACGGAGCTTTCAAAAGACTCAGCAGTTTAGCTCCGCCCAGTTGTCAGATATGTCACGTGACAGCTCAGCGCTAAGGTTTGTGCTACACGGCGACTGCTACATCACAGCATAATGCAAATGAATGGGGTTGGAACCAGCTGGATTTTTTGCTACTTGATTGTCGAGGAGCAGTGCGGGTTAAAATGCGACCCTACTCTCTTGCATTATCCTGCGATGTAGCATCTTTTTTTTTCATGTTTTGATGCATTTTCGTTGTGTTTTTATTCGCATTTTTCATGCATTCACTTAAATGGATGAAAATTGTTGCAAAACAAGCTGAAAGAGTTAAAAAAAAATAAAAAAAAATAAACACACCGCAGCTCAAAAAATGTAATAAAAAAGAAACGCACCGTGTGAATGAAATACTGGAAAGCTAATTTATTTTGCTGCTACTGTAAACCACTGTGTTTTTCCACACGAAAAACTCATGGTGAAAAAAGACGCTCCATGTGAACATATCCTATGACTTGTCTTATTATTTTCTATCATTCTGGGCTTTTTTCCCTTTGTAGTATGTAAGGGCCCAGACTACCCTGTGTAATGTGCGCTCCCACAGTGCAGGGCTCTCTGTTGGCAGAAAACCAGCAGAAACGTGGCCTTTGTCCTACACGGAGAAGAAAGAAATCTTGCTGTGAAATGTTTTTATGGCTTCAGAGTCAGACGGCCGAGTCACAAATGACCCCTGACAAGTTCTGAAAGGGCTTTTCTGATGAAAGCTGTTTCCAGTGTGAGCTTTCTGCATATTTCTTAAAGTCCATGGCGGACCCCGTCTGTCAGCACCATTGTTGTATGACGACTCCGGTTCTGTGTATCGCGGTTTCTGTTATAGATGGAGCAGATGTACACAGAATCAATCACCAGTTGAAGATGACGGGGAAGTTTATAGGACTGAGGTTTATTACTAATTATTGTAATATTTGCTCCTTTTTTTTCACAGGCACCAGACGGATTTTTTGCACATTTCTACGCCGTTTGTGAGCAGATAAGTCCAATTTTGGCCTGGGGATTCCTGGCACCCAAAAACGCCCTACACGAGCTGTGCTGCAGTTATAAGGTCGGTTTGTAGGATTCCTGTAAATTTGATACCGACTTTGTCCTCTTTCATAATTAATCGTTTTATCCGTCACTTAGAACTGAGATGTGACCGATCTCCTGTTATTTGTAGGATCAAGTCCTGCATTTCCTGAAGGACATCTTTGACTTGGAGAAGGTCCGCTATTCCAGCGCGGAGAGTCTGTCGGAAGACATTTTGCAGAGCATCCACCAGTGCGCAGAGTCGCTCGGGGTGTACGTGGGAGCAGACTCTGCGAGGGGCCCGTCCTGTAGATATAAACCTGTTAAGACTGATCACCTAAATCTCATCTGATGCGTCAGGAATCCGCACACCTGCCGGCGGCCATTGTGAGAACTGGAGTACAAGTTTTAATATCCATGAAAAATATTAAACCTGAGTTAATTAGAGGGTTTCTTAGAAGAAAACAAAACATCAAATATCCGCAGGAAAAGTGATAACTTATTGATCCACTTGCTGAGACCTTCACTGTCGGAAGCCCGGCCACCACTCCGTTCATTCTCTATGAGGCTACTGGGAAAAGTAGAGTGCAGCGCTCGGCAGCCTTATAGAGGAGAATGGAGCAGCATTTATGCTCCTTTTTATTTCCGCTAAAAGTTCCATGTTCTGCCGATCGGACCCACTCCCCTCAATAAGTGACCACCGATTTTGTGGATAAGTGATAACCTGTTTTCACCAGGCAACCCCTTTACTACATTCTCTTAATGGTTGCCATTGGTGTGTCTAGATGACTGGTGCCCATTACAGAAGTCTTCCACCAATGCAGGTCCCTTTCCTTGTTTGCAAACAGACGCTGTCCAGGACATACAGAAATGGCTGTGTTACCGACTCCTACACAATAACTACAGTTATAATACGAGACGCCCATCGTAAGGGAGCCCTCCCTGCCACAGATGGTGGGAAACCCTGATAATCCCACTCTGCCTAAAAAAATTATTTCCTATTCTCACTGCCAAATCAGTCCTGATATTGTACACCTGCCTCCGCAAAGATTTTTTTTCTTTTTTATTCTACTTTTTTTTTACTTTTTGACACATTTTTATAAACTTCTTTTTTTTTTTGTTCCATCATTTGGAGCCAATAGTTGAAAAGTGTTTGGACGGTTTGTCCTCTGTGCCAGACATGAAGTTGCCCGGTCCTCAGACAGTTTACCTTCTGGGGCTTGTTTTGCACCCCTCGGTCCTGGGGATCAGCTCCATTACCGTTTACCTTCAGCCTGTAGTTTTTGCACCATTTCCAGCTTGGACGGTTTGATCACAATCTTGATGCCAATTTGCTCAGTTTTTTGGAAAGGTCCAACACCCTTCATTGCACAAGGGCAACTTCTAGATGTCTGGGATTTTCGATGATCTTCCATCTGCTCACAAAACAGGCAGCCGGTCTGCGGGATTCATGTCCCCGGCATTTCTCCAAGCTCCTAAAGTATAAATCCCGCTTCCTTGTAAATATCGGTCTACGTCCGTGTCCTCTATGTGAGCGGAACAGATGCGGTTTAGGTTTCGTTTTTTGCATCTACCGGGATATGTAGTGGCCTTGAATGAGGAGTGATGACCATACACCGCGTGACTCCGGTGGAGCTCAGGGAGGTCGTCACAGACAATAAGTACAAGAATTGCTGTTTACGTCAAAGGTGAGCTGCCTGCAGCGCTCCGGCCGTGTATGAACTACAAGTCCCAGCAGCCTTTGTGCTTTCAGGGCATGCTGCGAGCTTGTATATGGCTGGGGGCTGTGGGTTGGCTTGTCCTGGTTTACATGTTGTATATACGGTGTAAATATGTTTGTATGTGGTTGATGCAGCGTCACAGATTATCGCACTTTATGGTTATTAACGGAGGTGAAACATTATTGCACCTCTGTGGAGACGCTGCGGAGACCACCGTCCATTCCTCGGGACATCTCCTGCTGGCGTCTATAGACTGTACTGTGAACCCATTATATCCTCTCAGACACAACTCTCTGTAAGGGTATGTGCACACATTGCGGATTCGTGTGCAGAATTTTCAGCGCGGAATCTGCTATATTTTTGGCAAAATCCGCGCGTTTTTCCTGCGGATTTTGCATGCATTTTTACACCTGCAGATTCCTGGAATGGGTGTAAAAACGCTGTGGATTCCGCACAAAGAATTGACATGCTGCGGAAAATAAACCACTGCGTTTCCGCGCGGATTTTTTGTCAGCATCGGCACAGTTTTGTTTTTTTTCCCCATAGATTTACATTGTACTATAAATCTCTTGCAGATCTGCAGCGGATCCGCAGCAAATCCGCAACGTGTGCACACAGCCTAAGGCCAGGATCACACATGCGAGAAACACGGATGAGTCTCGCATGTTAATTCCCGGCACTGCCGCCTGCACCTGAGAGCGGAGCGTTCAGGTGCATGTATTTCTATGGAGCCGCTCGCTCCGCTCCCGAGTGCAGGCGGCAGTGTCGGGAATTAACATGCGAGACTCATCCGTGTTTCTCGCATGTGTAGGACCCCCAATAATAAGACCCCATCACACAGCTGCTGCCGAGTGTCAGAAATCTCATAATATCCGACGTAAAAAAAAAAAAAAATCTATGTCCGGAAACATAGAAAACGCTGAGATCATGGCCGATCGCAGACCTGAGTGATAGTAACATCCACTAATCAGATATAGCAGGGAATATGGTCGGGGGGTTGTACTCATTAATTACCCTGTATGGTAAGAGCAGCCAAATGTGAAGAAAACGTTAAATCGGACCCGTCACTTGCCATAAATGTAGATATTAGTTACCTGAATCCGGTGCTGTTTTACATTTCTTCCTGCTCCTCACCGTTCCTGAGACATGACCTTTTCCGTGCATAAATCTGCTTTCTTTAGCCAACTGGGTGTGATCTACAAGATGATCACACCCACTTGGCTAACAAGACTAGAATTATGTACACAGGGGAGGAGGCCATGTCTCAGGAACGGAAAGGAGTAGAAAGAAAATAAAAACCTCTCCGGATTCAGGAGGACAGCGGCATTTACACCACATGGAAAGTGACGGGTCTTCTTTAAGGAGACTGTTACCTGTGTCTCATTGTATCCTACATGGAGGACTGTTATTTTTTATATGTAGCTTATTACATGTCCACTGGATTTCTACAGCCGGGTGGATAGATACGTCCATGTCCATGCAGCTGAAGGACTTTATATGCATGGTTCAGGGGGGTAGATGCCGTATATCTGTACACCCTCCTGTACCAATAATACCTGCACAGTGTAGATAAAGTCACATCTGTACGGCAATTCCTCATCTTCAGAGATGTTGCCCTTTAAACTGCACGTTTTGGGCCTCATTTACTAAAAGGAGAAGATTTGCTTCGATCAGCCAATCAGAACATTGCTTTAGAATAAGATTGCTTTGTTTTGATTGGTTGTTGCGGCCGATTCCTCCTCTCTTTGTCTTGCCTGGATCGTATGCATGAGACCTGGTGTTTCCGAATATATCACATTATATATCACATTTATCTCCATGTAAAGAGGTTTCATTAAAGTGAAGCTCCATCTTGGATGAACATTGGCCCCGCGGTCGCAAAATCTTTATTATAAATCTTCATTCCAGAAAAAAAATCGAATAAAACAACGTTTTTACCTGGAAACCATCAGCAACTGCTTCTGATAGATATTTTGTATTTAGGTTTTTATGACAGATCTCGTCTTTATGTAAGTTGAGTGCAAAATGTTGTCCTGATGTGAATAAGACATGGCTCTAATTGGCGGAGTAATACCCCCAGCCGTCCTGGCCGTTACCGGATAAATACCTGATGGTATTACTGGGTGATATGTGTTCATTAATCGGACCATTGGGGCTTTAACGTGTTCATTAATATTAATACTTTGTGTTAAAAGCTGCCACTAATTAGCACCTAAAGATAGAATAAGACCTGTCGGAAGTAACCTACATGCTGATGGTTTCCATGTAGCAGCAGAATTGTTTTCTTCTGCAATGTAAATATGAAGCTGAAAAGTAAAAATATAAAAAAAAAAGTTACAAAGATGAGAAGTTTTCTGATAACCGGACCAACGTTAATAGGAGCAGGAGCGTCACTTTATTGATCTCTCATTCTGATATTTTTACTCTTTTTACCCAGATTCACCGATTTTCCTCTGAATGTTTGTAAAAAATAATACGCGCATCTATTTTCACGTCCGTCTTGTAGAAGGTTTGTACCGATGTAAAGCTCAGACGGGGAGGAGCGCTGCTCCGATATATATTCGTATGTTTTGGTAACTGAATAAAATCGCATTGTAGAAAGACGCCTGTGAGTGATTGTGCGGGAGGAGAGCGGTGGTGACGCACCATGCAATGCACACAAATATGTCTTCAGAGCACTTGCCTGATACATACCGAACATTGGTGCCTGGAAGGAAAATCCTGCATTGGGGAGCGAAGCTGGGTGTTTATGGAATTGCCATTCATGCAGTGGACTAAAAGTAGTGTATGGCTTCTTATAGTGGTACTATATGGCGGCATACAGTATATCTAGGGCTCTGCATGCTTCCGAACAATCTCCGTGCATGTGACCTTACAAGCTACATGATGTTTTGTGTGCATCAGGAATGCCAAACAACCGCACTATCTGCAGGAGGCTTCATTCACACTTTGCATATTTGCTGCAGTTTTACACACATGCGTTTCCACATCCACTGCATGAATGGGCCGGCGCTGCTTATCCGAGTTCTCCAGCATGTAAAGGGTAAAGCGTGCGACTAAACTGCGCCAATATCAGCAGGCAGATCTATAGCTGCAGAAGTCCGCAGCCTAAATGTTGCATGTGCGCAAACGCTTTCCTCCTAATTCCTCTTTTAAGTTTTCTATTCTTCCATCCGTTTTTTTTCTTTGTTCGCGCTTTTTTCTAATCCCAATTTTGCTGACAATTTATTATAAAAAGTCGCACTTTTTTCACAAATGCACTCCTTTTTTCTTTGCTATAACTTGTTACGCAAGTGTTACAGTTTCATGCCATATTTTAAAGGTTTATGCAACTTTTTGCTCTAAAGAAAAAAAGAAGAAGGCATTTTTGATTTTACGAAACCAAGTGACTTTCTGATTATGGAATTGCCAGTTGAGCAATAGTTATAAATATTATGAGGCGGAGCATTAATTTTCCGACGTTTAAAATGCAGAGTTAATAAGAGATACTTTGCCTTGTGCGTTGTTGGATCAGGATTCGATCCTCTTAACAGTCGTCCAAATCTGGGAGAGGAAAAAAAAGTGAAGAATTAACCCCTTCCAGACTGACCCCTATTCTCATTCATGGCTGAAGAATGAAGTGTGGTTTCTCGTGCAGGGGGTCGCACTGGGAACATTTGAGTGCTCAACAGCTGAGAGCTGCTTTTGGATTGTCTGGAATGTGGTGGATGACCTGACAAGCAGGACTTTTATGGAAACTCGCAGGCTGGGAGTAACTGCAGCCAAACTGCATCCAGTCTGATGAGAGGAGCAGAAGAGCTCAGACTGGACTACAGTGTAGTGAGCATCCACGTTTCCTGGGGGCCACACATCACAGGGCACCCGGCCTGGCACCGCAAGAGCACCGCTCCGCCAGGAATACTCATTGGCCTTGGACAGGGCACCGAGCACTGATCCTGTATCTGGAGAAGGTAAGACTGGTACTAATGCATGACACAAGGGACTACAAGTCACAGCAAATAGGGGGTCACTTGGGGCTTGTTGGTTATCCTAGAACTGAAACTGGCTTTTCTTGGAGAAAGTTGCCACCTGTAAGGACCATGCACGGCTTTGGAAATCTGGTGATGATTAATAATCGTAATCTGGTCGTCTGGGTTTTCGTCCTCCTTGCGCTCAGTTCTCGGAGTTCTCCGTTAATGTGATGTGAACTTATAGAAAGTTAAAAAAAAAGTTGTTTTAGAAATCTGGCAGAACTTTCCTGTGTCTGCATCGGTGTTTAGTCCTGATACTAGATAGATGTAATAAAGTCCTTGGCGTTGTGCGGCGTGGCACCAGCTTGGCTGTGCACCCCGGTCATTGACATTTGGACATCCCGACCGCCATGTACTAGAATTTTTTTTTTCTCATTTAATTTTTGACTGCGGAATAATACTGAAATAATAAAAATAACAGCAAAAAGTTTAAAAAAAAAAAGTTTTCAAAGAATATGGAGTTTAAAGTAAAATGCTCATTTCCAATGGACGCGGCCTTTTATGCTAAACAGAAACTCGGGAAATTGTTAGGGCAAAAATAAAGTTATAATCCAGTAATCCCGTCCATCAGGGATCCACCTCTGATCGATGGCTTGTAGCTTATGGGCCCCAATGCAAAATCTCCAGTGGGGCCCCCTACTAACACAGGTCTTTAATAGTATTAGTGTTTTCATCTGGGGCAAAGGGACCTTAGGACCCCCCTAGTCTCCAGGGCATGGGTGCAATTTATCCCCTGCACTTATAGTTACACCCCGTGGTGCTTGGTTGGAGATGCCCCCTCTTACCCTGGGCCCAGAAATAGTCATAACAAACGGGGCGCTGCGGTCAGGAGAGATGGTTACGAATCATTGTCCAGGACAGAAAATCCAGTTGCAGCAGATTTATCTGTGGAGTAAAACTATGCCTTGTGTGAACCCACCCTTACCTGGGGGGCTGAAGATGACTGGTGGTTATTGGGGATGTATATAGCATATGGCGGTATTATGCTTGTTGCCTGGGCCACATTTCATCTAAAACGCAGCCTGTTTATCAATATAATGTGTCATGGGGGAAAAAAGAAGGGTTTGCATCTGATACGAGTCCCAGCAGGGGGATGGGCATTACACTGGGGTCCTTGTCCTCTACTTATCATTCTGGATGATAACATTGGTTCTGTGGTTAAACATTTCATTACTTTTTGGAACATCCGCACGACAAACTCCTAAGAAAACAAAACTTTACATTTTTTTTCCTTTCGTGGGAACCTGGTGTCGGTTGGTTTTATTGCAGATTATATGGCGGTGATATTAATAAGCCGGGTCAGCACATTCTCATGCTGGCTTTTATATAAATGGTGCAGACAGCTGGGGACTTTCACGCGGCTCACACAGCACAATGTACATTTTCTGAATATAAGATTCCAGGCTTTATATCTGGGGTTTGCCAAGGACAAGACCGGGCTGAGTTGAATACTGCAGAGTCTGTGTAATGTCACTGGGTCTGGGATGAATCCTCACAACAGGTGGCAGCTGCTGTCGCTGCCCCCTCCCAATAGTGCCGCAGTAAAGTGAACCGATCTAACACCGTCACCTGCAACCTCCATGTCAGATTTATATGTGGCGCCATTACTGCTCAGGCTGGGCATGGTCATTGGGAGTCTTCTTGGTGGATCCCTCCGAGGATCAGATGACGAGTTGATTGACAGTACCCCATTTCTTGTGTGCTTCTCCCCAAAGATAACAGGGCACAAATACACCTGGGAGCCGCTCATCCCCCAACCGCTAATGGCCAAACTGAAAATGTGAGCACTTTTCTTGTGTCTTGCTACCCACTAGAAAGTGCCAAAAAGAATTGGGGACACCATGGCAAGGACGGGGGACATAACTCTAGGGGGTGCAGCGGTAGCAGTCACACCTGAGACTGTGACCCTTATATTACATAATAAAAAAGGTAGGTGGGCAGTGGTGTACCTTTAAGATCATGGACCCCAATGCAAAAGCTGTAATGGGGCCCCCAATTATTGCCAGTGTTTAACAATATTGCTCTTTTCATATAGGGACTTTTTGGGCCCCTTAGTTTGGGCCCGGGTGCGATTGCAACCTCTGCACCTATTGTGGTTATGCCCTTGCAAGTGGGTGCATAGCCACAAATCACGCCTCTGCCCATGTAATGTATGTAGTACAGTTCATATAGCGTCTTGTGCTTGGGTGCGATGAAAATACATGAGACACAGGTTTGATATAGAAAGTCCTGTATTACTTCATACAAGTGGCAGAAATAGTCACACAGTTTGCAGACACAGAAACAGGAGACACAGCAGGCCAGAGTAATCCAAGCTCAGCAATCACTCTCCACAACAGGTTCAGGATCTTCTTCTCTGTTACCGTAAGTCCATGCAAACGTGGGTCTTTCAAAGAGCAGGGTTCAGAGTCCACAAGTGCTTCAGAGTTCCTCAGTAGGAATAGCTGGAGTACAAGGTCCAAGGCTTACAGGAGTCAAGTCACAGGTTCACTGCAGGCTAGATTCTGAAGCACTGATTGCTCAGCTGTGGCTGCTTAACCCCTTCCCGACCTTTGACACAGCGTATGCGTCATGAAAGTCGGTGCCAATCCGACCTATGACGCATACCCTGCGTCATGAAAGGATCGCGTTCCTGCGGGCCGGGAGACCGGGGTCACTCAAAGGTCACCCGACCCGCAGTTACAGGACCCTTTGTGCTTCACCACAGGGGGGTTGGCTTAACCCCCCCGTGGCCACGATCGCTCTGATTGACTGTTAAAAGTGAAACAGCCAATCAGAGCAATCTGTAATATTTCACCAATTTAATTGGTGAAATATTACAATCCAGCCATGGCCGATGCTGCAATAGCATCTGCCATGGCTGGACACAGAGACCTGACCCCCCCCACACGTACTCATGGCGGCGATCGGCCGCCGCCACCGAAAGATGGCAGCGATCGGTCACCGCCGTCACTAACAGCTCCCCTCCTCCTTTGCTCCGGTGCCCCCACCTTCCGATCCCCCCCTAACCTTCCGACCACCCTACTCACCTCTCCCGATCCACCGATGTCCCTGGATCGGTCCCGGCGTCCGCCCGGGCCTCTTCATGGGCGCCGCCATCTTGGAAAATGGCGGGCGCATGCGCAGTGCGCCCGCCGGCCGGCGCATGCGCAGTGCGCCCCCCAGTGTCCAAAAATTTAATTTGATCACTGTGATAAACTGTCACAGTGATCAAAATAAAAAAAAGTAAATGAACCCCCCCTTTATCATAGGTAGGGACAAATAAAAAAAATAAAGATTTTTTTTTTTTTTTTTTTTCCTATTAGGCCCTGTGCACACGTTGCGTATTTTGCTGCGGATCCGCGGGTATTTTGCTGCGGATCGCGGATCGCTGCGGATCGCGGCGGATCAGCAGCGAAATCCGCCGCGATCGCAGCGAAATCGCCGCGATCGCAGCAAAATCCGCAGGTCGATTCG
This sequence comes from Oophaga sylvatica, assembly GCA_033576555.1. Taxonomy (NCBI): domain Eukaryota; kingdom Metazoa; phylum Chordata; class Amphibia; order Anura; family Dendrobatidae; genus Oophaga; species Oophaga sylvatica. The sequence goes on from JARQOD010000009.1 coordinate 74,267,426, forward strand.
CGCGGATCCGCGCGAAATCCGCGCGGATCGCTGCTGACCGCGCGATTTCGCTGCAGATCCGCGGCGGATTTCGCTGCTGATCCGCGGCGGATTTCGCTGCTGATCCGCGGCTGATTTCGCTGCTGATCCGCGCTGATTTCGCTGCGGATCCGCGGCGGATTTCGCTGCTGATCCGCGTGATTTCGCTGCGGATCCGCGGCTGATTTCGCTGCGGATCCGCGACTGATTTCGCTGCGGATCCGCGACTGATTTCGCTGCTGATCCGCGAGCATGATTTCGCTGCGGATCCGCGACTGATTTCGCTGCGGATCCGCGACTGATTTCGCTGCTGATCCGCGGCGATTTCGCTGCTGATCCGCGGCGGATTTCGCTGCTGATCCGCGGCGGATCGCGGCTGATTTCGCTGCGATCGCGGCGATTTCGCTGCTGATTCGCGGCGGATTTCGCTGCTGATCCGCTGCGGATTTCGCTGCTGATCCGCTGCGGATCCGCGGCGATTTCGCTGCTGATCCGCGACTGATTTTGCTGCTGATTCGCGGCTGATTTCGCTGCTGATCCGCTGCTGATCCGCGGCTGATTTCGCTGCTGATCCGCGGCTGATTTCGCTGCTGATCCGCGGCTGATTTCGCTGCTGATCCGCGGCGGATTTCGCTGCTGATTCGCTGCGGATCGCGGCTGATTTCGCTGCTGTTTCCGCGGCGGATTTCGCTGCTGATCCGCGGCGATTTCGCTGCTGATCCGCGGCGGATTTCGCTGCGGATTTCGCTGCTGATCCGCGCGGATTTCGCTGCTGATCCGCGGCTGATTTCGCTGCTGATCCGCGGCTGATTTCGCTGCTGATCCGCGGACGGGATTCGCGGCGGATTTCGCTGCGGATTCGCGGCGGATTTCGCTGCTGATCCGCGGCGGATTTCGCTGCTGATCCGCGGCTGATTTCGCTGCTGATCCGCGGCTGATTTCGCTGCTGATCCGCGGCTGGATTTCGCTGCTGATTCGCTGCAGATCCGCGGCGGATTTTGCTGCGGATCCGCGGCTGATTATCTGCTGATTCATCTGCGCTAGCGGGTATAGCATAACGCGATCGCGTTATGCTATACCGTTACCAGCCGGTCACCGCTACGTGTTGAACGGGCTGGTAAAACGCAATATGAACCCAGCCTTAGGGTTAGAACTAGGGTTAGGGTTAGCATTAGGGTTAAGGTTAGAATTACGGTTAGGGTTGGAATTTGGGTTAGGGTTGGAATTAGGGTTAGGGTTGGAATTAGGGTTAGGGTTGGAATTAGGGTTAGGCTTGTAGTTAGGTTTATGGTTAGAGTTGGGATTAGGGTTAGGGGTGTGTTGGGGTTAGGGTTATGATTAGGGTTTGTATTAGGGTTAGGTGTGTGTAGGGGTTAGGGTTGGGGTTAGGGGTGTGTTGGGGTTAGGGTTGGAGTTAGAATTGAGGGGTTTCCACTATTTAGGCACATCAGGGGGTCTCCATACGCGACATGGCGCCACCATTGATTCCTGCAAATTTTGCGTTCAAAAAGTCAAACAGTGCTCCCTTTATTCCAAACCCCGACGTATGCCCAAACAGTGGTTTATCCCCACATATGGGGTATCAGCGTACTCGGGAAAAATTGCACAACAACTTTGGGGGTTCTAATTTCTCCTGTTAACATTGGGAAAAAAAATTGGGGACTAAAAATTATTTTTGTGGAAAAAAAATGATTTTATATTTTCACGGCTCTGCGTTATAAACTTCTGTGAAGGACTTGGAGATTCAAAGTGCTTATCACACATCTAAGGAGTTCCTTGGGGGATCTAGTTTCCAAAATGGGGTCACTTGTGGGGAGTTTCTACTGTTTAGGCACATCAGGGACTCTGCAAACGTAACATGACGCCCGAAGACCATTCCATCAAGTGGGCATTTCAAAACGTCACTACTTCCCATCCGAGCCCCGACGTGTGCCCATACAGTAGTTTTCTCCCACATATGGGATATCAGCATACTCAGGACAAATTGGACAACAACTTTTGGGGTCTAATTTCTCATGTTACCCTTGGGAAAATAAAAAAATTGGGGACTAAAAGATCCTGATTGTGGAAAAAATATGATTTTTTTATTTTCATGCCTGGGCGTTATAAACTTCTGTGTAGCCCTTGGGGGTTCAAAGTGCTCACCACACATCTAGATAAGTTCTTTGCCGGGTCTAGTTTCCAAAATGGGGTCACTTGTGGGGAGTTTCTACTGTTTAGGCACATCAGGGGCTCTGCAAACGTAACAAGATGCCCGCAGACCATTCCATCAAGTCGGCATTTCAAAGCGTCACTACATCCCTTCCGAGCCCTGACGTGTGCCCAAACAGTGGTTCCCCCCCACATATGGGATACTAGCGTACTCAGGAGAAACTGGACAACAACTTTTGGGGTCCAATTTCTACTGTAACCATTGTGAAAATAAAAAACAGTGGGCTAAAAAATCATTTTTTAGAAAAAAAAATGATTTTTTATTTTTGCGGCTCTGCGTTATAAATTTCTGTGAAGCACCTGGGGGTTCAAAGTGCTCACTATGCATCTAGATAAGTTCCTTAGGGCGTCTAGTTTCCAAAATGGGGTCACTTGTGGGGGAGCTCCAATGTTTAGGCACACAGGAACTCTCCAAATGCGACATGGCAACCCCTAAATATTCCAGCATATTTTCCATTCAAAAAGTCAAATGGCGCTCCTTCCCTTCTGAGCCCTGCAGTGCGCCCAAACAGTGGTTTATGACCACATATGAGGTATCTGTGTACTCAGGAGAAATTGCCCAACAAATTTTAGGATCCAATTTATACTGTTGCCCATGTGAAAATGAAAATAACTGAGGCTAAAAGAAAATTTTTGTGAAAAAAAAGTACTTTCTTTTATTTACGGATCAATTTGTGAAGCACCTGGGGTTCAAAGTACTCACTATGCATCTAGATAAGTTCCTTAGGGGGTCTAGTTTCAAAATGGGGTCACTTGTGGGGGAGTTCCAATGTTTAGGCACACAGGGACTCTCCAAATGCGACATAGCAACCGCTAAATATTCCAGCATATTTTCCATTCAAAAAGTCAAATGGCGCTCCTTCCCTTCTGAGCCCTGCCGTGCGCCCAAACAGTGGTTTATGACCACATATGAGGTATCTGTGTACTCAGGAGAAATTGCCCAACAAATTTTAGGATCCAATTTATACTGTTGCCCATGTGAAAATGAAAAAACTGAGGCTAAAAGAAAATTTTTGTGAAAAAAAAGTACTTTCTTTTTTTTACGGATCAATTTGTGAAGCACCTGGGGGTTCAAAGTGCTCACTATGCATCTAGATAAGTTCCTTAGGGGGTCTAGTTTCCAAAATGGGGTCACTTGTGGGGGAGCTCCAATGTTTAGGCACACAGGGACTCTCCAAATGCGACATAGCAACCGCTAAATATTCCAGCATATTTTCCATTCAAAAAGTCAAATGGCGCTCCTTCCCTTCTGAGCCCTGCTGTGCACCCAAACAGTGGTTTATGACCACATATGAGGTATCTGTGTACTCAGGAGAAATTGCCCAACAAATTTTAGGATCCATTTTATCCTGATGCCCATGTAAAAATGAAAAAATTGATGCTAAAAGAAAATTTTTGTTGGAAAAATTAAAATGTCCATTTTTTCCTTCCACGTTGCTTTAGTTCCTGTGAAGCACCTGAAGGGTTAATAATCTTCTTGAATGTAGTTTGAGTAGCTTGAGGGGTGCAGTTTTTATAAAGGTGTCACTTTTGGGTATTTTCTGCCATATAGACCCTCAAAGTGACTTCAAATGTGAGGTGGTCCCTAAAAAAAATGGTTTTGTAAATTTTGCTGTAAAAATGAGAAATCGCTGGTCAACTTTTAACCCTTATAACTTCCTAACAAAAAAAATGTTGTTCCCAAAATTGTGCTGATGTAAAGTAGACATGTGGGAAATGTTATTTATTAACTATTTTGTGCCACATAACTCTCTGGTTTAACAGAATAAAAATTAAATATTTGAAAATTACAAAATTTTCAGAATTTTCGCCAAATTTCCATTTTTTTCACAAATAAACGCAAAAATTATCGACCTAAATTTACCACTAACATGAAGCCCAATATGTCACGAAAAAACAATCTCAGAATCGCTAGGATCCGTTGAAGCGTTCCTGAGTTATTACCTCATAAAGGGACACTGGTCAGAATTGCAAAAAATGGCAAGGTCTTTAAGGTCAAAATAGGCTGGGTCTTGAAGGGGTTAAGAAGCAAGAGGGAGAGAATCAGGGCGGGAACATGAAAGCTGAAAACTCCATATTGACTGAGGGCAAGATAGCTGCAGCAAGACAGAAAGCAAAATGGCTGACGGAAAACTGAGTTTCAAGAACATGTACAAAGAACCTTACAGCCTAAGGCTACTTTCACACATCAGGCTTTTTGAATCAGGCATGATCCGTCTTATGCCTGATAGGACGGATCCGGCGGTGATTTTAAAAAACTGATGGAACTGATCAGGTTTTTCGCCTGATCCGGCCTGACCTTTTGAACCCGGAAAAAGAAGCTTTTCCGAGAGAGAGAGAGAGAGAGAGAGAGAGAGAGAGAGAGACGGAATGTACAATTCCGACGGATCCGGCCAAAAACGGATGCAACGCAGTGACATCAGGCGCGATCCGCCGCTAATGTAAGTCAATGCTAAAAAAAACGCATCCGGTACCGGATCCGTTTTTTTAGAAACACGCCGGATCGCGCCTGATTCAAAAAGCCTGATGTGTGAAAGAGGCCTAAGTCCACCATGAGCTGATATGGGGCCCCGTGCTTAATATCCATAACATGGATGTGTGTCTGAGGCCTCAGATTTGGATAAATTGTTGAGTTGTGCATTATTTTTCCGATTTTTTTTTCATAATGAAGTTCTGTAACTGACCCCAAGATTCACATAGAATGACTTTCTAATTGTTCTGTTTGCATATTTTCGTGATTGCTATCTAAGCAATTACCTAATATGTTCTGGTAGCTTCACCAAAAACAAAGTTGATTGTCTTTGATGGAAAAGTGTCATTTTTGTATGTATTTTATATAATAAAATAAAATTTCCTGTGCCTTCCATAGACGTTCCTTTTCTTTTTAGTATTGTACAATTATAGGCAAATGACAAATTGAGAAATGTTTAGATCCTTGGAAATGCGGCTTTGGGGAAGCTACACCGACTCATTGAGATTTATTATTGCTGTCATGTTTTAGGACTTCTATATCCATCCATGGTTCAGATGAAGCATAATGGAGTGCGGAAGTGACAATAATGGACATGCATCAATCAGTTGATAATTAACTTTATTAGACTATTGGTGTTTTGTTTTTTTTTTGCTCCAAGAATGATGCAAACTTTCCTAAATGAGTTGAAAACTTCTAGTAAATATTGTAGTAAAATTGTAAAGTTATAGTAAAAATGACTGTAAGCGTATGATACAATTCTAGTAAATATTGTGACATTGTAGCAAAGTTATGGTGTAGTAAATATTTGGTAAAGTTGTGATACAGTTATAGTAAACTTGACCAGCTCATTTTCTAAGATCCCAGTGAGTGATGTGGACGCACGCTTTCACTCTTTCTGGTGCATTTAGGTAATAGATTTCTCTAAAAACAATTTGCAGCAAATAATAATAACTACATAATTCAGGAACCAAGCTAATATGTCTACTAATGCATCGGCATGAAGAATTCTCGCCTCCATGTTTGTCTTTTGTTTGCTGCCTGTCATTTTCGCGCATATGTAACTAATAAGCTTTATGGAGCCATTCACATTTTTTTTTTTCATGACAAAATGGAGACTCGTCCTGTTTGATCTGACTTATGCATCAATCTTACCAATTCAAGTGAGTGGGTCCCCCAAAAACTGACATCACAAGGACACCATCTGAATTGCATCTTTTTTGCTGTTCAATTTTCACTAATTCTAGAAAAAAAAATCTTTTTTTTTTTTTTGCAAACTGAAAAAAAAGATGGTAAAAATAGCACACGGAAAAAAATTATTGAAAAACGGATCCAGTGCACCGATGAAAAATGGGCTTTTTTATGGACGTGAAAAATCACCGACGTGTGAATTAGGTCTTATTTGCAACAACAACAACAAAAGATTGTGGTTCTTCCCTCATATGAAGACGTATCCGTCGTGAATCCGCTAATATGATCAGAATTTTTTGCAATGGTTGCTTTTAACATCTCGGGGACAGTTTAGACCCCAGCGGTAATTTCCTGCGATTTGCACGTGTCACCTAGGCCTAAATCTAATTATTACCAGGGGATCTCGTTCTAGAAGGATTCTGGATTGTTGTGGCTCGTGCCGCGTCCATGTTCTCAATGTTTTCCAATTCGTACCGGAACGTGACGTCTTATAGCACCACAACACAAAGCGCTCCGTGTCCTCGCGTGGCCCGGCATTACACGCCGCTGTATATTCTGTTTATTGTTACTGTATCGTTTTCCACAGGTTGTATACTTTGTGCACTCGCCAGGTTTATAGGAGACGCCGTGTACCATGTTAGTAATTATTTTCTGCTTCTTCTGCGCTGTCCCATGAGAGGAGGCCTCACCGGCTCCGGTCCTGGCCCGGTGCCCCGTCTGAGCCCGATGATCATGTACATTTCGGCTATTTTCAGCCTCTCACAGCTGAGACCCCTGCCCCCTCCCGGCAGCTTCTGTTTTTTCCAGCCCCCTGTACACACTTGGAGCCGTAATGTCACACATCTATTTTTTTTCGGACCACATTGGACAGGATTCAGGATTCTCGATAAGATCTTCATATGTTTATTCTACATCCCGAGTGCAGACCCGGGAATATGTTACACGCTCCTTTGGCAGCAAATGCTTTATACTTCATGCCAATTACAGGATCACAATCCTTTTTTTTTTTTTTATTGAAGTTGGATCCGGGACATGAATGCAACGTGGCTGAAGTTTGGCTAGTATCGCCGTATGCTTTATTTTCTAAAACAAAGACATTAAATTTCATAAGTTTTTGGAGAATTTTGCTTTCCTTGTAAGATTTGAAGACCAGAACTGGACGGCTCGAGAAATGAAAGGTCTTATGTTATTACAGGGGTGTACGGGAAGGATACAGGGGCTGCACTGGTACTGATTTTATGTACTCAGGCGATTTAAAATGAAAACTGCAGAAAATATGCAAATAGCCTTCAACATATTCCACCGTTTTGTGTATACAGCTCCTACGCAGATCTGTGAGTCGCCATCCTTACAGGTCCCCGTGTTATTCTGATCCTGCAGTCACGTACTGTTCCTTCCCATCTGTCCTTATTCCTACAGGAAGACGGAGCTGAACTCCCCTGAATCCTGCCCAAGTTATTTATGCATTTGGTGCATTTATGGCACCATTTATATGGACACTGTATGATGGTAAAGGATCACAAATAGTACATATGGTAACGGTAGTTATACAGTAGGTGCTGTATGACCGTAGAGAAAATTGTGTGGCACAGCTTATCTGACAACTTACAGCACATTTCCTGGTTTCTTTTTTAAACTGTTATCAGGAGGCTGTGTGGGCCTATGATTGGCTGTGCATATTGATAGATGTGCTATGTGTGGCCTATATGGCGTGATATATTAGATTTGTGGCTATTGGATTGTTGGACTTATAGTGACGGCATATAGATGTGCTTTGTGTGGGCTTATAGTGGCGTCATGTAGATGTGCTATGCGTGGGCCTATATTGGCGGCATATAGATGTGCTATGCGTGGGCCTATATTGGCGGCATATAGATGTGCTATGCGTGGGCCTATATTGGCGGCATATAGATTTGCTATTTGTGGGCCTATAGTGGCGGTATATAGATGTGCTATGTGTGGGCCTATATTGGCAGCATATAGATGTCCTATTTGTGGGCCTATAGTGGCGGTTATATAGATGTGCCAATGTGTGGGCCTATATTGGCAGCATATAGATGTGCTATGCGTGGCCTGTAGTGGCAGCATATAAATGTGCTATGTGTGGGCTTATAGTGGCGGCATATAATGTGCTATATGTGGGCTTATAGTGGCGTCATGTAGATGTGCTATGCGTGGGCCTATATTGGCGGCATATAGATGTGCTATGCGTGGGCCTATATTGGCGGCATATAGATGTGCTATTTGTGGGCCTATAGTGGCGGTATATAGATGTGCTATGTGTGGGCCTATATTGGCAGCATATAGATGTGCTATTTGTGGGCCTATAGTGGCGGTATATAGATGTGCCATGTGTGGGCCTATATTGGCAGCATATAGATGTGCTATGTGTGGACTTATAGTGACGGCATATAGATGTGCTTTGTGTGGGCTTATAGTGGCGGCATATAATGTGCTATATGTGGGCTTATAGTGGCGTCATGTAGATGTGCTATGCGTGGGCCTATATTGGCGGCATATAGATGTGCTATGCGTGGGCCTATATTGGCGGCATATAGATGTGCTATTTGTGGGCCTATAGTGGCGGTATATAGATGTGCTATGTGTGGGCCTATATTGGCAGCATATAGATGTGCTATTTGTGGGCCTATAGTGGCAGTATATAGATGTGCCATGTGTGGGCCTATATTGGCAGCATATAGATGTGCTATGCGTGGGCCTGTAGTGGCAGCATATAAATTTGCTATGTGTGGGCTTATAGTGGCGGCATATAATGTGCTATATGTGGGCTTATAGTGGCGGCATATAGATGTGCTAGGCGTGGGCCTATACTGGCGGCATATAGATGTGCTATGCGTGGGCCTATATTGGCGGCATATAGATGTGCTAGGCGTGGGCCTATACTGGCGGCATATAGATGTGCTATGCGTGGGCCTATATTGGCGGCATATAGACGTGCTATTTGTGGGCCTATATTGGCGGCATATAGATGTGCTATGCGTGGGCCTATACTGGCGGCATATAGATGTGCTATGTGTGGGCCTATATTGGCGGCATATAGATTTGCTATGCGTGGGCCTATACTGGCGGCATATAGATGTGCTATGTGTGGGCCTATATTGGCGGCATATAGATGTGCTATGCGTGGGCCTATATGGCGCATATAGATGTGCTATGCGTGGGCCTATATTGGCGCATATAATGTGCTATTTGTGGGCCTATATTGGCGGCATATAGATGTGCTAGCGTGGGCCTATACTGGCGGCATATAGATGTGCTATGGGTGGGCCTATATTGGCGGCATATAGATGTGCTAGGCGTGGGCCTATATGGCGGCATATAGATGTGCTATGCGTGGGCCTATATTGGCGGCATATAGATGTGCTATGCGTGGGCCTATATTGGCGCATATAGATGCTATTGTGGGCCTATATTGGCGGCATATAGATGTGCTATGCGTGGGCCTATATGGCGGCATATAGATGTGCTATGGTGGGCCTATATTGGCGGCATATAGATGTGCTATTGTGTGGGCCTATATGGCGGCATATAGATGTGCTATGGTGGGCCTATACTGGCGGCATATAGATGTGCTATGTGTGGGCCTATATTGGCGGCATATAGATGTGCTATGCGTGGCCTATATGGCGGCATATAGATGTGCTATGCGTGGGCCTATACTGGCGGCATATAGATGTGCTATGCGTGGGCCTATACTGGCGCATATAGATGTGCTGTGTGGGCCTATACTGGCGGCATATAGATGTGCTATGCGTGGGCCTATACTTGGCGGCATATAGATGTGCTAGCGTGGGCCTATATGGCGGCATATAGATGTGCTAGCGTGGGCCTATATGTGCGGCATATAGATGTGCTATGTGTGGGCCTATATTGGCGGCATATAGATGTGCTATGGTGGGCACTATATTGGCGGCATATCATGTTTTTCCTGGGCTAATGGCGGCAATTATGTGCACGATTGGCCCTCGCGGCTTATTGTGTGCTATGCTGGGGCCGTATGTTCAGATATAGTATGTGTATGTGTGGGCCTATAGTGGTGGTATATAGATGTACTATGTGTGGGCACTGTATTGCACTGGTAATCCTGTTTTTGCCTCTGGCTCAGCAGCACATCTTGTCACTATTTGGACCCTCCGGTCTTATTTGTGGGTGTTTCTTCTTTGCAGCGGTCCGGTGATGTTGAGGATAGTAGTACTATTATTTGTGTGAATGATATTACTATATCATGGTTCTGTTCATTACTCAGGTCATTCTGGGACTTGTGACAGAAATGATGACTCAGGTGCAGCAGAGCTGAGCTTGTCACGTGACACAATGGTCAGCTCAGTGGTTCACGCCTGTTGCTTTGCAGCACTGGGGTCTTGATTAAAACCCCACCAAGTATGGCATCTACAATGAGTTAATATGTTCTCCCTGTGTTTGCATGGGTTTCCTCTGGGTTCTCTGCTTTCCTCCCACACTACAAAGACTGATAGGCAATGTAGATTGTGAGCCCCAATGGGGACAGTGACGATAATGCATGTAAAGCGCTGTGATAGATGAAGGTTTTGGAGACAAGGGGGTCAGTGGGTGCTCTCGTCTGTTGGCCTGGATGCAAAGACCAGGGATCATCCCACTGAACGCCCACTCTCCTCTCCATGGGCATAATACTACTCCTACAACACCTGGTGAGGGTAAGACAGTGTGCCAATACTTTATTGACCCACCAACAGACAATAACATATAGAACAGTCCCAGGAAAAACACAAGATGGTGCAAATTACAGAGTCTCACTGATCCGCTGGCTCACCAGGAATTACATCTGCGACTTCAGGGCTTCCAGGACCGACTACCCCCCCAGTAGCACCCTGCTTTCGTCGGGCACCCACAGAGAGGAGGTGACAACAAGCTTAGGAAGCTGACAGTCCATTGAGGTATGTGGCCAAGTGACCTGATTGTCCAAACCTGGCTTCTCTGAATGTATCCATGGGGCCAGGTGACCGGAGGGTCCCAACCAGGCTTTTCCGAACGTCTCCATGGGTTCAGTAATGGTCAATGAATCAGATTTGTATTCCTCCGGCTGGGTTTGTGGTCACTTAAGCTAGCGTCCTGTAGAGTGTCAAATCTGTTTTCCTCCGATTGGAGCCATGGTGCCTTGGCTGCTGTTCTGCTGGGTCTCACTGCAAAAGGATAGAGGTCCCTTTTTATACCCACAGCTGTCCTCCAAGCCATAATCCACAGGTCAGGGGAAGGTGGGATGAGGTCAACTCTCATTGTTCGAGTATTCAATCAATTTGCATGGTTTGTTCTTCAATGTTTACAGGTCAAGAACAGAAGAAAAAAGAAGAACGACCAAATAGTCCCAAGTACTTATATGTAACAAAATTTTATTAATTTACAAAAACAGGTGAGCAAAAAACGGGGATGACACCCCAGCCAAATTAACACATGTGGGAAAGACGGACGCACATGGGATAAATGTGCATGATAGTATATTAATATAATTGATTACATCACTGCAGTGGTAACACCAGGATTAGATAGTATCACAAAGGACAGCGAGGCTGCCATCACTCATTTAGAAACTATCAATCAATGCAACATGATACTAAAGAAGTTAGACAAATGCAGATGTAAATAGGGACAATGCCAAGTTGTTAGTTACCTGGTGTGAAAGAGCAGGGAGCACCCAGTACGTCCACCCCGATGCGCGTTTCGGCGTGTGCGTTATTTGCTCACTGTTTTGTAATTAATAAATTTGTTACATATAAGTACTTGGACTATTGTCGTTCTTCTTTTTCTTCTGTTCTTAATATTCAGCGACTGTCCTATTTATCTCCATTGTGCCCACATTTACATATACAATGTGACTCTACCTTTGTTATAACATCCACGTCACATTTATCATTGTTATGGCACTTGTTTCTGAAGTATGTTGTTTTTATGTTTACAGTCGACAAGCTGCATGACTGATACATACGACATATTAGCAAACATCACTTTCAATGACCCTGTGTCCCTGTCCTTCAGAGTAGCAGCACAATATGCTGCAACAAACATCAACTCAAGAGTCAACGTTCAGGCTCATGAGAACAATGGCCTATGTCTTCTGACCTACTGAAAAATACGTCTGGCATAATTTAAAATAAATTCTGTTTTGTCCAAATGTGCTATGTAAGCAAGTGAAATAAACATTATTTATTAGACATATTGATTTCCTGCATTCTCTGTAAATAAACAGAAACTTTCCGGCTTTATTTCTTGGACGCCATTGGAATCAGAGGAGTTTCTATCTCTGGTCTGCTCTGGATGTGAATGGTGCTCAATAAATAAAGCCGGGATGCTTCTTTTCATCCACAGTGCGGGAATTCACTATTTTGTCTACTAAATGATGTTGTTACTTTGCAGCCGGACAGACCTGACGCATTCAGCTCTGCTACATCAGTTGTGACTGCATTATAAATAGCGCAGCACAGATAACATTGCTGGCAAGTGCTAAGAAAATGTCTGAGTGATTAGGCTGACAGAGGACAGGAATCTGGAGGCTGCAGCAGAGACAACGTGAGATAACGCAGGAATTCAGGGGCGCAGATGATAACGTTTCCAAATGGTGGTAAATGGACGACTTATGGACTCTGGTATCTATTCATGTTATAGGGAACCTGTCATGACCATCTTACTACTGAAACTAACAGCATGGCTGTATAGGTCCGAGCTCAACAATAAAAATGACGCCTGTCTTGTAGTGATCTGATGTGCCAGCGCTGAGAAATCAGGCATTGAAGCAACGTAGCCTGGAAGGTGCAATGTGGGCGTGTCCATGTACTCTGAGTGCATAGACACACCCCCAGTGCACTACTAAGGTAATTTGTATGCGGCTTCAAAGCTCGATTTCTCATCAGTAGTATATCAGATTACTGCAAGACAGGAGTTTTTCTGTGTACAGCCATGTTGCCAGTGTCAGAAGTAAAATCACCCTGACAGGTTCCCTTTAAGACAGACAGATGTGTTAGAATCAAACATGTATCATAGTGTGAACTGATCCCAGGAGCAGCCATGCTCACATCACTGACACAGAAAGTGGGAAAGAAGCTCTGCGAAAGAACGACTGGGAAAGTCAGGCTTCTGGGACTGCGGGAGCAGAGGCTGAAGTACGGTCACCGGGCAGTGCACAGAGTTAGACCATTTAACCTTTAATAATTCCCATTTCTTTCTATAACCCTGGACAACCCCGGTCATGCCACCCATTCATGGACACAGGAGCATAGGGGTAGAGTAGGATTGCATGAGCCAAATGTCCTGCAGAGAAAAGTCCAAAACAGGATCACAGAGACAGACGATATGGAGGGGGGAGATGAAGCTGCAGTTTATCTGTCTGATGAAGGAAGGAGCCTCCAGTCCTAATAGCATACTGTTAGGGGTTCACCCACTCATCTGACATGAAGAGGGTCAGGCATGCAGACGTATAGAAAACCCTAAACCGATGTGTAGGAGTTGATAGAGCAGCGCCCAGAGACTTCGCTGTATGGTCTTGTTGCTGTACTCCATGCTGTTTCCTCTGCCCATGTGATGTGGTTCTCTATCACCTCGAAGTCGCAACAGTGCAGCTCCATTCACTGTGTAGTGGCCATTGCTGAGAACTGAATAGGAGCTGAGCTGCAGTACCTGAGAATGGCCATTATAGAGTATGGAGCTGCAGTACCTGAGAACGACCACTATGCAGAGTATGGAGCTGCAGTACCTGAGAATGACCACTATGCAAAGTATGGAGCTGCAGTACCGAAGAACGGCCACTACGCAGAGTATGGAGCTGCAGAACCTGAGAACGACCACTACACAGATAATGGAGCTGCAGTACCTGAGAAAGGCCACTACACAGAGTATGGAGCTGCAGTACCCGAGAACGGCCACTACACAGAGTATGGAGCTGCAGTACCTGAGAACGACCACTATGCAGAGTATGGAGCTGCAGTACCTGACAATGGCCACTAAACAGAGTATGGAGCTGCAGTACATACGAACGGCCACTACGCAGAGTATGAAGCTGCAGTACCTAAGAACGGCCACTACACAGATTATGGAGCTGCAGTACCTGAGAAAGGCCACTACAGAGTATGGAGCTGCAGTAACGTGAGAACGTTCACTACGCAGAGTATGGAGCTGCAGTACCTGAGAATGGC